>CM017441.1:6091881-6691881 GCA_007726485.1 Eragrostis curvula | reverse complement strand
CCTTGGCCTGCCGCTGTTACCACCAACACCTCATCAAGCGACCAAGGAACCAATGGAGCCAAGCATGGGAAGTTCTAGTGACAAGGTTGCCGGCAATTGTTCATCGTACCCACCAGCAGTGGATGGAAATGCACAACTAGTTGCAATGATTCGCCAAATGGTAAGGGAGGAGGTGCAGTTTCAATCACAGCAACTCGCCTACTCATTCATGGCGGCCGCAACTAGGGCCAAGGGTCACCAGCATTGATCATTTCCATTTCATTCCAATAGCTATCATGTATCCTCCATCGCAATCCATGTATTTGCCCCAAATTCAAATTTATGAATATGTATGCTTTGTTTCCCTTATGCGAGAGTGTGAGAATGTGTTAATGAATCATATAAAGATGGCAATTGGAGTTTAAGAGAAGCATTTCCTTTATTATAATGTGGGAATGTTGCATGCAATTGATAACCAAGTGAAATAATAGCAAACACTATGGTATTCTTTCCATTGTTATCTGGAAGCATAATTGTGGAGGTGATCACCCAAACAATGGATTTGTTGATCTTCTAGTAGAAGATTAAAAAAGGAAGATTGAAACTACAAAAATGATGTGGCGCCTCTTAGCAATTATATAGCCGATGCACAATGATGTCAGGGAATGAAAATATGTGTGGATTTTATTTAGCTAATGAATGTATGGATATTAATTTATTTCTATATTTTGTACTTGCCTTTAGCAATGGGATCACAATCATGGCGATATTCAGCGGATTCCATTGAAATTGTTAGTCCAACGTATGTAGGAAATAGAGTGCTGGCCTAATGATTAATGCGGTTGGCATCACCCCTGTATGTATTGATGAATGTCTATTATACTTGGTTTGCATGAATATAATAAAAATTCTTATATTTTTATTTCATTTCAACACATTCATATGCACATTTAGGTAATGTATGTTGTGGAGGATCTAAAAAAGGTGTGGTGGTAAATAGAAAATTTGCATCACTAGACATAGTAACTTCACTAGAGAAAAATTGTTGATTTTGCATTTTATTTATACTCTTGAAGGTTTGTTTTTTCCTATCATGGGAACTATTTATAATCTTGTAAAATTAGTACAATTATGTGGATAGTGGAAGCTTACTTAAATTACTAGGTTGGAGAAGCTCTATTGGTATATGAACACCACAATCCATATCATAGGGTTGGTAAAGAGTGTTATTAGATCCGTGGAAATGAATACCACTAGAAACCCAAAAAAACATAAAATATTTATCTCATTTTGACCAAACAGAAACTAAATGTAGTGCGATGCAACTCGATGATGATATGTAGCATTAGAAGTTAAGGGCTACAATAGGAGAAAACTAGAGAAGAATATAGCAATAGAGCTAATAAAGTATAAGCAGATGATTTCTTCATTAGAAGGTGTGACGTTGATTTCAATTCAACAGAAGGATTGTCATGTGAAGAGATTGATATGAGGGCTTCAAGAACGTGTAGAACAGAGAAGCATATCACGAGCTAGGTGCAAGAACAAGGGGACCTAGCATGACGTACCAAAGCTATCAAGCGCTGAGCACCCACCATTTGCCACACATCAAGCCCTTGACACATCACTTAATTTTATTGCAACTAGTATATCATGTTTTCTTTTTGTCATTTTCATCACTATTCAAGCTAAGACATGTTTTTTTTATCTTTTTTTTTTCATAATCAGGGTGTGACTCACGTAGCAAAGCTTATATGTCACTATTTGCTAACGGACCATTGTGTGACCGCTAACGAGTAATACGGGGTTCGTTATCTTTCTCATCCCTCTTCAACGGCTCAATGTTTACAAATTTCAAACATGGATGATCCTCTCCCACTCTCTTCTTTTTGAGGCAACAGGAGGGGAAAATCCCCTACTGATTATATTTATATTTATAAGTATTTAAAAGTGTTACATTCAGAAATCAAGAAATGCTAAAGACAAACCAAAAGGAAAGAAAAAATGCTATGCTAAATCTTGTAGCCATTCCACAATCCGAGGTAAATATTTTGGTTTTGCTCTATGGATAACCAAGGCGAATTCTCTTTTAAATTTTTCCCTGCAGATTTGCACTGATGGGTCTTGTCCATTGAAGATCCAGTCATTGCGTGTTGTCCATATACTCCATGACATGAGGATTATTATTTCCATAAAAAAAGGAACCTGGAGCTGCCTTTTCAGCCTTTTAACTGCTCTTTCCGGATTTGATGTTGCCGGTGCATGTATACCAATGGATTGCCAACAGGTTCTAGCAAAGTTACACCTCAAGAATAGATGGTAGATCGTTTCTTCTCTTTGTAGAATGCACATTTCACATGTATAGTCATCAAGCTGCATTGTTCGTCTTCTCAGTACTCCTCGCGTGTTTAGCCTATCTTTCATGATTAGCCAAAAGAAGGTTTTGTGTTTCATCTGACAACAAGATTGCCATAACCAATGTATGGATGGGTGCACCTGCACATGTCCAATCATTATGTGATATATTTTTTTGGATGAGTAGAGATGTGTACCCCATATGTATGTCCATTGATCATTCTGCTGCGTAAACTCCTGAAACTGAGCATAAGCCTCTTCTGATAGTGGTAGTTGAAAGAGCGTGGTAAGGTCCTCAGTTTGACCCACTTGATGGAGGGAAACATTTTTCTTTATGGTGAATGAATATAACTCCAGGAACCTTGTTCTGGGAACCATACCAGACCACATATCATCCCAAAACGCAATGCTACGCCCATTTCCTACTATGGCAGTGTTGAGCCCCTTATATTGATCAAGAAGTTTTAAAATGGCTCTCCACCAAAAGGAACCTCGTTTGCTCTGCCCTGGTAAGGTTCTTCCATTATAATAATTTTCCCAAAGAAGATTAACCCATGGTAAGTCAGCATGATTGAAGAACTTGTGCAGGTGTTTCATGAGGAGTGCATCATTCTGTACTGAAAGCTTTTTAATTCCCAGTCCTCCTTCTTTCTTAGGCCTGGTGACCATGTGCCAAGCTGCTGATGACGGCTTCTTGTTATGTATATCTGATCCCTCCAAAGGCAATGTTTCATGTATTGATCTATTTGCTTGATGATTGTAGGGGGCAGTTTCAATGTGCACATGAAGAATGTTGGAAGTGAGGACATAACTGTCGTGACCATTTCCAGCTTACCACCCTGTGTGAGAAAAATGGATGTACTGATCAGCCTTCGTTCAATTCTTTGTACTAGGGGTATAAAATCTTCAACTCTTGGCTTTGTGAGTCCCAGTGGTAGGCCCAGATAAGTGAATGGCACTGACCAATTTGACAACCAACAGTGTTTGCTAGTATTTCCATTCTCTCTGCAGAGACATTGATTGAAACAATGATGGACTTTGTATAGTTAACCCTCAGCCCGGTAGAATCAGCAAAAGTGTGTAATAGTGCTTTTAGTGCCACTAGTTGACTGGGACAGGTTTCCATAATCAAAAGGGTGTCATCAGCATACTGGACAATTGGAAAATCCTGTCCTGCTCCTTGTGGTAATGGCAATTTAAGAACACCCATATCCTTGGCCCTATTCAAAATACTCTGTAATAAGTCCGCCGCAAAGACAAAGAGTAGTGGTGAAAGAGGGTCTCCTTGCCTTACTCCTCGTCGGCAATGAAACACTTTCCCTGGGGTACCATTGAGCAAGATTGAAGATGTGCCTGTAGACATTATAGTCTTAATCCATCGTTGCCATTTTTGTCCAAATCCTTTATGTTGGAGTATATTAAGAATGACTTGGTGTTCAATTTTGTCAAATGCCTTTTCAAAATCCAACTTAAAAATGACCAGCTCTCTCTTTGACTTGTGGCACAAGTGAAGATATTCGAAGGACCAGGCAAGACAATCCTGTATAGATCGTGTTTTGATGAATCCATATTGATTTTTATGAATGAGTTGCATAATTACTTGCTGTAATTTATCTGCCAAGAGCTTAGTGATCAACTTGATACATGAGTTGAGGAGCGAGATAGGCCTCTTCTTCCGTTCAATGTTTTGATGTTCGTCAGATTTTCAACCATGAACGAACAAGAAACAACTAACAAAATGCTGAATGAGCACATGTTATGTCAATCTAAAGCACTCGAATGAACCTCCGAATTCTTCCTCTGATTCATCAGTCACGTACAGGTCACGGTCCCAAAGAACCTGACAACATTTTGCCGTTGATCTGCTAGCACTGACCTTGTCATGCCTCCGTCTACAATCGTAGTAGAACGCCGAGCAGGCGCAGCACGCGACGATCTTCGCCGCAAGAACCGCCGGTCCGACGACCAACGCCGGAACTCCGTCCCCGCACAGCCACGTGGGCGCCTGCTCGATCGCACTTGCCAATAAACCAATGGCAATGCCGTGCGCCCTGCGCCCGGCGACGAGCGCCTCGGCTCTGCGCACGGCCGCGGCTCCCCCGTAGCCCTCCTCCGCGGCGGCGACAACGAGGCTCATCCTGCAGGCGATGTCTGAGTGCGCGAACAGAACCGGGCCGAGCCACCCGACGAGCGCCACCGACCCGGACACGGCCATGAGCCCCGCGGTTGCGCCGCCGGCGCTGGCGGCCGCGGCCAAGAACGCCCTGAGCGTGAGCAGGAGCGACGCCATGGCCGTCGTGAGCAGCTCGATGTACAGCGCCGTCGCCGCCGGCCGCGCCCACGTGCGCCGCGCTTCCGCGAGCAGAGACCCCAGGGACAGTCGTATCCGGCCGCCGCCGGCGCACGCCGCCGAGGCCACGTAGGCCGCGAGAACCGTAGCGGCCAGCGAGGCCACGTGCCCCGCCGGCTCGACGCGCGCTGGTTGGCCGCCGCCGTCGTGCGGCGGCGGAACCTTGGAGAGCGTGAGTGACAGGTGGCAGCCGGCGAGCACGAGCACCGCGACGGTGACGGCTGAGCATTTGGTGCCGTCGTCTTCCATCGCGATGGCCGGGCACGGGGTTGGAGCTGTCGTGGCGCGCGCAATGCAACGGCCTTCTTGGCACGGTATGCGTGTACTTGCTTTGTGGTAGTGGACGGCACGGCGGGCGTGTCCCTGGCGTCCGCGCCAATTGTTTGACGGTAACAAAGGCAGTACGTGGTGAGCGTGAACGCCAGCTACGACTCGTTCAACTGAGACGGCGGGCACAACTGCAAGTTAACGACGAAAGTGTCGCCAGTTTTGGTCTTTTGGATTACATCCAAGTCAGTCAGTGCTGGCGGCAGGCAGAGCTGGTTTGAAGGATTCAGGAGCCTACAGCTTGGCGGCGCGAAATCATCTGAAACTCTGAGCTAGCGGAGGAAAGCTTCAGTGCAGTGTGGTTCACCATGTAAACAAACATATCGTGAAGACACTGAGGTGCCGTCAAGTAAACAAACACAAAAAGGCAAAGCTGTGGTTAGGCTAAAGCACCACCATATCGTGAAGAAATTCAAGAGCCTGCACTCACAAATTACATGAAACCAGAGGCAGGACTAGCACAGACATGATCGTACCAGACACGTTCCCCGTGTTTCAAGGGAGAACAGCGCTCTGAGTTCGTGATTCTACGGCCCTGGTCAGCTGATTAGGGGCTTTGGGCCCTAGTTCCATGGAAGGAATGACTCGAATCTACAACTTCTTTTTCTTAGAAACAACCGATATTTTCATCCTGGGGCTTGCTGTGTGTAGGAACCGCATGACACTTTGTCATTCTTGCTAAGAACTAGCAACACACTTACTCGTCCTTTCTTGGATTACAGCTTGAAAAATCGTTTACATTGGAGAGACTCAAAAACCGATGAAGAGTAGATCCAAAATGACTAAATGAGATAGTAGTACAAGGCTACCAGCCAACCGATGGTAAACTTGGCAAGGGAAAATAGCGTTCTGAGTTCGTGATTTTACGGCGCTGATCAGCTGATTAGGGGCTTTGGACTCTAGTTCCATGGAAGGAATAAACTCGCATCTACAACTTTATATATAAACAACCAAGATTTTATCGATTGCTTGTTTTCCTCAAAGTGCCCCAACGGTTAAAGCTAGCTGTTAGTTTTTGGAGAATCTTTGTTGTGTGTGAGGATCGCATGTGACAATATGTCATTCCACCTAGCAGGTGCCTGTTGTGTGTAGAGACCACATAACGATTCCTGCTAAGAACTAGCAACACACTCACTCGTCCTCTTTCTCATATAATACAATGTATGATGGCTCTTACCTCTCTTTGGAAACACTCTCATTGATAGGGATGAAAGCAAAAACGTAAATTATCGGCTAACTGAGGCTTGTTTTTAGCTTTTCCCGGCCATAATAGTTAGAAACGATATACAAAAAAGAATAAAAAAATAGAAGTATTTGGTGAAAACAACAGTGAAAACAATTTTAGGCTCTTTCTATTGTTTCCAACAATTTCTGCTTTGGTCCGGAAATTACCATCGGCGTTTTACCGATTTATATTAATCTAGCATTAGCTGACTATATATTATATTTCAAAGCCAAAATAGGCAATAAATCAAAATTGGTTTAAGCCCAATCTTTTATGATGCATTTGTAACTAGTTCAAATACGTACTAATAATATATTTGCATTTGATATTTTTATACGATCTGATGCGGCTAATACAAAATTGTTGTTTGTATTTACCTATATTTAATAATGATTCATGATCGATACCACATATTTCTATCGTGATAATTCCGTTTTTGATATTCTCATGATACCGACACACCGTATTTGTTTCCCCAGTATTGCTACCGATTTCGTTACCGTGAAAAAAAATATATATACAGTTGAAAACTTTTTTTTGTGTGAAACATTTCTTTGGATCGTTTTCCGACCGCTTTCATCCGTAGTAATTGATGCAACTCTCCCTTAATTGTGAGTTGTCGGTAATGAATAAATGTGCACGCAAGTGCTTGGATAGTTGGATTACAACTTGAAAAATCGTTTACATTGGAGAGACTCGAAAACAGATCAAGAGTAGATCCAAAACGAGACAGTAGTACAAGGCTACGAGCCAACCGAGTGGTAAACTTGGCGAGTCAGGTTGAGGTCAGGGAGGAGGAGGCCATGACCATCCCATGTGGCTTGGCCGGGCGGCCATCTCTGCAAGCGGCTGGCCGAGATCCTGACACGTGAACGCTGGGCCGTATTTGCATGCGTGATCCGGCCGGTACAATAATACTACCGCTACGTTTGAGGCTGTATTTTTGTTGTGTCTCCGCCACACACATACTGCCTGTACTACTACACTTTCTCATTATGCAATGTTTATGAGAAGAACACTGATCAATCAGTGATTCAGATGACAAGCAGTAGATGCATGTCATGTCGACTCTGATGATCCGACGTGACGCAGGATAAGGTAGTCGCAAACTCGTAATAAACTAAGATTACCACGTGCCGGAAAACACTAGCGATCGATCTGAGCCTGATAAAATAAAGAGACTGCAAACATTTGATGGATGCATATGTGTATGATGCATAGATCACCACATGGAATGGTTTTCTTTATGCATACTTCTGACAAATAGATCGTGAAGAAACTAAACAATCCTATCTAAAATTGGGATGATCTCCACTGAAGATGAGTACACGAGTTCAGGCAGCACTGGAAAGACTCGATGACAGATCTCAGTTCTCACTCACCAGTTTTACATGTACTACTACCGTATATATAAGGCCCAGAGGCAATGCAGTTTTGACAGGGCACTGCAGTACTGCACTCATCAGGCGGTAAATCCAAAGCGTGCCGCCCGAAAAGCTCATGTGCGCGGCCCCAAAGCTCCGAGCTCGCGTCCATGTGAGCGCCATGTGAGGCAGCAATCTGCCTGCCTTTCTCGTAGCAACGCAGCGGTTGAAGAAAGGTGAGGCGCTGCCGCTGCCGGCAGCCACCATTGCCCCTTGTTTCCAGGAACTTTCCGTTCTCGACCTCGCAGCTGCATGCTGAATTGCTCATTATTCCAATCCATTCCAGTGCCTCCCTTTTTAGGCCTACTACTTACCATGCACATGCCTCTTCTTGTACCCAAACAAAAATGAAAAACACTTGCGTCGTTGTTAATCCTATTAATTAACGAGTGATCTAGGCCATTGCCAATGCCGATGCCGATGCCATGTTCCTTAATTGCATACTCCCTCCGTTCTAAAATGTAAGCATTTGTTGACTTTTCAGCATCACGTTTGACCCTCCGTCTTATTCAATTTTTTTTTATAAAAATATAAAACAAATAAGTCATATTTAAAGTATGTCTAATGATAAAACAAATTGTAACAAAATAATTAATATTTTCATAACTTTTTTGAATAAAACAAATGATCAAACGTGATCTTTAAAAATCAACAAATGCTTACATTTTGGAACGGAGGTAGTACGTAGAAGAGATGATGAGGTGGTACTAGAAGCCAGCGATCGATAGACGGATAGTGCGTCGTCTGCGTATCCGCAGAGCCCGTCACATGTATGTCAAACACATCCCCGTCCGGCCATCCCGCTCGCATGCAGAGCCCGCTGGCGTGCAGCGCTGCCAAGTGCCCGGCCAGCGCGCGCTGACGCTACATGTGCAACCATGTGCGGCTTGTCCGTCCATGCATCCATCCAGCAGCTAGCCATGATCATGACGCGCCACACACTCCCAACTCGACGCAATCTTGGGCGATCACGACATGGGACGATGGAAACCTTCGCGATTGATTTCGGGCACATGCATGATGATTAGCTTTGACATTAGACTTGTGGCCACCTTATGCAATACATGTCAAGATTACATCCGTATAATATACGAAGCGCATGTTACCTATCACTACTGTGGGTTTGGTAGCTTTACAACACATTGTTCTTGTGGTTCATGCATTGCATCCAAGGTGATCCCCCGACAGAGTGCGGTAACGAGTAGGAGAATGTTTCATTAACATTAGCATAAAGGGGTGCTAATTACGCGTACGAGATTACATGTGTCTCAGCCAGAGATTACGTGTGTCTCAGCCACATGCCATGTTCGAGCAAGGCCACACGACACAACATGTCGGCCGGCCGCCGAGGCACGCAGTATTTAAGCAGTACTAGAGCCCCTTGCTGCTACCAATCTATCAACAACATTGCTAGCTCAACTGCATCTTTTCCCTTCAGCCAAAAATCAAGAAACAATGCAAGGCCGTAACACAAGCACAAGCAAAAGCACCATGGCCTTCAAGCAAGAGTTACTCAAGAACCTGATACTGAGCCTCCGGGCGCGCACCGCCGACGCATGCCGCTTCAGCGCCATGAGCCTCCAGGAGAGGAAGCGCGCCGTGAAGGCCTCCGCCGACGTCGCCATGGCGACGGCGCGCGGCGGCGGCGCTCGGTGGCCCAAGGCGATCTTGGCCGCTGCCGGAACGACGTCGTCCAACCAATCTTGCAAGGTGAGGAGCAGTAGGTGCAGAAGAGTGGTTAGGAGATGCTTCCGTGAGAAGAGGAGAGGAGGCTCTGCTGCTGCTCTTGCCGGTAGTGCGGCGGCGAGCAGCGTTGACGTTGCGAGGAGGCTGGTGAGGAAGAGGACAATGGCGCTCAGGAAGGTGATACCTGGAGCGGACGCCGTAATGGACGAGGCCTCGCTGCTCCGTGAAGCCATGGACTACGTCGTCCACCTGCGCGCTCAGGTCGACGTGCTTCGCCGCGTCTCGGAAGCGGTGCAAAGATCCAGCCTCCTCCGGTATGTAGCAATGCAACCTGTGTCACCCATGCAAGTGTATCCATGTTGCAGACCCATTTGTTCGTTAACATGATTCAGTTTTGCTGATTGGTCTGTTCATTTGCAATGTAGGGATTCTGTTTGGCCTCAAAGTGCACTCAGAGGAAAGGAGGACTCGTCAAGCATGAGACAGTGAAAATGGACTTGATAACTGGTTCAGAAGATGGGGTGTGCGTTTGAGGTGAAAATCATGGCTGATCTGAAGGTGATCAGAGGCATATGGATCTCTTAGCTTGAGCAAAATGATGAAGAACTGATCAGGATTTTGTCTTCGTTTTTTGTTGGGAGATGAGTGGGGTTCTTGTAAGCCAGCTAGATAGCAACTGCTGTACTGGGAGGAAAAGGGCATGCTGTTGTGGATCTACAGAGGAATGGGTGCCAATTTAGTTTCACTTTGGTGACTCATTGCCTAAATAAGTTAGAAAGTAAAACAGGAGAGAAATGTCTAAGATTATTGACTGGTGCAGGGTAATCTTTGTCTAAATCCTCCATATGCACATGTGATTTGCATTGAAAACTGCACAGTTTGCTTAGTGTCTCAGCAATGTAATTTATATACACAACATGCTACCCTGCTTGGGAGTACGATACTTTGTACGAAAGATATGGGCCTGGTTGTTCGTATAAGAATACCATGACAGTGTGTATTATGCATGTGCGTCTCTCTCGTCTCTATATACTACATTTCCACACCAACCAATTAAATAGACATGCATGTCAGGTAACTTCTATCTATACTATACAGTTTCGTCCTTCCAAACTACGCAAAGATTTTCTGCTAACCATTGAACCCTGTGGATAACAACCCCTCACATAACTAATTGCAGCATGAAAAATTCTGCAGTCTGTAACAGTCTTCTGATTGTTTGTACAAACTAGAAATTTTATTTTGGACCCAAACCGTTGCTGAATCATGATGACAGGTCCTTTCTTCAAATAGCTCGTTGTTGCTCGCTACGTTCTTCAATTTGTTCTGACGCCTCGAGCCAAGCAGAGTACGCCGGTGGAACTAGATGAAAGGAACAAGCAGTAAGTGGAACCAATAAATATGAAGGTTCCCGAATTACAAATATATACATAGAGAAGAGAAGAACGAGCACAGTTGAGTCGTATGAGAGGACTCACCCATAAATATTTCTGGGTAGGCCACACGATCACGGCTGCATTTGCCAATACATGTCAGAGGTGCCTACTGATAGTCACGCCAATTCAAGAGTAGCGAGTTGAAACTTACAGTAAGCAGAGCTTGATGATTATAGACTCGAGTTGATCAAATGTAAGATTGTTCTCATCAAGAACAACACGGTAACGGGCTGGCTTGGTTCCCTGCGAATAAATGAAGACTAGTTATCTCAGAAGTATTCTTGAGACTAGATCAACAGTGCAGTCACAGACACACCAAGATTTACTTTACCTTAACAAAACCATGGTGACAGACGAAGTCAAACTTTACCTTAGCATCGTTAGAGCTGTTTTCTTTAACTCCATTTCCTATGGACCACGGAAATAATTTATAAAAAAAAATAAACGAAAACCCACTGACCAAAGCGTATGTGTACGTCCTCGGCCATTTTTCTTTTAAGAGCAAAACAGAATTAGTAAACATACTAACCCCCAACCACTACGAATGTGACTGATTGTTTGTATCCAATATTCAAATGGGCGCAAGCCTTTCAAAGGAAAAAACGCAAAACTATCAAAATTAGCAAGTCAAACCAATGTAAATAAAGTGAATTATATTTTATATGCCTACCAGTTTTATAGCATCTACTTCTTGATGGCAGATGTTGTCGATATGATCTTCAGTTATACCATGTCTGTGCTCAGGCAGTGCAGTAGTATGAGTATATCTGTTTCAACAGAAAGAGATGGGAGGGACAGAAGTTTCTTACCTGAAGAATAGTATCCTGTAGTCCCTTTCTATTTTCTTGCAGATGGGACGCAGAAGATCGCTGTAAATGTAGAATGTTAGTTTTCAAGTGGAATACTGTGACTGCGGGCAGGGAAAAAACAGATCGTAGTAAATATTGTTACCCGATCATGCCACCATCTTCGCTAAACAGATCATGTATTGTAGCTTCATTATTTGGTCCAACCACAGCTGTATATTTTCTGAATTCTTGCCATTTTACCGATGCCGCCACCTACATGAACACAACAAAATATGCTATAATTTTCCACTGGAGTATAACAAATTTCGGAAGGCCATTCGATGATTATCGAAAAAGAAGAAAAGAGACATACAGATGCAACATTATTCGAAGTGTCCGCACCAAAAATAAACGTTGGCCCTTCTGACACAAATGGTATAAATGTGTCCCGCTCAACTACCTGAAATAAAAACTTAAAAACTTGATAATTCTTCTGTGGTGAACGAGGATCATATCTGGGGAGGGAGGCACCTTGTATTTTATTTGACGTGCAAGTTTCTCCATTGATGGATCCTTTCGGACACAAATATCACTCGGCAGTATACAGTGATATAAAACTCCAAGGTTCTTACACACATCTTCGATGTTTGCTGCACAACAACACGTGCTGTGTCACCACATTATAATCAAGAAAAATCAATGGTGAACCTGACTCTTATATCCATACCGTCAAAATCTCTGGCCTCTGGAAGAATGACCAGTATAAGTCCTAACACTTCTCCCTCCATGTCTAGGTTCGTAAATTGCTGTGAGAGACTTTCCAAGACATTCGAAAAGGTGTTCGCTATATTATTGGGAACAGCAGAATTTTCATGGAACGTCTCCATTGGCATAGCATTAAAACTCTATCATGGTGATGAAGTCAGATATGTCAGTACATAATTACTTGAATGATTTACTCAAGGCACAGTGGAGGGCATTACCATTCGAATGGAGCGGCACGCATATTTTGTTTTCTGTTTGTACTTTCTTATATTTAATAAAAGCACACAGCAGGGGCCTCCCTTGCTGTATTTTCGTTCAAAAAAAAATGGAGCGGCACGCATCTGAGAACTTACGGTAGAACCTGTATAATCGACTATCATGTGTACATGAAAAATTTACACATGCCCAGTCTACCACCACTCCTCGTCGAATCTAATAGGGAAAAGCATGTAAGTTTCAACATGCTTCAAAATATAAACTGATAGGGTGCCTTTATAATATAAAGTTGACTTAAAAAACATCTTGAACAACAACGAGGGTTGCATTGAGGATCATGATTGCCAATCAGGATGCCATGCTCATGAGCAGATGTTCGTAGCCCCGATCATGATTGTCAACTGCTTATGGTAAATATTAATTTCATTACCACCTCCCTATATTGTTTTCAAGTTGTGCTCGAAGACTTGCAAATTTACATCATTCAGGAGTTGTATAAGCACAACATCACAATTTACTGCATAACTAAATTGAGCAGTCTGAAATTATGCTTAATGAAACTTAGGGCATAAATGGTAGATATCTCTTGTTGCATTATTTAAGCATGGTGAAGCAGAGCGTTAAGGTATAACAAAATAAATAGGATGAGAGAAGAGTCGTTGCCCCTGCGTCGCTCCCGAGCGAGCGACTCGGGCGGCGACCACCAAACCCTAGCCCGCCGCCACTCCTCTTCTCCCTCCCCAGCCGCGCCGCCGCCTGAGCAAGCCGCCGGAACAACCCGCGCGGTGAGCCGGGACGGCGGCGGCGAGGCGCTTTCGTTTCGTCCTCCAGCGAGCCTTCTCCTCGAGCTCTTGGTGGCTCATGGCGTCGACGGCGCGGCGGATTTGCGGCCTCCACAGCCAGATCTAGCGACGGTGGAGTTGGATCTGCGCCTTCTATGGCCGGATCCGGCGATGGCGGCGCCGTACGTCAAGCTCCGAAGGCTCGAGGCCCGGGTGCTTCAAGGGCGGCGGCGATGGGCCTCGTTGCCGTGACGGCCGCGCGCGTCGGAGCGCGGCAGCTGCGGCGGCCGCGCGTCGCGTCGAGGGACTGGTGGCCGCGATGGCCCGGTGGCCGTGATGGCTGCGTGCGTCGATGCGGCCATGACCGCGTCGTCTGCGCGCGTCGCAGTGGCCGCGTATGCCGCGCACGTCGCGGTGACCGCGTGCGTCAAGTGGCCCGATGGCTGCGTCGACCACGCGCGTCACGTCAACCGTGCACGTCGCCGTGGCCGCTCGCGCCGATGTGGCCCTGTGGCTGCGTCAGCTGTTTGCGTCGACGGCCACGACGGCCGCGTGCGTCGATGGCGCGGCTGCTGCGAACGACGTACGCACAAGGAGCCTGGTGGCTGCGTTCATCGCGCTGGACAGCAGCAGCTCATGTCGTTGGGTCGCGGTGGCCTCGCTGAGATCCCCCACATCACCACCGCCCCAACATGGAGCGCACATCGGCGGGGAGTTGCCTGTATTACTGCCCTTGCTTTGGCTTAGCAGCTTTCCAGCCTCCTCATGCAGGGCATCGGGCGAAAGCTTTGCAACGATGACGCCTGAGAGCCATTATCTTCCTTGGAAGCGTTGTTGAGGTGCCCTGCATTACCAACCACCACATTCTCTGGGTGAAAACCTTGATTTAGCTTGATGCTAGATCAGGCAATGGCGACATTCCAAATGTCGCGACCTCCTTGGAGGCATTGTCTAGGAGTAGTGCTCGGGTGGTTTGGTCCGGTGGAAGCTCAGTCATATTTGTCCTCCTGACGGTGTCCTCCGCTGTGTTGTGATATGTGGATATGCCACATTTTGCCCTTGTGCTGGGGCGCAATGTTGTTTTTCTGTGGCGTACGCAGTACGCCACAATGAGCCCTTGTGCTGGGGTTTGGTGTCTTCTTCTTGTGGTTTGCCACAATTGTGCCCTTGTGCTAGGGCTAGTTTGGTTGAGGCCTAGTTTAGCTAGGTAGTTATCACAGTTTTTGCTCGGTTTCCCCTAATTAACCGAGCGTTGTACGGTTTTTGTCTCGTTTCCCTAAAAAACGAGGCCGTTGATCTGTGATTTGCCACACTTTGAATATATTCAGGTGGGGATACTCTCCCCCGTGACCGTTCAAAAAAAAAAAATAGGATTCTCAAAAGAGATGGTAACCTTTATTGGAAGACAATGCACAATCGTATTATATTAAGTAAATGAGCTAATACAATAGACGTGTGGAAAATATTTTGGTTGCCAATATCATTCTCATTGTATAGATTAAACACATGAAAATGGTGTACGTAGATCTGTCTCAGGGGAACAAATATATTTATCCCGATATCAATAGGTTCAAATAGTTGTAATATATTTATCCCGATATAAATTTGTACTGTGTAACCGTCCGAAACAAATGAATGGGTGAGTAAGCAGCAGGCAGCAATACCTTCAGACCACCATACGAGAAATAATTCCTCTTAGTGGAATTCGCAGTCATGGATAATGGTAGCTTCTCACTCAGCCTCCTCTCAGTCTGCATTGCCACTGGTTTCTCTTCGTAAGTGTTATAGCCTAGAAAATTCTCATTCACAGCTTGGCCGGCAGCTGTGTTAGACTTGTCAGTCATATGCTCAACAAAGGCCCTTCAGCAGCGGAGACCAGACTCCTGTCCTCCTCTGGCTTGCCCTTGATGAGTTTGTAGTAGCCATTGGCATCAAACAACTTAGAGTAATCGTCCCAAGAAACATTACTGGGCTTCTTGTATGCCACTTTTGTCCCCCATCCTGCCTTGAGAAGGAGCACACATTCATCTGAACAGAGAAATAAGAAAGAAAATGTAAATACAACGTGAGTTCAGAGCACAATAATAATGTCACATGAAATAATTAGCCAAGGCAGGTTGAGCGGAGAATGGGCAGTATAAACAAGAATATAGTGGCCGGATCAGATGCTCTATGCAGACAATCTTACCAGGGTACATAAAGGCTGTGAATGGAGGCGGGAGATCAGTGCTTCCAACAGACACGATATAATCTTTTATTCCTTCTACACAGTTGGCGGGTTCAGGACCATCATCTTCTCTCATTTGTTCACCATCGAGTTGTTTGGATTCAAACTCAGACTCATCATCTTCCGAATCACCTGAGTCACTATATTCATCATCATCTTCTGAATCACTAGTTGTAACTCCAGAGTAATATTCTTCCATTTCATTATCCAAAACATCACGTGGGTCCAAAGCATCAAGTGAGTCACCATATTCTCCCATGTCCTCGTCGCAAAAGTGTTCTTCTTCCATCTTGTCATCTTGTCCCAAGTCCCTGGTTGGCCTACTGGATTCTTCGGAGCCATCATCTATTTTCATACCGTACAACAATTTCCTGGAGAGACATTTTGCTCTAATCTCTTCTGCAAACTTACGACCATCTTGCACCGCCATCAAAGAATCAAAGAGTACGTTGAGGAACAAAACCTGATCAAGAAACTCCAAATATGAAAGTTCTGTTTCGAAAAATGAAAAAAAAATCAAACAGAAAGAAAGGGGAAAAAGAGAGAGAAGAAGATAACCTTGGCGTTTATCTCACAGGCAACACTGTTCAGATACTGATTGCTTGATGTCCTAACATGCTCCGGCAAAAAAGTTCGATATTCTACGTCAAGGCTCTTACACCTCTGTTCCACTTCCACTGCATGACACGCAGTCACACACATTAAGCCCAGTGGGAGAGAGTGCAACTGACCCAAACCATAACTACATACCATCACAACTTCTGAAGTCTGAAAGAATAACAATCAAAAGTCCCGTATGCATTTTTATGACTCCACGTTCCACGAGCTGTTGCATATACAGCCAATTGCTTTCGACAACACTAGGGACAGCACAGTTTAAATTGACCGAGGCTTCTGGGTCCGGATTCATGTCCTATCATAACGACAGTCAAAGTTAGATGTGCCACATCTGGGCCAGAAGTGTCAATGAAAACAGTGCACAACTTACCATCCCAATGGCCACACACATATTTCTGAGTTCATGAATAAATTTGTGTATCTCTTCATCACTTAGACATGAATAATTCAGGCATGCCCAGTTCTCCACCCTCCCTCTTTTGACCTAATTGGGGATAAGAAAGCACATCTGAGACTTCTATAGTAAAACAGCAAGATTGATACAAAAGAAAAAAAGAGTGTGGTAGGAATGATAAGGATAGTTGCATAACAGCTTATCAAGAAAGACACAACACGAAGAAACTCAAAAAAGTCATCACAGATTCATAAGTTGTATCAGATTCACAATCCGAGAGAACATGCAAGATGGGATACGAGATACTCCCTCCATTCCTTTTTATATGACGTTGGTTAGTTCAAATTTGAACTAACCAACGTCATATAAAGAAAAACGGAGGTAATACAAAAAGAAACGCCAGGGGCAAACCATCCCAAGTAGGCATAGGAACACAAAAGTGAAGTGACATTGAATGGAATAAGTTATAAGACCACTGATATATAGATTTGGTTAGTTGGGAGCAGAGGTGTAGTTCAAATATAACTAACAGCGAAACAGAAGCAATACCTGTCTAGTGGTGGAGCTGGAGCACTCAGGACCAGAGCGTGTCGTCTGCTCGCGCATCGGCCTCCCTGGGGAGGCATTGATGAGACTTTCCTCAGGTTCCTTCTTCCCATCAGGAGTGTCGTGCACTGCAGAAGTGAACTCAACGGAAAGAGCACCATGAGAGGATATGTAAAGGTCATCCGGAATTAGAGAAGGGAGGAACTTGATCATACCCTGCAGGCCGATGCTAACCGTAGCGTCTGATGTTTCTTCGGCAGCACGATGCTGACTGAAGAACTGCATGTTGGTCCTCCTCCCAGCTTCTCAAGGTTGCCGTCGACGGCGTCGTTTCCCGAGAAGTTAGGGGGACGCTGGACCTCAGGGCACCTCGTCGTCTTCAGGCGCTTCCTGGGATCCGTCAAGTTCGCCACGCTCCACCTCGTCGTCTTCGCGCACCCGTCCACAGAACTTTGGTTGGTGAATTTTTCTCAAGCGGCTTGCGGCGGTGCTCCTCTAGGGCTTGCAGTCGGAAGCAGTCCTTCGACGTGATCTTGCCTAAGATTAACCGAGTCCAGGTCGGGTTCAAGGTCAAATGCGGTAAGCTCGTTGCAGCTTTGGATTTGTCTCTGACGCGTGTCTGCAAGCGATTAAGGAAAATGCGGTAAGCTCGTTGCAGCTTTGGATTTGTCTCTCTTGTTTTTTTTCCTTCCTGTGAGAGGTTACTTTCCATCTCTGAACATAAATCGACTCGACTATATAGGATGACAATATACAAATGTCTCCTCTCTGTAGCCCTGGTATATCTATCATTATATCATATGAACCCAAAAGTGGCGGCTGAGAACATTGTATGGCATATCATTTACTCAAACACTACAATCTTGAAAAGACGACCGGTTTCAGTTTCCCGACATGAAGTCTTGGGATCCTGATATCATGCATTGAAGTTGACTCTGGAAATCTGGCATCAGTATTCAAACAGGACAAACTAGGAGTTTAAGCACTGACTAAAAATTGTAGATCCCCCTAGGATATGGTACAAATAAATGCGTCAATTTGAACATGTTACTAGTACCGATGATTAGCAACAAAGGTCAACCACATTCAAATGTACCCCTCCTAAATAACAGAATCAATGAATCATATGGTACACAGTCGTGTGCAGTTGTAGCCAACTAGTGGAAAATAGTGTTATAAAAAAGTCAATACAAATCAAAACATGCTCCCATCTTACTTTCGACAAGAACCCAGCAAATTCCAGTCTGCATGAAACCAACGAAATTCAACGGAGAAAACAGCTAATGAACACATGCGACTTAACGACATAATTGGAGCTTTCATAGACCCCACGTTCGAGGGTCCAAACAGCAAACCATGCATCGAGTTAAGATGGTTTACATAATCGGTAGTCATGACAGATTGTAGTGCACTTGAAACACAAGAACAAGCCAAAGTCGTAAGCACTGAACACAACTACACAGCCTAGCAATCTGTACACATTACCACACACCTCACTTCCAAGCCGGGTATGAGTTGTCCTGCCTGTTGTTCCTGAAAGCACAGCACCCAACGGAGTAGACAACGATGAGGAAGACCAGGAAGACAATGTTGACTGTGGCGATCTTCTTCCAGGAGCTCTTCAGGTTGGCAAGCACGCCTGCCTTGCATGAATTGCAGTCATAGCAGAGAGCAGCCTGATCATTTGACCATGTGTTGCAATCAGGGTCTTCGGTACCGTTGAAACCATTAGGTTTGGTCCAGACGGTCTCACTCTGGTAGGTGAAGTTGCAACCAGTTGGCGGCTTGCAGCATCCAGACTGGAAAGAAGACATGTGTTAGTTGCAAGAAACACAATTCTTAGTGGCGAAAATGTCTAATGCTCAAGCAAAGCAGAACATAGTGTAATAGTTTTAGGCTCTGGACTGCAAAGTATAAGGTCAACCACCTGTGTAGGATTGAGTAAAACTTGCAGTATCGAAAACATTGATGATGCACAGTAATGAAAACATCGACAATACACTTTATATGCATGCATTTACATGGGATGAGCGGAATCATCGACTAGGAGACATTATAGAAACGTAGACAAACAGAATAATTTTCAGAATGCAAACTGAAGGGTTTTCAGAAAGCAAACAACCGAGGTCCAATGTTACTTCATACACTGTTTAGATGGCGAAGACAAAAAAAAAATCTAATAATTAAATTTAGCTCCTGAAGTCAAGGCAACTAGACAATATAATCATACAGAATAGATAATGCTCTGATGTAAGAGTATCTCTGCTCCATATATCACATAACTACTATTATGTTCAGCCATGCCAACAACCAAGAGTTCAAATATTAGCATATTTGCGCAGCAAAGTAAAAAACTCTTAAAATTATCGAGGCTGCACATAGCTAATGCTGATGTTAGCGTTATCACAGAAGTTGCAGGTGCTACATTGCACTTACAAAGCCCCAAAATAATGGTAGAATTGTAGGCTGCACTTAAAGACCACATGGTGTCATGACGGGAAGTAATAAGCAGTGGAATTGCAAACACGACGTCCCTTTATCCAAAAAAAAAAAAAAAAAAAAAAAAAAAAAAAAAAAAAAAAACACGACATCCTGTGTTGGGATAATGAAAAAGAGAACACCCCTAGCAAATGTAAAATTACTATTTCAGTAAATCACAAACTGCCTCATTGATGTATTAACACCACAGGTTCAGACTTCAGAAAAAACAACATATCTAATTACCATCTTCCTGAGAACTTTAGGGAGAAGCAACTGCAACCACACAAATCATGCAGATGCAGTCAATATAGAATGCAAAAGGATAACAGGTATCAATCGACAATGCAGCATCTGAATCGCACAAACTCTTGAAAATAGATCCTAGGGATTACATTAACCTGTGGTTCCTATGCAGAATTCAGAGAACCGTACTACATGTGCAAGCAAAATAGAAAAATTCAGAGAACCGTACTGCATGTGCCCTTACAGATGAAACCATCCCCATAACTGAATCCTTGTGAACTCTAATAACAGAAATTCAGCAAATCAAGAGTCACGGTTTCCTCCACGAATGACACCAAATGCACCAAAATTACGATCACTGACAACTTTGTTATCGGCCAAGACTAATCAACTCCAGAATTCAGCCTAGAAGAAAAAATCTAATCATTAGCTACACATCGTTCGACGAAAATCTACACCATCTAAAGCCAAACACTGCTGAATCTTGTATTAATCTTTACTAATATACTTGGATAACCACTAAAGAGCTCATGCAGTCCAAAAATGAAAACTCTAGGCACAAGCAACTGCAACCACACAATCATGCAGATGCAGTCAATAGAATGCAGGAGGAGAACACGGATCAATCAACAATGCAGCGTCGGAATCGTGGAGTAGTTCATCCGAGCATGCACAAACTCGTGAAAATAGAATCTAGGGATTACATTAACCTGTGGTTCCTATGCAGAATTCAGAGAACCGTACTACATGTGCACTGACAGATGAACCTATCCCCATAACTGAATCCTTGTGAATTCTAAATACAGAAATTCAGGAAATCAAGGGTCACAGTTTCCTCCCTGAATGACACCAAATGCACCAAACTTCCGATCGCTGACAACTCTGTTACCGGCCAAGACTAATCAACTCCAGAATTCAGCCTAGAAAAATCTAATCGTTAGGTCACATCGTTCGACGAAAATCTACTCCACCATCTAAAGCAAAACAGAGAGCGGAACAGAAGTTCTAACAAATCTCCGTCAGTAATGCACCCCAAAAAAAACTAGGAGAATTGAGGATTCAGGAACAGAGGGGAACATTTCGAGTAGGAGATTTGAGGATTCAACAACACAGAGGGGGAGATTTCCAGTAGGAGAATTGAGGATCCAATGTACCTGGACCGGGGAGAGGTTGGTGTTGACGAACTGGCTGAGCGTCTCCTTCCGGGCCCCAAGCTTCTCGCAGACCTTGCCGTCCTGGAGGCAACTCCGGATCTTGGCCCAGTTCTCGGCATTCTCCACCCTCCGCTGCAGCCAGGTGGAGTAGTCCCCGAGGCGGTACTCCTTGTAGCCCCTGCCGGAGACGACCCATCCGGCGCCGCGGTTGGTGACGACGAAGGCGAAGATGGTGAAGGCGAAGAGGAGGACGATGAGGATGAAGAGCACGAGGAGGTAGAGCCACAGGAGGCAGGAGGCGCGGCAGAGCGACCCCGCCAGGCCCGCGAGGGAGAGCGCGAGGAGGAGGACGCCGAGCGCGATGACGGGCCGCTCGAGGAACCGCTCGCAGTCGGTGGTGGACGCGTGGTGGCTGAGCCAGGCGCCGCCGCCGAGGGTGGCGATGGCGAGCACCAGCACGCACGCGTTGAGGAGGCCCAGGAGCCCGTTGCTGCACCGCACCATGGCCGCCGCCGCCGCCGCCGTTCGCCTTCTTGGGTTTGGGTGGGGGGCGGTTTGTAGCGACGAGGGAGACGTGGGGATTTTGCGGCGGTGCCCGTGGGGAGTGGAGAGGCTTTATGGCAGTTCTCTCGGATGAGTTGGAATTTTGAATCTGCAAAGGCAGTTTCCTTTTTGTCCGGCATCCTTTTCTTTTCTCTTTTTTTTTTTCTTTTTGGAATTTGGCAACTGAAGTTTTGGATTTTTTTTTATTTTTTAATCTGAAGCATTGAGAAGTTGAGTCGTGTCCGTGTGTATCGTTTGGCTTTGTTGAACGCAAGATTTCATAGTACTACCAAATTTCACGAGTCTAGTACTATTAGATCGATTTTGCACGAGGTACTAGTGGAAAATTCACACGTCTCAAACAAGGTTGAGAGCACATGACTATCGATTGACCTTGGACGTGGTCCCTACATTTCCAGCTGTACAGAGGCTCTGTACTGTCAATGTAGAAGGAGCACGCCAGTACATTTGACACATGCAGAGGGTTCGACAGATGGGACGCGTCAGAAATGATCTGGCCTTTTCCTAGACGCGAAACGATTTTGGCACTTTCTGATACCTTCGCTTCAGCATCCATAAGGGTGTGTTTGGTTGCTTGTATAAGTCCAGCTTGCATCGGTGGATCCGTATAAATTCATAGTGAAGAGTGTTTGGTTGCCTGTATGAGTGAATACAGCCTGTATGAGTGGATGCAAAAATACCTTTTCATCCTGGCTCGGTGGATACGCCCAAATTGACCTGCTCCACTCATGCAGGCTCAGTGGATGCACTGTTTTTGCTTCAGTCTCACAGGCAGAGTCACTTACATCCGCTCATGCAATCAACCAAACATCTTCACAAGATTCACTGCGTCCGCTCATGCAACCAACCAAACACTCTTATTTTATAGTCACTGCATCCACCTAGCTTGCTTTCTCTCATTCAGGATATACGATGCAACTCTACAAAAGCTCATGCAAGCAACCAAACACACCCTTAAAAAACGTGCGAGCTTCTTGGGTTCAAAACAAACATTGTTTGAGGCCTTAGCGCAACGGACGCAAGTGCGAAGAGTCAGAGATCCTGGGTTTCCTTCCTTCTTGAAATACTTTCGTTAATACTTGGATGCCCGAGAAAAAAAAAAGACGGTGCCTGTAACAAAACGCCATGAGAGCAGTCACAACATGGCGACTATAGCCGACGAATCAGGCGAGCAATGTGCAGAGTATAAACAGGTTTGCTGACATTTTAAGGTTTGGAAGGTGCAGCACGTAGGACAGGGGATGCTTGCCCGTTGCCAGACTGGTGGTGCTGACAGTGAGCTGCACTAATTTGTCATTTGCAATGGCCCATGGAATCTGAATTTCTGAATCGGCAATAGCCAGCCCATCAAGGAGAAGGGATGAGTTTTATGTTTCACTTCACTGCTTGCTTCTCCCCTTTTAAGCCATGCTCGTGATTCTTTTCATGCAGGTAAAGGTGAAAAAAGGAGATGTTCTGCAAAGCCTAGCGTTTCAGTTAACAACGTAGATTTGAGCCAGCTTTTTCAGGGAATCTCATTTTTATTTGCCTTCTTTTTGTCTACCAAAAAAAAACTACGGGGAGTACGGAACAAAAACCAGCAACGGCGAGCACGGCGGCAATATGGAGAGATCTCAGGCTACGACGGACCGGCCCATTTCGCGTTCGAGGGGAGAAAAATACAGCGCCACGAGATCTCAGGCCGAAAGTTCAAAGCCCAGTGGACGACAACACAGATCAAGAAGGAGGATTTCGGAGTCGTAGAGAGAAGCCCATTACTTGCAGTATCCTTATACGTACAATACTGGTATATGTGAACCAGGCCATCATCAACTCAGCTCTTGTGGTACATGTAATACACCCCGCCCGCCCAATCCGATCAAGTGATGGGGCGGGGAAGAAATCAACCGACACGTGTTATTTCCGGCCACCTTCTGGGCGCTCATCACGGCGGCGTGAGGCCGTGCTTGAGCGCCGCCTTCCAGACGACGTCGATCCGGTCCACGTCGATGGCGCCCACCTCGTGGTGGTCCCACCCTTCCAGGCAGTGCACCACGCCGCCGGCGTGGCACGCGTGCACCACGCCCCGCTCCATCGTGTACTGCAGCATGCAATGGATCGATCAGTTAGCAAGTGCATTCGTCGCGCATGGCGATTGATTTTGTTCGTTGGTTGTGAGGGAGTGCGTGCGTACCTCGCAGGAGCCGAGGCCCTCGACGTCCTTGGGGAGGCGCATGGCGGCGAGCTTGCCGTAGGTGCAGTCCCGGCGGAACCCGATGATGGGCGGCACCACGAACTGGTGGAAGTGCGTGCCCGGCGGCGCCCACCGCTGCTCCCGCAGCGACAGCCACTTGCCCACGATCCACGTCTTGCAGTTCTGCGCCGCCTGGTACTTGGTCACCTGCACCAGGTACGGCTGGAACTCCGCCGGCGCCTCCCGCTGGATCTTCAGAAACCGCTCCGTCGACAGCGTCAACATCTGAAAACCAAACACAGAAGAACATTCAGTTTCCTCCTTACCCATCATCCAAGTTGATTTCATTTGTTTCAGAGAGTAGGCGTACCAGGACTCTGATCTTCTTCCTGCACAGGTAGAGCGCGATGGCTCGGCCCAGCTTTGACGTGGCGCCGGTGAGGAACACCTCCTTCACGTTGCTCGGGATCTCGTTGAGGATAACGGCAGCCGTGAGCGTGTTGCCGTGCACCACCCTCACACGCAGGTCAGGGTGCTTGCCCACGAACAGAGTGCCGCCGCCATTGAGCGCCTCGTTCTGAAAAAAGGAAGAGAACTTGTGTGAACGAAATGCTTTGTTTTGACAAATCAAGTGTCTACCAGCAGGCTAGGCAACTGAACTGACCTTGTTCAGCGCTGCAAGGCTGAGCACTTTGACGCCCATCTTGTCGGCTCTCAGGATGGCGAGCTCGATCTGACGGTTGATGCCCTTCTTCGCCGACGGAATGAAATACTGCAGCATCATAGAGGAGCAAACCGATCAGCAACAACAATCGTTATCAAGTAGTATGCGCGATTTCAGCAACCACCACTAGAAAACCGGTATGGAATTAGCCAGGACTGAAGTTTGTATACCTGGAAGCCGTATCTGGGCACGGTCCAGGTCTGGTGGAGCCGGCCGCGGAGGCAGTAGAAGCTAACGGTGTAGGTCTTGGAGCAGAACCACTGGATGATCATGAAGGTGAATGCGAGCGGCCAGAGCGGGAGCAGCACGAGGTGCGTCGAGAAGGGCAGCGAGCTGCACGACCGGAACCCGAACGGAACGTGCATCGACGACGTCACGTCCACCACGTGCGCAAGGAACACGAAGTCCGGCACACGGTCGTTCTTGCCTGACACCACAAGCGAGATTAAGTTTTGTTAGGTGAAGTACTTTTGTGCCGTCAGATTAACCGAGCAGGTTCCAAGATTAACCAATGTGGGTCAGTCCTGATGTGGGTGAGATTAATGTTCAGGTGGATGTAGACGACGGCATCGTCGATTACTACCTTGGTCGATCTCCTTCTGAAGCTCCCAGGATTTGGAGTTGAGGGTTCCTCCCAGAGCGTCGAACAGAGGCATGAACAAGCTGAAATTGCAGTCCTTCTCCCTGTGGTGCAGGCTTAAATACCTGCGAAATGACCACAACCATGCGCTCACAAATTAGCCGCCGTCTTATTATTGTCTCAATAAACAAAACAAAGAAGAAAAATATCTGAAACTACTGTAGAGATTCAGGCTGACAGCTTGAATAGCAAGTTTCTCATATTTTACAGCATTGCAGGACCATTTCTACTTTTATAATCCATGATCTGTCAGGGAGGTACTCCTCTACCCCGTTCCATGCACGTTCGCGTGTTCCTATGCGTCAAATGCTCACCAGGCCAGTACTTAGAGATCGAGCCAATAATGTCTAAACCGCCACAACAGGACGCCGACCACGTGAGAACAGAGGCGTTATCCATGAGCAGTCGTGAGAGAGCTCCGGTCCGATCACCATTGAATGCCCAAACATGGGCTGCTGACTGCTGATCGATTCTTGCTGAATTTTGCCAGGGCCCGTGGCCGTGGGCACACACACACGTCAGTTCGCCGTGTCCACTATTGGCCGTACTTGTCCGGCCGGCACCGCCGTAAAAGCGAGCTGGCCACGGGAATTCCTTGACGACGGCGCACCGCGCATGGCGCGCTCTGCAGAGGACAATCAAGGGGCGGCATGTGCGGTACACATACGGTGATTGCGAAATAAAAACTCGTGCAACCCTACACGGTGCACATGTCGTGTTATCGTCTCAGACCCGGTCCGGCCGTCAGTTCAATTTGGCACGGCCCTTTTGTCCGTGTGACGTGATCGGACGGCTAGCTGGTGCTGCCTCGAAGGGGATCTATGTGACGTGATGAACCGTGAACTTCAGGTACACTGCACTGAACAGTCTGAGCCCGGGCGGCCCCGTGGTTCGCTGGTGCTAGCTGCTCTGTGAGCCACCGAGCCTGACCGGGACAGTTGGGACGTGTTGGCGTATTCGAGCATTACGGCGTACAGGGTCCGATCCGGGGCAGCTAATTGAACAGGAACATTCTCATGGATCAGCACAGCGATACTAGATCTGCACGCAATTAGTGGGTGATGTTTGGTTTGGTTCATTATGGCAAGCTCAACAAGCTGGGTACCGAGACAAAGGGTTCAAAGCCTACTCGATCCGTCCTAAATAGGTTTGCTACAGTTTTCAGCGGCTAATCGCCTCATCGAGTGTGTTCCACTCCGACCTTCCGATGCTCCGTCATCAGACAAAGCCCAGAAAGAGTACGTGTTTGCTGGAAGCCTGGAACACGATGAACTACAATACAAATAGCAAAAAGCAAAAACTTTGGTGTTTGCTTGTGCGTTCTCTCGGCCAGAAAGAGATACAGACACGGAGACACGAGAAAGTGCAGTGGCCTAACTGCAAACATGTTTGAGCTTGGACCGTTTGGGGTTTGCCGGTACTCGTAGCGCTCCAAGTATTAATTGGAGTACGTATAAGCTCCCTCCACATTCCATGGCGCCTTCCCCATAAATACGGTGGGTGTGGTGCTGGCCGTGCACAGTTTGAATTTGCTCGCGGAACAGCGGAGCGGTTGGCACCTCCCTCCTTCCTTCCGCGCGCTGCAGGGTCGTGTGATCGGCGCCTTTTGAGGTGGTTTGGATGGCGCTGGCATTCACGGCCATGCTCTGCCCTGGCGCCTACTGGTGCGCTGATACACTACCCGTGCATGCCAGTCCACAGCACAGCATCTCTGTGTGTGTACACGTGCAGGACCATCGTATGCAATCATGCAGTTGTACGCAGGTCAGGTAGCTCTACGAATTGACCTATTGTGCCGATCGAGTGGGGCTTTATCCTTTTTACGTCAAATTAAATGCAGTGGATTTGCAGATGAACTGCATACTTAATGTAGGCAGAAAAAGGAAACTGTACTCGTACTTAGCACTGCGAATGAGATGATCTCGGCCGGGAATAGTGCTTACGTTGGGGTGTAGATGAGGTATCTGAGCGGCGGGAAGGCGGCGAAGGCCTTGTGGGAGATGACCTCCACGTTGCTGTACCCCATGCACCTGAGGTAGTCGAAGAGGAGGACGTGCCCGTAGACGAGGCTCACGGACCCGGCGCCGGCCAGGAACGCACCGGCGAGCGGGGCCGCCATCGCCAGCGTCAGGATCAGGCTCTCCAATGGCGTGCCGAACCCAGCTGCAGATCATCAGAGACAAGAGAAAAGTCAAGTGTTTAAGCATCTGAGCACTTTTGGACCGGACGGAAAGAGACGTCGTTATCGCGGAGATCTCCGCAGCTTGTTTACCCGTTAGCGACTGGGTGACCGGGGACGAGTGGTGCATGGCATGGTACTGGCTGAAGAGCGGGCCCCGGTGCAGCGCCCTGTGGGCCCAGTAGAAGGCCGGCTCTGAGATGCTCACGTGGAGGAGCAAGGCCACGGCCCACCCCCGCGGGTCCCACGCCCGGAGCTCCGTCACCCCCGGGAACAGCGGGTTGTTGATCACCATGGCCGCGATTAAGGTTTGCATTATCATCGTGTTATCCCTGCAAGTTCAGCAGAGCAAGGTCATGCCATGCTTACCGCGCGATAAATCAGCGCCTAACTCTACTCGTCGCGTAGCATCAGGATGCTGGGAGCAATGCAAAGGCTCTCCCTACAGCGACGACCATCAGAAATATATCATGAACGCACTTTTTTTCTTTAAGAAAAAAGAAGAAACAAACCGTTAACATCATGCTCTTTGAATGATCTTTAGCTTCCCCACTCACGCAGGGGCACTTTGCAATCAATTTAACGAACACCCAAACGCAGATGGAATTATTGTGCATTTACTCCCAATCGTGAGGCGGCCCCCAACGGTCCAACCTCAGAGAACACCCGAGGGGCAAATCCCACATGAGGACTGAGAATATGGAACCATGCTCAGACGCCATATATGGACGGTCCGATCCCTCCAGATGCAAAAACTACCAATGATTCCTCTTCTTTCCATTTCGGCCAATCAAAATCTCGGACATCCATCCGTTTCATCAAAAGAAGAAGAAACACAAGTTCTGTACTGTGAACTCCATGTGTGTCAAGTACGGATTGGAGTAGCTACTCGTGTTAAGAAAGATATACGTGCAGTTTCCGGCCGGTGACATGACCAGCGCGCGAGCTTCTGGTCAGTAGCCATAGCTCTCATCCAGGTGGTTCAGGTTCAACATGCAGTTGACAAGGAAACTTACCAGTCCCACTCGGCGTCGATCTGGCGGAAGTCGACGCCGTCCTTGACGACGCGGCGGCGGCGGGTGAAGAAGAGCATGTTGCCGTAGGAGAACCAGAGCTGGAAGGTGAGCGAGCGGAGCACGAGGAGGATGAGGAGGTGGAGGCACCATGAGTCCAGCGGCATGCTCCCGCTCTCACGCCACGCGTGCGCCACCTTCGCCACCAGAGGCCCGTACAGCAAGTACTGCACGCGTCAACAAACAAAAGCCATGGAAACAATCGTCGTTAAGCTCCCGTGTCCAAGCAAGAACAACACTCTCAGAGCAATGGCAGAAATGAAGCAGTAGCAGGGATGAAGCCATGGTCTTGGTGATGGCAGCTCTTGCCTTGTACGAGCCGAGGCTTGCCCATGGCCAGGACGCTAATGGAGAACCCATGGCCCGGCCAGGAAGAGAGGGGCGTTCGTGAAGAGAGGGTTGGAGAGAGAGAGAGCCCGTTTGGGTTGGGATATCTCGAATGCGTCTGGGACGCAACCCCGTCCCTATTTATAACATGAGAACGGCCAGCAAAAATAGCACAGCTTAAATGGCGTGCCCCATTTTTCTACCAACTTAATTTGGTAGGCAGAGCTCCAGTGCTGTATTCCTGCTTTTTTAATCAATTTAGCGGAACAGCACAGCGAATATAAGTACAGTACTTAATTCGTTTTTCTAAGCTTTGGTGATGTGTGACTAGCTTATTCTGGATGACGTGCCTGATCCGCCTTCAATATCACTTTTTCCGTTCCATAGTGTAATGTACTGTTCCTGAAGAAAAACAATCGTCCGTGTAAATTAGCTGCATTCGGACATACAGGGCTCCTGCAGTACTGCTCATCCAGCATCCTTGTAACCGTTCACCCCATTTCTGCCATCGTCCAGCTAAGCGTGGGAATCTGGCTTGCGTTTGACGTACCGCGTTGCATGCATCCAGCGTGGTCCATGTTGCTCGAAGACGTACGTGCATAGGTGGTGCCTGGCAAACGATGTTGGGTTGCTGGGATACTCCGCGCAGAATTGTTCATTCCTGGACTGGTTGCGATCGCTAACTATACCAGCGATGAGGAGTGCATCCTCTAACAACCCCAAATTAATGGGTGGACTGGTGTGGTCCAAGTAGATACAGTTAGTATGTGATGATTCTTTGTTTTTCTTGTTCTTTTTCAATTTCTGTGGTGCATTTGCCTGTTTCATGAATCATGATGCTAGTTTGATCATACAACCAGAGTACAGGGATATGCTGGTTGGCACACATATTTCTCAAGCCACGAATAAGTGTTGTTGTGGTATGCAGGTAATATCCTAAAAGTCTGACCATAGGTATATTATTCTAATATTTCGATCGAACTTTTGGAAACGGTATATGTCACATTTGGCCAGAATAATGGTACCATATGATTGCAACTTTATAAATTTCATGCTAACAATTTACAAATAAATATATCATGCTAATAATTTATTAGTTGAAGTGATGTTATTTGAATTTTCTTCATGTCCAAAACAGCACTCATTTGTGTCTTGGTAGGGGAAAATAAATTTTTTTTTTGTAACCTAGCTTCAATAGATGTGTGCATGTTATGAAATTTTGATGTCTTTCATTTACTACTTTACCATGGCTCAGTAGGTCATGATTTTCTTGCTACTGCTCTCACTAAAAAACAGTGGACGACCAGTCAAAAAAAAAAAAAAATAGTGGATTTTTTCTCATCCCCGCGGCTGGCTTATAGGTACTTCTCTCTTTTGTTTAGACCAGTTGGCTTAAAGGTACTTACAACTAACAAGATCAACCTTCAACTTCTAATAAATATCTACTTTCACTTGAAAATAATTAAGTCCAGCATTTTAATGACCAAAAAACGTGGATCAATGACGTGTGTCCACAAAATTGCTCGGATTGTGGAGTTGAGTGTCGCGCAGAGTGGGAAGAACAAAATGTGTATTACTAGCTAGCACGGTGGTGGCACGCGACACTTGTGGCGTCTGCATGACCCCTCAAAAAGTCCCTCGGAGTTTAATTTACAAATCAAATTATTCCTAATTATCTAGAAAGGTTTTGCAACAAAATGAGTTATAAGGGGTAAACCAAACTCCGAGTGACTTCTTGGAGGGTCTTTGCAATTTTCTCGCATGAAAACGGCAAAAGACGGAAGTGGCGTAGCCTTCTCCGCTGGCTCGAGGACTCGCGGTGCACCCCCGTAGCTGAAAGGAAAATATCCTTTCGCAATGGCAATGGCATTGGCCGTGGATGAAAATATCTCACCATGGTTTGTGGAGTCCATATGAATGTTCGTGGTGCTCTGCTCACCCTGGGTACGCTCGCGCGCATTATTACCCGTCAGACGTCCGCGTACTATCGTCCGTGACATTGATATGTCCAAATCTTAAATGGCGCACAGAGGCGGCACTGCGTAGCGCGGTGCGCCGAGTTCATATTACCAGTCCAGGCTCCCTCGCATCTTCGAGCGAAACAGAGCATTGATGCGTTGATACTAGCGTGTAGCGTTGTAACAGTTCATCAACTGCTACTCCGGCTTTACTGATTCACTACTAGTACTCCAGTTCATCAACTGCTACTCCAGCTTTACTGATTCACTACTAGTACTCCAGTTCATCAACTACTACTCGCTAGATGTTACCGTGTGAGTAATAATCAACAAAGACTTGGAGAGCGACTGACTCACCGAGTCACCGAGGCGTGTACGTCCTAGTACTATTCCGCTGTCAGCACAAGGCTTTTACTCCTGCTAACTCTGAGAAGGTGAAACTGTGATTGCAGTGCAATCCAAGCTCCAGTTTTACCGCTGCCAGCCTTATCTTCTTCCCGGATGGATATCTCGGCGAGCGCCCCCGCGTTCGTAGCGTGGGCCGCGACATCGCAGTCGTCGCAGGCGCCACTACGACTGCGTGTGTGGACTGTGCCGGTCAGGGCTGAGGGCTCCAACCGCAGCGAGCGTAGTGGGTCTCGTGGCGTGCCCGCCCACTGCCGATCGCCCTGAGTCGCTGGCCGCCACCGGCCAATGAATAGTTGGGCAGAAAGGCTGCCGAAAAGCTTTGCCAAGCCAAGCCTCACGCAGTTTTCTTCGCATGTGCGGTTGGGAGTTCGTTTTTTTCTTCTTCCTCGCATGTGCAGGTAGGAGTTGGGTTTTGTTTGCCCGCAGTCGCAAACACCTGTCCCTTTCCCCTGCCATCCGGTTAAGTGCAGCGAATGTGTGATCTACACGAGCATAACTACGCACCCGTGGCCAAGTCAAACAACTAAAACGATCGTTAGTGTTGTCTCCGTCTTCTCCCATCAATTCCGGTGTGCATGGATGTGCTGTGCGCCTTGCACTTGCGCTCGTACCTGCACAACAGCGGCAAAAGCCAAGTCAACATGAGATGCCTGTGAACGTCGCGTTCCGGATGGGTCTCCCGCCCGCACCTGGTCGAAGCTCGGTGCCGCACTGGCAGCAGAAACCCGCGTGCCCCTTGAATTCGCCATGGCTGCTGCCGCTGGCTGATAAGGAGGGGTCGCAGACATCGGCTCACCCGCTACCTCCCAACAAGTAACTGAACACGAAGACCCCAGAGGCACCAGCCAGCCGCCAGACACAACACCTGTCCACCGGCTCAGCTGGTAGTTGAGCTCAGCACCGCCCCTCGGCTCCCGGGTCAAGATGTCGACTCACGCATGGGCGCATGGGGCGCTACCGCAAGTCTGTCGATTGCGCAAGCACTCTGGGTTTCACTCTGTCGAGGACGGAAGAAGATGCTCTCGCATGTGTTTTTTTGCGCCCAGGCACCTGTGTTTCAGGCTTTTCGGCTCGACCAGACGACGGCTCACGTAACACGTGCTGATTGCACGGCGTGCATGCCTCCATGCGGATCAGTTAGTGACTGTACTGTAGTAGTACGTAGCGTGACGCCAAATGTGGAGTAGGGCTACTACTACCTCCTGCCGGTACACGACGACGTAGACAAGCCTGGCAGATGCGTACCGGGCGCCACTCAGAACACTGTGCGCGCGCCGGCGGGGACCTTTCCCTGTTGCGAATCAATGTGCGCCCATGCCCCGTCCGCAGGCGGCAGGGCCCCCGGCCCGGGCGGGCGGGCGGCGGTGCATATCTCAGTGGTGATCGATGATGAGGCGCGGAGCTCGCCAGCCAGAGCGGGCGACGAGCAGAGCACCGCCACAACTTGACGACGCGCTACTTACTGGGTCAATGTTTTTGCCGGCCCGTGTGAGCATGTCGGACATTAACTGAGCACGGGCCGAGCGAACGCGCCGTGGACTTGAGTAGCCGCCTCGCGTCGCCCCTGGTTATTGCCGCGGCGGCGTTCCATCATGATGCTTCCTCGTGCGCGCGCCACTGCGCCGCATGGTTCGCGGGCTCCGGTCTGTTTGGAGCAAAACCGTTGCAGGCGTCTCGTTTGGCCACCAGAGATTGAACATGCATACGCGCCATGTTATTATTAGGCGCACCGCAAGGCGGGCCAGCCCGCCATGCATGCCTGGCCTCGCGCCACGCCGTGCCGGTCGATCGGGTGACGCCGGCCGCGCCACGCCTGCGCGGGTCACCTGCCGGATCGGGGGAAGCAGCGGCACGTACGTCGCGTGGCGCGCTTGCGCGGCCAAGCCGAATCACCGATGCAGGACGAGGGGAAATCACCGGGCGATCCGGGCGGGCGGCGCCTTTCCGCGCGCGGTTGGGCGTGGGCGCTGCCGAATCGCGCGATGGGGGCGGCCCGTGCACCGCCACATCGGGAAGGAGGTGCCAACCGGCCGGCGGGCCGTCGAGACGAACGCTGTGGCGTAGTACGTGGTGCAGGCTTTCGGTGGGTTTCCGGATCGGGGTTGCCGGGTCGGGGTGGACACTGAATGCGGTTTCGGCGCCGACCGGTCGGGACGGCCAAGTTGATTCGGTGATCATTGGAGAACGTGGAAGCTTTCCGTCAACCGGTGAGTGATCTGTGGAGAGCGAGAGGGTGTTTGATGATTGGGCTGGCCGATCGGATGCGTGCAAATGCGGAATGAGATTGCAGGGTGAATCGCGCTGGGGCGTGGATGATTGAACATCGAAGCAATGCCTGTTGTGGTGCCGTGGAAAGGACGACACAACGACATAGATTGACTGCCGTCAGCGTGCAAAAAACTTGCAAAGTCACTCATACGTATGAAAGCGTTACATTGTTGGAGCCATCCACGGACCATTACTTGGCAAGCACACAGAGAACATCTTGTTCTTAAAGACAGTTCAACGTTTCATTATTACACAGAAATCATTACAACACTGGCGACACAACAAGGCCATTAGGCCCATTACATAAGTTCAGTCCCATGAAAAGAGCTTACAGCGACAAAACAAAAACAAATACGAGACATGCAATGCATAGAAATATGTTGCACTTCCTTCCTCCACGAAGCACCGGTCTTAGTGGTGCTTACCCACCCAACCAGCGTTTCCACCACCAGCACCGAACCCATAACCCGCTCCAAACCCTCCTCCACCTCCCATGCCGAAACCTGGACGGGCTCCAGAACCATACCCTTGGCCCCCGCCAAAACCCTGACCAAATCCAGCGTTCGGGCCAAAACCTGAGTTTGAGGTTGAGCCAGATGATGAGCTAGACCAGCTAGATGAGCCGGCTCCTGAGAAAGAACCGGAGTTAGAGCCGGAGCTGGACCATGATCTCGAGGTGGAACCAGCATTCGAGCTAGCTCCAGTGTCTGGTCCAGATAACACGGTTGAGCTAGCCCCAGAGTTCGAGCCTGACCATGCACCGGAATTTGAGTTCGCCCCGGCGGAGTTGGCACCGGAAAATGAGCCGGATTCGGAGCTCGAACCAGTTGCGGCCGACGACCCAGTGCCTGCCTGAACCGCGTCACCGGAGCCAGAACCTGAACCTGCACCTGCACCGGAGTTGGAGGCGCTTCCAGTAGCACTAACAGCTCCTGAGAAATGAACCGTGTCAGCATGGTACAACGTGTCTCATCGCTTCAAGTATGAAGCATTAGAATTAGAAGTTCATCTTCATGTCATTTCTACACAGGCAGCACACAGCCTTTTGATTTGCATGTGAAATTTAGTAAAGGCGTATCTAGGCACGTCGGGCGTTGCTAGTGAACCTGAGCTGGAGCCTGATGCCGCATTGGAGCCTGAGCTTGACCCGGAACCTGACATGGAGTTTGATCCACTGCCTGATGCGCTGAATGAACCAGAGCTCGAACCAGCGCCTGTGTTTGCACTTGACATGGACCCAGAGTTGGCATTTGAACCGCTGCTCGCTCCACTGAACGAACCTGATCCTAAAGAGAGTAGAAAACCAATCATCAGTGAGTCAGTGACGCCAAATTAAAAATACTACATGTGCCAGTTGAACTCAATAGTCAAATCACTTGCTAATGACGGTTAACCTGAGGATCCGTAGGACATTCCACCGGAGCCAGACGACGAGCCTCCAGAACCCGAACCTGATGCACCAAAACCTGAGCCTGTGGCCATGCCAGCACCGGAGCCAGAGTTCGACGATGAACCAGAGCCACCAACTGATCCCGAGTACGCACCACCGACGGCGCCTGAACCCGACCCAGACCCAGACCCACAGTTCGAACACCCACCACTTGGCCCAACACTGGACCCGCCGCCGAAACCAACCCCTGAACCCGAACCTGAACTAGCACCAGCATTTGAAGACCCACGGCCCCGAGAACGGTACGTTGCTCCGCTAGAGCCAGAGCCCAAACCTGAGCCCGTGCCAGAGCCAGTGTTACAATCCGACCCACCATTTGCCCCGCCACTCGAACCGACCCCAACGCCAACATTAATAGATGCTCCTAAACCTACTGACCCTGAGCCCAAGCCCGACCCTGACCCTGAGCACGACGACGTGCCTGAACCACAACCCGTAGCTGAGCCCCCATTACCGCCTCCATAGGCAGAACCAGAGCCGTAGCCATATCCGGTGCCCATGCCCGACCCACGACCAGACGCACTATAGGAATCACCATTTGGTCCGGACCAGGCGCTGTAACCTGACCCCTGCCCTGAGCTAGAAGCAGAGCCAGAGCCACCGAGCCCGAGATCAAGCCCAATGCCGAGACCGCCGCCGGCACCAAGGCCAAGGCCCAGGTTGCTCCTTACCGGCCTGCCCTTTGCAATGCCTACTGAAACTAGCACCACAAGAGCAGCAAGAGCAACAGCTCTCTTGGACGCCATTGCTGATCGCTGATCGAGCTTGATTTTGTGATCGCTGATGGTGTGTTCAGGGTGCAGTCTATGCGCGTATTTATAGCCGCAGTTTTCGATTAATGTATTGGTCGCACAGGATGCTTACTGTAAAAGGTGGCTGGATTCCTTCACGCTTCACGGGTGCATGTGGGCATGACCTAATGCTTTGGAGCCTAACCATTGGCAGTTCGTCTTGTCCTAGGAAGTGACCAGAGATTTGGCTCAATCAGTGGCTGCTGTTGCCAATATGTTTCGCTAGAGAGTTCTGAATACTGAATAGACGTTTCTAGATTGGGCATGCCTCATGTGAACGCTCTGGTGAATATTTTGAGTAATGCATACTTATTATGGTCCGTGATTAGGTGATATAACTGATGCTCAATAGCGGGCCTGTTCGCTGGGCTGATTGTAGCTGGTATGATCAGCCGATCCATTGCATCTCAGGTAAGTTTCAAAGATCACCTTCTGCAACCTTATTCAGAAAGTTGTTAAACAACTTTCAGATTCTAATACAGGAGTTGAAATTTTTCTGAAACAATGGATTTCGTTAAAATGCAGGAAACTCTTGTAATGGGATTACAGAATATATAGTATTCATCTTATCTGGAGAATTCCTAAGCGGGCAAAAAATAATTACTTCTGAAAAGTACATCCGATGCCTGTCACATTCTGAACTACCAGTAGCAGGATGAGAAATGTACACCACCAATGATTAAGAAGACAGAAAACAAGTTCGATCATTTTTTTATATATAAAAAATGCTATGATCTTGAATTAGGCAAAGTTCACAGAGCGGAATCAGTTGTTGCTGTATCATTGGATGCTGATGTGGATGTCCCGATCACCACTAATGTAGTTTAGGACATACACTTGGAGCTTAATCGTTGTCCTCAGAGCTGTCTTCAGAATCAACGTACAATCCTACACCAAATCCTCATTCTTTTACAGCCACTAGCAGAATCTTTTGGCTTTATTATACAGTGGACTGCAATGCTGAGTCACTCATTGAAATCAGACTCTTTTCTGAACAAACTAATATTCCAAACAATTCAGTCAAGATCGTGTCCTGAAAGTCATGGAAGCTTTCCCCAGGTCAGAAGAATTACCAACAGGCTACTACGCTTGCAGCAGCTGTGAAACTTGATTTGCTAATTCAAAGTTAGAATATGTTTCACCTGCAATCTGAGATTCCAAATGTTCTCTGATTTTTGTTTCTTTGAAGTTCTTTTCTTCCTGCACAAGTTCAATTGAAAGACCTCTGGTAAATAAGAGTACATGCGATTCATAAGAAATTCAGAATCTACAGATAGACAACTTACTCCTTGCTCAAATTTCTTCTCGCTTCTCATTCCAGCGCCTCGGTATTCAATTGCGTAGCACTTGGTTTTGCAAAAAGGACAACTGTTTCGCTAGTTAAGGATCCCGACGGTTCAGATGGAAAACTGAGGTAGCTGAAATTTTTTATCCATGTGTCTCTATGTCTGAACTTAGGTTGCACATCTTCAATCTCATAAAATGTTCTCAGAAATAAGAGTTCAGCAGAAGATGTTTCTTGCACATCCTTTTCTTTTATTTATTTTTCGTTAATAGAGTTTGTTTCACGTCTATGGGATGCCTAACATACTAACAGTCTAGAAATGTATGAATAATTTTAAATTTCACATTATAAAGTCACAAAAAAGGATACTGGACAACTTCAGAAGTTTTCGATGGCATCAGTTGTAAGAAGCATTCTGTAGGACGAGGAAAAATGACAACATTTAGTGGACCAGTCCCAAAAGCTTCTATGGAGATATATAGAATAGAGCTTAAATATAAATAGCAGAAGCACCCAGCAATGTCTGCCAGGTTAAATAAAATAATGCTATTAATATGGGATTTCAAATTAGTACTCTGCCAGCTGCTTCTACATCAGTTATCTTTAGTGCTACTCAACTCCACCAACAGTAGAACCGAACCAAGCAGGATCGATAACAAGGGAAGCTTACCTGTACAGATCCCTTTGCCGCAACACTTCGATCTATTCAGACTCGGATAAAACTGCATGGACAACAACGAAATAGAAAGAATGAACACCGGAAACAAAATAAAAGTGGAATGAATCATGACGTGACATAAGAGAAAGGGAGATGCCGATTCTCCAAAATAAGGAGCAGTCCAGGGACGATCGATCGTACGTACGTAGAAGCAAATGGGACACTCCTCGGCTTGTTCGTCAACGGCGTCCTCGGCAGCGTCGAAGCACGGCGCGAGGTCGCCGCTGCGGATGAGGCGGCGCAGGCGGTCCGTGTCCATGTCGGGCAACTGCATGACGAGACGCTGCGGCTGCGTCAACCGATCCTCCACCACCGGCGACTGCCGCCGCCGTCCTGCCGCAACGTTACCCATCTGTGCGTGACAGCGCGTACCTTCGCTTGGAAGCGAGGTTTATAGCCTTGCAGCAGCAGCAATTCCGAATCCATGCAGGTGTGGAAGGAGATCGGGAGAGGTGTGGGTGGTGGCTCTGCTTTTTGAGCTGGGGAGGGAAAGAAGAAATGGAGGGAAGGAGCTTGAGGGAAGTAAGGCATCGTTCTCCTGTTCTGAAATGGGTTGGACGGTTGCGGTGCGCCCATTCTCACCGTGAAGTCCTTCCCAGAATTGTTGATAGATCAAAAGTTCAACCAAGCAACTTGTTGGAGGAAAAGTATGGCACGAGAAAATGGAAATTAACAAAAAGAAAAAAAAAAGACTTCCGTTGCCGGGACTCGAACCCGGGTCTCTCGGGTGAGAGCCGAGTATCCTAACCAGCTAGACTACAACGGAATTTGTTGCAACCTAGGTTTGGTTTTTAGAAGTACAAAAAGTCGACCTGCAGCAAAAGCAAAATCCAAGCCATGTCTTGTTCTTCCGGCTGCCACTGCCAGCTGCAGCCTCCAGTTGAAGCGATCCCAGATGCAAAGACAGATGGCTACAGGCCTCGCTCAAACCTTACTTCAATATTTATGTTTAGGAAGCATCCGCAGATGCACCATATATGCTACTTTGCACCAGTAATCAAGCGTATATTCCCCAAGTCAGAATAGCAGATCGTTCCATGTGTAAAGATAGTGGGATACCACACACAAATAGGGGCCTCGATCAGTTATCATATCAAACTACACATCAATATTTATATTCAGGAAACATAAATATTGGGATATTTAGACTTTCGCCCGCACTTTCATAATCCAACTCATCCCCCGTATAGATCAGCAAATATTTAAATCAAAAGAAACATTTGAAGCTGAAGGCTACTATGATTCTTTACGGAAACCATGCATCATGTTTGCTCAGTTTAAGTTACTATTCTTATTTGCATCATCTTAAACAAAAGAACAATATTAGGAAGTCATGTTCATAATGAAGATTTAATTTCACCGGGGGAGATTCCAGTTCAGATGATGAGTTTACGCTTCTCAAAGATACACAAAAAATCCATCATGCTTTTTCAGTACATGACATCTAGAGTTCGATATTTTCAATACTGTGAACATATAAAGGGGCAGGGTTGCATTGCTGAACTTCCTGATTACTGAACATGTGTCTCATTGAAAAAAATGTTTTTCCTTTGATCTTTTATAGTACTTCTGCTGAAGTTGGCTTTTCACCATTTTTCAAAGATAGTTATCACGGTGTTTAACCACCAACAAGATCAAAGCACCATTTCTAAGAAAATTCATATTTAATGACATACAAGAAATTGAACTTTGTATCAAATGGTATTTTCCAATCCGTGGCATCTCTACATTAATCAGTACATCCTAAAGGGCATGAAGCACTGAAACTATTCCGAACACATCCCGGTATTTCACAAATCCAAAAGAAATTGCTCAATCAGAATGTGGTTATTTCTACGCCAATCAACTTCCATGCACCCAGAAGAGTCAGAATGTTAAACTTTCTCTAATAAAAAAAAAATTGTTCAAGATCAATTGCTCTTCTGGAAGCATACTAATTTGACCCATTTATTCAGGCAATACATTACAAACCTCTTCTATTTGAGTGACCTTGTAACTGATGATTGTATGACCCGGTAAAACAACAGTAATAATAGAAACACTACAGATGGTAGAAGTAGCAATGGAGAACAATACACCACCATCAGCACAGCTCTACTTCTTGCCAGATACAACATTATCGACATACCATTTGTAGGTTTCGACAAGGCCCTCCTTGAGGGTGACCTTGGGCTTCCACCCCATCCCCTGTATCTTGGAGCTATCCATGAGCTTCCTCGGCGTGCCGTCCGGCTTGCTGGAGTCCCACACCAGCTTCCCCTGGAACCCGACGACCTCCTTCACCAGCTCGGCAAGCTCCTTGATGGTCACCTCGCTTCCACTCCCCACGTTGACATGCTCTAGCCCGGAGTACTGATCCATCAGGAAGATCACGGCGTCGGCGAGGTCGTCCACGTGAAGGAACTCCCGCAGCGGCGATCCGGAGCCCCAGACGACGACCTCGGGGGCGTTGCATGCCTTGGCCTCGTGGAACCTGCGGATGAGGGCGGGCAGGACGTGCGAGTTCTCCGGGTGGAAATTGTCCTGCGGGCCGTAGAGGTTGGTGGGCATGGCGGAGACAGCGTCGAGGCCGTGCTGGATGCGATACGCCTGGCACATCTTGATGCCGGCGATCTTGGCGACAGCGTACCACTCGTTGGTGGGCTCGAGCGGGCCGGAGAGGAGCGCGTCCTCCGGGATGGGCTGCGGCGCGAACTTGGGATAGATGCAGGAGGAGCCGAGGAAGAGGAGCTTGCGGACGGAGCCGCACTTGAGCGCGGCGTCGACGACGTTGGTCTGGATCTGGAGGTTGGCGGCGATGAAGTCGGCGGGGAAGGTGGAGTTGGCGTGAATGCCGCCGACCTTGGCGGCGGCGAGGACGACGTAGTGGGGCTGCTCGGTGGCGAAGAAGGCCTCGACGTCGGTCTGGCGGGTCAGGTCGAGCTCGGCGTGGGTGCGGACGACGACGTTGGTGAAGCCGAGGGAGAGGAGGCGGCAGAGGATCGCGGAGCCGACGAGGCCACGGTGGCCGGCGACGAAGACCTTCGCGTCCTTGTCGGCGAGGAAGGAGGGGAGTGGATCTGCGGAGCGAAAGCAGAGGAGAGAGGTCAGATAAACAGAGCAGGGAGCTGATGTCAGCGAAAGCTCAGAGAAATCGAGGATCACTCACCGGCGGCAGTGACGGTGCCCATGTCGCCGGAGGGGGTGTACGCGGAGGTGCGACGGCCGGAGATGGTCGGATGAGATTCGCCGGACCTGCGAAGGATTTGGGATTATTAACAAGGGCGGGTGCGTGGGCTGGGCCTCGAACCGTGCAGCCTACTAGCACAGCACGTATGTCGAGCCGTTGACCTGTTGACTTTTCATTTCATTTCCGTTTCTTTTTTTTTATTTTTCAGATTCTTTTTTTTTGTGAACTTTATTTTTCAGATTCTTTTTTTTTTGCGAGGGACTTTATTTTTCAGATTCGTGCATTGGCCACAGTGCTGCTGCAGCAAGCTCGTCCAGTCTCACCAGTTATATTACTGGCATTATACGGTATCGATTTGAATTACACTCTGTTTTTCTTTTGTCGAGAAGCAGACGGCATCGCTTGGAAAATTTGGGACGAAGTTAGCGGGTAATCCGATCCAATCATCCAAAGCTGTTGCGTAAGGACACTGTCAGGGAAGTTGAAGGTGCTTAAAGATGGCACGTGAGGCGACACAGGATCCGAAGAGGGAGCATTTTGCCACTTGCACGCATTCCCTTTGATGCAAGGTCTCTCTCTCATGGCATCCCATAGTCTCGGGCCTGTTTGGTCCCTGGCCACACCGCGCCACGCCGCAGTTACGGCGGCGCTGAAGTGGTGGCGATGTTTTTTGGCGCCGTAAGTTTGGCGAAGCTTGGCGAGAAATAACGAAGGAAACAGTGGCGAATAGTGTGGCGAGCCGAAGCCTGTTCGTGAACCAAGCAGCGGCAGAAAAAGTTGGTCCCCGCCACACCTTCGGCGTGGCGTGCTGTGGCGGGGAACCAAGCAAGCCCTAACTCTATTTATGTCTATCTTATTAAAAAGTTAGCATTGGAGTTTATTTCGACTCTAACCGATAGCTTGTCTTGCATGTCAACAACTCAATAAGTACTAGAGTTAACTCTCTCTCTAAAAAAGGGCTCTTGTTTGTATTTTTGTCTCAAGGGGCTTCCTGATATATATAAACTTTATTTGATACACAAAAATAAAGATAAAAGATAAAAAATAAAACTATATATGTGCCTATAAATATTTTTGAGTGAATTTTGATGGTACCACAACTTGTGAGATGGGCGCAATTTAGTCACACAATTTAAAAATTACTTAATTAAGTCACACAACTTATTATGGTGGTGCATATGAAGTAATAAAGCATACCATAACATCAAAATTTGATGATATGAGAGCAAAAAACAACTATTATGTAGGCAAAAGGATGCAACATCGACATATATGACATGATTTATAAGCTAATGGTAATGGTAACGAAGAATTTGACTTTGTTGGAGTAGTGACATTGATAAAAATGGATTCAATAGAATTTGCAAGTGTGGGAAGAAAACAAATTGACTTTAGTATATGCCTCGTGAAATATGTGTTGTGAAAACATCTTTAAATACATATTGAATCTAGATTTGTTTTGCTTCATACGAATTTATCCTATAATCTATCTTTAGTTTATGACTTTATTTGCACCCTCATAACAAGTTGTGTGATCCAATTGAGAAATTTAAATTCTGTGACTAAAACACACCTACCTAACAAGTTGTTGTACAATCAATGCAATTTACTCAATATTTTTTATTATATAACTCAAGCATCCCTATACAACATAACTTTGCTCAAGCCCAACAATTGTTGGATCACGCATGTAGCCTCTCATGGAGGTGTTACTTTTGCTTCCAAAGATCATCCTTCCACAGCCGTCCGATGCGAGCAATAAGGGTTGCATGCGGGGCATTTTGCCTTGCATTCATTTTCTGTGTCAAAACATTTGTCAATCCTGAAGCAGCAGAAGCAGGGGTTTTGGGAACAGAATGGTTTTTCTTTGCAAAATATCAACTTTAACTTGCCCTCGTCTGCCGAGGAGTTGACCGTAGTAGCACTTGTCGCTGCCGTAAGATTACTCGGGTATCTTCTATCCATTATTTGAGGCCCACCTGTTAATTGTACAATGTTTTTGCATTCTTCAGTGCGATCATACATATATACATTATAAATTTAATGACAAGATGGTATGTTCATGAGGATGCAAGGATAGTACATCGATTGAGTACTTACACTGCGTTGGCAAAACGAGGCATCCAAAGAACACGAAAAACAAGATAGTCATCATATATACCAGATCGCCAGCACCATTGCCTGTCAAATTGGACCTCATCTCTCTTCTTGACCAAAGTCTGAATTGTGTCGGACTAAGCAGTTTCGCCGGCTATGCGTACTAAGCAGAAAACAAAAGGAAACCGTACATAACTGATCAGATCATATAGGATCGTAACAGCATAAAGAGAGGGGAAAAAATAAATGCGTCTCTGAAACGCACGCAGCTAAATGGATCAAAGCTCTTTTAGCGTCAAAATAGAAGAACGATGTTATGGCGGGCCAGGCTAGCTCTCCATTAAATCAAATGAACGTCACCTTGCTGTGAAGTTGTGATATGATATGATCAGAGAAAGGGGATACCAGCAAATTCCCTCGGAAGCCGCCGGATAGTTGCCAGCAGGTCGACGGCGGCGCTGCGTGCGGCGAGACTCACGAACCCACGAATATTACACGATGATACGCTGCTGCAAATCGTACCTGCGACATATATATGCGTGCGAGACCGCATATATACATGGAGACTTGGAGAGCACTATGGAAACGCCGAGGATTCAATGGAAGGTCGAGGCACGTATGGGAACGTCCGTAGGCTACGACGCTCTTCAATCCTATCCTACGAAACGCGGTTACGCGGCAACCCTGGGCGCGCCTATACACACCGCGCGCTACGCGTAGCGCGGGCCCACGACCGGCCCATATGCACGCCCTTCTTCTTCCTTCATACGCCGCCAATTTGAGGTTGTCCCCGCCGCCATTATCTCCCCGCCGGCGCCGGCGATGACTCCGACGAGAGAATCACGAATTGTTCCGGCGAAACCTGCAATTGTTCCCACGGTCAAAAGAACTGTTCCATACAAACTTGAAATTGTTCTATGCATCAAAAGAATTATTCCACAAAACTTTGAAATTGTTCCACCGAAGACCTCAAATGTTCCGGCGCGCGGGGAGAGGAAGAAGGCTGCTCAGCGAGAGGAGGAGCAATGGCGGTGCGGGGGCGCAGGGCGACGGCGGCACGGGAGTGCGGGGTGACGGCGGCACGGGACATCGGGCGACGGCGACGCAGGGTCGCGGGGAGGCGGCATGGCGGCGTGAGGGAGCAGGACGGCAGCGGCGCAACACGGGTGAGAATGAAAGCCGACGGAAGAAGAAGACACACCGCAGCCGTTCGATCTATTTTGTGCACAAATCTCAAAACACGCTGTGAGTCGACTTCGCGCAGCGTGCGCTAATTATAGGAAATCCGCGCCTGGCTGAACTCTGGGAAACCGAATCCGAAGGTCCGAAGGCGCCCGGGCCGGGGGTAGCAACGGAAGCAGGCCTGTTTTCCGGAGACAGCCCAAACCGCCCGAGATACCGGGGATCCGTTATGGATTTGTCTTGACTGGGCCAGGCCGCAGATAATACTCGCACTCTCGCAGGCCCCACACGAACCCAGCCCGTGCCCAAGTCGGCCTCTTTTACAAATGTTATGGAGCAGTCTGATTCGTGGGCTTCTTCCTCGCACGTAGTACTCAGTTTCTAGAACGGTAGACAGCAACATCATACTCCCTCCGTTTTTGAATAATTGTCAGTGTTGATTTTACTGTAGCAATTTTGACCGCATGCCTTTTTCTTTAAAATGTTTCTAGTTACTTCAATCTTTCATATTGTTTTATAGGTTTTGAGGGACACTACATTAGCATTATATACTTTCAAACATATCTAAATATTTTGTAGAAAAAACGTAGAGTCAAATTTGCTACAGTAAAGTCAACACTGACAATTATTCAAAAACGGAGGGAGTACGATTAATCGATTATGACATTTGTGGACGAGGTATAAACAGAAAAAATAGCATCATTCATCATCAATGGTGGTGATGGTGACCGTAACAGTGATGTTTACACTGTTACGATTCTTATGAAGACAGCGAACGCCGGTGATGATCCGGCTTTATCACGTTTATGTGCATTTGACACATCCATTAATTTTCACCTTGGCACCTTTTCGGAGATATCAATTTCAACTTTCGCCTGGAAAGGTCAATGCTTGCATCCCAATAAATGGAATCAGATAACAATCATTGTCCTCTTTCCAAATTCCAACCTACCACATCCACGTATAGTGGTGACATCATAATGGAGGGAGAATAAACAACAATATACAAAATATAGGGTATAGAAGTATTTCTTATGGCGAACCTAAAACATCGGTGTAAAAATAAACTAATTTTGAGAAATTGATGGTCAATGATAAAAATGTTGACTTAATACAAAACCGTATGACCAAATAAATTAAGCAAATTATCATTGCTTGTCATTCTTGTTGGGGGCAGAAATAGCAATTGAAATCAAAAACCCTTGTAGGAAACTGAATTAACATATCAGATATGCAACGTTACGCTAGATCTTAGCACCGGAGAACTACTAGGATTTATTTTGGCATAATTTTGTGCCGGTTCATAAAATATTAAGAAAATACAATGGTGGATTTATTTATATTTTTAATTGGGAAATTTGACTTTGGCCCTTCTTTCATCTCAGAACACCCAAGACTTGCTTGATATACTTAATAAAATCCCACTTTTCAAAAGAAAACTCTCAATATGATAGTTCAACCATCTACAATAATCTAAATCTACCTGTCCATCATCCACTTTGGATCAATCAGTGAGTCCGAGTCCATCTTTTTTATAATGAATATTTTTTGTGTTCCAATTCTTGGATCCACGAGTAATTTAATCAAGACCAGCTAACTAGTCATTTGTGTTCCTATTATATGTAGCATGACCTAAATTTGCGTAATACTGTAGGATCATCTAAAACCGCAATCCAATGGATACATAGGCAAAATCACAATTAATACTGTAGGGACACGACATTGCGCACTAGAAAATAACAATAATGCATTAATCAATTTTATTGGGTTGATGGTCGAACTTGCAAATTTCTTAGCTGATTTTGTTGCGGTGGAACCAACCCACTCGGATTTAAATCCCTGGCACATGTGTTGTATTTACGGCCAATTATTCTTTCAGTAGGAGGCAGCGAAGGGGTCATTGTGACTTCGTAAATCTCAAGATCAAATCAGCCAAGTCTTTTGAAGGTTATCACAGAGGTAAGATCTTTGTGCATGTATTAAAAAAATAGAGTACTTATGTGTGTTTATGAGTGTTTGAGTCTATATCGTGTTACATTGCAAACACCTCCCTGACTCTCGAGCGCTCGCACTTTTTAGTTTCGTGCAATATGATAGTCCAAACATCTATATAAGAATATAAATCTACCTATGGATACGCTTTTCGGTGAGTCCGAATGAATATTTTTTGTGTGCTCCAATTCTTGAATCCACGTAATTTAATCAATATCAACTAACCAGTCATTTTGCGTTCCCGTCATATGTAACATGATTTAAATGTGCATAACAACCTTTTTTAAGGGAAATAATGCGCATAACACCTTACGTAATAAGAACCTAGGGATCATCGAATCCCAAATCCAATGGGTACATGGGCAATCACAGTTACTAGCACTGTAGGGACACGGCGTCGCGCGCACCAGAAATAATGAAAACTAATTAGTCATTGTAAATTGAGCTGATGATCGATGGAAAGTTTGAAATTATCTCCCAATGCTGAACTCTACAGCCTCTATATAAAGGCCAGGGTACAGCCTACAGAGAAGCAAACACCTCTCATCTCTCGAGCGCTAGCTCAGACTTTTCAGTTACGTGCAATGCCTTCCAACACGGTTCTGCAGACGGCGCCAAAGGCCGGCGACGACGGGAGGTCGTTCCTCGCCGACATGTCTGCTAAAGTCTTCGTGGCCGGCCACCGCGGCATGCTGGGCGCGGCGGTCCACCGCCGCCTGGCCGCGCTCGGCTTCACCAACATCGTCGGCCGCACCCGAGCCGAGCTGGACCTCACGTCCCAGCCAGCGGTGGACAAGTTCTTCGCCGCCGAGCGGCCGCGCTACGTCATCCTCGCGGCCGGCAAGGTGGGCGGCCTCCACGCCAGCTCCGCCGCGCCGGCCGACTTCATGACCGAGAACCTGCGCATCACCACCAACGTCCTCACCGCCGCCCGCCGCTGCGGCAGCGTGCGAAAGCTGCTCTACCTGGCCAGCTCTGCCGTCTACCCCGTGGACGCGCCCCAGCCGACGCCGGAGTCCGCGCTCCTCTCCGGCCCACCGGCGACGGGAAACGAGTGGTACGTATGTGGGCACGTACGTAGCAGTAGCTTTATTAACTTCGTCCCACATGCAAACTCAAAGTAACGAAGACCAAAAGCCTCATGACTCATGACCGACCTGCTATGTGCGCGACACGACGTACGGCATGCACGGCTGCAAGTTGCACACATGTAATTAAGTACACACGTGACTAAAATTTTTTTTGGGTTCCTAAAAAACTCTCGCAGGTACGCGATCCCCAAGATCGTGGGCATCAAGATGTGCCAGGCGTACCGCGCCGAGCGCGCCATGGACGCCATCGCGGCGACGCCCAACAACCTGTACGGCCCGCGGCACCCGTTCCCGTCGGAGAGCTCCCACGTGATCCCGGCGCTGATCCGCCGCTTCCACCACGCCAAGGTCACGGGCGCCCCCGAGGTGGTGGTCTGGGGCTCCGGCGCCGCGCTGCGGGAGTTCACGCACGTCGACGACCTCGCCGACGCCGTCGTGCTGCTGATGGACAAGTACTCCGGCTACGAGCACGTCAACGTCGGGAGCGGGCGCGAGGTGACGGTGCGCGAGCTCGCGGAGACGGTGCGGGAGGTGGTCGGGTACGAAGGGAGGATCGTGTGGGACGCGAGCCGCCCGGACGGCGTGATGAGGCGGCTCCTGGACAGCTCCAAGATGAGGGCGCTCGGGTGGCAGCCCAAGGTCGAGCTCCGGGATGGGCTCGAGGACCTGAACGAGCAGTACCTGCGTGACTGCCTCACGAACTCCAAAGCGTGAATTAGTCATGCACGTACCGCGTGTGTATGCACGACGAGACTTCAGTACGTGTATGCATGAGACCTCATGAATTCGAACTGGTGCAGTTCGATAGAATGTAATAAAATGGTCAAACTAAGTTGAAATGCAAAGATGACCCTCGTACTCGGCACTTTACAGAGGAGCTCTTTTTAATTGCTTCTCTATGTGTAATACTAGGCCACTTTCGTACTCGGCACAATTTGTTCAGACAACTGCCGGCAGACACCGCTGCTCGTCGGCAAGCATGGCCCGAGTTGTTGGCCCTCGTAGCGTGGCGATCAGTGCAACCACGCTATGTCGCTATGGTCCGCTGGCATCAGCAGATATCCTGCTGCTGGTAGCAATGACATCGATATCGTGGTCCCGATCGGAGCGACCACGACGGCCTATGCGCCCTCGATAGTCCACGGCGTGGGGGGGGGGGGGGGGGGGGGGGGACGGGGAAAATGAGGATGATATCCACTCCTCTGACCTCTGTCCGTGGAATGTTCAAAGAAAGCGGACCGGCGCGCGGGAGGGAAGGGAAAGGAAAGGAAAGGAAAGGAAAGGAAAGGGGGAATTTGCGGTGCGCGGGAGAACCATTCGCCTTCCTCTCCGTCTCCGTCTGATGGGCGGCGTCGTGTGATGAGCGCCGGAAAATGGGTGGCGCGCGGGCTCGTTCCTGTCGCCTCGCCGCCGTCATGTCATCGTGTACAGCCTCAATTCCAGCCATTCGCGTGTTCTTTCCACAGTTTCAGCCACGTGATTTCTCCATGTTTTGCTCGGATGCAAATCCGGTGTTATCACTCGACCGAGCAGTAGGTGACTGACAGCCACAGCGCCACGCCATGACGTTCAAGGTGACAGCCACAGCGCGCCGTGCCGCATGCGAGACAGCAGAAAGAAGCCTTCGGTGGCTGCTGCCTGCTGGGCCGGACGCAAGTGGGCTTCGCTCGCGAAACTGCAAAGTGATGGGACGGTAGCCCAATGGTCCATAGTCGGCACGCTAGCTACTCACGGTGGCCCAATGGTCTCCATCGACGCCCGGCACGCGACTAAAGCGCAACCGGGCCTCCTCCTCTTCTTTCTTTGCCCGATGAGGCTGAAACAGCCGCCGAAGCCCAGCTGCGCTGCTCCCCCTGTCCACTGATGGATTCGTCCTCTCCTCCCTGTGTCCGTGTTCTTCAGCCCGTGCGGGTGGATTTGTGTATCCACCACCACACGTTTGAATGTTGGTGGATGTGGACGCGGCGTGGCGTGCCGTGCGCCCGTGCCATCGCCAGCTCACCACGCCATGCCATGCCCGGAACACTTTGCTCTGTTGCTGCTCATGCTCTCTCGCCGCTTTTTTAATCCAACACAGCACGTTCGCATCAACCACGTGCACCGCGCCGCGGCCGCGCAAAGCTATGCGTGAAGCCATGAACTCGTGCAGCAGCCGTGCACGCTCGCGCCTGCAGCCACGTGACGGCGGCCGGTGTCTGGACGGGACGAGTCCACGCACGCCATTGCTTCCCTCGCCATATCGTTCACACTTACAGGTGCAGCCGGCCACCATCTCCTGTTCCTCGCCCCATTCTCTCATTCAATCGGAACAGGGGGTGTTTGACTGTTTGATCGGCCGTTGTCCAACCCAAAGTCCACGACCGGAGATGGAAGCTTCCCAGGTCGCATGTCCCGTCCAGTTCGACGGACGCACAAGCGGCTGACGTCCCGTCCGACGTCGCCTTCCTTTCCAGAAGAAGAACTCACCCATGGCATTTTCCGATCCTGCCGGCTCCTACGCGCAGTCATCACTCATCATCAGTCCCCCAACAAGTAAGTCCCCGTCAAAGGTCAAAGCCCGAACTCAATCCCAGCGGCAAAGCCGCCACCACAAGGAAGCCGGCGGGGCCCTACCAACCAACGCAACAGTGCAAAACGTTCCAACGCCCACCCGCCCGGCGCTGCCAACTCGGCCAACCTCCCCAGTCCCCACCCTCCTCGCCGCCCGTCCATCAAGGCGTGGCGGACGATATAAACGTGGCCGCCGTGCTGCGGCCAGCCAAACGTGAGCCGCTGCTGTACGAGGGGTGCACGCCACTTGATCTCCAGAGAGCGTTCGGCACTTGGGCAGAGCACGGGTATCTCGCCTGCTCAATTCGAGTCCTTGCCGATATCTAATCGATCCGTGGACTCAGATTAGAATCCGAGCTGTAAAGGCAGGCCCAACGAGTTTCCTTGACGAGTTCGGCTTCCGCGCGCGTTTCCCTCGCAGGCACGCACGCGCACGCCCAGGACAGAGAGAGTCTCTACTGCGAGACATGGCGACGACGGCGACGGTGACTACGGCGGCGGTGGCGGCGGCCATCACCACGCTGGAGCAGCGCCGCAGCGGGTGGTGCTGCGCCCACGGCCGCGGCCACGCGGGCGGCGACGACGTCGTGGCCTCGGCAAGGGAAGAGATCGAGGTGGTGGCGCCGGAGGGGAAGAAGGCGGAGGCGCTGCCGCGGCTGCTGACGTTCGAGGAGCTGCCGGACTACCTGCGGGACAACGAGTTCATCCGGGGCCACTACCGCTGCGAGTGGTCCGTCCGCGACGCGTTCCGCAGCGTCTTCGCCTGGCACAACGAGACGCTCAACGTCTGGAGGTGCGCCGCCGCTTCCTCTCACCTTCCCCTGCTTCGCTCTCTGCTTCTGTTTCACCGCTCTGTTTCTGACTCGGTTCGCATTGTCTGCAGCCATCTCGGAGGCTTCTTCCTGTTCCTGTGGCTCCTCGTCGCCGGGGAGACCGAGAGAGCGGTCGCCGCCGGCGCCAAGGCCGCTCCGGGGATCGTGACGTTCGTGCTCGCGTCATCCAACGCGTCGTGGGCGACCAGCAATTCGGTAAGCGGCGGAAATCTTCAAACCACGACCCGTCTCTTCTTTTTCGTTTTACTACACTGCATTGAACCCTTTTTTTTTTAAGAAAAGTCATTGCATTCAACCCTGGTGGCAGATCGAATAAATAAAGCTTAGAAAAAAAAGTAGTTTTCCTTTCCACGATCATCTTTGCAGCTTGATCTTCAAAGCATCATAATTTCGTTGAATTCAGAACATTATAGTACTCAATAAAAATTGTATATTCCGACAACAAAGGAGCCACAAAACCAGATACGCCCCAGCTGTGCAATTATTGGCAGCTAGCTATAGGGATGAAAACGGTCAGAAATGATCGGAAAATATCTTAAACCACTTTCACTCGTATATTTTTACCACAGAATCGGAATCGGAAACGGTAACATCGGAAATGGTTACGGCATCGGAAATCACGGAAAATCGAAAACGAAATAATTTGAGCGGAAATATATCGATATCGGTCAGAAAATGATAGTTCACATCGGACAAGCGTGACGACGATGTGGCGGCCAACCTATGTGACAGAAGACGAGGAGACAAACAAACGATTTACTGCCTAGGTGTGTAGTGTAATCTTTAAGTACCATGTTTATATTTCTATCTAGTGACACGCTGCTACATACACATATACTATCTGCATCCATGGATAATAATAAAAAATTGAACATGATACTTAAACGAAAGTATGAAATGCTCAAAGACTCGAATGTATTAAGTGGAATGCTTCTAATAATCAATCTCACAATATATGCTTGATTAATATCGGATAAATACGGAAATTTCGGTTGTAATTTTTTGGTACATATGGTAATATAAGAAAACGATCGGAAGAATGCCCAAATCACTTTTGAACCATATTTCATATTTGTCAATTCAAATACCGTCCAATTTCCATGAAGTTTTGAATAAATCGGAAATGATCGGGAAACAAATGAAAACGGCATCGGTAGTTTCGGAAAATTACTGTACCGTTTTCATCCCTAGCAAGCTAGTTCAGCCACTAATCTTTAAGCGCCCATACCTGCATCCAGTTCACTGTAGTACATCAAAAAAACTCTAGTATAAGCGTCTACTTGGTAGGTGGAGATCGAATCCATCATATACTAGCTGTACTAGACATGTTCGTCCCAGAAAAATACTACTAGGCGCCAAACAGGACAGGCTACACACAGTTGGAGTCGGTCGTGCTCTGTGCTTAAACAAATCTGTTTTGTCAGTCCTAAGCTGGAAACTGCAGGCCACAAATATGTTAGTAGGACTTGAGCGATTTTGTTTAAACCAAGAACAGGTCAGTGTCAATGCGTGATAATGGTAATGTATTAGAAGCTTGAATGTGTTTCTGGTCCTAAGGTTATATCATCCCTGTCCGGAAGATCGACTGGTAGGAGACCATTGCACTATGCATCAGTCTTCTCTGGTCCGTTCATCATAAATCTCCTCCACCTAATTGCATTAATCGATATGTCCCAAGTTTCAGCCAACTAACTGAAACCAATCATCGCGCACTTGAATTCTTCAGACACCAACTTGCAATCTGTTGACATATAAAATTTCTGTCGTTTGTTGCACATGAGGAATTTTGATTGCGAAAGCATTTTTTGATCATTTAATAAAAAATGCATTTAGTTTTTGTGATTTTAATATAATAATTTTTCTCTGTTTGTTGATTAGTAGAATCCATTTATCAGCAGTAATATACGTTGGTACCTAATATTCTGATCCCTTTGATCTGTGCAGACCATGGTGAACAACGATCTCTCAATCTTGGGAAGCGTCAATGCGGTGCCGAGGTGGCCGCGGACGGTGTTCCTGCTGGGCGCCATGACCTGCCTGGCGGTGAGCGCGACGGCGCACCTCTTCGCGTGCCACTCGCGCCGCTTCAACCGCATCTTCTGGCAGCTCGACTACGCCGGCATCGCCGTGATGATCGTGGCCTCCTTCTTCCCGCCCGTCTACTACGCCTTCATCGGCCGCGCCGCGACGCAGCTGGCCTACCTGGGCGCCATCACCGCGCAGGGCCTGCTGGTGGTGGGCATGCTGCTGGCGCCGGCGCGCTCGTCGCCGCGGCTGCGCCACCTCCGCGCCGCGCTGTTCGTGTCCATGGGCCTCTCCGGCGTCGTGCCGGCGCTGCACGCGCTGTGGCTCAACTGGGGAGACCGCGCGTGCCACCTCGCGCTGGCGCTGGAGCTCGTCATGGGCCTCGTGTACGCCACCGGCGCCGGGTTCTACGTCAGCCGCGTGCCGGAGCGGTGGAAGCCGGGCAAGTTCGACTGCGTCGGGCACAGCCACCAGATCTTCCACGTGCTGGTGCTCGTCGGCGCGCTCACGCACTACGCCGCCACGGCCATCCTCATCAGCTGGCGCGACGGATTGGCGGCGTCCGCGGCGCTGTTGTGACTCGAGAAGATTGTATACAGCGTAGATGTAGGCATGTTGTCTGCCATTGATTTATTGATTCTTTGTATTCGTTGTACATCAAATGGTTCTGAAATAAGCATGCGTCCTGAAGTGATTACTCCTGCCTTGCCCATGAGTCTGCTAGAGCGAAATGTGCGAATGATTCTTGTGAGCAGGGAACTGCAGCGAAGAAAAAAGAAAACAAGCAATGCAACCCAAAGCCTGGACTCCTTTTGAGAATTGTGAATAAAGAAAATTTTGTGGCCTTAAAAAGGGTCTAACTTAACTAGATAGACTGGATGATTTAAATGCACTTTCCAGCTGACGGACCTGAAAGCCTATTGCTTATTAGGTTCTATAGGCCAGTCTCAATGGGCCTTTCATCAACATTAAATAAGGTGCTACATCAACAAAATAGATGACATGGCACATCAATTAAGATGAAAGAGGAGAAGTTCCTTTCATCCTAATGAAAGAAAGTTGGCACGGTTTCATATATATGAAAGCTTATTGAAAGACCTATTGAGAGCAAAAACTTTCATCCTAACATGTTTTGACCAATCTCAATACAAGAATTTAATATTATGTTTTGCTTATGAAACCGTGAGATGAAATTGTGCATTGAGAGAGACCATTTCATTTATCATGTGAAAACTCTAAATCTGATGTGGCACCTTTAAAAAGTGTGAAATAAAAGTATCCACTGAGACTGGCCTAATCTACTCTGGTGCTTAGACAGTTTTCACATGATAGCTGTGATTACGAGAATGCGCGATGCCCTGTTTCTAGTTCACGGCGGGGAAAAAAATGATGGAATCAATTGGACATTGAATTGTCAATTTTACATAATTTCACCACAAAATTAGAACCATATATGGTTTTGAAAACCTGTAAAATCCACATCCGCAGCACTTTTGGGATGACACTGATCCAGAGATTTGCACTAACCAAAGGTAGTGATCTTAATTGGGAAGTAGCAGTAGCTTCTTGGAAAAACATCCTAGCTGAACTCAGCTGTGGCATCAGTCGAACACGACGAGCTTGTCATACTCTGGGCCAGAGATGGCCCTCGGCGTCACGATCCCGTCGCCATCAAGGAACAGCTTCACCATGTTCTTGGAGAAGCCACTAACCAGCGCCACCCCGTTCTGCTGCGCGGTCACTGGCACGGACCTTGAGTCCCGTAGGTTCCAGAACACAATCTCCGGCACCACCGCGCCATACCCGGCCTCCGCGAACTTCCTCGTGATCGCCTCGTAATCTGTCTCCCACGGTCTCAACGAAGCCTGGTCGAACTCCATGTCGCTGAACACGAACACCCTCCTCACCATGCGTTCAGGGGGCAGGTTTCCGGCGACCGCAACACTGAGCAGCTTGTCGAACACCGCCTGGAAGTCGGTGTTCATGCCCCAGTCCATGCGACGGATGAACTGGGTCTTGTCATATAGGGTCTTGCCGGTGACCAAATGCAGCTCAGGCCGATTGCTGAACGTGATAAGGCGATGGTGCCACGGCTCGTCGCTGAGCTCGGAGATGAGGAGGCCGAGCGCGACGCAGACGTTCAAGGGGAGGCCGTACATGCTGCCGGAGACGTCGCACACGGCGATGCAGTTGTTGAGCTTGCCTAGCGCCCGCAGGTCGTTGACCATGCGTTCCCACTGCAGGTCAGCGACGCCGTCGCCGGTGATGGACGCGAGGATCTCGTGGGGGAGCAAGGCGCCGGCGGCGATCTTGGCCTTGCCGGCCTGGACTTCTTCGAGGTAGCGCTGGAAGCGCACTGCGTCGTACTTGAAGAAGAGTTCCCTGTATTTCCTCATGGCCCTGGAGGCCACGCGCGGGTACACCACGTCCCCCCACCGGTGCGCCGTGATGAAGATCTCGGGAAGCTCCAGGGCGCGGCGCAGGTGCGCGAGCATCTTGCGGAGGCAGTTGCGCGCCTGGAACACGTAGTACTCCTCCGGCATGTCCACGGGTAGCTCGGGCGCCGAGCCCTTGGGGAAGAGGCGGCGCGCGATGGCCTCGCAGAGGAGCGTGGAGCGGTCATGACGACAGTTCAGTGACGGGCACCATTTCCCGGCGAGCGAGAGCTCCTCTATCTTGCCGTCGGCGAGCTTCTTCTTGTCCTCGGCGAGGAGGTCAGCGAACATATCCACCGTGCAGTCGTGCAGGAACCGGTAGTTTGGGTCACAGCTGTACCTTTCCACGGCTCTTGCCGCGGCCTTCGCGCGCATTCTCCTTTCAATCTCACGTTCACGCTCCTTGATGGCAGCGGCGCGTTCCTCTTCCTCCTTGGTGGCAATGCGGGGTGGCGTACGCGTCCAGTGGAAGCCGGTTAAGCCTCTCGTGGAGGAGAGGCGCGCCGCCTTGAACGATTTTATCTTCGGGCCGCCGTCCTCGACGATGCGGTGTAGGATCTCGGGCAGGTCCTTGAGGTAGCCGAACTCCGCTACGGAGCGCGCGTTGAGGGCGAGCGTGGCGGGGTGGCATCGGTGCATCCAGAGCGCGGCGGCGTAGAAGCCCTTGCGGTCGGACTTGCCCGTGACGCGCACGCCGAGGAGGTTGCACGCGAGCCGGAGCGCGGTGTTCGGCTCGGCGGCCCACGCGTCGGCAAGGAGGCATGTGACGGTGAGGGCCGGGGTGCCGGGGACAACGTGGAAGAAGAAGTCGAGGCAGGGATCCCCCGACGACGCGAACGTCGGCGACCCGTTCGCCGTCAGCCTCTTCGCCGGTTGCGGCGTCGTGGATGTGCTCGTCTTGTTTGAGTTGGCGTCGCTGGTTGTGCGCGCAGCCGCGGCTCGGTGGAACTCCGCTGGCGGGCCGAGGAGGCTGTAGGAGATGGCTCGCCCGCATGCCGCCGTGGCCGCCATTGGCTCGTGACTTAGGGTTTGTTTATGAGGATTTTAACTGACGGACGATGAAATGTTGCGGGATTAAGGAATTGAGGATCTGACGGTGAGGGCCAGTCCATCCAATGGGTGAGGCGGTTACTTGTGAATTTGTGATGAGAAAACTTAGCTCATCCTTGGAAATAGTTTTTAGGATTTTCCTATTCTTTTGCCAAGCATTTCATGTTCGATAAGATCACCGAAAATGTGAAGCCGAGTGGAACGAGTAATGCTGTATCTGCTTAAATCATTGCCACATCAGTAATGCTCTTACTGAACTTTCCGATTCTTCTTTCGTGGAGCAAGCGACTGTACTTTTTTCAACCTTTTACGATGAACCAACTTTAATTTTTCTTTTGAGACACCCAACTTCAATTATTTGGAATGAAAACGTTTCTTTTAGTTGAGCTATGAAATCATGAGAAAATAAGATAATGTTACACGTATACAGTTTCAACTTAAAATTTCAACTGATGGTTATGTTGAAACTCGGCCAGCACGATCAGCAATTCAGCATTCAGCAGTTCTTCCTTTCGCCAAAACCAAGCCCAGACATTACTAAGCTCAGTACGTTCTCGAAAACTACTAAGCTCAGTATGCCATGCTTTCTCATGGCAGCAAATGTGACCTGAACAGGTTCACAAAACAAAAATTGGTGACCTGAACATCCTAGTATATCCTGCATCAACCTAAAAACTTCAGCTGCGGGGAAAACTCGAGGTTTGTTCATCCAGCTGCAAGTTCGCCATCTGGCTACTCCAAAACATCCAGGAGCACCAAACTTTTGAACATGTTACATTTCTTTTGGGAGTAAATTCGAGACCTTACAGGCTAGATTATTTTTTGAAAAATACAAGGTGGAAATATTATTACTGCAATTTGCAACCGAGTCTGATGCATGTAGCAAATGTTGCACCCGGTAGTATAGAACACGGGAAAGCAGGATGCTCTGTTTTTAGTGAAGAAAAACAGAGATCTGATAAACATGCAACATGCTCGTGAAATTTCGAATTACGAAAGAGAACAAAGCAAATTTTCAGCATAAGAATTTGTTCCATTTCAAAGGAGACAGAAAATTTTAGCACATCAAGACATAACGCAAGCAGGAGATAGTGGATTCAGTTCTGTTCAAAGATTCGGTTGGGTAATACTAGCAATGTTGTCTTAACAGCAATAGCAAGAACTCGATAATCTCAGCAGATCAATCGAACACAACGAGCTTCTGGTACTCCGGCCCAGAGATGGCTTTCTCCATGATGGCCCTAGGCGACACGATCCCGTCACCATCAAGGAACATCTTTACCATGTTCTTGGAGAAGCCGCTGACAAGCGCCACTCCCTTCTGCTGCGCGGTCACCGGCACGGACTTTGAGTCCCGCAAGTTCCAGAACACTATCTCCGGCACAACGTCCCCGTACCCGGCCTCCGTGAACTTCCTCGTGATCGCCTCGTGGTCTGTCTCCCACGGCTTCGACGACGCCTGGTCGAATTCCATATCGCTGAACACGAAGACCCTCCTCACCATGCGTTCTGGAGGCAGGTTTCCAGCGACCGCGACGCCGAGCAGCTTGTCGAACACAGCCTGGAAGTCGGTGTTCATGCCCCAGTCCATGTGACGGATGAAACGAGTCTTCTCCCAGAGGGTATTGCCAGAGATCTGATGCAGTTTAGGCCGCCTGGTGAAGGTGATGACCCGGTGGTGCCACGGCTCATCGCTGAGCTCGGAGACCAGGAGGCCGAGGGCAACGCAGACGTCCATAGGAAGGCCGTTCATGCTGGCGGACACGTCGCACACGGCGATGCAGTTGCTGAGCTTGCCCAGCGCGCGCAGATCGTTGACCATGCGCTCCCACTGCAGGTCAGCGACGCCGTCGCCGATAGACGCGATGATTTCGTGCGGGAGCATGGCGCCCGCCGCGATCTTCACCTTGCCGGCCTGAACGTCTTCGAGGTACTGCTGGAACCGCTCGGCGTCGTACTTTAAGAAGAGATTCTTGTAGTCTCTCATGGCCACGGAGGCGACGCGCTTATACTCCACGTCGCCCCACGCGCACGCCGTGGTGAAGATCTCCGGGAGCATGAGGGCTTTGCGCAGGGGCACGAGCACCTCCGTGCGCAGGCGGCTGCGCACCTTGAAGACGTAGTACTCCTCCGGCATGTCCTCGGGGAGATCGGGCGCCGAGCCTTTGGGGAAGAGGCGGCGGCCGATGGCCTCGCACAGGAGCGTGGAGCGGTCGTAGCCGCTTCGCCGCGACGGGCACCATTTCCCGGCGAGCGAGATCTCGTACAACTTGCCTGCCGCCAGCTTCTTCACGTCCTCGGCAAGGAGTTCAGCGAAGAGATCCGCCGTGTGGTCGTGCAGCAGCCTGTAGGCTGGGTCTCGGTTGTACCTGTCGATGCCTTTCACAGCAAGCTCCGCGTGTTTCCTTCTGAGCTTGACGGCGATCTCGTCTGCGATCTTCCGGTTCCGTTCGATCTCTTCCTGCTGCTGCTCCTCCTCCTCCTCCTCTTCCCTGCCTCCGTACCGCCACGTACGTTGAGGCGTGCGCCTGGGCTGGGAGAGCTTGAAGCGATGCACCTCTCGGGGCCTCCTGCTGTCGTGGATGATGCGGCGGAGGATCTCGGGGAGATCCTTGAGGTACCCGAACTCGGCGATGGAGCGCGCGTTGCCGGCGAGCGTGGCGGGGTGGTGCGCGTACATCCAGAGCGCGGCGGCGTAGAACCCCTCCCGGTCGGCCTTGCCGGTGCCGCGCACGCCGCGGAGGTTGCACGCGAGGCGGAGCGCGGTGTTGGGCTCGGCGGCCCAAGCGTTGGCGAGGAGACAGGTGATGGACGCGGCCGGGGTGCCGGGCACGACGTGGAAGAAGAAGTCGAGACACGGGTCGCCGGAAGACACGAATGTGGGCGACCCGTTCTCCGTGCGCGTCCTCCCCGGCGGCGGATGCGAGGCCGCGTTCGGGTTGTTGAAGCTGGCGTCCAGCATGTCCACGTACGCCTCCCCGGTTGTGGGCGTGAGCACGGCCGCGACGTACTTGGAGGGTATTCCGGCGAGGGTGTAGGAGGCGGCCCTCCTGCACGCCGCCGCCGCCGCCGCCATTGGTGGCGTCCCGCGAGGGTTTCGGTGATTTTGCTGCCGTTGCTTGATTCGTTGGTGTGGTGGGAGAAGAACGGTACAGGGAAAATGGGGTTGACTACGTGCATTGACGTGAGCAACAAGAGAACCGGGGGCCCATTCCAACGAGAGAACGGGCACAAATGCTGTAGTGCACGACTGGCATTTACTGTTGTTATTTTTTGCCCATGATGTCACATAACCACCTCTGAATATGTCACTTTTTTTTTGTATGTCACGTGCACAGCTACTGGTCATCTAAACTGCCGAACTCCAGTGCTTAATTACCTGTTTCTAAATTTAAAATATTGTTTTTTCTCTCGAATAATTCGAAATATCGTTAAAATTGGATGAACCTTCAGTTCAGTGCTTAATTAGCCAGCACAACTCGAGCGATGCAGAGCATGGGCGGGCCTTGACATTGTACGGCTGTAGCCTACATTTGTGTTTATTTTCAGACCAAACCTGAGAATTTGTAATTGTTTGGCATTCATCAGACACATTGACCTGTCCTTCCCGGCGAAAAGTTTGAACTTCTAAATGTCAGAAAACAAGGCACTCCTCGTATAATATTACTAGAGAAAATTGCAAAAACTCACTTGCAAGTCAGGGGAGTTTTCATATACCCACCTACAAAAAAATTTGTGTCAGTCTCTCACCTGCAAGTGTCCATATGTTTTCATATTCCCCCCAGATAGCTTTGACCGGATGACATAGCTTGTGTATGTTCTCCGATGCGGCTTCGGATGGTATATCTTACCTCTATACTATTTGATGTTGTGTAAATACATAGATATAAAAAACGATAGGTTCAATTTTCTATATTTTGTTCATAGTATCGTGGCTAAGTTGAACGTCATTTATGATAGCATGATAAGTTTTTACTGTGTAACATATGATTAGTGATAACTAAACTATAGTGGAGCTATAGTGAAGCCTTAGAAGTAATCATAGAGGCTACAAAAGAGACATATCATCCGGTCAAAGGTATTAGGGGGGACTATGAAAACAATCGAACATTTACAAAGGGGAGACTGACACAAAATTTCTTGTAGGTGGGTATATGAAAACCCCCTGACATGTAGGTGGGTTTTTGCAATATTCCCATATTACTATAACAAAACGAAATGTACTGAAATAAGGTACAAGATTTGTCAAACAAAAAAGATCAATAAACCTTTTTTTCATGTCATAAATTCTCATTGCCTACTGCATTTTACGCATTTGATAAGAGCGATGTTGCAACATTACGCAACCATCAACTGTACAAATCTAATAGGATGCCAATGTTAAACTGTACAAATCTAACAGTAGCAGCAAGACTACTCTATCAGTCAACAACATTCAGTAGATGAGAATCTGACATGTACAGATCTTTCCACGCAAACTGAGCGAAGATAAAATGCAGGGAGAACGGTGATACTGATGGCACAGCTAAACAATGCAAGCACCAAACTGAACCAGAAGAGATACATATGGTTTCCATCTAGTACCACAGATCCTGCCCCGGAGGAATGGTGAGGCTCTCGCCCCTCCCGACCCCTAACGCCGCCCATCCCCGGAGTCCGGCGACGCCTCACTGGAGTCCTCGCCGGGATTGGAGGAGGGGGGAGAGTTCGCACGCGCGCGGGAGTCCTACTCGTTTGAACAAGTCTCCAAAATCAACAGCGGAGAGGCCCATGGCAGTACGCAGTTGAAGCGCGCGGATGCAGCCATGTGTGGAGCTCCCGCACCACTCGATCATGGCGGATTGGTGGGGGTCCTCCCGTCAGACTTCGTTGGGAAGGACCAGTTTCGACACATCGAGCCGAGCCTCATCCACATCTGGGGACAGCCTACGCTCGGAGTTCTAGGGTTCGGGGGTGGCTGGCGCTCGATCCCGCTCCAACAGCTCGATCCAATCCCAAATCGAGGTGAGGAGTGGCCGCGAGTGGGAGTAGGAGGAGCTCCATCAGCAACCGTAACCACCTCGCACTCATACAAGGACGTGGCCATGGAAAATCGCCACGGAAGGGGATGGGATGTTGCGAGGGATTGGAGGGAGGAGAGGTTCTACCAGAGGCAGCCAGAGTTTCAGAGGCCAGGTCAGAATCAGCAGAGTTCAGCAGGGGAAGAAGGCCCGCAGTGGAGGCCAAAGCAAGGGTACAACAACAGGCCACAGCAACAGGCAGCATAAGCGCAAGGGCCATCAAACCTCCTCTGGATCCACTTCAGGTACTATTCCAGCTGAGTCTACTATCCCTGGTACTCGCTCTGATGATGGATTGGGTGCTAGTAAGAAGGTCACATGTTACAAGTGTGGGATTGAGGGTCACAATTCAAGGGAATGTAGCAAAACAGTTAGGTGTGATATCTGTCGCAAGGATACCCATGTCACTAAAAGATGTGTCTGGCCTAAGCAAACTAAGCCAGTCATTCAGATTGTTGGGTTGGCTGTTGATGGATTAGGATTCTGTTCTGCTCAGCATGCGAAGTCGAATCCTAAGAAAATCAAGAAGGTGGCTCAAGGTCTTATCAAAGTGAAAGCAGGTTGTCTGACAGCCAAGCAACTAGAAGATGATTTTGCCTACCACTTCGCTTGGGGGAAGAATTGGCATGCAAAGCAGTGTGGACATGACTTTATCATGCAGTTTCCTAACAAGGAGAGGTTACAGAATCTTATCAACTTCCCTGAGTTAAAGCTGAAAGGGTCTGGGGCTAGTGTGGAAGTCCTTCCATGGACATCACAAGCCAGAGCAAAGGCCAGATTACACACCATATGGGTTTCAGTTGAGAATGTTCCAGAGGAAATGCTAAACTACCATGGGGTGTGTGAAATTGGGTCTATGATAGGTGCTGTGGAAGAGATTGATATGGAAGCTCTGGAGGAAAGAGATGAAGTCAAGTTCAAGGTTCATGTGAAAAGTGTGTGCAAAATTGCTCCTGTTCTGGAACTGGTTGTGAAACCTTTTGTATATGATAGCTACTTCACTGTTGATGCAATAGTGGAAGAAGGTTGGAATGCTGAAGGTGAACTAAATCCAGGCAAGAGATATGTCGTTGACACTCTGTCCAAGCACAATGATGATAGCTCAAGGGAAAGTAAAAAGTTGAAACCAAACAATTCTAGTAGGGAGTCTGAAATGAACACGGGCTCAAAAGAGGAGGAACTCAGAATGGAAACTGATGAGATGAAGCTGTTACTAATGGAAAAGGATAGAAAATTGGCTGAACTGTTGCAGGCCCTAGAAGATGAGAAAGCCAAGAATGCTGGTAACACTCCTGAAGATAAGGGGGTAACTATCTATCAGTGTAGGGGACATTGAGCTGAGTCTTCCCCATACTGAGACACCATCATTGATGCAAATGAAGCACAAGCAATCCAGCCTATCCTCCATCCCAATTCCAATGTCAGTTGATATAACAGACATTTATAAGATTCCTCCAAGTGACGATCCCAGAGAAAGGGTCCCACTAGAAGACAGTCAAGAGGGTGATGATGATGAGGTGGTGGATTCTCAAGAAGGAAATGCATTTGCACAAAACTGCAGGGTGATTCTATCTCAGTCATAGGAAAGTGCATCGCAGGAGGAGCAAGACAAGGAATTCAATGAGGTCAAGAGGAAGACAAAAGGAAATAATGTCCAACAAGATATCAGAAGAAGTGACAGGCTATCAAGGTATGAAGACCAGAAGATCGGGGATGTTGCTGCTGGGAGGGCTGAAGCCAAGGACACTTTCACACTTCCAGGTAACAACATGAATCCTTTCTCGGTCTTAGCTACTGAAAATTCTGTCTTAGAGAATATAGCTAGTCATCTCAATGTAGATCTGGGTAGTGATGTTGAGAGTAAACAGAGCAACATAGAAGTGATTAAAAAGTTGGAACAAGCTAGGACCAATTTGATCCTGCAGTCCAGCAAGAAAGGCATCAATGACTTAAATTCAAGGGAGCTTTCAGGTCAATTTAATATTGATTCTGAGGTACTCCAAGATTTAATGATGGATGATGAAAATGATAATTCTTTTGAAAATACCTGCCTATCTGAGGATATGCAGGTTAATCAAAAGAAGAAAAAGAAAAAGAAAAACTCCCCTAAATCTCTTAAAATTAAGAGACGAAAGGGAGGCAAAACAGGTAAAGTATCATGACGAAAGGCCTTATATGGAATAGTCAGGGTCTAGGAAGCCCTGAAAAATATAACTTCCTAAAACAAATGCTGTTGGAGGAAAAAGTGAACTTTATTGGGATACAAGAAACCAATAAAAGTTCCTTTGAATCCACTTGGCTGGATGGCTTATGTGGCAATAGAAACTTCTGCTGGTGCTACACTGAACCTAATGATAGGTCAGGAGGCATTTTAGTGGGTGTAGATCTTGATTACTTTGAAGTTGGTGAGGTAGAGGAAGGAGAAAGGCTTCTCAGGATGCTGCTCTTAGATAAACAAAATGGTTTCAAATGGAATCTAATTGTAGTCTATGGAGCAGCACAAGATGAGGAAAAAGACAAGTTTCTCAGAGAGTTATCGTCATGCTGTCACAATTGCAAATTCCCAACCCTCATAGGAGGAGATTTCAATATCCTAAGAAGGGAAGAGGATAAAAACAAACCGGTTAGGCTCAATAAGTGGAGTTTTCTGTTCAATGCTATTATTGAGAATTATGGATTAATCGAGCTGGAATTGATGGGAAGAAAGTATACTTGGGCAAATAATAGGGAGGACCCCACTTTTGAGAAGCTAGACAGATTTCTAGTTAGCCCAGAGTGGGATCTCAACTATCAAAACGTGATGGTAAAGGGACTGAATAGAGCCATATCTGATCATGTGCCCCTTATGCTCACTGTGGGGCTACCGCAACATAGGGAGCAGATTTTCAGATTTGAATTATGTTGGCTTGAAAGGCCAAACTTCCATAATTTGGTTTGGAAAAATTGGTCAGCTCCAGCCAAAGGCAAGAACAGCTTAGATAGATGGCAATACAAAATGAGAAGACTAAGGAAATTCATAAAAGGATGGAACATCAGTACAGAAGATGTGCATAAGAAACTGAGAAAGGAGCTAATTGAGAAGGTTACTGCTATTGATATCAAAAGTGAATCAATAGGTTTGTCAGCGGAGGATAGACAGTTGAAACTTGAACTTGAGTCTCAGCTTAAATTCCTCATGAGAGGATGAAATTAAACTGAGACAAAGAGCCAAGGAAAGGGATATAATTGAGGGAGATGGGAACACAAGATATTTGCAGTTGAAGGCTAAAGGCAGAAGGAGGCGAACAAGAATTCACACCTTGCATGAGGGAGATCAAACAATTGAAGGTGACTCCAATTTAATGAAACATGCAACTGAATTCTATAAGAATTTGTTTGGGCCAGCAGAGGAAACAAGCATAAATCTAAACAACATGGAAATGCCACAGATTTATGAAGAGGAAAAGGATAACTTGACAAAACCTTTTTCCTGGGATGAAATTAAAGAAGTGGTTTCCTCCATGAAACACAACAGTGCTCCTGGCCCCGATGGAATGCCTGCAGAATTTTATCAGCATTTCTGGGAACTCATTAAATATGATCTGAAAGAAATGTTTGATGATTTTCCCAAAGGCGTGCTGCCAATAGAAAGACTGAATTATGGTCTGATTACATTGCTACCCAAGAGTACAGACGCCAAAGAGATGAAAAATTTTAGGCCAATTTGTCTATTAAATGTGAGTTACAAAATACTCACAAATGTTTTGACAAATAGACTGAGCCTGATAGTCACTAAGGTTATTGGAGAGACCCAAACTGGGTTCATCAAGAATCGATATATCTTAGATGGCGTGGTGGCACTACATGAAGTTGTTCACGAAATGAACAAGAAAAAGCTAAATGGCATCCTGTTTAAGGTTGATTTTGAAAAGGCATACGACAAGGTTCGTTGGTCCTTTTTATATCAACTAATGCAGAAAAAGGGGTTTGGTGATAAATAGTGTGATTGGATCATGAGAGTTGTGAGAGGAGGAAAGGTAGCGATCAGGATGAACGACAATATTGGCCCATATTTCAACACACATAAGGGAGTTAGACAAGGTGATCCTTTGTCTCCCCTTTTGTTTGATATAATGGCTGATGGCTTAGCTCTCATGGTTAAAAAGGCTACCGACTGCAATTTAGTAAAAGGACTAGTCCCTCACCTAGTAGATGGTGGATTGGCTATGTTGCAATACGCCGACGACACGATCTTCTTGCTACAAGATGACGTGGAATCTGTAAGAAACCTTAAATTCATTTTATGCCTCTTCGAACAAAGGGCTGGTTTGAAAATAAATTTTCATAAAAGTGATATTTACTGTTTTGGAGAGGCTAACACAAGAAGTGAGTTATACAGTAGCATTTTTACATGTCCTATTAACAAGCTTCCTTTGAAGTACCTGGCGATCTCGGTTGATAACAAGAGACTCAGTAATTCGCAGTGGAAACCAACTGAAGAAAAGCTGGAAATAAAGCTGGGTGTAGGCAAAGGGAAATTCCTGTGTCTTGGAGATAGGCTGATCCTAACAAATTCCTGCATAACCAATGTGCCCCTCTATATGTTATCAATGTACAGAGTTCCCAAAGGGGTAGTTAAGAAGCTTGACTTTTTCAGAGCAAGATTTCTTTGGCAAGAAAGTGAAGGCATCAAGAAATACCATCTTGTGAATTGGCCAACTATCACAATGCCCAAAGATCAAGGTGGCCTAGGTGTTCTGGATCTTTACACAATGAACACAAGTCTGCTCTGCAAATGGCTATGGAAATTGGAAACATCAGAAGGGATTTGGCAACAGATTTTGAAGAGGAAATATGTGCAAGGGAGACCACTGTCACTCCTGACTAGGAAACAAGGTGGTTCCCACTTCTGGCAGGGTCTGATGGAAGTGTTTCCAGCATATCAAGAATACACCAATAGAGAAATTAGGAATGGAAAATCAACAAGCTTCTGGACTGATGTGTGGACAAATGGTACTGCATTAGCAGATCTTTTCCCTCGCCTATATAACCTGACATTTGATAAAAAAGTGTCAGTACACCGAGTGTTAACAAGAGGAGTTGACTGCATTAGATTCAGAAGAACGTTACATGGAGAAACAGCAAATATGTGGGAACAACTAACACAGATATGTGAGCAGCTAACATTATGTGTGGGGAAGGACAAAGTGACATGGAAATTAGGAAAGAAGGGGTTCACAGTCAGTTCTTTGTATCAAAGACTGAAAACACTGGATATCCCTTTTCCTTACAAATTCATGTGGAAAGTCAAACTGCCGCACAGAATTAAAGTGTTCATTTGGTTATTGCTTAAAGATAGCATATTGACCAAAGAGAACTTGAGAAAGAGAGGGTGGAAGGGGGAAACTGACTGTGCCTTTTGTGGAGTGCATGAATCCACTCAACATCTCATGTTTGACTGTCCAGTGGCTAGGTATGCCTGGCAGGTTGTCAAATGTGCCTTTAATTTTAACACAAGCCCCAACAGCATCAAGGACCTTATGAGCTCTTGGATAAACAAATTCGATGGCAAATTTAGGTCTCTCGTATTGTTGGGGTATGGAGCTCTTCTCTGGCGCTTGCTTCCGAGACAAAAAATTAACTGACGCCACTGAACTCATTTTTTATGTTTGTTCGTGGCTTGATAAATGGAAATTGCTGCAGAAAGAGAATCAAAAAGAACTGGTGGAGGCGGGAAGCAGGCTGCTCCGACAGGTGGCAAGTGAAGCCTTCAGAAGATCGCAAGGATGGGCGCCGACCACCAGGAGAATCACCGGCGTGGTCTGATGTTCTGTGTGTGAAGTGTTCGTGTAATGCGTATGACGAAGGATAGAGTGTGCTCTGGATGTAATAGGATAGTCCTGTCGTCCTGGTTTTTTCTGTTGCTCATACTTTCAAGTCGCTTTATGTACTCTGAACCTGCTTTTTAATGAAGTGGGGGGTGTGAGCCCCGTTCCCAAAAAAAAAATCTAGTACCACAAAACATGGGTGCACAATGCCCTATGTTTACTAACTTGCAGGAAAACAGAGATGTGATTAAAGCAATTTGCTAATAAAGTTCGACTCGGTGCAGAGAACACAGCAGAGTTTCAGTTCCAAAATTTTTTTTCGAGCAATTCTGGGGGGGGGGGGGGGGGGGGGGGGAGTTTACCCACCTGATTATATTAATCGAAAATCGCAATGAACAAGTTCATTACAAAGAGGCCGGGAGTCTAGCCCGAGCGAGGCCACATGTGGCAGAGAGGGCAAAGAGGGAGGGTAGCCTTATCATAGTCGGAGACTGAGGTAGGTACGCCAGTAGGCCATGTCACGAATGGCGCCGGTCTTCTTGTATCGAAATCCCCAAGCGTCAAGGTCAGCCAGGACAATTCTGAGGGAAGCAGCGGAGTCGAGGTCACGTCGGTTGAAGACGAGGTCATTCCGGCAGTTTCAGTTCCAAATTAACCAGTTATACGAGTTTATTGCGTCTACTAACAGTTACATGAAGGCACCGAAACAGCGAGATACAAATGTTTGTGAAACTAAAACAAGCAACCCCTCAACGGATCAGTCGAAGACGACGAGTTTCTGGTATTCTTGCCCAGAGATGGCCTTCTCCATGACAAGCCTCGGCGTCACTACCCCGTCGCCGCTAAGGAACAGCTTCATCATGTTCTTGGAGAAGCCACTTACCAGCGCCACCCCCTTCTGCTGCGCGGTCACCGGCACGGACGGTGAGTCCCTGAGGTTCCAGAACACCACCTCCGGAACCGATGCGCCGTACCCGGCCTCCGTGAACTTCCTCGTTATCGCCTGGTAGTCCGTCTCCCACGGCCTCGACGACGCCAAGTCGAACTCCATGTCGCTGAAGACGAACACCTTCCTAATCATCTTCTCCGGTGGCAGCTTGCCGGCGACCGCGATGCCAAGGAGCTTATCGAACACGGCCTGGAAGTCGGTGTTCATGCCCCAGTTCATCCAACGGATGAAGTCAGCCTTATCCGAGAGCGTGTTGCCCGTGATCGAGTGCAGCTGAGGCTGCGCGCTGAAGGTAATGACCTTGTGTCGCCATGGATCGTCGCTGAGCTCGGAGAGGAGGAGCCCGAGCGCGACGCAGACGTCCATGGGGACGCCCTCCATGCTTCCCGACACGTCGCACACGGCGATGCAGTTGTTGAGGTTGCCGTGCGCCCGCAGGTCGGCGACCACGCGCTCCCACTGCAGGTCGGCGACGCCGCCGTCCTTGCTGATCGACGCCACGATCTCGTGGGGCAGCAGGGCGCCCGCGGCGATCTTCGCCTTGCCGGACTTGACGTCGGCGAGGTACTGCCCGAAGCGCTTCTTGTCGCGCTTGAGGAAGAGGTCCTTGTAGTTCTTCATGGCAACAGAGGGCACGCGCGGGTACACCACGTCGCCCCACGCCTGCGCGGAGACGAAGATCTCGGGGACCTCGAGAGCGCGGCGCAGACGCGCGAGCGCCCTGCGGAGAAGCTCGCGCGCGCGGTAGGCGTAGTACTCGTCCTCCAAGTCCGCGGGGATCTCGGGCGCCGAGCCCTTGGGGAAGAGGCGGCGCGCGATGGCCTCGCAGATGAGCGTGGAGCGGTCGTAACACTTGTCGAGCGACGGGCACCACTTCCCGGCGAGCGAGAGATCCTTCACCTTCCCGTCCTCGAGCTTCCGCATGTCGTCGGCGAGAAGGCGGGCGAACATGTCCGCCGTGCAGTCGTGCAGGAGCCGGTAGCTCGGGTCACGGGCGTACATGTCGACGGCTCTCGCGGCGGCCTCCGCGCGCTTCTTCCTGCGCTCGACGGCGGCGTCGGCCAAGGTCTTCTGGTCGCGCTCGTTGTTGGCAGCAATGCGCGCGTCCCTCGTGGCGGGGTTGCGTGGCGCGTTCCCCTTGCGTCGCTTCTTGCGCTCTTGGCGGCGCCGGACGAAGCGACGGCGTCCGTCCTTGCAGCGAACAACGAATCCTCCCAAGGCGGCGAGGCGGGCCTTCTTCCCCGGCGTCCTCGTCGAGACGCCGCCGTGTATGATGCGGTGCAGGATCTCGGGGAGGTCCTTGAGGTACCCGAACTCCGCGACGGGGAGTGCGTTGAGGGCGAGCGTGGAGGGGTGGCGCCCGTGCATCCAGAGCGCGGCGGCGTAGAAGCCCTCGCGGTCGGACTTGCCCGTGCCGCGCACGCCGCGGAGGTTGCACGCGAGGCGCAGCGCGGTGGCCGGCTCCGCGTCCCACGCCTTGGCGAGGAGGGCGGTGACGGACGCGGCCGGGGTGCCGGGGACGACGTGGAAGAAGAAGTCGAGGCAGGGGTCCCCTGACGACACGAACGTCGGCGAAGCGTTCTCCGTGATCGCCTTGGCCGGCGCCGGCTTCGGCGTCGTGGCCGGCTTGTTGAAGCTGGCCTGCATGATGTCCATAAAGGCGTCGCCGGTGGTGGGCATGGCCGCGGCCGCCGCGGATGCTGCAGCTGCCGCACGCGAAGTCGCGGCCCGGAGGCCGTCCGCTGGTGGGCCGACGAGGGTGTAGGACGTCGTCGCCATTGGTTCGCGGCTAGGGCTTGGTCTCTGGGTTTTCGAGAGATTTTACTCTCGGCGACAGGGGAAGGGAACTGCGAGGTGGTTTCGCGTTGATCTGGCAGATCGAACCGGGACGTAACTATATAGGACGAACAATCAGGGGTGAGGCGGTGGCTTGAGGGCGACCAAGTCGGTGGTGGTATTATGGTAATTGTTGGATAGTAATTGAACTTGGATCCGAATTTCTCAAAATTGCTATTTTCGTTCTATTGATTTTTTTTTTTTGCGAGGGCATTCTATTGATATATGTTTTTCTCTCCGGTTCATCCACACGTTTGGAATGCCTTGCTTACGGGTGCACAATATGACAATTAATACAGAGGAAATATTTCATCACATTTGGTACTTGACCTCATTGTAGCGTACAATGGTGGAATCATATGGTTACTTACAACATCTAACGATACCCACAATTCCCAGCGTGTTGTTTTAGAACTGTAGAATCACTTCCTCTGCTAAGCATTAGTGGAAGGTGAATGCAGAAGTTACAAATTTCCTAACATAATGCCTCCGTATACTCTATATGGTTGGTAGACAACCTTTGAAATGCACGAGGCGAAAAGTACTAGAAATGGCTACTGAAACTCCTCCAGTAACTAAACTGTATCACAAACTCTAGATGATTTCCACAAAATGATAACCACAATGATTACAGCGCTTGGTGTTGATGGTTTCCAAAATGAACATGGTGATATATAACACAAGAATGCAGAGGCTGACATGGTCTGTTTCTATCTTGAATGTGCATAAAAAAACAGAAAGACATGACCATATGAATTAACGACTGAAATTACTAGTGTGAAAGAAAAATGAGCAAAGTTTAAGCAAGAAGTTCAATAAAAATACAAGAGAGAAATTTCTGCACACCTATGGTGGACTGGGTGGAAACTATATTTGAACATAACCTTCGATGCTCCGATGGTGACTGAATTGCAAAACAAATTCAGAATGCAGAGCAACAAAACTTTAGGCATAAACGATCATCGCATTTATAGATATAGTTGAAAAAGCCTCGTGCAAGTACCAATTCAACCAGCAGCCAGTGATATAGATGAATCAGGAGTATTTAACTAGTGAAATTTCTAATTTCCATATAGAATGCAGAATTTTGACGACTGTAGCCAGAAACATAAGAGCACTTTGAACGAATAGTAACAGGACTTGCAAAGAGAATGCAGCAAATTTACAGGACGACTTTACCCATAAGGGCTTTCTAAACGAATAGTAACATGAGAGTTCATTTTATTTCTAGCTAGATGAGTCCTCAATGTCAGGAAAACCATGACGAAAGACCTCGCACACATGAAAAAAAAAAAGGGACCAAGACGAAAGCTAAGACTACAGCAAGCTAAAGATAACGGACTCAACAGTTTATTCAGTGAGATAATCTTCAGGCGATCAGTCGAAGACGGCGAGCTCTTGGTAGTCCTTCCCCGAGATGGCCTTATCCATGATAGCCCTCGGCGACACGATCCCATCTCCGTCAAGGAAAATCTTCACCATGTTCTTGGAGAAACCGCTCACGAGGGCCACCCCCTTCTGTCCCGCGGTCACCGGCACGGAGTTGGAGTCCCTCAGGTTCCAGAACACTATCTCCGGCACCACGTCACCGTACCCTGCCTCCTTGTACTTCCTCGTGATGGCCTCGTAATCTGTCTCCCATGGGTTTGACGACGCCTGGTCGAACTCCATGTCGCTGAACACGAACACCCTCCTCACCATCCGCTCTGGGGGCAAGTTGTTGGCAACTGCGACGCCGAGCACCTTGTCAAACACGGCCTGGAAATTAGTGTTGTAGCCCCAGTCCATGTAACGGATGAAACTAGTCTTCTCCTCGAGGGTCTCGCCAGATACTTGATGTAACTGAGGACTCTGGCTGAAGGTGATGACACGGTGCTTCCACGGCTCTTCGCTGAGCTCGGAGACAAGGAGGCCGAGAGCAACGCAGACGTCCATGGGGAGGCCGTTCATGCTGCTTGAAACGTCGCACACAGGGATGCAGTTGTTCAGCTTGCCGAGCTTCCGCAGATCGGTGACCATGCGCTGCCACTGCAGGTCGGCCACCTTGTTGCCTTCGTCAATGGAATCCACGATCTCGTGTGGGAGCAGGGCGCCCGCCGCGATCTTCGCCTCGCCGGACTCGACATCAGCAAGGTACTTCTGGAAGCGCTCAGAGTCGTGCCAGGTGAAGAGGTCCTTGTAGTTCTTCATGGCCACGGAGGCGACGCGCTTGTATACCACGTCGCCCCACGCTCGCGCCGACATGAAGATCTCGGGGAGCTCAAGGGCGCAGCGCAGGGAGACGAGAGCCTTCTGAAGATTCACCCGCACGCGGTAGGCGTAGTACTCGTCTTCCAAGTCCTCAGGGAGCTCCGGCGCAGAGCCCTTGGGGAAGAGGCGGCGCGCGATGGCCTCACAGAGCAGCGTGGAGCGGTCGTAGCAGCTTTCCAGCGACGGGCACCATTTGGCGGCGAGCGAGAGCTCGTTGACCTTGCCTTCCGCGAGCTTCTGCATGTCCTCGGACAGGAGGTCGGCGAACAGATCCGCCGTGCGATCGTGCAGGACCCGGTAGGTTGGGTCGCGGCCGTACCTGTCCACGGCTCTCGACGCAGCCTCCGCGCGCCTCTTCCGGCGCTTGACGGCGGCTTCTGCCGAGATCTTCCGATCGCGTTCATTGGCTGCAGCGATGCGGGCCTCCCTCGTGGCGGGATCGCGTCGACGCTTGCGCACTTTGTGGTTGTTGGCGAAGCGACGGCCAACGCGCACGCCGCGGGCGACGAAGCCACCCGACGCGGCGAGGCGGGCCTTCTTCCCTGGGGTCCTCGTCGAGACGCCGCCGTGGATGAGGCGGTGAAGGATCTCGGGGAAGTCCTTGAGGTAGCCGAACTTGGAGACGGGCCGCGCGTTGAGGGCGAGCGTGTTGGGGTGGCACCCGTGCATCCAGAGCGCGGCGGCGTAGAACCCCTCGCGGTCTGACTTGCCCGTGCCGCGCACGCCGCGGAGGTTGCACGCCAGGCGGAGCGCGGTGGCCGGCTCGGCGGCCCACGCGTTGGCGAGGAGGGAGGTCACGGACGTGGCGGGGGTGTCGGGGACGACGTGGAAGAAGAAATCGAGGCAGGGGTCCCCCGAGGACACGAACGTCGGCGAGTTGTTCTCCGTGACCGTCTTGGACGGCGGCGGCTCGATCGGTTTGTTGAAGTTAGCGTCCATCAGGTCCAGGAACGCATCGCCGGAGCTGGGCACGGCCGCCGCAGCGCGCGCGGCGGCGGCGGCGGCACGGAGGCTCTCTGCTGGTGGACCGAGGAGGGTGTAGGACACAGCACGTCGGCACGCCGCCGCAGCCATTGTTTGGCGGCTAGGGTTTCTGCACTGTTTTTTTTTGGGATTTTACATTCGTTGAGGCACCCACAATGCACATAAATGTGCCGTCTGTATACTGCTGACTCACCGTTTTAATCCGACGTGTACAAGATTAAAAGAGGAGAGAGAGGATTGCCGTCGCCTCACCAGACGACGGCTTGGGCTCGTGCTCCCATGTTGAATCGACAGCCCAACTCGCGTTGTACCATAGGTTCCTAGCGGACGACGGCTCGCCCAGATCTCGTGTGGCATGGTGTGATTTCTGGCGCGAGAAATCTGCGGCAAGATCTTCCCATAACGCACGCAGTTTGGGCAATGGGGAGCAATTCCCCCGCAAGTCGAACGCCGCCGCGATGGCGCGTGAGCACAAAGGCGAAGGGGAGAGGAGGCGATGGCACATGCGCAGCAGCGATGAGGAGAGAGCGCAGGCTGTGATCTTGCTCGGCTGTGCCCCTTGCCATGGCGGCACGGCTGAGGCGGCTGCCTCCAGCCTAGTGCAGGTGCAGGCGCAATTGGCGGTGCCGCGTCTGCGGGGGCGGGCTCCGGTCATGGCGCGGACGCGCGGTACCCCGTACCCCAGGTTGCCGTCGGCACTGCTGCACTTGTTTCCGAATGGAGCTCCCACCGCTTGCCGCTGGCTTCACTGGAGCGGCCAAGCACGAGCTCTCTCACTAGAATAGGAACAAAGCTTCTGGCGATAGAACAGATAGAGAGAGGACCGAATCAGAACGGAGATTCTGATGTTGCCCTTTGCTGCGAGTATTTGCTAGTTGTACATACGGATGTTTATTTCAGTTTGAGAACTAGCAAATATGACTTATCATTACCATCGAATATATGTATAAAATTTCAGTATTTCATGGCCCATCCAAACTTATATTATGTTTTTATTCATACACAAGCAAAAAAATAGTATACAAGATTAAATCCACACTTGATCACCTTATTACATAGCATCATGCATGAATTAAATAGTATACAGACAAGATAATAGACAATCCACTGTACAAACTGTCTTTTTAGCTGTCTGTATGCGACAATCAAGATACTCACAGACAGCAGCTGTCTGTAGCACTGTGGGTGCCCTAAGGAGAATGGAAAGGAAACGGCGATGACGTTTCGTTATGATTTGATCTGGGAGATCCAAACGGAATGAGGGTCTATATAGGGTCAGCACTGAGGCTGTCCCCTGGTTCTTGAAGCCCAAGTCGCTCCTTGTATGATGAAATTGATCGAACTTCCATGGTAATTTTGAAAAATTGCTACTCGGTTCCGCTGGTTTATGAGGATTTTCCTTCTTCCTTTTTTTTGTTGCTCTGGTTTATGAGGATATTCCTTTTTTTTTTTTTTGGTTGCTCGGTGCTTGACAAACTTCTTTAGGAGTACAAGAGTGATGAACGTTCAATTTATCGCTAAGCCAGCTGACGGGAGTTAACGGGCCGTGCTGCACTTAAAGGACAATGTCAGTTTACAACACTGAGGTGTTTCAAATACAAAGGCATCATCTATAATATCGGATCAACACTTAATGGACAATATTTTTTTTCATATTTTTTGAGATCGTATAACTCACTAATTAAATCTTGAACGTCTCCATCAACTCATTAATTATTACTATTTACTAATTTATTCACTTTTTTGTAACTCTTCAAGTATGTTTATTTTGATATTGAAATTTTGTGAACACATGAATCTTATGCACCTCTACATCTATCATTTTTTTTATGAATTTTTAGAAACACATGAATCTTTATGAAGGCCATAATTGTTCTAGTGCAGATTGCAGTAGTATTGTTTGCCCTCTTCAACCTCCTGCTTGCGCCTTTTCTCTTCGGCGACGCACTCCCCCGCGCCTCTTCCTCGCCTTTCTCCATCCTCGGCAGCTTTCCTGCCACACAAACTGGTCGGATTTCAAGCTCTCCCACTGTCAAACCCTAGCCACCGGCAGCATGCAGCCCTCGCCTTCGTTGCTGCTGCCATCAATTTGCCACCTCCCGATTGCAAATAAAATTTTTATTAAGGTAGTTTGGTCTTTTATGTTCCAACTTGCTCAAACCATGGAATCCAGAAATCCTTGGATTCCTGGATGGAGGGAGTACTATAACAGGAAACACTATGTTCCCTAACAGTGCAAAAAAAAAAAATGAGTGTGTGGCAGTGACGCAAAATAAGAAAATAATAGAAATAAAATCAATAGCCAAGTGTTGTTGAGATGTAGGTTCACCGAAAAAGAAGACAAAACGATATGTCAACATGAGAGCAGAAAGGAATCAAGTGAAAATGTTTTTTTGTATCCGATTATATAGGTATTGAAATTTGGAGTCGAGGAATCAATGAAGCACAAAACATTAAACATAGCAAAAATTGTCCTCCTAGCGATTAAAATATGTGAAATGCTATATTAGAGGCTCCTGAAATCAGGCATTTTTTCAGTCGACAAATGGTGGCCGTCCCATTTCAATCTAACTATTCAGAATGCAGTAGTACTGTTCGTCCTCTTCAGCCTCCAACCGAGTTGTCCGACCCGTTCATACGTCGAGCACGAATCGAAAATCGCTAGCAGCATCTATCGGTTGACAAGAGAATTAGAGCTTCATCCATCAGTTGTCAAGAAGTGCAGCTCGGTCGTGCGGCCGGGTCGGACGTTCCTGTTGCATGCAGAGCATTTCCGTAATATTTTATTATAACATTATTGATGTTAGAGAAAAACATGCATTACATTTCATAAAAAAAACATGCATCACAAATTTCATATTTTTTAGTTAATGTTATACTAAGTAGCAAATATTTTACTTGTGAGTAATACTATACTATATAAAAGTGAGAAACAAAGTAATCACGGCATCAGAAAAGTTAAGGCAGAAGTAAATTCCGATTTTTTTTTGCTTGATTTCATTCCGTTTTGATATGGAGTGGAATACCATTTACTAATATTTGGGCAACGTAATAAACGTAATTGATTCTGGCATAATAATTTCTATGAATGATGAACGTTCTGCATGGAATAATTTCATTTATGCTGAATAAAATGCCATTAAACTCTGATTCTGCGAGGGCTATATATACACACACACGAGACCATGGTCTTCCAAGCCATGCATCCCATCCCAGATCGATAAGATCCTTCATCTAGCGCACCCAATCCCACCCCACGGCAGCACCCATGGCGAAGCATCAGCAGCTCCTCCTCGTCGCCGTCGTGGCTTCCGTGCTCCTCAATGCAGTGGATGTGTCGGCGACGACAGCGTACGACGTCCTGGCCAAGAACAACTTGCCACAGGGCTTCCTCCCCAAAGGCGTGCAGTCGTACAATCTCCAGCCAGACGGCAGGCTTGATGTGATGCGCCCAAGCGCGTGCAACGTCTTCGTCACCATCAGCGGCCAGCAGAACAAGATACAGTTCGCCAGGAATTTTGGCGGGGTCATCCAGCCCGGCTCCATCATCCAGGTGCATGGCCTGAGCTTGAATGTCAGGTATGCATGGGTCCCGATCAGCCAAATCCAACGTGCCGGCGACCAGATCGAGCTCACCGCCGAATCGTTCAGCCTGTCAGTCCCGGTCAGCAGCTTCGCCCAAAGCCCCTCCTGTACCTGATCACCCTCCGATTGATGCACGCTGCATGGCCTCACGTGATGCATGCTAGTTTCGATAATGTAAAGAATGCCTTGATTAGGCGTTTGTTTCAGTCAAATTTACGCTGCATAGAGGAAATTATTCCATAGAGGAAATGGTAATAAACGTGCAAGAAATTTGACTTCCGAACAAGGCAAAAGATAGAGAACATTTTGATCCTTTGATTTTTAGAAGCTTTCCATTCGACGTTGAAACTTCGGTGAAACATAATCCAGTACATGTGTTTGTATTAGGTGTGAAAACGGGACGATAATATCCGCCCGACCGACTGCCGAATACGAAAAAATTAATATGAGCAAATACAGGATGCATCAATAATTAGCCGACACTATCCGTGCCCGAATTCGAGTCCAAAAAATAATTGTGGGATAGGATACGGGACGAGTGATATCCGTCCTGAATCCGAGTATTATGTGATCTGAGTAAGTTTATAATGATTGTACACCTAATAATAAGGTGTACAATCGAGAGATTAACATAAATAAGAGTTAATTTGCTCTTCATCATGTATATCAATTGTTAGTATGTCCTTCTTTACTCTAATTGTTTATCCAACATTTGAATTTTCATCTTTACAAACTTCATGATAATACCTGTGTCTGACGCCGAATCCGAACAAAAAATATAGGACAAGGTATGGGATGTAGAAATAATTATCCGAGAATATCCGCTCCGACTCCGGATCCGAGTAAAAAATATAGGACAGGATATGGGATAAGCACTATCCGTCCGTATTTGACCTGTTTTCACCCCTAGTTTGTATACAACAACGTTGATACACACGTGCATATGTTTGTGTACGACATGCCAATTTTTGGTTTAATTAGCCTCCAGCTGCATACTGCAGTTTGGAAAATACTTGGCCTTTGTCCTACTCCATTTCTGGAGTACTGTGTGCATACCGTATCAGTCCCTGCATCAGTAGCTGATACGCACACACTTTCACAGAATGGCCTCACAACTGCATACTCTTTGTTATAATACCAAGTCTCATATACAAGCCTTTGTCTTACATAAAGGTCTTACACAATGACCTGAGGCCTGACTACAAGAACATACAACACAACGACTAGCTGCTTCAGCAACAACACTAGACTCTACTCCAGCGGAAGACGGAAGCGACTCCACTCCAACAGGCAAACTTGCGGGCAGGCTGAATCCTACTCTTCATCTCCATTGGCTTGAAAATCAAACTCTAGCTCATCTTCTGAATGATTGAAGTAAGAGTGAGTACTTAAGGTACTCAGCAAGTCCTAACACGAGGGGTAAGATATGCAAGGATGTTCACAAGGGCAAGGCTGATGTTTTTGTCACATCGGCGGAAGGCCAACTTTATGCAAGGTTGTTTTGAAAAGATAACAGTTCACAAACTAAGTCAGGTATGATCATAGATTTAGTGGGGTTGGTTGGCCCTGGGGGAGATGCATTCATCCCTCCAGATCCCAAGTTTTATCACTGGCCGACAACCAGCGCACGGCTCCAAACCGGTGTTTTCCAAAAACACGTCAAGGATAACTCACACAGAAAACTCTAATCATAGTGTGGCCAATGCTTTCGCGTTGTCCAATACTGTGGAACACGGCTATCCGGATAGATTCATAACCTCGACCGAGGGTGCACAAATTTCCCCACAATGTGGTCCAGTCCTCCCTATCGTCATAGTTTGGACTGTCCCACTAAAGGTTCCGTACCTACTTGGTACCACCACGCATCCCCCACGGACATCACCAGGGGCTTCACAATCAATAATATGGCCAGATTCACAAATGCCGGATCTCGAACACCCACCAACGAACGAGTCTTCTCCTGGGATTCCGTTGCAATCTTCTGCCTCCGGGGATAACGGGTGAGTACTAGTAGGGTGTGGTTCCAATCCCATGCCCATTCATGGGCTTGTGTCTGCGCGTAAGGTGCTAGGCAAAGGCGGCACAAGAACCGGTCTTTATACGACCGAACCAGGCATCTTCAATAGCCAATCCTCACGAGGAAAGGCGTCCCAGAGATAGCCTCCCCACTGAGGACTACCTCGCCTGGTCCCGCCAAAACATTCCCCACTAGGGTTGCGCTTATCATTAAACCACCTACTTTTCACATTTACACACACCACCAAGACACACGCATTTTACACGAAAATCATGTGAGCAGGAATAATTAAACACATGGTGAAAGTCCTAAGCAGCAAAGCAATCCAACATATCATTAAGTAATTTAATGATGTTGGTTCCTAGGGTTAACAAGGAATCAGGATAATCAAGATCAAGGCATGGCAATCAAATAATACTTAGGACATTCTAGCATTTAAATCACTTTTAAATACCATGCATGTTTATTAAAAAAAAATAGGCTCTAGATAAGATTATTTTACAATCATGGGATCAACATGATCAAAGGGAGTTAGGACTTGCCTTCAGCAAAATCTTCCTATTCTAAACCTTCCTCGTAATCTGGATCCTCGCGTTCTTCCTCGAAAGCTTGATTGTCTAACGATAAAGGAAAATAAAACTACTGCTTAACAAACAATTAAACAAACAATAAATCAAATAAAATCCAAATAAAACCAGAGGGAAGTTGATTTTAGTGGCACTGGATAGAATAGGATTTTAGATTAATTTTTGGCGTAAGATTCGCCAAAATTGGAGTTAGAACGAAAAAGATATTGATTTTTGAAGTAAAAGAAAGGAAATTGATCAGGATTTGATTAACTTAATTAAGTATAATCATCATCCTAACTTTCCAGAGGGTAACAAGGGTTGCAAAATGGTTAGAAAGGAATATAGGATTTTTGGGAAATTTTTGGGATTTTTCTGATATAGGAAATGTGCTCGAATAGGAATAAGTGTGCACTTTATGTGTGGGTTTAACATTTTCAGAATATGAGAGAGGTTGACATGTGGGGTTAGGGGGTCTGGGGATCTATTTGCCAGAAAAGAAGAGTTCTGAGGGTCTTTTGGTAAATACAGAAAGATGACAGGGATCTATTTGTAATTTTAGAAAAGTTTAGGGGTCTCTCTGTAACAAGGAAGGGGCCGAAGTGTAATTACAGAAAAGTATAAGGACTTTTCTATAAAAAGGGTAGGACTGAAACAGTGTTACTTAGAAGGTCAGGGGTTTATCTGCAAAAATACAGGGGCCGGGGATTTCCAAGGGTTTTGGATTTATTTTTGTATTGGAAAATCTGTGGAATAGGTCCACGGGAGTCGTGGACCGGGGCTGGGCTGCGAGTTCATCGGTCCATGGTGGACCGAGGCAACGCGCGCGGCGGCGGATCGCCGGAGTTGTCGCCGTTGGCGGCTAGGAGGGCATAGCGGTGGCGGAAGCTCGTCGCGGCGATGGAGCGTGCGACGGAGGATCTGCTGGTGGGTCACGTTGACGACGGGAAGCGGTGGGGCGACGATGAGGGCTCGCCGGAGTTGGCGGAGCTCCGGTGTGCGAGGGGGAAGGCCGTGCGCGTGCGAGGAGAAGAAGAAAGGGGGGTTGCGGTGATGCTCACCGCGCAGTTAGAGAGGGCGGAGGGAGTCCGGGGCGTGACGGCGACGATGGGTACGGTGGCCGGAACCCTAGGTCTCGTCGACCCTGTCGTTCCGGTCATGGCTGCGGACGAGGAGGGCGTGCCGAGAAGGAGATTGGCTCGGAGGGTCTTGGCGAGGGAGAAGAGGAAAGGGGAAGGGCTTCCGCGGCCGAGGGCGGGTTTGCCGGAGTGGTGGCCGGAGTGGAGGGAGAGAAGGAGAAGGGAAGAGCGGGAAGTGCCTCGGGGAAGGGGCTCGGGGCCTTTTTAAAGATGGCGATGGTGGTGGCGTAGCGCATGCGGCACGGTAGCTCGAGGGCGGTGGCGACAGTAAGGCGGTGGAGGCCGGCAGCGCGGGATGGGCGGCGCGGTATTTGCGCTGACCGGAGGTAGAAGACGACGGGCGTGGGGTCCACGCGTCAGTGACAGGGAGAGAGGGAGACGGGCCGTGCGCAGCTGGGCCGGGGAAGGAAAGGAGAAGTGGGCCGTGACGGGCTGCCGCGGGGAGAAAAAGAAAAATGAGGGGAAAAGGAGAAAGGAGGCTGGGCCGGCTGAGGTTTCGGCCCGGAACGAATATTGGAGGGGAAAAAGATTCAAACAATTCCAGAATTCGAATTTGAACGAATTTCAAACTCGGACAAAAGCAAAAATCAAACAAACACTCAAAATAAAAACAATAAACTCCAGAAATGCATATGATGGGTTTTGTGCAGGTTTTCAAAATGAAATTTTTTTAAAATTGAGGTTGTTTGGCTAACTTTAATCACACACTTCATTTTAATTTGTTCCAAACTTGAAAAATTTCAAATTTTTAGTGAATTTTAAACATGGGAAAAATTTGGGGTGTGACAGCCTTTTCCTCGCCACAAGGGCTCCGGAAGAAACCAGGGCTTAGGTATTTCTGACATTGAATAATTTGCAAGGGCCTTGAGATTGAAATGGTTATGGTTCAGATGGAAGGTCGAAGCCAAACCATGGACCAGCATGTTCGGTTCCGTCTGATCAGTATGACATGGATCTTTTCAATGCTTCATCGGTGGTGCCTGAATTGGCTCTTTGGACCATTTATTGCAAAACCAAAGGTCTAACACAAAGACCTCACTTCTGATAAGTGTCAAGCCAGGCCCAAGCTAGATGTGCACACACTAAAGGATGTTGAGGTTGCTCGTTTCCTAATTCCTCCATAGAAGAGCACCTGCTTCTCAAAGGAGAAGCCAGCAAGGGGCACCAACGATTGGCTCTCAAGGACGCCGTCGGTTGTGAAGGTACGTACTGTCCATCCTTTTCCCCTTTGTCTGTCACCGGTGACAGTTGATGATGATGGTGGCTTTTTTTTTTGGAAAAGGTGGCAGGAGCGCTGCCATTCATTAAGGTAGAAGAACAAAAATTACATCATAAAGGTACATGATCTAATTAAACAGAAGCGAGGAGAGCATGGTGCCTCCAACAACCAACACGACGAAAAACAAAGCCAACTGCACGCTCATAAGAGCTCAACTCTGTATTACAGTTACGGCCAGGGTAGGCAGCAGCTCTGTATTATGCCCAGGATATGCAGTAGCAGAACTAGTGCTCTAGTATTCAAGGAAACAACTAAGGCGGCAAGCAGAAGCAACAGGTGGATCTTAATCTACCTTGCTACTCTTTTTCCTCTTCTTGACAGTTTTGGCAGGCACGGACAGCTTTTTCTTGTGTTTGCATTTTCTCTCAGCGACTTCAGTTAAATTCTTGTAAGCCTCTAGAACTGATGACGGTGGCTTGGAGCACTAGTTTGCTGCTCTGTCTAGTTCTTGAGCGGTCTGAAATAGTATTGTATCATTTTGAGCTGTACTGAAGAATTTCCAATCCCTACAAACAGATGAAGTCGGAACATAACAGAAACAGAGACAAGTTCGGAGCTGATTGTGCTGGATCAAAACATTTGTGAGTCGCATGTCGGCAAATAATGTTTCTAGTAGATAATGTGAACATTGTCCAGCATCAAGTGGAAACTCAGTTCGGATGAAAATGTTGCTCCCTCAGAGGTATGCTCTCTTTTCTTCTTGTTAATAATGTATAGATGCGAAGTGAGCGTAGCTCAACTGATAAGGTCTCTAGTTTTGGCCCTGGTGCTCGCATTTTAACTAATTATTTTTTCAGTGGGAGGTGACGTCCCCGTCCACAGCGAGATACCTTCTTGAGGCAATCTCAAATATTACTAGTGCTTTGGTTTCTTTAAATTAAACATAGATGCATAACCTAGTCTTTTCTGATGGTTTTCATTCTAAATAGGTGTCATAGTCAGCCAGGGTAGAGTTTGCCGTCTACACACTGCTCACCTGTGCATTATAGAGAAGGATTTTCAGCTTTTTGGGCACCCACTGTTATCATATCCTTTCTTATCGTCTCACTAATTCGAAACTGCCGCTATGCTGTCGGTGCATTCTGAGGATGTTCATATGAAGATATCTACAATATATTGAATTGCAATGCTGATAGTAGACAATGTCAACCATAAGTTGTTTCAGCTAGCATATACTTGTCCTTAAAACAATACAATACATGTCCATGAATACTAACTTCTAGTTGGTGAAACTCAAAGCATACCCTAATTGAAATGGAGAGAGCATCCATTTTACTGATGGTGCTCCAGCATTGCAGTCAACCAAGTTACAAATACATTCCGGAATCCTAGACATGATAGCATCAGCGATTCAGCATCACTCACACTACCCAGTTCAGCTAGCTCCAAGACAGAAATAAATTCTTCATGTAGAAGTTTACCCTCAACTACCTTATTATAAAGCATACTATGTTAAGTAGCTGGAGAGTGAACTATGTCTCCGATCATGTGCACTGCCGTACAGGGCTGGTCCACAGGTACCTGCAGATATAGGAACACAAGGCACTTAAGCTTCAGTGTCATATAGATTACCGGCATGTGTATAAAATGATTTACCTTGTGTCCAGCTCCAAGCACCCAGTAGAAATGTAAATTCTTGAAAGACCTTTCAAAGACTTTTGGAACATTGTATGGGTAGAAATAGTACAACGGATCCCTCGGAAGGCTTAAGAAGTCATGTAACCCATCCCATCTGAAATGCAGTATTATGATAAAAGTTTGAATATGAATTGTAAAAGAAATACAAATATTAGCAGACGGAGAAATCTTACTTGAGCTTCTTCAACCAAGACTCTGCACCAATTGTCGGGCAGATGCCATCGAGCTTCAAAAGAAAAAAATTTACCCCTCAGCTATGAGAGTAAATACACTTCTCTAACAATACATCATTCATGACATTCTCCAACAGGTTAAATATACGTAAAAGAAAGTTGGGGACTCGAGAGTTGTGATTGCTACACACCTGGCCATTGTACACTGTGACACTCACATCATACATCAGTAGCTCATCTACCTGCAGCAGGTTTGAATTGATCAGCACCATAAATTCGATCACACTTATAAAAATTAAATATCAATCCCATCAGGTTGAGGTATTTTTTTTTTGCTTGCCTCGTTGATCGTTGGTCTCATGAAATTGCTAATAAGTGCATCAAAGACCTGGAAGGACATCCTTTGCCACCTGTGCGGAGTAGACCAGAGGACAACATGGAATGAATGACAGAGATTGATCGATATGCAATTGTTTCAGATTTCTTGATGACTTCCGCAGAACGAGCAATTAATCCCCAACGACACGAACGGCATTTGTGGGGCGTAGCCCCCTTCAGAAGAAACTTCCTGAGACTGAAATTAAATGACACAATTTAAGTTGGCAACCAAATATTTCTTTGAACAGAGGAATTTTCACACAAAAAAGTTAACAAAAAAGTACAATATTTGGAATAATAAATTCTCAAACAAAAGGAAGTATAATCAGCACATGTCGGCCCTAAGGAGGAGGGTTATTCGCTAGCTGCAGGTGATTGTTGGCAAAAGTATGGGGCGGTGGAAGCTGGCGGTCGAGCGGTAGTGCATCTGTGGGGGGAGGCTGATAAAAGTTGATCAAATTAAGTCGTCACTACATTTTTTTTTCTTGAAAAATGCATAAACCACCGCAAATACCACATGGAGCTTGAGAATCCCATAGATCACCATTTTTCACATAATATATTTTGTTATAAAAGGCACCCTAACGGGCTCATGCTTCATCAATGCAACCTGTGTTCATAAATTTTCTTTTTTACAACAATCACCAGGCTAATTTCCACATTTAATATATGAGAATTTGTCTTAAATTTACCTTTCCAACGTCATGGCAGCAACTAAAACACATGAGAACAACATTTTTTTTAATGTTATAGTTCACCTCAGATTCTAATGATGTATGGAACTCCTCCAGAAACTGAGTTAACTAGAAACTTGACATCAGAAAGCCTAATGCGTTATAACTCATAATCGATAAAAGATTGCAATCATACAAGATACAGTTAATGCAATTACCAACTTGTAGGCAGCGATAGAGTGGCATACAAGGTAGGACACAAGGATATCATACAAGTTAGAAACAGAGTACTCTGTTTCGAACTTGCACCAGGGAGACCTGAGCACCGAAGCACTAGCAAGTGCAGTTTCGAAATAATAAAGATAATACAGCAATGATCCAGTTTGAAATTAGCAGAAAATTAAATGATTCATTACATTTCCAAGCAATAACGATCTTCCACACGTACTATAGCAAGACACCATGACAATAGCTAGGGATACAGAAGCCGCAGATCGGACATTCAATTTATTCAGTGATTGGGTATTAGCGAACTACTAGCAACTAACTAGTTCATCGAACGACATCGCGAGCAAGAAACCAAAAGAAAACAAGCTACCCTTACGCCGATCAGTCGAAGACAACAAGCTTCTGATACTCCTGCCCGGAGATGGCCTGGTCCATGACGTCCCTCGGTGACGGGATCTTGTCTGGCACGAACTCGACATTGTCGCCGTCAAGAAACAACTTTATCATGTTTTTGGAGAAGCCGCTGACCAGCGCCACGCCCTTCTGATCCGCGGTCACTGGCACGGACCGTGAGTTCCGCAGGTTCCAGAACACGATCTCCGGCACAGCGTCGCCATACCCGGCCTCTGTGAACTTCCTCGTGATAGCCTCGTAGTCTGTCTCCCACGGTCTGACGGATGCCTGATCGAACTCCATATCACTGAACACAAACACCTTCTTCACCATCCGCTCCGGGGGTAGCTTGCCGGCGACCGCGACGCCGAGTAGCTTATCGAACACAGCCTGGAAGTCGGTGTTCATATTCCAGTTCATTTCCTGGATGAAGCGTATCTTCTCCCGAAGGGTCTCGCCCGCGACCTGGTGCAGCTCAGGCCGCGCACTGAATGTAATCACCCGGTTGTGCCACGGCTCCTCGCAGAGTTCGGATAGGAGCAGGCCGAGCGCCACGCAAACGTCCATGGGGAGGCCGTACATGCTGCCCGAGACGTCGCACACGGCGAGGCAGTTGTTGAGCTTGCCGAGCGCCCGGAGATCGTTGACCATGCGCACCCACTGCAGATCGGCGACTTCGTCGCCGGCGTGCTCCAGGAGCTCGTGGGGGAGCATTGCACCCGCCGCAATAGTCGTCTTGCCGGACTTGACGTCGCCGAGGTAGAGCTGGAAGCGCTCGGCGTCGTGGTAGCGGAAGAGATCCTTGTAGTTCTTCATGGCCACGGACGCCACGCGCGAGTACACCACGTCCCCCCACGCTCTAGCCGAGATGAAGATCTCGGGGAGCTTGAGGGCGCGGCGCAGAGTGACGAGGGCCTTCTGAAGACTCACGCGCACGCGGTAGGCGTAGTACTCGTCCTCCAGGTCTTCAGGGAGCTCCGGCGCAGAGCCTTTCGGGAACAGGCGACGCGCGATGGCCTCGCAGAGCAGCGCCGAGCGGTCGTAGCAGCTTTCCAGCGACGGGCACCATTTGGCGGCGAGCGAGAGCTCGTTGACCTTGCCTTCCGCGAGCTTCTGCATGTCCACGGCCAGGAGGTCGGCGAACAGATCCGCCGTGCGATCGTGCAGGACCCGGTAGGTTGGGTCGCGGACGTACCTGTCCACGGCCCTCGCCGCGGCCTCCGCGCGCCTCTTCCGGCGCTCGACGGCGGCTGCGGCCGAGATCTTTCGATCACGCTCATTGGCGGCAGCGACGCGCGCCTCCCTCGTGGCGGGATCACGAATTGGCCCGTTCCCTTTACCACGACGAGTGCGCCTTGTGCGGATGTTGAGGAAGCAACGGCGGCCGCCGCCCCTGACGCGGGCGACGAAGCCGCCCGAGGCGGCGAGGCGGGCCTTCTTCCCCGGCGTCCTCGTCGAGACGCCGCCGTGGATGATTCGGTGCAGGATCTCGGGGAAGTCCTTGAGGTATCCGAACTCCGCGACTGGGCGCGCGTTGAGGGCCAGCGTGTTGGGGTGGCACCCGTGCATCCAGAGCGCCGCGGCGTAGAAGCCCTCGCGGTCCGACTTGCCGGTGCCGCGCACGCCGCGGAGGTTGCACGCCAGGCGGAGCGCGGTGACCGGCTCCGCGGCCCACGCGTTGGCGAACAGGGAGGTGACGGACGAGGCTGGGGTGCCCGGGACGACGTGGAAGAAGAAGTCGAGGCAGGGGTCGCCGGAAGACACGAAGGTGGGCGAGCCGTTCTCCGTTCGCGTCTTCGCCGGCGGCGGCTTGGTCGGCTTGTTGAAGTTGGCGTCCATCAGGTCCAGGAACGCGTCGCCGGTGCTGGGCACGGCCGCCGCAGCATGCGCGGCCGCGGCCGCGGCGCGGAGGCTCTCTGCTGGTGGACCGAGCAGGGTGTAGGACATGGCACGTCGGCACGCCGCCGCAGCCATTGTTTGGCGGCTAGGGTTTTGGCACTGGGTTTTGGGTTTGGGAAGATGAAGAATTGGCGGCGGTGGTTTCGGAATGATCTGGCAGATCGAAATGGATGGGGCCTATATATATGATCAGAAATGTTGCGGTGGCTTGTGGACCAAGTCGCCCCTGGCAAATGCAGATGCAGTGACAATATTTCGATTGTAATTGGAAAAAAAAAATTGTTAGTCTGTTCACAGATGTTTGTGGATTTATCCTCCAATTCATCGGCTTTTGAGGATCATGCTTACATGTGTACAAGATAGACGTAATAATATGGGGCATTTGCAAAACAACCATTCTTTCAGACTTCAATTGTGTTTTCATCATTGGTTTTCAGATTTTGCGATTTTATCATCAGTTTTCGAAAAGCGATGGTGATATTGCAAAATAGTTTTGCGATTTTACCATCAGTTTTCAAAAAATCAATGGTGATCTTGCAAAATCTGAAAGCAATCAATGGTGATCTTGCAAAATCTGAAAATCGATGGTGAAAACGCGATTAGAGTCTAGAATCATGGTTAAAACGCTATTGTCTCTATTATCACTTCATATGCCTCCTGAGTATGGCGTGCAGTTGGCAATTTTGAGGGAACTTCGGTTTAGAGCACTGAGGTGTATCAAATTCAAATTTCATAATACTTCCGTCATCCTGTATGGTTGGTGAATGGAAGTCATGGACCTATGGCTCTTGCAGGGTTAATTCTGCTGCACCCAAAAAGTAAAAAAAACGCCGATCACAGTTTGTAAGCCACATAATGTCTCAAAGAAAGAGCAAACGTCAATAACTCAAAGGCATTTGCAAGTGTATAGGGGGTGTTCGGCGCATAGGTGTTTAAATATTAGAGGGGTCTAAACTCTAGATAAGCTATATTAAATAAAGTTTAGTTACAAAACTAACTACAGAACCCTGGTCTAATTCGCGAGACGAATCTAATGAGGGTAATTACGCCATGATTAGATGATGATTACTGTAGCATTACTGTAGCATGACTGTAGCAAAACATAGATTAATTAGGCTCATTAGATTTGTCTCGTAAAGATGTACCCATCTGTAAAAAGGTTTTGTCATTAAACTTTATTTAGTACTAGATTATCTTTGTTTAGAGGCCTCTAAAATTTAGCGCTAAAAGAAACGAACAGGGCCTATTTTTCCAAAACTTGCTGTCAAACAATCTCTCCGTAGCTACTGCATTTTACATATCTAATGCAGCGTGTTGACACAACATTATGCTATCATCATCTGTAAAATCAAACAAGGACACCTGAAGATAAGGTTGACCAAGGACCCCTGAAGATAAGGTTGCCTGTATTATGTGCATATACACAGCCTCGACACATTCAAATCAACGTTTAACTATTGTTAGCATCAATGAGGGCAGCATGATCAACAGGACAGTCAACTTTCACTCTTTAGGTAGTACATGACAATCTACCACAGTGCCATGTCAATTTTACTTTCTGACAAAAACAAAGCGGCAAAGTGTGACTCCTTTGTTAAGTACAAACACCTAGTGCATCTGCAGAAATTTCTTGAGACCTGTTAATATCAGATTTCATGGAACCGCTCAGATTGCTATTGTTTCCTTCTTATGCTAAAAGCCCAAACATGCAACAGTGTACTGGCTCTGCGTATCATTTTAAACGAACTGGTTACTGGCCAGCGGCCACCCCAAACATGCAACAGTACTGAACCTGAAACCATGAACATGCTACTACATGGGCGTAACAGCTTCTCCTCTAGTCGAATAAGCTTTTTATAGACATCAGAATCTTCATCACTTCAAAGTCTCCGCTTGTTGAATGGCAAATTGGTAAAGCGATGGGCACAAGAATGCACAAAAGGGAACAATCTTCATAATGGCAGTCACACAGAATCCAAAATACAGAGAAGCAAATACATTGCAACCATCACAGTTACAGTTGAACAAAGACTGAAAGCCAGCGATAGAAATGGTTTCCCCCATGCTCTGTTCTAGCTAGCAGCTAAACAGAGATTTGATCGCAAATAAATCAATTAGCAAGTGAAATTCGAATTACCAAAGAGAACACAAATATTAAGCACGAAACTGAATAGAACTGATACTTTCTCCACTTCGAGTACTAGAAAGAAGAGCTCATTACATTCCAAGTAGTCTCCAATTCATACCAAGCAGACGCAAAACAGAGCTAGCGAACACAAAAAGTAAAAGCCTACAGGCGGTGGATCCAGTTCATCCAGTGAGGTAGCAGCAAAGTTCTTAGAACGACAGCATAAGCCAGAAAGCAAACCGAAACCAGCAACCATTCAGGCGATCAGTCGAAGACGGCGAGCGCCTGGTATTCCGGCCCGGAGATGGCCTTCTCCATGACGGCCCTCGGCGAGGCGATCCCTTCGCCATCAAGGAACAGCTTGACCATGTTCTTGGAGAAACCGCTCACCAGCGCCACCCCCTTCTGCTCCGCGGTCACCGGCACGGACTCGGAGTCCCTCAGGTTCCAGAACACTATCTCCGGCACCGCGTCGCCGTACCCAGCCTCCGTGAACTTCCTCGTGATCGCCTCGTGGTCTGTCTCCCAAGGCCTCGACGATGCCTCGTCGAACTCCATGTCGCTGAACACGAACACCTTCTTCACCATCCGCTCTTGGGGCAGCTTGCCGGCGACAGCAACGCCGAGGAGCTTGTCGAACACAGCCTGGAAGTCGGTGTTACATCCCCAGTCCATATGACGGATGAACTGGGCCTTCTCCGTGAGGGTCTTGCCAGCGATGACGTGAAGCTGAGGATGCGCGCTGAATGTGATGACCCTGTGGTGCCATGGCTCGTCGCAGAGCTCAGACAGGAGGAGGCCGAGCGCGACGCAGACGTCCATGGGGAGGCCACTCATGCTGCCCGACACGTCGCACACGGCGAGGCAGTTGTTGAGCTTGCCGAGCGACCTGAGGTCGGTGACCATGCGCTCCCACTGCAGATCAGCGACGCCGTCGCCGGCGGACTCCAGGATCTCGTGGGGGAGCAGTGCGCCCGCCGCGATCTTCGCCTTGCCAGACTCGACGTCGGCGAGGTAGAGCCCGAATCGCTCGGCGTCGTGCTTGAGGAAGAGTTCCTTGTAGTTCTTCATGGCGACGGAGGCAACGCGCGGGTACACAACCTCCCCCCACGCCTGCGCCGAGATGAAGACCTCGGGGAGCTTGAGGGCGCGGCGCAGGGGAGGGAGAGCCTTGCGGAGACGCTCGCGCACGCGGTAGGCGTAGTACTCGTCCTCCAAGTCCTGGGGGAGATCAGGCGCCGAGCCCTTGGGGAAGAGGCGGCGTGCGATGGCCTCGCAGAGGAGCGTGGAGCGGTCGTAGCAGCTGTTCAGCGACGGGCACCATTTGGCGGCGAGGGAGAGATTGTTGACCTTGCCCTCCGCGAGCTTCTTCATGTCCTCGGCGAGGAGGTCGGCGAACACCTCCGCCGTGCGGTCGTGCAGGAACTTGTAGGTCGGATCACGGGAGTACCTCTCGACGGCCCTCGCCGCGGCCTCCGCGCGCCTCTTCCTGCGCTCCACGGCGGCGTCGGCCGAGATCTTCCGGTTGCGCTCCATGTCGGCAGCGATGCGGGCCTCCCTCGTACCGATGCGGCGTGGCTTCTTCCCCGTGTGGCGAGGCACACGCGCGTGGTGGAAGCGGACGAAGCGGCGGCGGCCGCCGCGGCCGTGGACGACGAAGCCTGCCCTTCCCGACGCGGCGAGGCGGGCCTTCTTCCCCGGCTTCCTCGTCGAGACGCCGCCGTGGATGATGCGGTGCAGGAGCTCGGGGAGGTCCTTGAGGTAGCCGAACTCCGCGATGGGGCGCGCGTTGAGGGCGAGCGTGTTGGGGTGGCACCCGTGCATCCAGAGCGCGGCGGCGTAGAAGCCCTCGCGGTCGGACTTGCCGGTGCCGCGCACGCCGCGGAGGTTGCACGCGAGGCGGAGCGCGGTGACGGGGTCGGCGGCCCACGCGTTGGCGAGGAGGGTGGTGACGGACGCGGCCGGGGTGCCGGGGACGACGTGGAAGAAGAAGTCGAGGCAGGGGTCCCCCGACGACACGAACGTCGGCGAAGCGTTCTCCGTGAGCCTCTTCGCCGGCGGCTGCTTGGTCGGCTTGTTGAAGTTGGCGTCGAGCAGGTCCAGGAACACGTCGCCGGTGGTGGGCGCGGCCGCCGCCGCCGCCGCAGCGGCGCGGTGACTCTCCGCTGGTGGGCCGCGGAGGGTGCAGGGCACGCCTCGTAGGCCAGTTGCCGTCGCCATTGATTGGCGACTGGAGTTTGGGCTCTGGGTTTTGTGGGATTTGATTTCCTTTCGTCGTTCAGGGGTGGAGCTCGTGGATGGCGTGGAACGAAGGGGTGGGGCCTACATATAGTCAGGGATGTGTCAGGGAAATGAGGCGGTTGCGCGGTGGCTTGGGAGCCAAGTCGGAGCAACGAACCGACCCTTCTTTTTTCCATTATTATTTTTAATGGAATCAGTGAACCGACCCTTCTCTTTCTTTTTCGGGATCTCTGAGCTGATGGTTTGCAGTGTTAGAAGCATTTTGAATTTGATTGAACGATGATATGGCTGAAACGCAACCCATTAACTTCACCCGTCGGAAGTGAACCTACAGCGCGTGAGACATTTCAAATTTTTCCTCAAAAAACATTTCAAATCTCATCGTTCTTAACCAGCATGACACCCTACGTGGCATAATCCAGAACGCATGCAATGCTCCAATGAACATTGAACTAGTATGAATCTTGCATAGTCAATTACAGTGGTCTCGATTGTTAGGTTATCGGCGGAACGACGGCACGTAGATCACGACAGATAACAAAAAATAAAACTGGAATAGAGGAGACGAAATTCTTTATTGCGAAATTCTGGTGTTGGGCCCTATTTATAGGGGTGGAACCCTAACTTCGTGTTGGGCCCAGATTCGATAAAGGTGCCCACATGGACCAGGACATCTTCTTCTAGAAGATGGGCCTGGCCCATTAAGAGTTTTACAACACTCCCCCTTGGACTCTTTATCGTGATAAGTATGCCTCATAAAAACTCCTAAAAACCCAGTGGGAAAAATTGGAGACAAGAGCACATATTACCACCACTTGTATGCACACATTGTCTCGTTAAAAACCTTATTGAGAAAACTTCATGTGAAAAACTCATAAGGGAAAAAGAGTGCAATGTTTTTAATCTTCATGATTAATGTTTATCAATCTTCATGATTGATATGAATTATCTTCGAGATAACTCATTTAGTTCGGGAATGTGATGTACTTAGGGAAGTTCTCCCCCTGTTCCAAGCACTTCTCTAAGTCTTCTCATGCCAATACCACGCCGACACTCTTCGAGAGTGCGGGAAGGTAAGGCCTTTGTGAACATATCTGCAAGATTGTCACAAGATCGGACATGTGTTACTAAAATCTCTCCCTGCTCTTGCATTTCATGCGTGTGGAAGAATTTAGGTAACATATGCTTTGTCCTGTTCGACTTTACGTATCCCGATTGTACTTGTGCAATACAAGCTTTATTATCTTCATAGATAATTGTAGGGGATGGAGTATACGCCACTCCACTGGTCTTCATTATATGGCTTGTCATCCTCCTGAGCCAGGCGCACTCCTTTGCAGCTTCAAACAATGCGATGATCTCCGAGTAATTTGTCGATGTAGCAACCAATGTTTGCTTCGTTGACTTCCACGAAATTGCAGTTCCTCCAAATAAAAACACATATCCCGTCTGAGATATTGATTTATGTGGATCAGATAAATATCCAGCATCAACATAACCCACAAGAGTTAATTCCCCATTCTTTTTGAAAAATAATCCAAGGTCTTCAGTTCCTCTCAAATATCGGAGGATTTGCTTGATGCCATTCCAATGCCTTCGAGTTGGTGCTGAGCTATATCTTGCAAGTAGATTAACAGCAAAAGCTATGTCGGGCCTTGTACCATTCGCAAGGTACATCAAGGCTCCAATGGCACTGAGGTATGGATATTGAGGTCCCAATAATTCCTCATCTTCCTGCTTCGGTCTAAAAGGATCTTGATCTATATCAAGGGATCTCACCACCATAGGTGATCGGAGTGAATATGCTTCGTGCATATTAAATCTCTCTAATACCTTCTTGGTATAGTTTGATTGATGCAAGAGTACCCCTTCAGGAGTATGTTCAAGTTGCAAACCTAAACAATATGTAGTCTTGCCCAAGTCTTTCATTTCAAATTCAGTCTTCAAGTATGAGCAAGTCTCTCCAATTTCATTGGTAGTACCAATAATGTTCAAGTCATCAACATAAACAGAGATTATGCAAAAGCCTTTCTCTGATTTCTTTATGAATACACAAGGACAATCTTCATTCTTCACAAATCCCTTTTCCAAGAGAAATGTACTGAGCTTGTTGTACCACATTCTCCCTGATTGTTTCAAACCATATAGTGACTTCTGTAATTTGACACTATATAATTTGCGGTCATCTTCATTTGGGACTTTAATACCTTCTGGAACTTTCATATAGATTTCTGTATCTAATGTTCCATATAGATATGCTGTGACTACATCCATAAGTCGCATCTGCAAATTCATATTCACCGCCATTGAGATCAAATACCGGAATGTAATTCCATCCATTACGGGAGAGTAGGTTTCTTCGTAGTCAATGCCAGGTCTCTGCGTGAAACCTTGCGCTACGAGTCTCGCCTTATATCTAGTCACTTCATTTTGAGCATTTCTCTTCCGGACAAACACCCATTTGTGACCCACTGGTTTAATACCAGTTGGTGTAAGGTTTACACTACCAAACACTTCTCTTTTCTTCAGCGAGTTTAACTCTGCACAGATTGCATCTTTCCACTTTGGCCAATCAGGACGCTTCTTGCATTCCTTCATTGATTTTGGTTCAGATTCCAAATCAATTTGTGTTGCAATTGTTTCGGCAAAGTATGTATTGACTTCAAGTGTCTTTCTATTATATACCACTCCCGTCTCAACATAATTCGTTGAGTTTTCATTTCCTTGATCCTCATTATCGATAGATACATTGAGGTCAGGAATTTCCGGTATCCCCTCATGAGTTTCATGCACATTCTCACTTGGGTTTGGTTCTTCAAGTCTCACCACTTCATGTGGATCACTTTCACCTTCTTTGGTTTTCTTTTGAGCAGTTTGCTTAGGCTTCTTCTCCGCAGGACGTCTCCTAGGAGCTTTAGCTTGAGCTTGTACTCTAGGCTTCTTGGGTGCCCTTGTAACCGGTTCACTCCCCCTCTTCCTAGCATTCGTTGCTTTGATGGAAGAAGGTTGGAATTCCATATATCCATCCTCTTCAAATGGGATTTCTATTCTTTCAGGAGCATTTACAGCCGGTATATGAGACTTCACAATGTCTCTTGTATTGGTGAAAGCTTCAGGCAATTCATTAGCAACTCTCTGCAAGTGGAGTATATTCTGAACTTCGAGTTCAGCTTCTTTAGTGCGAGGATCCATTCCTAGGATTCCTTTAGCATCCCAATCTATTTGCCGGCATTCTTCTCTAGAGAGATACTTCCCTCCCCCTAATGCCGGGAAATGATCTTCATTAAAGATACAATCAGCGAACCTTGCAGTATGCAAATCTCCAGTGGAGGGTTCTAAGTACTTGATTATGGACGGACTTTCATATCCAACGTAAACTGCGAGTTTCCGTTGTGCGCCCATAGCAGTTCGCTGAGGTGGAGGAATTGGAATGTATACAGCACATCCAAATCTCCGTAAATGGGAAACATTTGGTATTCTACCACGCACCAATGCTAATGGTGATTCTTCATGTGTAGCAGATGGTCGTAATTGGATAAGTGCTGCTGCATGCAACACCGCATGCCCCCAACAAGAGGTAGGCAATAAGCAATTCTGTAACAATGGTCGAGCGATCAATTTGATCCTCTTGATTAATGATTCTGCAAGACCATTTTGTGTATGCACGTGTGGTACGGAGTGTTCCACTTTGATGCCCATACTCATACAATAATCATCAAATACCTTTGATTTAAATTCTCCAGCATTATCCATTCGAATGGATTTGATTCTATGATCTGGAAAATGTGTCTTCAATTGTATGATCTGGGCAGTCAATCGTGCAAATGCATGGTTTCTAGTAGATAATAGACATACATGGCTCCACTTCGAGGAAGCGTCTATTAACACCATGAAGTAGCGGAAAGGCCCTGATAAGGGACTAATTGGTCCGCATATATCACCTTGAATTCGTTCAAGGAATGGCATAGATTCTGCTTGAATCTTAAGCTGCGAGGGGCGAGTAATAAGCTTCCCCTTTGCGCATGCAATGCACAAGAAATCTGCTTGATTTGGGAAATCTTTTGTCTTCAAATTATGCCCCGTTGCATTCTTCGTAATTCTCTGCATCATATTAAGGCCAGGGTGACCAAGACGGTCATGCCATAATCTATATGCTTCTTGATTGGTAAAGATAGTCTTGAACGTAGCAAAGTCTTTGTTTGGCTTAATGTACGTGTAGTACAAGCCTTCTTTGACTGACGGACAACTTTCAATAGTGGTCTTCTTATTGCCTTCTTTCTTGGTTATGATCAGACGTTCTTCACCTCCATCATCATTGGTTTCTACGTGAAACCCATTTCTTCGGATATCCTTAAAGCTTAACAATGTCCGGGTTGAATCCGGATAAAGTAATGCTTCTTGGATTGTTAATTGCGTACCATTTGGTAGGACAAATGTGGCCCTGCCTGTGCCAACAATCTTATTGTTATTGCCAATAACAGTAAGAATATTCCCAGTATACTTTCGAAGTGTCTGGAAATAACAAGTGTCCCTTAGAATAGTAGCAGTGGTGCAACTGTCTACGAGACAGAGCTCCTCATCCATAGTCATTTTGCTCCACAATGCTGTAATTCATACATAAGAAATGTATAAACAAAGAGAGTAATAAATGACAAACTTCACAAAATGATTTATTCAAAGCAAATGTCTTCTCTTCGAGAGATTACATAAACGAACTAATTCCTTCGAGGAATTTAAACTTATTTCACTCCTATTACAAATAGATAGCTAAGTAATTCTTAATAGTCTTCATGACTACGCAGAATCTCCATGCACATCTTCCTCTTCATCCATGAGATCATTGTCCAACTCCAGGTCAGAGGATTTGCTTGGTGTTGCATGGTCCATTGGTGCCTTTGTTGTTGGCTGCGTGCCTTCAACAAAGTTAGCCTCATGCTGCGCGAGCTTCTTTTTGAGGTCTTTGTACATGTCAATATACTTCTGTGGTGTTTCACATATTTTGGACCAATGGCCATGCATACCACACCTATAGCAATCCTGATCCTGTTCACCATACGCTCCCCCTGAAGGTGTCTTCTTTGACTTCCCTTTTGCGTTCTTCTTGAAAGCATTAGGTTTGTTTTGAACCTTCGGGGGTGCATTTGGTGTAGCTTTGGGAGCACCTTTACCCTTGCTATTCTTGTTCTTCTTCTTCTTATTGAAGGAGACGGCATTCGCTTCATGCGGTGCCAAGGAGCCAGTAGGACGATTCTTATGATTCTCCATGATCAATTCGTCCTCCCCCTGATCTTGCTGCAATGCATTACTCAGGGCGACATAGGTTTCATAATTCTCCTTCTTGTACTGACGGCTCACATGAGTGAACTTAGGGTGAAAGGTGGAGAGGGTCTTGTTAATAAGATCCTTTTGCGTAAGCTCTTTGCCACAAAGCTTCATGCGTGTGACAATCCCATAAAGCTTGGTGTTGTAATCCTCCACAGTCTTGTAGTCTTGGTAGCGTAGGTTTTGCCATTCACGCTCAACCTTGGGGAGTAAGACATTTTCAATCTGCTCAAAGCGTTTCTTCAATGAGTCCCACAAGACTTTTGGATCACGTTCTGTCATGTATTCACTCTTCAGAGTAGCACTTAAGTGGTGGCGCAAGAAATGCAAAGCCTGCGCCTTCTCCACGTCTGTTGCGGCAGTGTCTCCCGCCTTAGGCAGAACGGTCTTCAAAAGATCTTTGCTGCTTAGGAGGATCTCCGCATCAAGTGCCCATGACAGGTAGTTGCTTCCATGAGGAGTCAAGACTTCAAAGTCTCTCTTCACGAGGTCAGACATCTGCATGATGTCAATGTGCAAGGATTAATTCATGTATCCAAGTAATAGAGAGCATAAGTATAACAAAAACTGCATGTTTAAGTTATAATATTGGTGTTTCTATATAAAATCACCAAAAACTGGGGTGTTATATGCAAAAATAACATAATCCAGCAATTTTCGGATTATCCATGTCAATTTTCGTAATTAACAGGATTTTTCCGTAATTTTCAGATATTCCGAGGAGTTTCTGGTAATTTCCAGAGGTTCCAGGGATATTTTCATAATATTCAGTAACTCCCGAGGGCTTCTGCGTAATTATCAGAACTGTCTGAGTAATTTTCAGAACAGACCGAGGATGTCTTCGTAATTTCAAAAAAATCCGAGGACGTTTTCTTGTATTTCTGAACTGCGGGAGTACGTTGTCGCAATTTCTGAAATCTTCGAGGGCTTTTTCATAAAAATCCGAGTTGAGTATATTAGGGCCGAAACCCTAGCCTCCACTTCACTCCTCACTTTCTTTTCCTTCCAGCCAGCCGCCGCCACTCCCTTCTTCTTCCTCTTTCTTCTATTCTCTTTCACCTAGATCTGGCGATATGTGGAGGAGGGTGGGACTCGGGGCGGCCGGTCATGGCGCCGTGGCCCGGCGCGCCCAACGCGGCGCCGATGCCGTGAAGCTGCGGCGCGGTGGCCAGTTCGACGCGGCGCGGCATGCCGGACCGGAGCGCGCGGGTGGCGTGTGGAGCCGGGCCGAGCGGCTGACCTGGGCGGCTCGGGTGCGGTTGGCCGGCGCGGTGCGCGGCTGGCCTCGGGCCGGCGCGGTGACCGGAGGCCGGGAGCAGTCCCGGCTGGCGGCGCGGCGCGGCGGTTGCCGGGCCCGGGTCGGGTCAGAGGCCAAGCCCATGGCTGTCCGGCCCGTCCCCGGCAGGCGGCGCAGGGGTGGGCCCAGGCGGTGCCCGGTAGCTGCACGCCCGGGGCGTCACGGCGACCAGGCCGGCGCTGAGCCGACGCTTCGCGGTGGCCCTTGTAGGTCTTGGGCCGTGTGCCCGGGCTTGCGCGCAGCCGAGCCGTGGGTCGTCGCGTTCAGACGGCAGCCAACGGTGTCGTCGTCTTCTGTTTTTTTCTTTGATGGATCTTGATTCGTCTCGAGACATGGCGGCACTTCTTTTGTCGAATGCTTGCAGATCTAGGGTTAGGGTTAAGACCCGTGTGCCCTTCTTCGGATATGGGATCTCGCCGCCTTTATTTCTTTGTCGATCTCGAGCTAGGGTTAGGGCAGATCCCGGTTCCCTTCTGTTGTTGCATGTCGATCTTGATCTGAACTCGACGACGTTGCCTCTGTACCGGACTTCGTGCCGGGTAGGGTTAGATGTAGGGTTCTTCGTGAACCGCTGTAGATCGAAGGAATAGAGCACTCCGGTGTCGTTGCACCGAAGGCTTGCATCCCGGCGATGTTGCGCCTGATCTAGATCTGTTACTGGGTTATGTAACAGATCTCTTCTACGCGCGGATCAAGATCTGCACATCATGAACAGATCTGATCGTTGTGTAGGTTTTTGCTTCTGTTTTTCTTCTTGTTTTTGACGATTCTTCAGATTCAGATCGTCTTCGGGCGGCCATAGTGCCTAAAGCTCGCCCTCGAATCTGATCGTTTGATTTCTGGACAGATCTTGGCTGCAACGAGTCAAGATAGCAAAAATCATACGCAAAAACAAGAACGTACCGTAGCTCACCGATCTGCTGGGCGAATTCCTCGTAGAGCGTGCTGATAACGTGTTAGGTTATCGGCGGAACGACGGCACGTAGATCACGACAGATAACAAAAAGTAAAACTGGAATAGAGGAGACGAAATTCTTTATTGCGAAATTCTGGTGTCAGGGTACAAGGGGGGGTCTCCTCAACTATTTATAGGGGTGGAACGCTAACTTCGTGTTGGGCCCAGATTCGATAAAGGTGCCCACATGAACCAGGACATCTTCTTCTAGAAGATGGGCCTGGCCCATTAAGAGTTTTACAACATCGATATCCCAAACACACCTCTCCCACTCGTACAAGGTTAGAAAGCCAAATGAAAAACTAGGCCAAAAGAAGGAAGTGTGAAACAACTTACACAATCATCTCAAGAACCCTTTTTTTCCATGTAAAATCTCTTTTCAAAATTTGCTGATAACAGCACCTAAGGATCTCGTATACATTTCTCTTCAGCTATTATTGCATTTTACACATCTATCACCGGACGATGACGCAACATTATGCAATCATCAGCTATAAATCCTAAGACAACAAAAACATAATGTTACATGTATATACAGCGAACTTGACGTTCAAGTGTTGTCTTTCATCAACGAGGTCAGCAGATCAGGATTACTATCAGCCAGGATTCAGTAGTTGAACCTGGCATGTCACAAGTGATCTTTCATCACGGATCAAATGACTCCTTCACCGAGCTATGCTTTGTCATGGCAACCCGTGACTGATGCTAGTAGATCCTGCATCATCAAACTTAAAACTTCAGCAGGAACTACTTATGGCTTGCTCAACACAGATTCCTTGGAACCATGCAGCTTGCTCCAGAGTCATTGATTTGCTGTAGTTTCTTGCTTCTGATGCTAAAAGCCCTTGGAGAATCATTTTGTATCAGATTCTGTACTTGGCTCTAGTCGCAAGAATGGTGTTATGCTCTTGATAGTTCAAAGATCCAACAACACTGAACTTATCAACATTGTACATGTGCAGAACTTTCCCTGTTAAGTTCAGTTGAAGAAGTATGTCGATGTCAGAACTTCCCTCACATCAAAGTTCCCTTGTGGTGGACAGGGTGGGAATTCTAGTGTGGGAAACAGTGTTTGAAACTCCTCCAGCAACTGTTTGCAGAACATACACAAAACACGGAGAAACAAAGCGTTAGGAATAAGCAACCATCAGTGCTACAGTTGACAAATGAAGTAATTACTTGAGGATGTATGAACTGTGGACAGAATAGTTTGAATGGCATACATTTTCAAGAATTGGCATGTTGTAAAGTTCAACAAATTGCTCCCTCAAGATTTGATTCATTTGATCAACATCACATGCGTGCACCCAAAATGAGTCATGCACCCCTGCAGCCACAGTATACATTTATAAAAGGCGATACAAACAACAAAACCGAATGTGAAACATAGCCGAAGAAACGTAATTCAGAAACTACTTCATTCAGGAGCAAAGATCAACACTAGAGCTATTTAAGGGGGTGTTCGTTTCCACCCCTCTAAATTTTAGACCTCTAAAATGAAAGAGAATCTTGTCATTTAGGAGCATTAAATAAAATTTAATGACAAAACCTTTTTGACAGATGAATGCTCATTTCAAGACGAATCTAATGAGCCTAATTAATCTATGTTTTTGTTACAGTGATGCTACAGTAACCATCATCTAATCATGGCTTAATTACCCTTATTAGATTCGTCTCGCGAATTAGACCCGGGGTTCTGCAGTTAGTTTTGTAATTAAATTTCATTTAATACTTCTAAATAACAAAATTCTCTTTGATGTGACCCCTCTAAAATTTAGACCCCTGGAAACAAACACCGATATGCATGTATACAAGCGTCATATGCACATATAACAAACAGTGATGATGCTTTATCAGAATAAGACTACATATCATAGAACAGTCGGTTAGAAAATCATAGCTTGCCTATGTCCATATTATCAAGTGACAGATCTGTCAACAGGTGCATCTCACCAATGATCAAGAAATATTTTGTTTGCAAGGATGCATCGAAATAACTGGAATCAATAGCTATTTTCAGTTTAATTTCTATAGCGATCAGAGATAATACCCACTTGGTAACTTCCATTAGAATTAATAAAATACAATAAAAGATTGATTTGTCCAGAGAAGGTTTGCTCCAACCTGTCTTGTTTGGGGAGAGCAAGATAGGTGGTGAATTCCCCACTCAGGTTTCAAAACAGCTGGGCAAAAACGAATACCAGGGTATTTCTAGTGTCTCTCATTTTTCAAGCGAAATGCGAATATAGCTTTTACAAGATTTGATGTTTGCAGAATTCAACAAGCATAAGCATAATAAGTCTACTGCATTTGAAATGGCAGTCAGAAACCAATTCAGGGCCTAAACTGGTTTTCAGAGTTTAAAAGATGCTGCTCTAACCCTTGTCTCCCATGTGACACGGCATGTGATGCAACGTGCTGCTCAACGTATGTGTCATGCAATAAGAAATAAGAACCAGCCAATCTCAAACAAAACAAACCTGCAAAATGAAGACCAGCCTCCTTGCACGCAATCGCTGTCATCATCATATGAGAACTATCGAGGGAGTGAACAAAATTCGGTGGAAAAGCTGCCTTTTGCCGTTGGATTGCAATCTAACAATTATGACATTTAAATTAGTCATAAGAATGGAAAAACACACATCAAAGTTCATTGGATTGCAATCTAACAATTATGACATTTGAATTAGTCATAAGAATGGAAAAACACACATCAAAGTTCAACGAAGTACATGACCTACCGCATCACCCTCCCTTCGTAAAGCCAGACACTGCAGTGACGTCCGTATCTATACAGTTGTGAAACAAATATTGTTAAGAAAAGAAAATATATATTAACTGAGAAAATGATAGCTGTGGTAGGAGGAGAAAACTATCAAGGTTATCTCAACCTTGTTAAATTAAATGACGGTTTACCAGGTCCAAAAAGATTTTAAAGAAATGGAACCTATCCAATTATTCAACTTAATTTGTTTCAGTGATCCGAAGATGCAACTTCCATGAGTAAACTTTTCAAACCAATTATAAAAGCGAAAGGAAATATGATGCATGAACAAAAGAACAAGTATTGAACACAAATGTCCGCACCAGCAAGTCAGTAAAAGAGGATTCAAGAACAACGATAGTTTTTCTATTCGGTTAAATAGACAATTAATGTCATAAAAAAATTATGAAGAAATGAGTAAAGGAAAGCAAAGATGAATAACATGTAGCATAAAGGCTTATGCAAGAGTACAGGTAGTATAGTATTAGTGCAATAAACAAGAGGGAAAACAAAGACAAAGCAGCAGATATATTTGCAGTAATTGATAAGTAACTGACCATGTAGTTCTTATATTTCTTGTAGGGCTGAACAACTGGAAGACCAACAGGGCTTGTCCACTTGACAGGTTGATTTTTTGAAGCAATCATCTATAAGGAATAATGCAATCAGAATCCTTTTATGCCTAAACTAGCAAAAATGCTAATAAGTAGGGTAGATTAGTGCCACAAGCAAGACGAATCAGATCGATACCAAAATAAACTAATAAAGACTAAAAGAACCATGACATGAGAGGGAAGCTAGGAATATACCTTGGCACAGTCACCAAGCCATGCCATTATGCCACGTGCAGATTGGAACATTTGGCCCAGAGCATCCAAAGTTACCTTCATCAGATATTCAACAGTCACAGCATGACCTTGTTTCCTCAAAGCAGTCCATAGAAAATTAAAATTACAGCACTGTATAATAGAAACAAGCAAAGCACATACCCTAGTAGCATAACAGGATACATCATACAGCAATTTGTCATCTGTAATCAGCCCTTTCTCTTGTAGTCTCTTCGTGATTTGCTGGCGCGCACCAATATACGTGACACCATAAACTGATGTCATAACTGTCTGCTTGACAAGCTTCCTATCCACCTGTAAGCTACCAATGCCCAGGTCTTCAACTGTTTGTTTGGCAAAATCAAGTGCAAAAGAATATTTCTAAGAATTTAGAAACTTAGGAGGCTTAGAGAGAAGGCTAACCTGATCAACTAAAACTCTTGCTAATGATGCAGTTGGATCAGTAGCAGGATCTTTCATTGCGTCTTCACGTACAACATCCAGTACTCTTAAGTTAAATTAATGCAAAAATAATCAGTTTAAACCCTCAGGAGTTACGAGTACATATAGAACCACGATCATATAAACTACTGAGTTGATGTTCCAATGATGCAGAAGGCGCATATTTGGAAAATTGTCTTACTAGGCTACATTCTATTCTGGCAAATTGCCAATTACAGAAAAGAGTTACATGTTCCTTGTAAGAGATGGCAAAATCAATAGTGTACACTGAACTAAAAGTGGGAACATCTTATAAGTTCCATTTGGAGTAAACAAAATATCGATTAAGGGATTCCTTTATTCACGCAAAGTTTCCAGAACTTTAACGGAGGATGTTTCTTGATTTGATCTTGAAAAGGTAATGCTATATGAATTGTAAAATGAGGGATTCCTTTATTCACGCAAGAGCTTTGGACTTCAGTGCATATTAACAGCTATATCAGGAAAAATAAGAAACTGGCATGAACCACCCACCTAGCGGCTATTTCTGAGTAGATATCTGCAGGTTTCTCTCCAGGAACCAGGTTGACAGCAACCGCACCCATCTAGAGAAGAAAACTCGTCAATACAAACAACAAAGTATGGAAAATTTATAAGTTTCGCATTCTGTGATTCCATGAAACAATATGCATATGATGGCAGTTCTGTTCGCTGAACAATTTCAAATGGATAATGTGGAAAATAATCTTACTGATTAGTTGCAGAAAGTACGAACTACAGGATGGTTCACGTATTTTTATACTGTTTTCTGTAAAAATCTAAAGCATCAAGACAGTTACAATGCCTATCCAAGAAGATGAACGGAATCTCTGGAAACTTAATGTTCTCACTGGACAGATGCAGAAATTATGTCATGGTCATGAAAGTTTCCAATGCAGTGCAGCAATCTATAACAAAGAAATAGCCCAAGCTACAGTGGTTTTTAGTCGTATTTCCTGTGATTATCAGAACAAGCGCAAAAGTAATCAATCATAACACCGAGTATATGACTACAGATAAGCAGAATGTGCTATTTCTTTACCATATCATAGTGCATACAAATGATAACATTGATCTAATATCAGATGTATAACAGGAATAAACTTACATAGTCCCTTCCAAGAGCGGCATAGTGTTGTAAACCATTGCATGACCCATCCTGATAGTAAAAAAAATGGTAACCAGCACTTAGCACTGTCATAACGAATACTGGCTAGCAGAAACTATCATATTAACATCGAGTAACCTTTTACTAGAATTAACACTTCAACTTTAATCCTCAGGAAAAAAAATGTGCTCCAACTTGGTCAACTGAACTTTCAACAGAAAGTATGAATGCCATATGCCAAGGCCACAATTCAAGTATTTCTTTGTAGTATAAGATATGACAGTAATGCCCTTAGCAGGCAAGGCATATGACGGTAATTGTGAATTGTGATTGATAAATAGGATGTAATCGTTCTATCTGTTTACATCAGAAATGATTTTGTAATATCAAAATCCTCACAAGTGTACCTCATTCTCAATCAAGCGAAGGAACTTATGCGATAATAGATTAGTCCAAGGACAAATTACAAATCAATACCTGATGAATAGGCAGGTGAGATACAGCACGATGAGGTGATGAACTGTTTAAGGCGTCAGAAAGATCCATGCATGCGGCTAAACATTGAAAAGGATCCTCAGCATTCATCCACCAGCCATTCCCATCAACAGGATGTGCTGCCGAATCAAATATATCAGGCAATTGGTTATCCACAAATGCTATCTTGCTCTCATGGGAAAGCTTTTCAATGCCTCCACCATATTTGTTAGCCAAGTGTATCTTCAACCAGCGTAATCCGGACTTTCCTAGTGGCCGCCCTTCAGCATATTCAAGAAGACCTCGGCAGAGATCTGAACCTAGATGACTCAGATGTGGATGCATAGGGTATGCCCGACCACGAAAATCTAGATTATGTGGGTAATAAAATCCATCCTCCTCTCTCATTCTGCGAGCAACCTGTTTACAGAAACAGAAGAGGTATTGTTCCGGCAATGCAATAACATATGAAATGTACTAAAGCATCGTTAAGGTATGAAGATTCATGCTTTTATTGCATACCGAGAGTTTAAGTTCAGTATCACATCGTTCAGCATGCAGTTCACGATTGGTTTTCTTTGCCTTCTTTAAACTCCGCTTCCATTTCTGAATTTCATCTGGATCCTCTGACTCCGGGCGTTCAGGAAGAGGAATCTACAAAGGGACAGTGTTAAAAAATGGAGCGTGGCCCAACATCTAAACAAACTGAGAAAAACACATAATGCATAAATGTCCAGAACGACGGATGTGAAATTTAATTCAGTAGCTCACATTTCCCTTATCAACCAGCCCTGCAATGGCCCCGCCTCGACTCCAAATAGTCTCAACAACATCATGAACTCTTCTATTCACTCTCCATTTAGTACTCCCAAGGATATCTAATGCCTGAAAAACATGCTAATGGTTAAATGATATTTGATAATAGTATGATACATTATGAATTATTCGTTCATTAAAAAAAAGCAAGAATGGTTACTGTGTATGTCTCTAGTAAATAGTTTTAGCTTTCCTGCATAGAGAACAGGTTTCAAAGAATAAATTTGTCATGGTCTACTACACCTACTCTAGTCAAGGTAATTTTCATAGAGCAACAGAAAACTCACAAGACATTTATTCCAAGGATAACAAATATTAGGAAACATAAATTCACAGGTAGCATATAAAGTTTACCAACAAACCTCAAATACTCTTCGCAGCTGCTTTCTAGGTACGCTCTTAATAGCATCCTTTTGGTCCTTCACACCATGTGTCCGCATAATGTACGAGGGCAGAAAAAGGTGGCCACCCTTGTCATAACTGAGACAAAATATTGTAGCCAACATTCAAATCACCAAATAGAAGATCCAGTATGGTTTCATTCAGTTCAATCATGCATAGCTTCTATGCTACCTTTATGAACTATCATAAAAAAATATTTGGAAAGGCCAGTACATGAATAATCAACATACCCCGTCCATTTTATAGGAGGCACCAGCATAGGAAGATAGGGTATATCCACATGTCTGGCCTGCAAGAAATTCAAATATACCAAAACAAAAATACTTAGTTTATCCGAAGAAAACAATTGTCAAAGAGAAACGGGGAAACTTTCAATTGGGCATCCCCATGTTTGATACAAGAGAAAAACCACAGAAACGGAAACTAAAAATAAGTATTTGTTATTAAATCTTTATCATAGTTTAACACATATTTCAAACCCAAAAAAAAAAAAAAAACTGATCTGGAAATGCATGATAAACTTACGGTGCTTTCAAACCCTTCATGCACAAGAGGATCACACTCTATAACCCAATGTTTCTTCTTTAGCTTCCTGCGGGTTGAAGAAAAATGTCACAAAGATCTTCATACAACAACACATGCATGGCTAGGCAAGGAGAAAATGACGATAGAATCATAGAACAGTGTGCCTGTGCAACACACAAAAAAAAACAGCAAAAGCCTGGAGAAAATGCGAAGCCATACCCATTTTCCACTATAGGCTGTCGTAGTACATGCCTAAATGCAGGTCGAAAATCAGGAGAGCTGTCTGGTGATTGATCAGCCGGTGATTGCACAAACGCTGAATCCAGTAATAATTCAATCAGGCGTGTTCCCAACTGCAGACATGGAATGAGAATTTATTTCAGAAAGGAGATAAGAGTGCTTGTGTTTCTTTCTGGTGGTAATGTGAAGGACACAAACCTTCACTTGGGCTTCTGTGCCCCATTCCTCTAATTCAATCTCCTGCTGAACCAGCTTCTGCGCTTCACTCAACTTCCGCCTCCTAACCAAACTCTTCACACGTTTCCGGCATTTGGCTTGCTCCTTCTCCAATGATGGATCAGTTTCTCCTTGATCTTTCCCCTTACCTTTCCTCCTACTTTTTTGAAAGAAAGCCTGGACTTTGAACTGCAAAACAAAACAAAATCGTCATCTTTCGTTGGACAGAAGAAGTCAATTTACATTATAGAAAACAACAATAAAATTATAAATAAAGAAAAATGGGGCTGTGAGGAATTATAAATAGCATCGAATTACTTCCAAATGAACTAATCAGACTTCAGTACATTACCACATATACCGCACTCAACTCTAGTGCACAAGATGAATAAACGACTCTACAAGAAAACAAAATAACATCCCAGTTTCATAGTTTCAAACTTTCAGGTCTCCATGGAGACATAATAGATTTTAGCTATCACACAGGTCATGAAGAAGGCTAATTTTTCCATCCTCATTCCATGATCAATTTAGTGCCAACTGTCACTTTGATGAACAAAGTATGTCGATATCTCAGATCATGATAAAATCACAACGCAGTTCTGAGATTATATCGCTGCAAGTTTAATGCAAACTGCACATTTTATTTGCATACTGCTCTTGTCAATTCCTCTCCCTCCAATTAGCAATCCAGTCCTAATTCCATCAACCCACTTGTTTGACTTATTAAATAAAAAAATGTCCACTACCAGCAACATTGCAACCTATTTACCATCAAATTTGTTAGGACTAAAGATGACCACTCATAAAGTTCCAGAGTTTCAAACTTTCAGGTCTCCAAAATCTTTGTCACGTGGAGACATAATACTTTAGCTATCACACAGATCATCAAGAAGGCTAAGTTGTCCATCCTCATTCCATGATCAATTTAGTGCCAAATGTCACTTTGATGAAAAAAGTATGTCGATATCTCAGCTCATGATAAAATCACAACACAGTTCTGAGATTATATCGCTGCAAGTTTAATGTAAACTGTACATTTTATTTGCATACTGCTCTCATCAATTCCTCTCCCTCCAATTAGCAATCCAGTCCTAATTCCATCAACCCACTTGTTTGACTTATCAATTAAAAAAATGTAAGTGTATACCGATCAGATGGAAATCATAATAATGTCCACTACCAGCAACATTGCAACCTATCTACCATCAAATTAGCTAAAAGCCTAAGACTACAAATGACCACTCATAGATAAAGCTGCAGACAATGGTAACTCCCGCATTGCTGTCCCTGAGCGGCTCACGAGTCCAAATGGTCTAGGAGCCTCCTAAGCATTACAAGAAAGCGACTTACCTCACGCTCGACAGCTTCACCAATGCAATGAGCGGCCTGGACAACGCGGACGCTCCCACTGCCATCCTTGCTGGACATGAGCAGGCCCATCATCTTGTGCATGACGATGACGGCCACCTTGTCGGCAGGCAGCAGGAGCAGGTACTTGGCATAGACGTGCTTGACCCGCTTGCGGCGCTGCACCTCCTGGTCCCTGGCGATGGCGTCCCGCAGCGGCTCAAACCAGCCGACGAACAGTGACTTGACGTAGGGCAGCGAGGGCGCGAGCCTGCGGTCGAGCATCTCCCGCTCGATCTCGCGGTACTCCTCGGCCGCCCGCGCCCACGCCTCCGTCTCCGCCTTCACCTGCCGCTGCCGCAGTCGCCGGTGCTGCGCCTTCCTCGCCCGCTCCCGCGCCCTCTCCATCTCAGCCACCTTCTCCAGCTCGAATTCCAGTTCGAGCTCCATCCCCTCATCCGCGTACAGCTCCTCGTCGTCCTGCTGTGGGATCTGGTAGGAGTCGGCGGGGGAATTGAGGAACGCGAAGAGGTCAAGCCAGTGGAAGTCGTCGGTGGCGGGGGGCGGGAGCGGAGGGAGGTCTAGCGCGCCCACGGATGGGAGCAGCGTGACGGAGCGCCCAAGCGGTGGCGCGACGGCGGCCATGGGCGGCGGTGGGGAGAGGCGGCGCAGGAGTGCCCGCGGCGGGGGCACGCAGGCGGAGAAGGGGTAGAGAAGGAGCGGCATGCGCGGTTTGGGCTCCACCCCCGATGGCGAGGCACGGATTGGATTGGGGAATTGGAAGAAGAGAATGGGGAGCGGGAAGGAGGAGGAGGAGAGAAACCTCGGCAGAACCTTGGAGAGCCGGAGGAAAGTAGCAAGGCGGAGGCGATAAGGGGAGAGCGAAATATCGGAGGTAGGAGACCATTTCCGCCGCCGTTGGATCGTTGGCGAACGGAGAAGGATTAATGTCAACGCGCGGGCGCCCGGCCCCGCCACAGGTCTCTTTTGAGAAAGTTGGTGTTGGTGTGGTTGTTTCAAAGAAAGAAAAAAAAGGTTGGTGTTGGTTTATAAAACTTTTCTTTAATGGACACTGGTTTACAATAATGTTAGTCATGTGCTCAGCTTACATGACTCAAGTAACTTGATTAGAGATTGGTGCTGTGACCATGGATCAACTCGTCAATTTTGTAAACCTTGCATGTTTATTGGTAACTCTGAGCATTGTCCAGCACCAGCATTTGACTTCTATAATAGCTTATTATTACAGGCGGCGCTAAAATCGTGTTCAGCAAAAATGCGCCAGAAAAATCATATTCAGGTTTGCTTGCATCTTCAGGTAGTCGTTTTATAAGCATCCGAATGCGGAGCTCTTCAAATACACAAAATCCAGGCGACAGTCAACAATGCCAGTGCAAATCAAATTTTGTCCCAAATGCATGCGGTAGTTCAATCTGTTCCAACTTGCTCCGACTTGAATGGTTTAATATTGCAACTTTTGTACTGCCATGCAGTTCTTTGATGTTCTCTGACGCATTTCTACTGCAAAAGCGACGCCGTTTCTGCTATGAAACAAACATCTTGATTGTACTGATGATCAAGCACATTCAGAGTCAGTTTGGAGCTCTTCAGACTAATAGTTAGTTCGACGTTTGGATGTCAATTAAGAAGACTAAACAAGAACTGATTTAAAAAATAATTACATAATTATTAGCTAATTTGTGAGTATAATATAATGATCCTAATTAACTTATGATTAGCTCATCTATATTGTATCAATACATAAGCTAATCATGGATTAACTAGGATCAATGGATCCTACGCACAAATTAACCACGGATTATACAATTTGTTTTGTAATTAGTCCATATTATTCATTCTCATTGGCATCTAAATCTTTGTTAGTCCACGGTCTCTAAACATACCCCCTCGGTCCAACAATAAACGAAACTAGTTGAAAACCCCGCGCGGTGCTGCGGGACAATGGAAATTGAAGAAAAATAATGAGCAGAAAAAGAACAGAAATAAATTGGTTAGGATGATCTAGAATGCATGATTAGTAGATGATTTTAAGAAACGAATATAAAGATATATAAATTAACTGATCAACTATCAAACATCTTCATAGAGCTTCTGTTTCTTCCGTGAACCAATGTGTGTTTCTCTTTATATCTTAGATACCATCCTAATTATACTTAGTTGTTACTCTCGTTGAACTTGAATATTTGTGACGTTAAATGTATTGTGAAGAACTTTTAGTGCACGTATGTAGTGGCTATATGGGTGGGTGAGCAGGTTAGTGCAGGTATCATCCATGCTAGTAAACGCATTCTTAGATATAAACATGTAATCCAAGAAAGACAATAATTCATTTAACATTAATTGTGAGAACAAAATAAAGCAATATATTTCTATTGGTACGTGTGCTTCACACCAATGTACTTGGCAATGACAAATGTGGAAGAACTATTAACCAAAACTTTTCATGTGAAAAAAGATAAAAGTTCAGCGCATGGAGCTCCATGCACTGGACATTAAGATGCAAGGCCGGCTTGAGATGATGGCTCCTGGAACGTGAGTTGCATTGTGGAAAGGCAGCAGCTATGCCTATTGAGGTTTCCATTATCACGCAAAAGTCTGACTCAGCTTTCCTATACGTGTTGAATCGATACTACATGGCAAAGGGTTTGAGCAGCCATTGCGCCTCTCATTCCATTACATCTGCAGCTGCATAAAAACTTTCAAAATGCAAGGCAAACAATCTTTAGATATACCATTAGTGCAAATCGATGTAGGAAACTGTAACTAAGGAGGGATGGGAGCAGGTCAATCAAGGACACTGAAACTATAGGGACGGGAGCAATGAAACGATCCACAATAAAAAAATGTAACAAAAAAAGGAACTGAGAAAAGAACATGCTTATTCTTCTAAAGAATGCATATGGGTTGGGGACTGGGATCGGGAGAAGCATTGGTGATTGGCGGTACTCAGCTCCTGCCAAAAATGCTGAAAAGTTAACCTGAATTGGAGGACGTTGTCTTTTATATAGGAATGCAGAGTGGAGAGGGATTAATGGAGGATTAATGCCATCAGTGCCATTAGTCCCTCTTGATTGCATAATGTTGGAGGATGTTACTAACGCATGGAGTAATTTATCCATAGTGGCGGGAGTTTCTTCTTTAGCCTCTCTCCTTGTGACCAGTTACTGCACGAAATGAAGAAATGGGTGCGCAGGGAAGGAATAAGACTTGCTTCAAGATGCGCACCAGGTAAAGGGATGTATGGACAGATGGAGCAAGATGCTAGGATCCAACGGTGTAAATAATTGGGGTGATGTGGCTGCACGAGAGTTGAGAGAAATAGGAGTTAATGACCTTATGTTGGTTGCACTCATAAAGAAATAGTAGATTGGCAGCACTACTAATGCAGTGCATGCCCAACTCTTCAATGTATTAAATCACACAAAAAAAAACTCTTCAATGTATTATACATGTCCAGTTTGATAAAATCAGAGCTCGTAAAACTTAATCATTTAAACTCGGAGCACACGCTAAGACACTTTCGAGTTCAAACTCTGAAACATATACTTGACTTGTAAATGCCAAACTAATTGCCTCTCTTTTTCAATTATTGCCTATTCTGATCTTTCCCTAAAATAGCTATCTTTGAATTCTTTGATACCCAATTTGTTTGGATCTTACTCGTAAAGTTTATTTGTCTAGAATTTAAGTATAGAAGAATTTTACATAGTCCATCCATACATTCTTATTAATTACTGGTAATTTGACCATATAAGGAGGGTGGGGGGCATTTGCCCCAATCTTTAGTATGTTCTGCCACATTTTTAGTGCAAAAAAAAAAGCAAAATTTGTCGATCTTTTATACAAGGACATAAAAATACTCTCGCTTATATTGATCTGACATATTCATTTCAATGATAAGCTCAACCAAAAATGTGAAGTACACGAACCACTTTGCTTTATGTTGCCTAACTAATTGCTATTAAGATTTTGAAACCAAACTCATAAAACCACACAGATCAACTCGCTTATAACGAATGTTAATAAACTAGTGTGAAAAAACTTGGCCGGGAAAGACTGTCTCCTCGACTTTAATTTTTTAGAAGAGTTCAACCGAAGCGAAGACATCACGAAAAATTAACTACACTATCACTCGCAAAAGAAAAGAAAAGAAAATTAACTACACTATGATCTCAAACTCTGAATCAGATACTCACTTGGTGACAAAAAAAAAAAGAATCAGATACTCACTTTATGAATCCAGAATTTTACAATGCAATGCATACGTACATCCTGACCGGTTCCCAATTAGCAACAAACGAATCACCAGCTCCACTATACAGCTATAATTTTCCTCGAAGAATCAGACACCGAACAATCAACCGCCAACCCAAACAATCACACGGACGAGGAAGAACAGAGCCACAGAAAAATACGGTCAGGAATGCCCTGAACCACTCACCACTACCTGCTACCTACAGCTCATCGCAAATCGCGACGAAATACAGCAAACTACAGCGCTGAACAAGGCTAGTAATACAGTCAGGCGAGCAAGTAGTAGGGCCGCTCCCCGTCGATGCCCGGCGGCTCCGGCGGCGTCCGGAGGATGACCCATAGCGAGTAGATGATGCCGGGGACGTAGCCGAGTACCGTCAGCAGCAGGGAGATAAAGAATTCCGACTGCAATCAAGAACAGCAGCAGAAAGAGAGAATTAAGCAGTTGTTGTTGCCAGATGTTTGTTTCATCTCACAACTCAGAGTCTCAGACGCATATGCGCGTATGGTATTTGTGTGAGGGAGGAAATGCTTACGCTGCAGCAGCCGTAGCGGAAGAAGACGCCGAGCGGCGGGAGCACGACGGAGAAGATGACCTCGAGGCACGTCGAGCACCCGCCGGAGCTCATCCTGCCGTCCGGGTTGCTTCTACCTCGTAGGCCGTCGAAGTCAGGAGGATGCAGGAAGCTATCGGCGTGCCGGGTCGTCTTTGTACGAGGGGGCCGAGGGGAATGATGCCGAATCGGGCGCTGCCTGCCGGGAGAAGATGCCGAATTCGTGAGCGTGCCGCCACACAAAGCACACATGCGGCCAGGTCAGCACGGCTCCGTGCCCGGGCGGCCGCAGTAATAAAACTGGTCAAAAGCAGAACTACCGGTAAACTCTGTGTTCGGAGCGTCGAATAACTTTGCAGTTTCTTCGTTCATGTAAACTTTCCTTTGACATCACACGCGCTCAGCACTGAACATGAGTTTGTGAGATTACTACCAGCCCCGAGGATTTTACCAAACAGGCTAACGGGCTGGCAAACAAGCTTCATTAACCGGGTGTTTCGTGTCGTTGACCGAGCTGGAAGTTGAAGCCCAGCCATGCTTTGCTACCTATGCGAATTTCTGCTTCAGAATATTCGAAGCTTTTCTGTTGGAGATGCGATGCTGTGTTTATTACTCTATCATCATCTGCTCAGCTTGTGGCTTCCTAATGATTATAGCCAGTATATGTCTGGACTTCATTTTAAAAAAGAGCAAGCTACTGGATAACTGGATTTAGTCAGCCTTTGTTGGTGACACGCCTAAGTTAACTGCTGCTGAATAACACAGAAAATTATTTTCAATTTTTATCACAATTTTTTGTTCTAGACGTTTCCACTCTCCAGTAACCACGTCCCCAGACACAGCATATTTCAGATTTTCTTTTCAACGAAAGAACGTGCTTTGGATTGCGAGATCTGCACATGTTTGATTATAGAAGAGGTCACGAGTCGAGCAAGGCAGTTTGAATTCTTCGTGCACGCTTCAGAGTGCAGATCTGGATCCTCATGCCGTCCGGAGTTGTGTGAGTGCGTAACATGGGTGCTGTCATGTGATGATGTGAACCAGATTTTTAACCAGAAGAAGACGCGCATGTTAACACGAGTTACCCCACAAACAGAGTTTTGCTCAGGTGCAGGGCGCCCTGCACCTAATCATCCTGTTCGCCTGGCTGTTTTGCACAGTGTTCGTAGTTATTTCTTCGGCAACAGCTACAGTGTTCACAGTTATTTTTCTGCAACCGTAGCTGCAGCCTGCCAAACAGGCTGAATATGTGCAGGGTCAATTAGCTTTACACGTGTCCCTTTCTAATTAAGCCAATTAAAAGGCACTCAGTATTCACACCGTATTCGCGCCGCTTCTGCTATCGTCTTCTCGCGTCGCCGTCCCGTATGTAACGGAGATCGTTTGTACAGACAGGTATGGATTGGTCTTTGGAGAGACAACAACAGTTGGTCACCGACTCGCAGCCACGAGATGCCGATGGGGCACCTGCAGCGAGGACGAGGTGCCCGGCGTGTCGCCGCCGAACAGCACGTTGTCCAGCCTCAGAGGGGAAACCGCGGCACGCCGGCCAGGATAGACGCCCGAGGGGACCGAGAGGGCGACCTGACCTTGGGGCCGGCGCCGGCAGCGACGACGAGGACAGCGGCGCCGGCGGCGGGTCGCGCAAGAAGCTCCGCTCTCCAAGGACCAGGTCGCCGTCGTCGAGGAGAGCTTCATGGAGACGATCCACAATCTACGGAGTCGATCACAATTCCCGCCTTGGTCGATCACAATCTCATCATCTAATTGAGTCGAGGCATCGCAAAAATGTACGGAGACGGCGATGCAAGCCACGGCGCGGGACGTGCGTACACAGCCTCCGGTAGTTACGTAGTAAACCAGATTGTATTTGTTAATCCTCTTAATTAAAGAGGACACGTGTTGAATTTTTATTGGCCCTGCACATATTATGTGCAGGGCGCCCTGAGCAAAACTCCCACAAACATGGCAGAGAGAGAGAGAGAGCAAAAGGGCAGATCATATTGTGGTTCGTGGGCTGGAGCCCGGAGGTTAGTGCGTGCAGAGAATAGGACCGGCCTCATGTGAGCAACTTGGGCTCATTGTACGAAATATCAGCAGTGGGCAGCCCAAGCCCAACCAGAAACTAAAGCAGGCCAGGCCTTAGCCATGGTATAGTGGGTCGTATGAACCAGGCGACCCGTCAAGATTCAAATGCGTTTTATTTTACTTTCTTTTTTCCCGAGCGACGGTTTAATTTTACTTTCAAATCGGGTGTTTTTTCTAGATAAGGGAATATGTATTAAAACCAATATTTCAGCCTCTGTTAATCACAAAAAAAAAAAATTTCAGCCTCTGTATCGATGGATACATATAGCTGTTCATTATTACAAACTCCAAATTGAACCACATGGAAAAAAACAACCGAGACTTCTCCCACAAAAAGGATTCAAAAGAATCGGGTGCTTAATTTGAAAGAGTATATTTTGAAGACGAGGAGATAAAAATGGTTTATGTTGCATCTATATTATTTTATTTTATCTTTATAAAATGCAGAAATCAGAAATCCAATAACATCATAAATGTTCGTACATCTTTGCAAATTTTTAGATTTTTCGATCCCAAATATTTATGTTGAACCGTAAGTGAATTGCCCACCTCTCTCCATCAGCTTAGGCTTTTGGGTAAACTGGTTGGTGCATGCAACTCAACATGGTATCAAAGCCAGAGGTCTTGAGTTCAAGTCCTGGTGACCGCATATTCCGCTGTGCCGCTCCTATTTTCACGTTTACGCCCACGAGAGCTGCACGTGAGGGGGAGTGTTGAACCATAAATGAATTGTCCATCTCTTTCCATCAGTTTAGGCTTTTGGGTAAACTGGTTGGTGCATGCAACTAAACATTTAGTTTTTCAAATGTTAGGAAATGTGCACCACAGAATCTTTCCACTATAGAGGCTTCAATTTTCGCCTTGCTCTTCTTTGAAAGTAAATTCTGTGGTGCCTCAAACGATGGAATGACCCTGTCAGAAACGGCCCCTCAGCGACAAGTCAGATCAATGATAGGACAGTCACCTAACCCGATGGTAATTTAGCGCCTGAAAATACTGTTGAACTTTAGTTGTGCTATTCAATCATGCGCTGTGGCTGTAGCTTGCAGTGGTAAACAACTGCCGCTGCTGTCCTACTCGCAAAATGGATGGCTGCAAATCAAGCAACCCACCTTGTTTTTTTTTTTGAAAGCCACGAAGTGGAAGATTATATTAGAAAGAGAAGCAAGCACCGAAAAATGCGAAAATACATGCCGAAGCAAACAAAAAGAAAAATTTTACAAAGTCTCCATATGTGATCGGTCAAGCAAAACAGACACATATCACAAGAAACACAACAAACAACCACCTCCTAACGATAGAGCCTATTTATTGTCGCCGTCGCTAAGCTTGCCGCATAACGTCGAAGCAGCTTCAACTTCAACACAATAGGCAGCCTTGTCTCAAAATCATTGCACCCCACGCACTAGACCATGCATCAGCACACCAGGTGTAGCATAGCCGCACACCCGCAACTAGCAGCTCCAACCATCCAACCAGAAAAATCCGAGTGCAAGCAACTAGCAGCTCCGACTTCACCATAGCAGCGCTTTCCATCGTGAAAGAACAAAGTGCAACTACAAGGAGACAACGCCTCATCGAAGCAACATAGGCCACCTCGTCAATCCATTGCAGGCTCAAGCTAGCAGTCCTCCAGCATTGGGCATCGAGGGAACACCAAAACAACGCCTTCAAGAAGGTTGCGACGTTAGAAATGCTGCCGTTGTCCAGTCCGGCGAGCCGAACTTGGGATTACTCCCAGAGAGCCCTCTAAAGGTGGAAAAGTGGTGGTACTATGGCAACGCCTCAAAGGAGGGAAACGACGCCCACAGGCGCCGCCGCTGCCAGCCCAGCTGAAGCTGTGCAGGCTTTCACCTGGAGCACACACATAAGCCATCACAAATGCGCCGACGCAGACTCCGGCCACCAAGGAACACTGCAAGCAGACGACGGACCACCAACGTCACCCAGCGCAGCACACACCCGTGCTGCCATGGGTCTTCCACGCCAACAGCTCGAGCAGCCGAGCCAACGCCGAGACGCTCGCACCGGCAAGCTCGTCTGCTGCACCCGCGCACGCCGAACAGCCGCCAACACAGCACACATCGCGCCGCCCACGCCACGTCCGCTTCGCTCACCGGCAAAATCCCGGCGCCTCCCACCGGATCCGGCCTTCTCCTCGCCGGATCTGGCCATTCCTTGCTCAGAACGGACAATGGCGAAACACCACCACCATGGACGACGCCCACATCGCGTCGCCCCGACCTGGCGCCACGCGCACCGCGTGCCGCGCCCACCGGCGCCAAGCACCACCGTGCGGGCGCCGCCACGACCTGCCACTGGAGCTGGCTTGTGCCGCGCGCCGTCGCCACGGCGTGCCGCCGCAAGCCCCCAACCGCCGCCGTCGCGCCCAGATCTGCGCGTAGATTCCTCGCCGCCGCCCTCCTAGCTCGCCGCACAGCTTTCTGGTGGCTCACTCTGGCGGCGGCGAGAGGGAGAGGACGGAATGAGAAGGGTGGCGGCTAGGGTTTGGGGTTCGCCTCCCGAGTCGCCCGGACCGAGCGACGCGGGGGCCGTCTCTTTGGGTGTCCTGCTCCGGCAACCCACCTTGGAGAGGATAAAAATTCGAATAGATGGACTTCTCCACAGCCTTTCGCTGTCAAAGGCCAACGGTATTTGCTCGGAAGAAACGAGCTGAGTCTGAAAATTGTTTTCGTGATCGATTTTCTTCTTCAGAAATTGTTTACTCCAGGATTAGCTGACACAGTCATTCATTTGTTATTATATAAAGGGACTGCAAACGGATACAAAAAGGATAAGCACGATGAAGACAAGCATGCCACATAGGAAGAAAAGGAGTCACGTCTGCTAATTTTTTTGTTCTGTAATGCACGGTGATGAAGCGTGGGCCCCGGAGGCGTTGCTGCGGCCCGCGGGAGATTTTCTTTCCGCGGTGGGCCCACATTGTCATTGGGTCGTCACTGTACTGCGAAATTTCCCGTTTCCACCCTCCATCTTTCCTCCGCCGCCGGCAGGGCCAGTCTTCCCATCGGATTTCGTTTCTTCCCCAATTTCTTCCCGTCCCTTCTGGGAATCCGTCGCGCCTCATCGCCGGCGACCTCACCGGCTGCGACGGGGCGCTCAACTCCACTCGGCCACTCCAAACTCGAGGCCTTCTCTCGTCAAGGGGCGCGTCCCTCCTCCCTCCACTACTGGCGCTGCGCTGGCGTTGAGCAGGGACTGGAGATCCATCCGTACTCGGATTTCCTCGCTCGTTGGTGGTGAGTAGCCCTGGTTTGCTTGGATGGGTTGTCTAGGAGTACGCCTTGTTATGGGGGATCTCGTTCCTTTGCTTAGATGGGCTGTGAGCGAACAAATCCGAATTACCATTTCCAGTCAGTTAGTCGCTGGCACAAAACCATTCGTCTTTAGTTGACACTACAGGTCGTACCCGAGATGTGGTTGCAGTTCTTTATTTGCGAAATAAGTTAAGGGTTCAGCTGAACCCCCATCCCCGTTTAAAGCTTGCTTCTGAATGTTGCTGTACATTTGTATGCTCATAAATGAAGGTTGTCTCATCCGAATTTTAATTTAGTTTCTCTCCGCCTTTGTTTCGATAGTTTGTACCTGGGGAAAGGGAGACCAAATTGCATAACTAAATTTACGAGAGATTTCTGTCCATGGTTAAGGAGGGTACGAGTGAGACTATACGATTGCATTGATCATCAATCTGTCTGTGAATTTAGTTTTTTACTATGTAAATGGCTTGCTGAACATACATTTATGGTCCTTGTCAACCTTTTGCGTTGTGATGAATTTTTTGTATTGTCTACTTTTGTTGATCTCTATAAGCTTTATTTTGCTAGCAGTCAATCTTATTCTGCTTGGTGTATGCTGATGTCAGGTACATTTGTGAGAATGGGAGTTTATCTTAGTACTCCAAAAACTGAGAAGCTATCTGAAGATGGGGAGAATGATAAGCTTAAATTTGGACTTTCATCTATGCAAGGCTGGCGTGCAACTATGGAAGATGCTGTGAGTTTCTACTTATGAATTATCATTGCTCTACGTGACTTTCTGTGTTGCTGTCTCCATTTACTTGTGGTGGAAACTTTCAGAATGTTCCGAAAGTGAAAATATGAAATTCCTAATACTCACATGATTAATATGTTAATTTTAAGCCATAGTGATGAACTGATGATGTCTTTGAAGTTGGTCTGGATGCTCGCACATGATATCAAATAGATAGTTACGAGTTACTCCCTCCGTTTTTAAATTGTTGTCGCCGTTGACTTTTTTATTTATATTTGACCATTCGTCTTATTCAAAATATATGTTCGAATATGCAAAATTATACATTATGTTTAAACTTACTTTGGAGATGAAACAAATCATAACAAAATATATGATATTTTTCAAACTTTTTTGAATAAGACGAATGGTCAAACATAGCAAAAAAAGTCAATGGCGACAACAATTTAAAAACGGAGGGAGTACATGGTTATTAACTTATATAAGTAGTGGAACTATGTATACGAGGGAGGTGATGTCATATATCTAAATTAAGTGTTCTTTCACGACCTCACCGTATTCTCAAGATTTGCTGAATTGATAATGCTTCAGAATTCACAGAACTTGTTTGAGTTTTACTTGAAGATATTGACCAGCTAACAAAACACAAGATGGATATGCATGATATGCGTTGTTCAGCATCACTAAAACCGATGCTATAACTGGGTGTTTGAGCATTTTTAGCATAGTATCAATACAACCAGTGACATGCTTTATTAGCATCTTTTGGGAGGATGGAATTTTATCAACTTTCAATCTGTTATGATTGTGTCTGCTCAATCTGTTGTGCAACCTCTAAGCCTATGTGCAATTTTCCAGCACTCGGCTGTGCTAGATCTTGACAAGGACACATCATTCTTTGGTGTTTTTGATGGACATGGAGGTAACTTAGTTGCAATGAGTAGTGACCTTTCAATGTTTATGATATGTTCCAAATTGTACCAAAGCGGATTGTTCACCTCATATTGCCTTCTTGTCTCAGGAAAAGTGGTAGCCAAATTCTGTGCAAAATATCTACACAGAGAAGTTCTCAATAGTGAAGCCTATGCAGCTGGTGACTTGGGCACTGCTGTCCACAGAGCTTTCTTCAGGTATTGTGAACTTTGATTTCTTAGCATGATTTGTTTTTTCAACTATCCACTGTTATCTTTTCGAATGATGATATGAGCAGAAATTATGATCGCATTGTTTCAGGATGGATGAGATGATGCGGGGTCAAAGAGGCTGGCGGGAACTACAAGCGCTTGGTGATAAAATAAACCAGTTTACTGGCATGATAGAAGGCTTGATTTGGTCTCCTAAAGGAAGTGATTCAAATGTTGAACATGATGATTGGGCTTTCGAGGAGGTACTTGTGCAACTGGCATGAATTCTCATTCGGTTCCTCTTTATTTATTAACATATATGGGAGCATGCATTAGCTTTTTCCTGAAATATTTGCATCACTGATATACTTAGTATTGTTTTAATTTTCCCTGTTGAAATGCATTAAGTTCTTAAACATGTCTTAGGCTTTTTTATTTTCTTGAGTAGACATGCCACATTGCTTGTTTAAGGCCTGGAAAGAATACCTACGAATAAAAAAACATCTCTTTTTTTGATAGATTATTGTGTCGTCACAAAGCTAACTCTTGAAAAGTATGTCTCAGTTAATTTTGATGTCTCTTTTTCTGTTGTTCTGACTGCAAATTTACCCTTTTTTGCATTTCACTTTAGAACTGAGGAAGTCTTACAACAATCTCTTTTTTATCAGGGGCCACACTCTGATTTTACTGGACCAAACTGTGGATGTACAGCCTGTGTAGCAATTATTAGGAATAGACAACTTATTGTGGCAAATGCTGGTGATTCCCGCTGTGTTATTTCACGGAATGGCCAGGTTGGTTGTTATTGTTATTCCTTATTTGTTATTTCATATTTTGCTCATGTAATGATTTCCTTGTGTCCAGCTCATTTTTTCTACATTATACAGGCATACAATTTGTCCAGAGACCACAAACCCGAGCTTGAGGCGGAGAGAGAAAGGATACAAAGTGCAGGGGGTTACATCCAAATGGGACGTGTAAATGGAACACTAAACTTGTCAAGAGCAATTGGTATGCATTTTTTTACTTGCTTATGATTTCCGTGCCTGCGCCTTACCCTTACATGATAGCTTACACATGCAAATACATTTTCAGGAGACATGGAATTTAAACAAAACAAGTTCTTGTCCCCTGACAAGCAAATTTTGACTGCAAACCCTGACATTAACATTGTAAGTGAATTCTGCACTTTCCATAAATTCCTCCAGCTGACCATAGCCTGCTATGTGCTTATGAGTTGCTATTTCTCTTTTTGGTACTTATAGTGCTTTCATTCTTTTCTACAGGTGGAGCTCGCTGATGATGATGACTTTCTTGTTTTGGCGTGTGATGGAATTTGGTAAATTACTCTCTACTAAATATTTTTTTTGGGTGATTGCATTGTTTTATTTAATCCGCTCATTCATTGGAAGCCGCAAGCTATTTGAGTCGAGCGCATTCATTCCTATTTTCCTTTATTTAAGTCGGGCGCTTCAGGCTGAAGATTGCTTTTGTCAAAAGTAACAACTGTTTATACTTTGATGACTATTAGGGATTGCATGTCAAGCCAACAGCTGGTTGATTTCATTCATGAACATATAAACACTGTGAGTACGAAGTTATTTATCACTGTCTTTGGATATCTTGGTGTTTGCTAGTCATGGAAAGAAACACGAATTGCAAATGTAGGAGCCAAGCCTTTCTGCTGTGTGTGAAAAAGTGCTGGATAGATGTCTGGCTCCATCAACATTAGGTGGAGAGGGATGCGATAACATGACGATGATCCTAGTACAGTTCAAGAAACCGATTTCTCAGAACAAGGAAGCTAACGGTGCAGAGCAATCAGCAGGAGACGCCGACCACACAGAGACTCGGTGAGATGCTGTCGCTATTCTTTATCCTTTGTTGCAGATATTTCTTTCCTCCGTTTGTGTTAATCCAAGCTTTCTTATCAGTGTGGCTGAGGAGAATGACTCGTGATGTCGGCACTTGGTAAAAAGAAATGACCCTTGAACGATGGCCTAATGGTGGACCTGGCTGAAACAGGTGTTGTGATGTTGCAGTGTACATATCAGCGGTTGTTGGAATGTGGGCGAAGACGCCATTGTTTGTTCCCGTGTTGTCTGTAGCTGAAAATGAAAGTTTCTTATCCGGTTTTGGTTTTGACAATCAGCATTCTCCTAACTGTACATTTGGGTGGAAATGGATATTACAAAGTTCATGTTCTCCTAGACGTAATCCACCACGTCTTGTGCTCTACCCTTCTGACATCTACCGGCTGACGGATTCAAGTTGCAGAATGTCAATCAACAATGCGTCCTCTCTCTTGTCATGCAGTATCTACACCCTGCAAACTGTTGCTAGTACCTCCAGATTTGCTTTGCGTTATGGAGGCATCGCAAACGTCAATGGCAGATATTTGATACGATTCCTTCACATATATCAGAAACTGAAATGCTCTAAAAGCTCCCAACTGGAATACACGCTCCGGCCTCCGGGTGACGGCACGGGGCCTCAATAATCAGTACACGAAGCAGGCCCGCCGCGCTTGGCTCGGGCAGCTGGCCAAAGCATGCGCCGCTTCCTCCTCAACCCCACCACGGCGCCAAAGCCGGGGCCTCAGGCGCCGCTGCTCCCGCCGCCGCCGCAGCAGTGCAGCGCAGCGCCGTGTACATGTTCAGTGCGCGGCTTGAAAAAGCCTCGGAGATTCACTTGTTCTTCAAACCACGCTGCCTCCCCAGTCATGGAGTTCCGCTTCCGTGACGTCGACGGCGGATCGCGCGGCCCCTGCGACCGACGCTTCATGCCGCGAGGTAAGCCACCGGCAGACAGAGCTCACTCAGCCCGTTCAGCGCTCGCCTCTGACAGCCAGGCTCCGCTCCCGCGCAGCTGAACAGGGGCACTTCCATGGCGGGCCTCCGCCACCGCCGCCGCCGCAGACAGAGTGGGAGGCGGCGGCGGCGCGGCGCGAGCGGATCGTCCGCGAGGAGGTGGAGCGGCGGCTCATCGAGGAGGAGGTCTGCCGTGAGCTCGCCCTCGCGCGCGCCCGGCTCCACGGCGGGTTGGGCTCCGAGCCATTATTCTTCATGCCTGACGGCCCCTTCGTGCCGCCACCGCCTGGCCCGTTCTTCGGGGCCGGCGGCCCCTTCATGCCGCCGATGCCAGCGGGCATGCACCCCAATGCGCCACCGCCAGCTCCGTTCGGGCCTTCCCGGCGCTCGGCATATGGTCGACAGAAGCTCCCTAGTGAGGCGAGGGGGAGGCCCCTGCCGACGGCGAAGCCTGAGCATAAGCTCGAGCCCGGCGAGAACTCCGAGGTCTGTTCGCGCTACTGTTGATATTTAAATTGCCTGTCTATGAGATGGTTAAAGTAGCAGAAAGGGCTTGTTAATTGTACTTCTTCATCGTCAAATTATTTTCCGTATTTGAAATCTGCTGTTTCCTAGCTGTTCTGAAATTCATTTCCATATTTCTGTCAACTCATTTTGAAGTTACACTGCCCATGACATTCCATATTGTTTAGATTGTTTTCGCGTGCCACAGTGGCCTCAGTTACAACCAGAAGCTCTTTAGAGTTCGTAGATAGAAATATCTTGTGAAGTCATGCATATTGATACATTATCATACGTGTCTCTCATCATCATTGCTTTGTTTCCTTCGGACTTCGGTGGAACTACTATAGTGCTTGTTTAGGTGACAGGTTGAAGTAGAATATATGATCCAAGAGAATATAATAGCTGTTTGGATCAAATGGGTAGTCTGAACGCGAATATGATAGTAAGACTAGTTAACTTCACTGGAAAAGATAAGTATTCTATTTCAAGGAAACGAGGTGATGGTATCTCAGATGGATAGACCTGCCATAATTTTGTAAGAAATTGCATGCAGTTAATTTTAAATTGCGACAATATTTGAAATCTGCTAGTATTTCCTTGTCGCCTTAGGCCCTGTTTGGATCCTCACTTGTTTCTTAAAAACTGGTTTCTAGGTATAGTTTCTAGAAACTGGTTTCTAAAAAGAAACTCGGTGGGGTTGTTATGATCCCAGTTTCTTAAAATCTATAAACCAGTATTTTAGGTAGTTAATGACCAAGGTGCCCTCTATTTACGGTAGGCGGTGGCAGACTGTTCTGATTATCCCATATTCTTTGAGGGTAGTGGGTCTTTTACAAGGTAAAATCTGCTAAAAGGTGAGTTAGACTAGATTATGGATTTCTTAAAAACTGGGTTTCAGACCGTTTTTAGGCCTTCCAGTTTCTAAAAGCTGGTTTCTTAGAAACTAGAGGGATCCAAACAGGGCTTTATCCATTCCACCATTCATTAGTTCCCAATGCAGTTCTCCATGAATTATTCGTGCCATACATTCTTTATTTTTGTACCCCTAGATAATTCAATCAGGCAAATTACTATTGCATGCTCTTTTTCCAGTGCACCAGGGTGCTCTATGCTAAGGTTGTTACATACGCTTGCACAATTTACTAATATAACGCTGTCCTAAAATGTTTACTTCAGGTTCTTTCATCGGAGACAAAGATTTTTGGTGTGAAGGCGGATGTGGTCGCTGCTAATACTGAGCCAACACTTTCACTAGAGACAGAGATTTTTGGTGTGAAGAGGAAGGCAGATGTGATTGCTGCAACTACTCAGCCAACAAAATTACAAAAGGCAGCCATGGACTGGAGCTGTGCACTATGTCAAGTGCGTGCAACTAGTGAGGCTAGTCTGAATATACATATTGAAGGGAAAAAACATAGGGCAAAGCTGGCTCAATGTGGTGCCATCAAGGTGATAAGTGGTGACGAAAGTGGCTCTCAGGCAACCACAGGGAACAAGGATGGCTCAGGCCCTAGCGATGCATCTAGGAAAATATGCATCCTAGTTGATGGAGTAATGCATGAAGTTGTTCAAAAAAGCAATTACCTGTGGTGTGAGCGCTGCAGGGTCAGGTGCGAGAACAACATCACCATGACTGACCATCTGCGGGGAAAGAAGCATAGTGAATTGAATAAAGTTTGGAAATCAATAAGGGCTGTGAGATTGAACACAAGAAGCAAGGAAGGTTCAGCTGCTACATGCAACAGAAAAATAAGTGGAAACGGTCATAGTGGGATTCCAGAGGAAGAAAGGAAGGAAGGCGCATGCATGACAAGTGAATTAAATGACAATGGTTCTGTTGAAGTTCATGTGGGAAAGGAGGAGGAAGAAGTAAATGAAAGTAGTATTGCTGAAACTCCTGTGGAAATCAAGGAGGAAGACACTGACATTGCGAGTGAAGTAAATGGTTCGGTTGAAATTCCTATCCAAACCTAGCACCAAGATGCTGACATGGCAAGTGAAGTAAATGAGAAAAATGTTCATGTTGAAGTTCCTACGAATTTCAAGCAGGAAAGAACTGATATGGTCATGGATGTAAATAGAAATGGCTTCAAGAGAAAGACATGAAAGAAGTCACAGACGTGGCCCTGGAAAGAAACGAAAGTTGCTTAAGGCCTGGGCTGCTCACTTCTCCAACTTAGCTAACCTGTAGATCATGTACATGGGCTTCCTTCCTTTTTCTCCTTCTCTCCCTTTTGGTTTTTGTTTTGTAAATTGTAAATTGTGTACAGTTCTTTTTTCAATAAAAGTTCAGGCAGGCCGCAAGGTTTGCCGTAGTTCCCTTCAAAAAAAAAAAAAGTTGCTTTCCTGAAGTTCCAAAGGAAACTAGTAAAGAAACTGCATAGTGGCAGCTTATGTGAAACAGAATGTGCCAAAGGAGGAATGCCACTTTACTTTGGCGGCGTTCGTTCAATAATAATAATAATCATTTCATCCTGAAGCATTGGCTACATAGCCCAACCTAGAAGCCTCAGTTCGTTTCTAGGAATGACGATTCTCCGGGTGAGTGTTTTCTAGGCAAGTTGCGTGGCTACTGTAATCAACCTAGAAGGCATCCATGTTGTCTATTCATGCCGGGTAGATGCCCCAAGGTGCTCGACATAGATAGCTTAGAGTTGAGTATCAATATTCAGGCCGCTTTGCATACATTGATCCTTCGAACTTGTTGCTTTCTTACAGGGTAACAGACTATCAGAAGGGTACTGCATAGATCTCAAGAGTGGTTGATTGAACATGTTTCTGAACTGAACTGTAAATGTCGGCTGCTGTATATTTGACACTTGTAAAGCTTCAACATGTATGTAATGGTGTGATCGGGATGGGTTTTCCTGCAGGATGAGCTGTTTCTGGCGCAGCTGTACGTTCGATCGACTCTCGTGAGCCGTTGTCTGACCAAATGTTGGGTATCGCTATGTTTCTCGCTGATTTATCAGTGTCCATCTCACCACCGAGAGCAAGGATTTAGGCGCTTGTTTGTCATGTTAACCGTGGATGGATTATACATGTTACAGGAAAAACAGTAGTAGCTGTAGAAGTAGCAAACAGCTTAGTACATAATCTACCACCACTTGTTCGAACTCCACGGAGAACAGAGCAGGCGCCCCTGCTTTCAGCTGCGTCAGGGTACAACAGAGCAAGCTACTCGAACTAGAGAGGTCGTCATCCTTCAGCGAGCTGCTTCTTCTTGGCCTCCGCCTCGTCGGTGGCCTCCACCTGCGCCTTGGCTGCCAGCATGTCCGCCTCCGCCGCCTCCTGCTCGCTCCTCGCCGTCACCTTCCGCACCTGAAAACACAACCAACACGCAGCAATCCCAGTTCAGTCCAGCGGCTCCAGCCACACGCTCACGGCACCAAACTGCTCTACACGACATCAAGAAGGAGCTCGACCAACTCACCAGGCCGAGGAAGGTGGCCTTGACGTGCTGCAGCCACTCCTGCACGGACACGCCGGCCGCCGCCGCCTTGGACCCCACCGTCTCCTGCTTCCTCGCGCCGCCGCCGCCGTTCCCCTCCATCGCCGCCCACTCGATCACACGACTAGAAAGCTCTGCCTCTCCTTCTCTCTGGCCGAGCTGGTGAAAATGTATGTTGGGAACTTGAGGATGGACGCGCACGGCGGTCTCTAGATGTAGCCAAACAAAAGGGAGCCGCCGTGGGGTGACGTGTCCGTCGCTCACTTGCAAGTGCAGGCGACAAATCGAGCGAAGCAAAGCAGGGCGGCGTGCGGCGGGCGGTGCTGATTCTGCTGCACGCGGCGAGCCCCACGTGTCCGTGCCGGGTGCCGCGTGTCGCAACGTGGGCTCTGCGAAGTCAGAGGACGGGCACACGTCGATTTCGTCGGGGACGGGAGGACGCGATCGCGTGCCCCCCCCCCCCCCCCCCCCCCCCACCTCGGTCCGGGCCGGGCTGAATACGCGCCTTCGGTACAAGGAATCCTATATGGGCTGTGGGCTTTTGCAAGTTGTTCAAGGACACTTACGTCAGCCCATATGAGCGGTCAAAATCAACGAAGCCGACGGAGCCGGCAAATCATCCCCTCCGCCCACCGCAACCCGAACGCTCCCTCCGCCCACCCCTTTTCCTCCTGATTTTTCCGTTTCGCGTGTATCCCTTGGCGCATCCAGCCCAAGGAAGCCCAGCAAGGAGAGGCCTGGCCCACTTAGCACGTCGTCTTCTTCCTCCGTGAGCCACCAACACAGCAAAGCCATGGCTCCCCCGTGCTTTGAATTTGCCCTGTGCCATGGCTCCCCGGTGCTCTGAATCGGCCTTGTATCCCGCGCCCACCCACGGCCGGCAAGTTCGCCGCCTCGTCGCGCCTCCGACAAATCCAATTGTTCAAACAAACACAAATTGTTCCAATTGTTCCAATCAATAAACACGGATTGTTCCAAACAATAATTCGAATTGTTCCAAAAAAATAAATCACAGTGTTCCAGCCGTATAGCCCACGTGTTCCAAGAATTGAAATGGATTGTTCCAGACGTCTAGTCCAGGTGTTCCAAGAATTGAAATGGATTGTTCCAGCCGTATAGCCTAGATGTTCCAAGAATTGAAATCGATTGTTCCAGCCGTGTAGCCCAAATGTTCCAAGGAATGAAATCAATTGTTCCGCGAAGGAATTCACCTTCTTCTCCGTCGACGGCGGCCTCGTAGCGTCCTTCTGCTAGGATTTCGACCTGACGGCTTCCTAGGCTGAGCGCCGGCAGGGATCTGCCGCAACCTCGGGTGCCGCTCGGCACGCGCATCGCGGGGAGCGAGCGGAGCAGCGGCGCTGCCGGGAGCGCGCGGCGTGGCCGCGCTCAGGGCCACGCGGAGCACGCGGCGCGGCGGCGCTTGACGCAGGCGGCATGCGGGGCTTGTTGGGCCTAATTAAGCCCAGTAGGCGCGCGGGAGGTGGGGGGGTGGGCGGACGACGCTTTGACAGTGACGTGGTCGGCAGCGACGGTCTCCCGACGGAGCCCGGCCGCCCATGTAGAGAACTGCGTCCAAACGGAGGAAGCAAGAATAAACAAGGACCTCAAAAAAAAAAAAAGAATAAACAAGGAAGCCGCCGGAGCGGTAGCTGGGCGCCCGGGCGGCGCGCTGGTGTGGGGGTGGCTGCTCGACAGTGGCGAAGCTAGCACGCTGAGAAACATGGTGCCATTGACTGCTTTTGGCTGCTTTTGAATGATTGAAATGTAAATTTTCCCTGGTGCCGTGGCACTCGGGAGGCATCACGTAGCTTCGCCCCTGCTGCTCGAGGTAAGAAAATTGGTCGGGGACGCGTGATTGGTCGCGGCATAGCCGCCCCCCCAGCATTAGGCGTCAACCCCCGTTGCTTGGTCACTTTCCACACCACTGAGAGAGTCTTCGACACACCATCAATTCACCATCACTCTATACGTCTGCATTTTACAGGTTGACATCAGCAACTGCATCACCAAAAGACCACAGATTCCTATGGTCGGGATCGATAAATACGACTGGCCGATCTGTCCACTCTGCAAATTCAAATCCACCACCTTCATCTACTGTCAGCTGCCACAACGAGTCCACGACCCCGCGCGACGGCGATGGAGAGGAACAGCAGCAATGGAGTGCGGGTGTGCGTCACCGGCGGCACGGGGTTCATCGGCTCGTGGCTCGTCAAGAAGCTCCTCGAGAGAGGCTACACCGTCCACGCAACCCTGCGGGATATCGGTACGTACGCACGTGACTAGATTAGTTGACTAGTAATTTTTAAGTCAATTTGATTCGAAGTCTAATGAAGTTGGGCGAACGACATCAAAACAAAATGGAGGTAGTATGCACTTGCTGGCCTTTGCTTGTCGCTGTAAGCCTGTAATGGACTTGGTGGTTGACTGCAGGCAACGAGGCGAAGGCCGGGCTGCTGCGGCGGCTCGTCCCCGGCGCGGCGGAGTCGGGTCGGCTGGTGCTGTTCGAGGCCAACCTCTACGACGCCGCCACGTTCGCGCCGGCCATCGCCGGGTGCCAGTTCGTCTTCCTCATCGCGACGCCGTTCCAACACGACCCCACCAGCACCAAGGTGACATCATCGCGCCCGCCCAGAATGAATTGTTTGACTTGGCTTGGGCCATGGCGATGCTTTCGCGCCGTTCTCTTGGCTTGGAGCCTTTGACGCATATCTCACTTCTCTTGCACCTGGTTGACGCACAGTTCAAGAGCACGGCGGAGGCGACTCTGGACGCGGCGCGGGTGTTCCTCAGGCTATGCGCCGAGTCCAAGACCGTGAAGCGCGTGATCCACACCAGTTCCATGGCGGCGTCCTCACCGCTCAAGGAGGACTCCTCCGGGTTCAAGGATGCCGTCGACGAATCCTGCTGGACGCCGCCCGACGTCGACTACCCTCACCGGAGCGAACAATTCCATGTACGCAACTGAATGACGATCTTCTTTGTTGACTATAAAGTTTCCATAGTTGTACATTCATGTCGATCGAGCGAGTTCACAATTTTTTGATCCTAAAAATTCGGTAGGAGTACACCATGTCGAAGTTGCTGGCGGAGAAGGAGCTCCTGGCCTACAACGCGGGCGAGAGCCCGGCGTTCGAGGTGGTCACGGTCCCCTGCTCCGTGGTGGCCGGCGACACGCTACTAGACCACACCACGGACTCGGAGTCCCATGAGATCCTCTTGTCGCCGGTGACCCGGAACGAGCGCCACTTCGGGGTCCTGCGCCTGCTGCAGCGGCTGATGGGCTCGGTGCCCGTGGCGCACGTCGACGACGTCTGCGACGCGCTCGTCTTCTGCACGGAGCGCCCGTCCATGGCCGGCCGGTTCCTCTGCGCCGCGGCCTACCCTACCATATATGAGATCGTCGGTCATTTCGCTAACAAGTACCCTCATGTCGACCTCCTCAAAGAGTGAGTCTTCATACTACTGCCAGAATCTTATCACGAAGATTCATTCATTCGTTTAATTTATGGATTCTTTCTTGAACTTGTTATGAACATGAATTAATGGTCGGAGTATATATGTTTGCCTAAACATTAGGACGGAGGTGCTGCCGACCGTGCAGGCCCATAGCAACAAGTTGGGCGAGCTGGGGTTCAGATACAAGTACGGAATGGAGGAGGTACTGGATGGCACCTTCCAGTGTGCAGTGAGAGTTGGTTCGCTCGATGCATCCAAGATCGGAGTGGAAGAATGAAAGCACCATCGTTAGCCAGCAAAAACAGCAGCTTTGTGCTCTGCAACTTAAATAAGTTCGTGCTTTTTTTTTTATATAGGAATAAGTTCGTGCTTTGCATGTATGTAATCGGAATTTGCCACTTTCACTTCCTCATCTTGTTGAGTGGGTCATAAACTATTTCATGGCACAAATGATACGATTACAATTAGGTAATAAATAAAATGGTGCTATTATATGTATGACTCATTTGTTAGACTCATTTATGAATATGGCTGGAATCACTTGGATGATGCCTCATATATTAATTTGCCTCATGTGTGTAATCTGAATTTTCCTCTTTCATTTCCACATGTGGTTGAATGGGTCGGAAACTAGACAGAAGTTGTATGATTAATTAAGTAATAAATAAAAGAGTACTATTATACGACTCATTTCTAATGACTTAAATCACTTTACTGATGACTAATATATTGATCACAGGGGCCAAAACACTTGTTTGTAACGTAAATGTAACGGAATCAAGTCGGACGATAGCTCAACTTATTTGAAGCTTCAGTACAAAAGACGTTGAACTCTGTTTCAGATGAACCATTTACGATTAAGAAGAATAATGTTAGTAATCAAGGGAGTAACATAGTCTGTTTCCAGAGAAAGCATCAATAAGTCAAAATAAAAAAACTAAGCATTTGCAGTGTACAAATATAAATTTGTATACATACACGGGCCAATATAAACTAGGCTTTGCAAGTTGTTCACAGTTCACACGCGAGCCCCATTTTCTTTTAATTCGTAAAGAAAAACTCCAAAATTTAATAATGGTATTAACATGGGCGTTGCGTCGTCACTTTCGCACCAAACAGAGTCTTCGTCTGCATTGTAGAAGTTGATCTTTTTTTTTTAGAGAAAGTTGATCTTTTTTTTAAGTATCATAGGACGAATTCTTAGTCTCAATTGCATAAGGAAATGACCATGCTTAATTTAAGCGTATAGTACAGTCCTACTGTACACGTTGATCAATGATCAGGAGTCGATAAACACGACTGGCCGTCCGCTCTGCAAATTCAGGTGAACCCCCTTCTCCTACTGCGAGTTGCCACAACGAGTTCACGAGACGAGAGCAGTGGAGGAGATGGACAGCAGCAATGGAGTGAGGGTGTGCGTCACCGGCGGCGCCGGGTTCATCGGCTCGTGGCTGGTGAAGAAGCTCCTCGAGAAAGGCTACACTGTCCATGCCACCCTGCGGGACACAGGTGCGCGAGCTGTATGCACAAGGGACCAGATTTTAGTCGACTAATTTTGTGGCTATTTGATTCGGAAACGGGGATTCATAACTGAGCAACTGAAGTTGGGCGATCGATTCTTGCGTTGAGATGGAGATGTCAAGTGCCGGACTTTGCTTGTTATGGTGATGGATTTTTCATTTGTGGTTGTGGGTGAATGCAGGGGACGAGGCGAAGGCCGGGCTGCTGCGGGGTCTCGTCCCCGGCACGGCGGAGTCGGGGCGGCTGGCTCTGTTCGAGGCCGACCTCTACGACGCCGCCACGTTCGCGCCAGCGATCGTCGGGTGCCAGTTCGTCTTCCTCATCGCAACGCCGTTCCTTCATGACGCCACCAGCACCAAGGTGATGTCATCGCGCTCGCACCCAGAATGAATTGTTTGACTTGGCCTGGGCGACGCCGGCGCGGCACGGACGCAGGTCACGCCGGCTACACATCGGCACCAGGAGCTGGCGGCGCGAGAACAGGCCATGTCCTCGTCGCTTCCATATCTCTATTTCACCTTCTTCCATCTGGAGCGGCGAAGAGACGAGCACTGCCGGCGGGGCATGGTGGCCCGTCCGAGGGCGAGGCGGGTGTTGAGGAGTCGGGGGGTCACCGCGCACGGCCGGGGCTCGAGTACGGGTAGAGATATGCGACGGGACATCGAGGGAAAGTATCAGGGAGCGGCGCTGCTGGGGGAAGGCGACGGTGGTCGGAGCGAGGGCGCCGGAAATCATCGCCGCCGCGGCGGAGAGCGGGGGAGTAGTTTTGCAAGAAATCCTCCATATTCATAAGTTTATGCAAATAGCCCCCTAAATTGGATCGCTACTAATAATCGCAATCCAAATGAGGAGGTTATATGTAAAGTATTGGATCGCGATTATATTTTTCATATACACCCCTAGTTTGGATCGCGATTAATAGTCGCGATCCAAATTATTTGCATATAGGCCCCCAATTCGGATTAACTGCCACCTTTCTTCGCAAAAGAGTCCCTGGTTCCGGTGGCGGCGCTCCGCGGCGGAGGGCCGAAGCAGGGGACGCCGGCGCACGGCCAGGGCGGACGGGGAAGGCGGAAACGGGGAGAAGAGATACTCGTGCTTCGCTCCTGGCCGCTGCAACTCGAAAGCGCGGTCGGCGAGCGAGCAGATTGCAGGGTTACGCCGCGGCTGCCGTGCGTCCGTTTTGGAGATTTGGCCGGCGGCTGAAGTGACGCACCTGGTCGTTGGAAAAGGAACGAGAAGATTCCGTCTTGTCAGTTTGCAGCGCTAATTTTCGGGGGTCCAGGGAATTGGGGCTGACAGCAGGCTAGCAGCTCTAATTTCAAGACGAATCGGTGGCCGCTGCAAACTGGCAAGCCGCCGCGGCCCGAAAGATGAAGCTGGCATGGGGACGAGTCTAGCCGGGGCGGATTGGTGTGCGAGTGAGAAGTGACGCGGAGATGGAGGGAGAACGGTGAGCTAATGAGGCAGCGTCCCCTGCTCGAAGCAGGGGAGGTGCGTCGAGGGATGTTTGCCATTCTGTGCAGGTACTAGGTAGGCAGCCGCGGCGAGAGGAGTCTTGCAAGCAAGCAGGTGGGAGAACGCTCGCCCGATTCCTTCTGGTCCGTGCGTACAGTGCCCTAGCTCCCTGATGGCGCCGATGGCAGAGCACCAGCACGTCATGGCTGGCTGGCACTTCGTCCTCGTCGCCACGTTGTTGCGGGACGACGCCGCGAGCACCGTGGCGATGCTTTCGCGCCCAAGTTAGTCGCCGTTCTCATGGCCTGGACGCACATCTCATCGAGTTCTCTTGCACTTGGTCGGCGCGCAGTACAAGAGCACGGTGGAGGCCACTCTGGACGCGGCGCGGGTGATCCTCAGGCTATGCGCGGAGTCCAAGACCGTGAAGCGCGTGATCCACACCAGTTCCATGGCGGCGTCCTCACCGCTCAAGGAGGACTCCTCCGGGTTCAAGGATGCCGTCGACGAATCCTGCTGGACGCCGCCCGACGTCGACTACCCTCACCGGACCGAACAATTCCATGTACGCAACTGAATGACGATCTTCTTTGTTGACTATAAAGTTTCCATAGTTGTACATTCATGTCGATCGAGCGAGTTCACAATTTTTTGATCCTAAAAATCCGGTAGGAGTACACCATGTCAAAGTTGCTGTCGGAGAAGGAGCTCCTGGCCTACAACGAAAGCGAGAGCCCGGCGTTCGAAGTGGTCACGGTCCCCTGCTCCGTGGTGGCCGGCGACACGCTACAGAGCCACACCACGGTCGCCCACGAGTGCGTCTTGGCGCCGGTGACCCGGAAGGAGCGCCACTTCGGGGCCCTGAAGATGCTGCAGCGGCTGTTTGGCTCGGTGCCTGTGTCGCACGTCGACGACGTCTGCGACGCGCTCGTCTTCTGCATGGAGCGCCCGTCCATGGCCGGGCGGTTCCTCTGCGCCGCGGCCTACCCGACGATTTACGAGATCGTCGATCATTTCGCTAACAAGTACCCTCACCTCGACCTCCTCAAAGAGTGAGTCTTTATATTCGGTTTACGTCCATGGGTTCTTTCTTGAACTTGTTTTGTAGATGAATGAATTAAAGATCTGCCAAGATGGTATATATGTTTTGTTAAACATTTGGACTGAATTGGTGTCAGGACGGAGGTGCTGCCGATTGTACAGGCCCATAGCAACAAGTTGGGCGACCTGGGGTTCAGATACAAGTACGGAATGGAGGAGATACTGGATGGCAGCATCCAGTGCGCAGTGAGAGTTGGTTCGCTCGATCCATCCACGATCGGAGTGCAAGAATGAAAGCACCATCGTTAGTCAGGAAATGCAGCAGCACTGTGTTCTGCGTCTTAAATAAGTTCGTGTTATGCATGTAGTATGTAATCTGAATTTTCCATCCACGATCGGAGTGCAAGAATGAAAGCACCATCGTTAGTCAGGAAATGCAGCAGCACTGTGTTCTGCGTCTTAAATAAGTTCGTGTTATGCATGTAGTATGTAATCTGAATTTGCCTCTTTCATTTCCACATCTCTTTGAATGGGTCGTAAACTAGTTCATGGCAGCAATTATACGATTAATTAAGTTATAAATAAAAGGGTATTGCTATATGTACGACTTATTTGTTCGACTCGTTTTTACAACCAGAAATTTAATGGTCAAAATCACTTGAGCGATGGGTCATCATATATTGTATTAAAGGAATTGCTCCATGTAAATCGACTTAGATTTTGTATGCGTGTAAGTCGAATTTTGTAACCGTTAGATTTTGATCGGACGGCCGGCGTGTTTGTGTCCGTTTGTACTTTTGTAATTTTGTAGCTGTTAGATTTTGTATGTGTGTAAGTCAAATTCTAAGTCGAATTTTTTGTTCTATCTTGTCCGGCTACAAAATTTGACTTACACAAATACAAAATCTAAGTCGACTTACGTGGAGCATCTCCCTTGTATTAATCACAGGGGCCAAAACACTTGGTTTGAACAAACTCGGACGGCAGCTCAACTATTTGAAGGTTCAGTACAAAAGACGCCGAGCTCTGTTTCCAGATGAATCATTTACCGTTAAGAAATTGCATTAAAAATCAAGGGAGTAACATGGTCTGTTTCCAGAGGAAGAATTTTCCAGCATTTATATACAGTTAAAAAAAAAAGAATTTACACAGTCCAGTGTACACTGTACAGATATAAATTTAGCCAAAGAGAGATTCAAGCCCAAATACGACTTTTCTCCAGCAGCAAGCCAGCAACACATACTGTCGCATAAGTCAAACGCGTGTCAACTCGATCGTGTATATAAAATGCTAATGAAGTGGGCTTTGCATCCTCACTTTCTCACAACCTCGGCAAATTCTTATCCCACCCACCCCTGTTCATCGAAGGGAAGCAGCCATGGCAGAAGAGGGGAAGAGCAGCGGCGTGCGCGTGTGCGTCACCGGCGGCGCCGGGTTCATCGGCTCATGGCTCGTCAAGAAGCTCCTCGAGAAAGGCTACACCGTGCACGCCACCCTGCGGAACACAGGTACGCGAGCTCGTTTCACCGCCGCCCACTTCAATTCGTGCCGGGAATTCATAAGCGAAAGCTGCCGAGTCAAATCGCCGATCAGATCAGGTATATTATGTGTTAGGATTGGCGCGCTTCAGTTCGGATTCGGTTGATGGCCGCAGGTGACGAGGAGAAGGCGGGGCTGCTGCGACGGCTCGTCCCCGGCGCGGCGGAGCGGCTGCAACTGTTCGATGCCGATCTCTTCGACGCCGCCACCTTCGCGCCGGCGATCGCCGGGTGCCGGTTCGTCTTCCTCATCGCCACCCCGTACGGGCTCGAATCCGCCAGCTCCAAGGTTTGTAACCATCTCCTCATCTTGGTAGAAAAAATTTACCACCTGATGAAATCTTCGTGTTGATGCGTGCCTTACCGTCGGCAGTACAAGAACACGGCCGACGCAGCGGTGGACGCCGTGCGCGTGATCCTCCGGCAGTGCGAGGAGTCCAAGACGGTGAAGCGTGTGATCCACACCGCCTCCATATCAACCGCTTCGCCGCTGAAGGAGGTCTCCGGCGCCGGGTACAAGGATTTCATCAGCGAATCTTGTTGGACTTCGCTGAGCGTTGACTACCCTCTCCGTAGCGCCCACTTCGATGTAAGCATAGCAGCTTCTGAACCACCGAATTTACATGACAAATTATTGCTGGTAACACATGGAAACAAGTCACGTTCCAAACAAATTTTCTCCGGTTTCTGAAACCGTCCCTCCGCTGACGCCAGCACTGACGACTATTTTTGCAGAAGTACATCCTGTCAAAGCTTCAGTCAGAGCAGGAGCTCCTCCGCTACAACGACAGCGAGAACCCGGCGTTCGAGGTGGTCACGCTGCCCCTGAGCCTCGTCGCCGGAGACACGGTCCTCGGCCGCGCCCCGGAGACGCTGGAACACGCCGTGTCGCCGGTGTCCCGGAACGAGCTCGGTTTCGGGTTCATGCGCCTGCTGCAGCGGCTGCTCGGCTCGATGTCGCTGGTTCACGTGGACGACGTCTGCGACGCGCTCGTCTTCTGCATGGAGCAGCCCTCCATCACCGGCCGGTTCCTCTGCGCCGCTGCGTACCCGACCATCCACGACGTCGTGGACCATTATGCCAAGAAGTTCCCGCACCTGGACATCCTCAAAGAGTAAATCCTTCACCTCCTCATTACCTGCACAAGAACATCACAAATGTTGTGCGGGAAAAAAAAAATCAAGAAATGGAAAAGGGACGAACATACAAGTATCACGGGTTTTGTCCCAAATCAGTAATTGTGTCATCTTAAAAGACGATGTACTCTGACGTAATTGATCTGATTCAGGACCGAGGCGGTGGAGAGAGTGCCACCTGCCGGGAACAAGTTGGGGGAGCTGGGCTTCAGGTACAAGTACGGGATGGAGGAGATTCTGCATAGCAGCGTCGCCTGCGCGGTGAGATTGGGTTGTCTTGATGCCGCCAAACTCAGCTTGAACGATGGATAAAAGCTGGAAAGCAAAACAGAGCAGAACGATGGTGTTGATCTCGTTGTTTTCTGTGTATTTTACACGCTCCTGATTACCTATATTAGACATACTTACGTAAACAAAAGTGAGTTATTTTAGTCACCCGCTTTTCTAGTTAGCATAAGCTCAATACTGAGCAAGTTTGTTTAGGAGTGATTGAGAGAATAAATGGAGGATCATCAGAAAAAATTGTCAGCAGTCAGCACCCCTTTTTTCTGGAGACAACCGGTACTTCTCTTGCTCAACCGTTGATAATCAGTTCTAGATCCAAGCTAGTGCAAATAAAAATCTTCACATACGTTCTTTCAGATAACATCGTGAATAATCGACAACAACACAGAAAAAGGATCGGTCGCCAATCAGGAGTAGTCTATTCTCTACCCGTCGGAATGAGGTAGTCACGCTGGGGGTTGGTGGTGCTGGTATTGTTCTCGCCTTAATTTAAACGACGGAAAATCCCTCGTTGAAGGGGCCTTACAGAAAAATCCCGCAAACGGTCCATTTCATGTAGGGCCTTCAACTTCACGCGGAACAACCGGATGAGATGGAAAATTCCCCACCAACGGTCAGAAAGGTAATGAGAAGAAGCGAAAAGTGAAAAAGTTGAGCCATTAAAAATGAAAGAGCAAAGAAGATATTAGCTGAACAAACAATTGAGATCCAGCACACTAAGAAGTTTTTCAAAAACAACTACGGTAGGAAGTATATATAGAAATTACTAAATTCAGAAACCTAGGGGAGGAGGTTTGGTACAAATCAGCGACGGTCACTGTATTAACACTGTTTGATTTGTCATATGATATTTTCACCGATCACGATCCACACATCTGGTTGTATCCGCTCATGAGAACAATGATGTCACAAACATTTGCCTTGTCGACATGAGTGGAGAAAATCTAACGAGCGAGCGCTTAAGGGGGAGCCCCCACACCCTCGAACTCAATGGAAAGGGGAGAGAATAGAGGTTAATTGAATTTGCTCCTACGTGTGCTATTGCTTGTAAAAGTTTCAGCATATGACCTTCGATCAAACTTCAACATTCACGCAAACACACCTTGATGTAGAGCCCAAAATTGACCATGTTAAAATGGGACGTCAGAAAGTAGGTGGAGCTATCAAGAAGAGACAAAATGTGAAATTGTGCCAACAGACAAATTAAGGAGATATTATTTGAAGAAAAATTGAGATCCAATACGTAGAAAAACCAGTGAATTTTCCCCCGAAATGTCGGCTTTCTTCACCGTTGAGCGACAACAAGCTACCGCCGGGACAAGATTCTCCAACGATGAATGAACAACCGCGATAAACCTAGGGAGGTTGCGTTGCGTTGCGTGCGAGTCACTCACGTTCGATATGTTCACCCACCGTTCGGCCGGTCCCGTGACACTTCCACCGACCCCCATCCGCGCGCATCTGGCCGTATCCGCCATGGTCGCCCGTGCTCCGTCCTCCCAAACATTTGGCAGACGCCGTTGGCCCCTTGCACGGGATACGCGGAAGCCCGCGCGTGACGCGGACACGTGCCGTGGAGGAGCTTCCGGGATTCTTTCCCCGCGAATTCCCCAAGGAAAAACACCCGCCTCTGGGAACGGATAGGAACAGGGCGGCACGCCGCGCTGTCGATCCAAGCCGGTAGCGGCCTCGGGTCCAACGTGCGGGAATCGCCAGCGTCCGAAATAGCAGTTGCTTCGTCGTGCGCGACCTGGCAATCGCCTTTTAGCTCGCCCGCTGACAGCGAAGCCCAGCCGCGTTCCCCCATTCGCCTATTTAACCCGTCCCAACCGGCGCGGCCCCCACCAAACCGCCAATCCACAAGCATTGTGCATTTCTTCGCAGCTCACCTCAGAAGTCGTTGTTGTGGATCGAGGCTCGCTCGTGGTGTTCATTCGTCGTTCGTTCTGGCAAGCTCGTGGTGCAATCTCAGCATGGCCGTTGGAGGAGCTGGCGTGCGCGTGCCGTCGACCTCGGCTGCGGCCGCGCCGGCGGTGGAGATGTGGTCGGGGAGGAAGGCGGTGACGACGGCGACGTCGGCGAGACGCGGTGGCGCGGCGTCGATCCGTTGCAGCAGCGTTGGCGCCGCAGGGATGGGGACGGCCGGGGGGCTGGCCGAGGAACACTACCGGACGCTGAGGATCCGGCCGGGGGCGACCCGTGGCGAGGTCAAGAAGGCCTTCCGACGCCTCACGCTCATGGTGCGTTGCCTCAAACTTTCTCATTTCTAAGTAGCTACCATCATTAACACATAATCGGCACTTTATTTCCTTAATTTAGTCGCTAACAGTAATAAGAAATCTCCAGCAGTGTGTTCTCTTCTGAGCTTAGTTTTCCTTTGCTTCTTCTCCTGCTTTTTCGATTCCTCTTGCTTATACTTCTTTTTCTCCATGCGTGCGTGCAGTATCATCCGGACGTCTGCAAGCAGAGCGACGGCGCCGCGGATTTCCAGAGGATCAGCGTGGCGTACCAGATGGTGATGAGAAACATGAGGGAGGCCGAGGAGCGGCTCGAGTACTGGCGCCTCAAGTACGGCCTGTCCGATGAAGATCTCGACAAGTACAGGCACTACGTCAACGATCACGACGACGACGACGAGTGGCTCGACATGTGAAGAACGACGCAGCGGGCCATCGATCGACAAGGATGTTATTAAAGACTTGTCGGTCCATTCATCTTAGCATCGCTTAATTCTTGTAACCGTAACTTTTCTTGTCTGCACCGCGACTTTGGTTGCATGTATTATACGCTTGCAGAACTGCGATACTTCTCCCCTGTTTTATTGTGGGGGAAGATATGCAGATTGCAGACAGATTTGTTAGATGTTATTACTGATGACATTTGTGTTTCAAAGAATCGCGAATTCATGTATATACACAATGAATTGACGTTTCATAATAATCAAAACATCGCGAATTCATGTCTCGATCAATTGTCTGCCTTACGAATGCTGTATTATCTCTGTGCTACTTACCTGCCATGTGCCATGATAAGTTTTACGTATATCCGAACGCTTACCTGCCATGTGCCATGAACGTATTCAGTTGAGCTTGGGGAACCCTCCGTCCCTCCCCGTTTGTTTGATCAACTTGCCTGCCGTGTGCCTTGCTCAGCCGCCGTATCGCAGTTTTCTTCTTCGTCTCCACCGTCTTTCTATCGCCGGCGCTAGCTCGTTCCCTGCCTTTCCTCCCTCGCTTGGCCTCGCTATCGTCGTCTCTCCCGATTGCGAATCTGGGATTGATTGGTACAGCTCGGGGTGGGCCGGACCTCGGACGGAGCGGAGCAGCGTGGATAGGACAAGGGGCTTGGCTCGGGCTGGGCCTAGCTGGGAGTTGGCCCAAAGCATGACATAATAGCCCGGCCCAGCGTTTAAAACTCGTTGGATTCTTGGAATCTTGAGTACCAGCTTCTAGAAAGTTGTAGCTCTGCTCATTGTTCAGATACGGGTTTCAGATACAAAATACGTTTGTACTGGCTTGGGTTTTAGTAACGTTTGAAGGCAAAATGTTTTGCTTTGCATACCAGAGAAAGAAAAGCCCGACTAGCTGAAAACTAATTAGCCATTACAGGACAGCTGAGTCATACGGCCACCCACTTCTCACCAGCAACACTTGGCAGATGCTATATGAATTTTTTATTTAAATAATATTTTTATTATTGAGAATTACAGAAATAATACCAGAAATGAAGAAATTTCAGAAATAATACTCGGTCGGACGTTGGTTGCACGAAAACCTAGTAGTAGTACGTTGGTTGCACGAAAATTGAGTAGTAGTACGTTGGTCGCACGAAAAATGAGTAGTAGTACGTTGGTCGCACGACTACTCTATTTTCGTGTGTTGGGCGCACGACTACAAGTTTGAACGTACGAAATTTTTATTAAAATATAATAGTAGCACGTTCAACGCACGAAAACTCTTTAATTAAATTTTTTCGTCCATGCATTTTTTGTTTCCTATTTGTTTTGGGTGGATAACTAATGTTGTGTGGTTTGTAAGGTTTTGGTATGATGAGTAATGCAAATTTTAAGACCGATTGAATTGTCATATCATGTTTATAAGACATTTTTAGTTGTATTACTCACGTACCAAAACCTTACAAACCACACAATATTGGCTATCCATCAAAAACAAATAGGAAACAAAAAATGCATGCACAAAAAAATTAATTAAGGAGTTTTCGTGCATTGAATGTGCTACTATTATATTTTAATAAAAATTTTGTACGTTCAAACTTGTAGTCGTGCACCCAACACACGAAAATAGAGTAGTCGTGCGACCAACGTACTACTACTCAATTTTCGTGCGGTCAACGTACTATTACTAGATTTTCATGCAACCAATGTCCGACTGAGTATTATTTTTGAAATTTCTTCATTTCCGATATTATTTCTGTAATTCTCAACAATAAAAATATTATTTAAATAAAAAATTCGCTGATTTTTTCAAAGCCAGCCTCACACGTGACCATACATGCGGCGCGCGTCGGCCAGAAGCTTTCCCATTTTCCCGCTGAAAACGGCCGATCGGACGAGACAGGCGTGTCGCCAATCTGTGTGTAGCTAGCGGCCACAGGTTGCGGCTGCGGGGACCGAGCCCAAAGGGCAACGTGAGTTACGTGAGAAACAACGTTTTTTCTCTGTCGTGCGCAACGCGACCGGCCATTTGCCGCAATCCAAACGCGGGAGCGAACAGCTCGTCCCGCCGAGGACCAACTGTGTCCGCTCCTCGGCTATATGATATGACCCTCTGCGCGCGCGGTCATCAACCCAACCCAACGGCCGAATCCGCAAGCGCGAGCAGCTCATCACCGACGACTCGCATACTCGTTTTCTTCGTCATGGCTGTTGGAGGAGGCGTTCGCGTGCTAATGCCGCCGCAGGCGTCGACGTCGTCGTCGGTGGCGGCGTGGGGGAGGTGGAGGACGGGGACGGTGAGACGCAGCAGCTCGAGGACGATCAGGTGCAGCTGCATGGGCATGGGCGGCGTGGGGACGTGGGCGTTCGGTGGCTTGGCGGAAGAGCATTACCGGACGCTGAGGCTGCTGCCGGGGGCCAGCAGGGGCGAGGTCAAGAAGGCATTCAGACGCCTCGCGCTCATGGTTTGTTTCTTCAACAAACAGACTCATACCATTAGTAACTGCACCAGTGATTTCATTCAAATTTCCATGACATGTCAATTCCTCTCACGGCTTAATTCCTTGCTCCGATGCGTGCGTGCAGTACCACCCCGACGTTTGCAAGCAGAGTGGCGACGGTGACAGCGGCGTCCATTTTCAGAGGATCAATGTGGCATATCAGATGCTGATGAGCAACATGAGGGAGGCCGAGGAGAGGCTCGATTACTGGCGCATCAGGTACGGCCTGTCTGATGAAGATCTCGACAAGTACAGGTGCTACGTCAACGATAAGGAGGACGACGAATGGCTCGACCTGTGACGAGGAAGCAATCCATGACGCGTAGATGCAACGTTGGAGCTTGTAGATTTCAATGTGTGATGCATGTTGATATGATATGTATCGCATGACTCTGTATTCTTCTCCCCTGTTTTGTGGTGGTTCGAAGGGTAAACTGACATTTGTATTTTCGTCACGAATTCTGATGCTGCTGCGGTGTTCTTTTCCCATATGGTGATTTTAACTCCGAAAATCCACTTACTGATGGTCAGATAAATGATAAACATAGAGTTTCAGGTACACGAAAAATTCAGGACGTCCATTGGCGAAATCCTTCCCTTGCAATTTCTGTTGGCACGCCAATTGTTGCTGTAAATGTTTTGCCAATTTGCAACTGCAAATGGGAAAGAGCTTTTTGAAAGCGAAGTCTTGCTAGATTTAATTCTCATGAGTGATGATAAGAACCTTATGCTTTTAATTCGCTTTATAATTTTATATAAGTAGAATATGCATGTAGTGGATGGTTACTAAAGCCTGACTTAGATAAGAAAAGAAATATTATCCAACATGCATTTAACTCTTGCCATACTCATCCATCACCATGCACCAATTAATTTAAAGCTGTCCATGCCTCACTACATGTCAAATACTAAAAGGTGCTTGGATGAGGATTGATTCCAGTGCTTGACAACGGCTTCCCTGAAGCCAAATCGTGTCCCAAGCCGTAGTTAGTTATTCCTCTCTGACAAAAGAAAATTACACATTGTGCAGAAAATTTTCTGTTGTGACAAACTAGAGCATGATACAAGCAGCCTTTCTGAACATAAAAAATGGACCCCTCCAATTTTGTATTCCCTTGAAGCAGCCTTTCCAACTTTACTCTTTGAGGGATCATGGATGCAGCCAGGAATCTTTTGTCCTATCCTACCAAACCCATCGTATTTCCACCACCGATTTGGGCGGATGATGCAATGTGGAAGACCTCCTTTCCTACGTCCTGTTTCCTTTGTTAGATGGCTGATGCAGAAAGCTCCTCACTTCAGCAATAATTGCCACAGTTTGCTGTCAGCAATCTGAAAAGTAGACACCAAACCGTGATCATTTTGCAACTTGTTGCAGTCTTGTCGTTGAAGTGAGCAGATCGGCTGGGGGCGCATCATGTGATAAGCAGAAGTCACCCCTACACTGTTTGGAACACTCCGAGGCAAGGTCCTCGCCAGTTTGCCTTTCAATTGAAGACGAAGATTAATTCGTCTGATTAGCACGTGCATCGGTTAAAAACAAAGTTATGCACATGCAAGTTCAGATTGCATCCTCACTTAGGCCCCCTTTGGAACGCAGGATTTTCACAGAAATTGTACAGGAATTTCACAGGAATCAGTTGACTGTTCACAAGAAAAACACAAAAACGGGAAAAAATACCGCGTTCCAAAGGCCTCCTTATCTGGAGATGCAACGTTTGAGAGAGGTGCGACGCCCCCTCGTGTCAACAACACAGAAATCCTTTTCCCCCGGCTCTGCTCCACGCAACCACCACCACAGCAGCACAATAGCGGCCTGATAGCCAATCAATCCGCTAACCCAACGCAACCCCTCTCCAAATTCGAAGATTCTGGAGGGACCCATCTGCAAAAGGCCCCACAGCCGAGGCCGGCGCCCAGCTCGACGGCCAATCACTCGCCGGCGCGCCCGCCATGGCCGCCGCCGGCGCCGCGTCGGACTCCGTCAAGCAGCCGCTCCTGCACCGCGCTTACCCGTCCCACGTCGCCTCGGCCTCCTCGCCCGCCCTCCCGTCCGCCCCACCGGGCTCCGCGGGACGCCGCTTCCCGGGCGGCCTCGACGTCCCCAACCTGAAGAAGCGCGGCGGCGGCACGCGCAGCTGGATCCGCGTCGAGGCCGCCACGGCCTCCGTGCAGACGCTTGAGATCGACAAGGCCACCATGATGCGGCGCTGCGACCTCCCCGCGCGGGACCTCCGCCTGCTCGACCCGCTCTTCGTGTACCCCTCCACGATCCTGGGCCGCGAGCGCGCCATCGTCGTCAACCTAGAGCAGATCCGCTGCGTGATCACCGCCGACGAGGTGCTCCTCCTCAACTCCCTCGACAGCTACGTCCTCCAGTACGCCGCCGAGCTGCAGCGCCGCCTGCTGCAGCGCGCCGAGGGCGACGAGCTCCCCTTCGAGTTCCGCGCGCTGGAGCTCGCCCTCGAGGCCGCCTGCTCCTTCCTCGACGCCCAGGTCATCATCGAAACTCCCTAAATTTCTAACAGCTATTTTTCTATTCGTCTGTGTTACTCTTGATCGAAAGTTGAACAGCTGATTAGGCTATGGCGAGATGGTTCCATTCTGTGAATTATTTTTCCTGCTATTTTGGATGCTCAATTAGAGCTGGTTCAGTTCACATGATTACTGCAAATTATGTTTCCGCATGGTGCACAACTGTGCACTTGGACCAATATTTCTTAGCTTTGGCCATGATTTTTTGCTTGCATGAGTTTTCTCTCCTGTCTAGACGATTAGTCATACACAGGTTGTGTAATTTGACAATGGTTCTCTGCTGGCCACAACAAAGTTTTTGTTCAAATTGCACGGTGGTACCCAGTTCTTATAGGATGAATATAATGGTTCTCTGTTGCCGAGCATCAAGTAAAATTTCTCAGCTGATTTTCTGATGATTTGAGGTGAATATGCACGAATAATACAGTCATTGCCATTCGTTTCTCCTGATTGTGATTGGAAGAGGTTGGAAGCTTTGTTTCCTCTTCTACTAACAACAGCAGCAGCAACGACAAAGCATTCCAATTGTGGTCCCAAGCAAGTTGGGGCAGGCTAATTCGATATGGTGTGTCTCTAAGAGGGTTACGCCCCAAAGATTTTCTTTGCGGTTTCATCTCCATAAGATTGGATAGGTTTTACGTCGGCTTGCCCATCCTATCACAACACTCTGCTCGGGACTGGCTATGTTACAAAACCTGAGTAATACTTATTCCAGCTGATTTTGAACTTGAAAGCTAGAATTGCATGAAGCGACATATTATTAAAAAGCAACAGTTTAGATAGATGCCTGAACCGGATGGGATTTATTTCGATGCCTCATTAGATGCTGAAACACTTGGGTGGACTTTGGTAATCTGGAACTAATGTATTGATGCTATAAGAGCTGGGCTAGTTGTTTTGACTGTAGAGAAGTTAGATGTTGCTTTAGGATGAACTGTGGCTGGTTGATGCACATAGACAGTATATTGACTAGATAATACATTGTGTTTTTTTTTCTTGTTAAAACATAGGTACTTCCTGTACAGATTCCTTTCTTCCCCATGCAGTTTCTTGATGCGTTTTTTCATTGGTAACCAATACATTGATGCTTTCTCCAATGAATCACACATGCTTTACTTTGTCACTACTCAACTGCTTAATTATCCCCTAACAATAGACAAATTAATGATTAGAAAATGGAGCGGCAGCCCATGTTTTTACATTTCGACACTTCACAATAAGGAATCAAGGCAAATTAAGGCAGTTTTAGTTATCAGTTTGATGAGACTTGAGCTTAGGAATTGTTTTGAGGTTATTTATAATATAATTAACTGGGAAGAAATCAGGACTGTGAAATTCTACATGAGATAGTAGTTATTTTTCATAATAATAACCTGATTCCAGACCCTAGCTTGGCACGTGAAGTGAATGGTTATGTCGAGCTGCGCTCTATTGTCTTTTGGCTGAACTGTGCTGTGTTGTATTAGCCATATCTTGTAACTGTGCGTTTGATTTTAAAAGTAAGTTTTATTCGGTCAATGCATCCGACAACAGTGTATTAACAGCTTTTTTTTTAATTATAAAAAATTCAACTACACAAGCAGCAATATCATCAATAGCTTTTACTATTGAAATTATTATGTTTGTAAAACATGCGTACAAGAAACATCACATGGAGTATGTGAGGCACCCTGCAGTAACTTTTCTAGCTCAAAGTAACACAGGACACTAGTTTTTTTTTGGTTCATTCTGTGAACAAACTTTTTGATTCATTCTGTTAGGAGAAAACATTAGCTAATGTGAGGGTGTACAGACTGTTGAGTTTTGGTACTAATATGTTTTCTTGCTATTTGACACACTTTTGCATTTATGTCTTGCTGATAGAAGCCCTTGGACATAAACAAAATCTAACAAAATCTTTGGGTATAGCTTTTTTTTTTTAAAAAAAAATATGCTAATCTCCTCGACGGAATTTGGAAGTGGCAGAACATGTGTAAATGTGCATTTATCTTTTTTTTTTTTCAGGCAGCAGAATTGGAAATTGAAGCATATCCTTTGTTAGATGAGCTGACTTCAAAAATCAGCACTTTAAATTTGGAGCGTGTTCGGCGGTTAAAAAGTCGACTAGTTGCTTTGACCAGAAGGGTTCAGAAGGTACGTTACATACTAATCTCAAGCCTGCTTTATATATTTCAGATCATTAGTTTTACCCAAATCTCTAATCATTATTGTGTTTAATAGGTCAGGGATGAAATAGAACAACTGATGGATGATGACGGTGATATGGCTGAGATGTATCTCACCGAGAAAAAGTTGAGGACAGAATCATCTTTCTATGGTGATCAGTCATTGTTGGGATACAATCCAGCAGCCGCGGGGACGTCAGTTTCAGCTCCTGTATCTCCAGTTTCGTCACCCACAGAATCACGAAAGCTGGAGAAAGCTTTCAGCTTGTGTAGAAGTAGGCATGACAGCGTGAAGAGCTCAGATAACACAGCTACAGAACATATCCAAGAGCTGGAGATGCTACTGGAAGCATATTTCGTTGTCATTGACAGCACTCTTAATAAGCTGACATCGGTAATTAGGCACCTATCTTTGTTATACCATGTTAGTTTCAGTAGTTTTAGTCAACGGATCTAATCGGTTTTCGTTTTTTCAGCTCAAAGAATATATTGATGACACTGAAGATTTTATCAACATTCAGCTGGTAAGTAACATATTTCATACTCTTCTCATTCTAACTATCACAGCACAGAAATGTGCATTTTTCACACTCGGGTCAGTGTGAACTGATTTCCTATGAATTTGATGTACTCTCAGGATAATGTGCGGAACCAGCTCATCCAGTTTGAGCTACTGCTAACTACTGCAACTTTTGTTGTCGCTATTTTTGGAGTGGTTGCCGGGATATTTGGGATGAACTTCGAGACTTCAATTTTCAGCATACAGAATGCATTCCAGTGGGTTCTCGTCATTACTGGAGTGGTCGGCGCTTTCATCTTCTGCTTCTTCCTTTGGTTCTTCAAGTACAAGAGACTGATGCCACTATAGAGTCAAAGCACCAGTGAATCAACCGATCATCTCTCAACGTTCTAATCTGTTGAGGTACATGATCAGAACACTGAATTTCTGCCGTGTAAATTACCATTCTTTTAGAGGTTTACGGCATACCTATCTAGAATTCAAATGAAAATGTATTTATGCGATCCCTGTTCTGTATAAGGTAGTACTATAGCTTATATATGGAAATAAAATCAATCAGTTCTGCGTTCAAGATTTCCTTTGCCATCCAGTTCAGTTCCTGTTCTGTTCACCAGAACCATTTGAGGAGCAAGGTTTTCAAAACCGCCAGAAACCGGTCGGTTTTCGTGAAAACCGGACTTACCGGTCCGGTCCGGTAAGTCCGGTTTACCGATTTTCGAATTTGAAATTTGAAATTTTTTGAAAATTTGAAAAAATTTGAAACAAAAAATATGTAAAAAAACTAGAAGGAATTTGGAGAATATTGGTGGAAACCAATCTCAAAGAATCGTTCATGCAAAAATCATGCAAAAAAATCCAACATTTTAAGCCATTTTTTGTTGATTTTCAATTCTGCGTACAAAATCGAGCAAACCGACCAGTTACCGACAGAAACCGGTCGGTAACCGGTCAAAACCGACCGGTTTCGTCGGTTTCCAATTCGAAAATTCAAATTTGAATTTTCCGTCGATTTTCGGTCGGTTACCGCGAAAATCACCCAAACCGGGGTTCTCGGCGTCCGGCGGTTTCCTCGGTTCCAACGATATTGCTAACCTTGTTGAGGAGAGTTGTGTTCCATCCAGACGCTTTTATTCTGGACATACGAGTATTTTAGTTGCCTCGTTATTCACGACTTCAAAGTTGCGACAGACGTGAATCTAGAAATCGAGGTTGAGTACCGTTCTGCGTTAGCGACACGAAGTCAGTTCATGCACCCACGTGTCACTCAGTGCATATCCATTTGCCGCTTAACCTACCACCATAAAGATGCTTCTCGCACCTTGCAACGCGTTTGAGCCCACAACCAGATAGCAACAGCATCATCTGCCTAGCCCGTACTGGAGGTAAACGTCCGTCAGGTGATCATCGTCTGTCATGTGGCCGGAGAAGATGAAGGCGTGGGCGTCCATGGCGGATGACCCGCTTAAGCGCGCGTCGTCGGCATCGTCGCATCCATCAAGCCCGCTGCGTCGCTACAGCCCGACAACGATGGCCGTCGGTGGTCTGCTCGTTATCGGCGCCCTCAGCTACTTCATGTTCGGGACTAGTCCGAAAAACAGGGACGACCAGTTGGCTCGCCGGGCTTAGAGCAAGCCGCCGCGGTGCTGAAGGAGGTTGTCGATTAGCTAGCTTAAAGACGCTCCAGTAATAAGCTCCTACCCTTTTAAGGTTATTGTGTTGGATATGTATAAACAGCATGTGGTTTGCTTGTGTTTCTTTTTAATCAGTGTAGAACATGACGTGAATTTACTGAAGTCTTATTTTCTTGTCATAGCCTGTGCTGTATGAGCTAGTGTAGAACTCAAAGTTTCAAAATAAAGAGTAGAATTACAACAGCAAGAGGATCAAAAGACATAGATCATCAGCATTCCAGCCACAGGAAAAAATGGTTAAATGTTAAATCTTTGGACTGTGCCATCTGAAACCTGTTCTTATAAAGATAAACATGCAGCTAAGTACTGACACCAAAGTACCCTCATTTAGTGTAAACTGAATCAAACTGTAAATACCCTAGAAAACCTCAATCACCTTGTATAAACACGTATACATACTAACTTCTGAACTTGTGATGCTCCTTTTCCTCCTATCTCAAACCGACAGTGCAGTCATACAACCATCCAATACGAGAGGCCGCCTAGATTTCTAATCAATCTTGACCGAAGAGTAGATGAGCCTTGTGAACCAGAAGCAGGCGTAGAAGCCGATGGTGCCGGTGAGCACGAAGAAGGCGTATGAGGCGATGAGCATGTAGCCAAAGTAGAGCACGCCGGAGACCGCCTTTGTGATTTCCAGCTTGGTGAAGAAATAGAATGTGGCGTACAGGAAGAGGTACAGCGCCGACGAACCAGACGTCAGATAGGACCTCCACCACCACTCGTAGTCTTCGCCACAGAGCTGGAAGTAGCAGAGCACAATGGTGATCTCGGCACAGGTCAGGATCAGGATGACAAAGACGAGGAACAGGAATCCAAAGATGTAGTAGAACTGGTGCAGCCAGATGGATGTCAGGATGAAGAAGAGCTCGATGAACACAGCGCCGAAGGGCAGGATGCCTCCAATCAGTACCGAGACAACTGGGTTCATGTACCATGGCTGCTCCGGTATCGGGCGTGGTATCTTGTTTGTCCTCACTGGGTCCTCCATGGCAGACTTCTTGAACCCAAGGTAGCTTCCAACAAAGACCAGCGGCACAGAGATACCGAACCAGAGCAGGACCAGTGCAAACATGGTGGTGAATGGCACAGCACCGGAGGATTTCTCACCCCAGATGAGGGCATTCAGGACGAAGAATATTGCAAACACGATGCCAGGGAACATCAAGGCCGTCTTGATGGTGACATTCTTCCACTCTGAGCCTCTAAACATCTTGTAGAGGCGTGAAGAAGAGTATCCTGCAAACAGGCCCATGAAGACCCAGAGAAGGAGCATCGCTGTCATGAGCCCTCCCCGGTTTGAGGGCGAGAGGAGGCCAAGGATGGCGAACAGCAATGTCACAAGCAGCATTCCAAAGAACTGTACTCCTGTGCCAACATAAACGCACAGCAGGTCAGCATGTACTGGAGGCCTGAATACGTCTCCATGGACGAGCTTCCACCCTGTCTCCTCCTGGGCTTCCTCCTGGTTCTCTAGCTGGTTGTACTTGGAAATGTCACGGTACAGTGTTCGGAGCATGATCATGGCAACCATCCCAGATAGGAAGAGGACTATCATCAGAGAATTGATAATAGAAAACCAATGGATTTGATCGTCTGTCATCAGAAGGTAGGTGTCCCAGCGAGATGCCCATTTGATATCACTTTCCTGCATGACACATCAAATGAAATAAGAGGTCAGAAAATTTTTATGCTTCATGGAACAAAAAAAGCTATCTGTCTGAAAACTGAGATGCAGAATAGCTGGAAACCGAAACTACCTCAAAGTTAACATCATAGGTGAAAATAATCTCTTTGTTGGCCTCTACTTCTTGAGGCGAATCAGAGTCAACAACCAGACGCCGAGCGTGTGGATCACATGTTTTAAGGTGTGTGCCAGTGCCCTTCCATTCACCATCATATTCATGCTTAACACTGCAACAGATATGATAAACACAAAATGACAGCGAGCATATCAACAGAAATTCTCAGAAACAACTCCAATTTGAGGGGTGAACACCGAACCTGTATGGCTTAACTTCAAAGCCCACGATCCTAGCAAGATCAGTGTTTGGATCCTTGTGATACTTGACCAGGAAGGTGAAGTGGTTGTGGATAAAATGCTTCTCATCCTTGCTCTGCATCAAAGACTTCCAGATAAGAAATTTGACAAGATGGTTTCATCGATCTACCTAGATAGCTAATAGATCATCAACCCACCCCAGAATACTGCCCCTTGACGCCGACGTGCACGCCATGTTGATAGACAGTAGGCCCCTCCTGATCCAGTCTCTTGATTGGTACGACCAAAGGAAGGTTGTCAAGAATCCTGCAAGCCATAGGAGCAAAGATCATTTCTCCAATTACAACCTGCTGAAACATCTGGATCCCAATTCATGTACGCATCAGGCAATGTCTCACATGTTTATGCGATATTCATCGTCAATTTTTTCCTTCAAATCCTTGGCGTCATCCTGGCTCAGAACAACCTTGCACACGATCTGGCACAGCCTAGGCTCCATCATCTCGAACTGCATTGCAATCACAATTGAATCACCACAAAAGCAACGAGATGATTGTAGCAAACATACGTGAGTGATCCTCTGCTCAGATCATCCAGCTAGGTACTAGTAGCATACACGGAAGGTGAACAGTGTGACAGGAGCATAGAGAAGCACCATAAAGCGCTTACCACGTATAGTGAGTTCTCGATGCGGTCGCCACGGAGGACCTCACCGAGGTTCTCGGCGCTGTCGACGATGGTCTCCGGCCTGCAGAAGGGGAGGGAGTAGTAGGAGTAGGGCAGCTGCGTCTTGATGGAGCTCAACTGGTTCACCTTCACGGAGAGCAGGTCCTTCTGCAATCAAACCAGAGCAACCCAGAGTTCCACATAGCTCCAGGGCGTGAGGACTCGCCGAGATCGAGAACCCCGACCCGACCGAGAAGAAAATGCGAAAGAGGGATGCGGAACCTTGCGGAAGTCAGCGGGGGCGACGCCGGGGAGGTAGAATCCGCGCGCGGCGCCGGCGCCGGCGAGGAGGACGACGGCAAGGAGGAGGCGCACCAGCGCCGGGTGCGTCGTCGCCATGGGTGGCGGTGGATCGGAGCGCGCGGGGAGGTCCGGGAGGCGGAAGGGGAAGAGGGGGAAGTCGTCGCTCGCCGGCCGGAATGGCCTTTGCTTCGATTTGACGGACAGGGGTGGCAGGGGTTTAGGTGAGACGCTGGCAGGTGGGCCCTGAGTCCCGTGCGGTTCGCCGGCGCGTCTCTCGCCTCTTGTACTTGCTGCCGTGTGGCCCCGCCGGGATCGCAGATTCCGGAGGGTCAGCAATTCGGGTGGGACGTGGGACGTGGGCCCTACATGTGCACGAATCACGAAGCGGATGCGGACTCGTGTTAATCACGCTCACGCGTGGTTTAGGATACACGTTATGAACAGAGGCCAACCTGGTTACGTACGTTACACCGTGCAAGTTGCGTCCTGGTGACTTTCAGATGCTGGGCAAGTTGCATCCTGGTGACTTGGTCAGACGCTGAGAGCTCATTTAACAGTGGGGACACTGGGGAGTAAAATTCAGTTACGGTACTGTACTGATTTTTTCTGTTGTGAATGCGTTTTAACAGCTGGCTGATTTCTGCTGCTGCAGAGAGATTAGAAGGAGCTCTCAATTTTTTTTTGCAAGAGAGATCCATGGTGTTCTGATGGCGTGTCAAGGCTGAACAGAGATGGTGCGATATTTGAGCGTCAGTGTCTCAGTGGAGAAGCGAACGTGTCGCCGTTTCTGCGCCTCCCCAAGAACAGGTGTGCACATGCATGCCACTACGTCATAGTGCAGGTGTTCATGGAGCACTACATTTTTTGTCTCTTCCATTCTTAGTCTCTTGGGTGTCCGGTGTCCCTGAGACACGAAACCAAAACCATGGTCAAGCTCTTGATGTCTGGGACTCTCGATGGCCTCCAACCGAAAAGCCCGGCTTCTTGTTGGTCGATGGTGGTCGCGTGTTAGTACTAGCTGCGAAAACCCCGTGAACCCGGGAATTCGATACAAGTTTCGCTAGGTTGCCGCATCATATCATAGTATTGGTAATGGAACGGTCCTTGTCATGATGTCGACTTTCACACTCTTTGACTTACAGAAGTTATCTACAAAGGCAAAGCATGTGCACTGCACGCCTCTTATGACAGAACAATTAGGAACTAGTTCTGCATACCGTACCTGTTTACTGTTAGGATTTCTGTTGAAGCGCACAAGGTGCAAATTCTATTGGAGCGGTAACCATCCATCTTGGAACAAGCCGGCTCCTTCTTTGCTGTTGCTTGTCAGCTGTTTCGTACGATTGCCGAATCATCCATCTTGGAACGGGTAATAGAGTGGTCGTTGTCAAATGATGTGCATTTCCACGAACCACAATGGCTGCTGGGTCGTCCAAAGTGGTCAGCCAAGGCAAAGCAGGTGTGCGCTGTGTCACACAAAAAATTAGCACCTACCGCATACAGTACCCTGTTTACCGTCAGGATGTTGAAGGGGCACAAGGTGCAAATCCACCCACTTAATAAAAAATCGCACCAGAATCTCATCAAGAAAGTGAACTAGTTCCTATCAAAAGAAAAAAAAAAAGAAAGTGAACTAGCAAGCAGTTTCATCTTGAATATGTAGATCAAAATGACCCAAAAAGGCCAAACCTTGCATGCATCAGAACTGCAACTCATTTACAAACAGAACTATGTAGGTACATATACTACACCAGCAGCATGGATGCTGACATTATTCAGTATTTCAGATACATACACACATGACTAATTCATGGAAGTAAATTTTGAAGTCACAAAGCTGTGGTATAAGTACGTACAAGAAGTCACCGATATGTAAACTACAACTCATTTAGTTTAACTGAAATAAACCATAAATCCCCTATAGAAACCTGAATCAACAGCCTATTTCTTTTACCATCTAGAAGCCTCAATGCTACGTTTCCATGCTTCATTTCGTTCATTTGGCCTCTGATTGCTCACGCCGACCAACCAGCGATGCAATTATAGATTCCTAGTCAATCTTCACCGAAGAGTATATGAGCCTTGTGAACCATAAGCAGGCATAGAAACCCATGGTACCCGTGAGCATGAAGAAGGCATATGACGCAATAAGCATGTAGCCGAAGTAGAGCGCGGTGGGCACCACCTTTGTGATCTGAAGCTTCGTGAAGAAATAGAATGTAGCATACAGGAAGAGGTACAGCGCCGACGAGCCGGGCGTCAGGTAGGACCTCCACCACCAATGGTAGTTCTCACTGCACAACTGGAAGTAGCAGAGCAAAATGGTAGCCGATGCGCAGGTCAGGATCAGAACCACGAAGACCAGGAACAGGAACCCGAAGGTGTAGTAGAACTGGTGCAGCCATATAGATGTAAGGATGAAGAAAAATTCCATGAGCACCGCACCGAAGGGCAGGATGCCTCCAATCAATATCGAGATGAACGGGTTCATGTACCATGGTTGCCCTGGTATTGGCCGCGGTGTCTTGTTTGTCCTCACCGGGTACTCAATGGTGGGCTTGTTAAACCCAAGGTAGCTGCCAACGAAGACCAGTGGCACTGAGACACCAAACCAGAGGAGAACCAGTATAAACATGGTTGTGAATGGCACGGCACCAGAGGATTCCTCACCCCAGAGTAGCGCATTTAGGATAATGAATATGACAAAAATGACACCCGGGAATATCATGGCCGTCTTGATTGTGATCTTCTTCCATTCTGAGCCCCCGAACATCTTGTGAAGGCGAGCGGTGGAGTAACCTGCAAACAGGCCCATGAAGACCCAGAGAAGGAGCATCGTCGTAATGAGCCCTCCCGGATTCGAAGGCAAGAAGAGCCCAAGGACGGCGAACAGCAAGGTGACAAGGATCATCCCAAAAAACTGTACGCCTGTGCCCACATGCACGCACAGAAGGTCAGTGTTTGCAGGAGGCCTGAACACATCACCGTGGACTAGCTTCCATCCGGTCTCCTCCTGGGTTTCCTCCTGGTTCCCTAGTTGGTTGTACCTCGAAATGTCACGGTACAGAGTCCGGAGCATGATCATGGCAATCGTCCCAGAAAGGAAGAGGACCATCATCAGAGAATTAACAACAGAAAACCAATGCTCGTTATTCACCGGATTGTAGGTGTCCCAGCGTGATTCCCACTTGATATCACTTTCCTGCATGGCACAATATGAACAAAAAGAGGTCAGAAATGTTTATAAGTTTAATGGAAAATTTGGACCATCTATCTGAAGCTTGTAGAGAATGCTGGGTCTGTATCACAGAGCTGGCTTTAGACACACAACGCGGGAACTAGAACAGCAGAAACTACCTCAAAGTTAACATCATAGGTGAAGATGATCTCTTTGTTAGCCTCTAGTATTTGAGGCCCATCAGTATTTATAACAAGATGTCCCGGCCGTGAATCACAGGTTTTAAGGTTTGTCGCATTTCCCTTCCAGTCACCATCATATCCATGCTTAATACTGCAGCAGATATGAAAAAATGTACGCTATAAGCATCAAAGAAATGAAAAATGACGGCTCGTATCGTGGCACAAATCCATAAAGAACTTGCAGTCTCAGGGATGAATAGTGAGCACCTGGATTGTGTGACCTCAAAAGCCACAATCCTAGCAAGATCTGTGTGTGCATCCTTGTTATACTTCACCAGAAACTTCAAATGGTTGACGAGGAGATAGATCGAATCATCGCTCTGCATCGAGGAATTTCAAATCAGAAGGCTTTTGCCAATTTCCATGGACTGAATATATCGCTATTCCTAGCTAGGTAGTAGATCATGATCCCACCCCGCGTGACCGTCCCTTGAAGCCTACCAGCACACCTTGTTGATAGAATGGCTGATCGTATCCCATAATTGGGACGACCATTGGGAGGTCATCAAGAATCCTGCAAGTCACAAAAACAAGGCACACTGAACCATTTCAACTATCTGAAACTTGTGGATCCATTCCTCTGCAGGCAGCAAGTGACATCTCACATGTTTACATGGTACTCATCATCGATTTTCTCCTTCAAATCATTGACTTCTTGTTGGCTCAGAACAACCTTGCACACGATCTGACACAGCTTAGTCTCCATCATCTCGAACTGCATTGCAGTCAAATTCAAGGTCAATACAGCTCCGAGCTAATTACAACAACAAAATTATTAACTCTAATGTACTACAAAATTATTAACTCTAATGTACTACTACACAAGTGCCTACCTCATACAGCGAGTTCTCGACGCGGTCGCCGCGGAGGACCTCCCCGAGGTTGTTGGCGCTGTTGGTGACGGTGTGCGGCCTGCAGAAGGGGAGGGAGTAGTAGGAGTAGGGCAGCGGCGTCTTGAAGGAGCTCAGCTGGCTCACCTTCACGGCCAGCAGGTCCTTCTGCAACCAGGCACCACAACTCACACAGTACCATCGTATGAGGATTCACCAAACCCGAACACGAAATGCGAAAGAGGAGAAGTGGAGAACAGAGAATCAAGACCTTGCGGAAGTCGACTGGGGCGACGACGCCGGGGAAGGGGAACCCGCAGGCGGCGCTGGCGCATGTGAGGACGAGGAGGAGCATCGCCGAGTGGGTCGTCGCCATGTGTGGAAGGCGCCGGGGAGGAGAAGCCGAGGAGGGGCGAGGGAGAAGCCGTCCGCCGCGGCGGCCTCCGGAGGTAAGCGGTCCGGAGGTCAGCGGTCAGAGGTCCATGAGGGGCCCACTGGGATATGCTAATCGCCATGCACATGGCTCATCCTGCCTTCTCTTTACATTTTCCCGAGTGTCACTGAACAGTTGATTAATCCATGCATGATGCAATGCTGAAACTAGCAGGTGTTTATATTTAGTTCTTCGGGAGATCGTCCAGATTTTGTCATACACAGGCGTGTCAGGGCCGAACGTTTTGATGCAGGCGCGTCAGGGACGAACGTTTTGATGTAGGAGTGTCAGGGCCGAACGCAAATATTTTGATGTTTCTATACGCTCCCACTCCAAGAACAGTTGTGCATACAGGTCAAAAAAAAAAGAAAAAAAAGAACAGTTGTGCATAGCTGCACGTACCACCACTGCGGGCTAGCTGTGGAACCACGTGAATCCACGAAATCAACGGCAGTTTCGCAGGATTGCTAAAATCATCTCTGAATTTGGTAGTGCGTGACAGTTCTTGTCATGGTGCGGATTATGACAGTGATCGATCAAAGAAGTCATCACAGACAAAGCGTTGATCACTGCAGTTTCCTAATCCCAGATCGAGACACAAGAAATTAGCTCATACTGCATATATATACCCCCATTTTATTTCATTTCATTCAAAGGATATACATCATGGATAGATCAGAAGCCACAGTATATCCACACCGGGCTTCCAAGCCAGAGCACGTAGCGTTGCGGCATGAAATGGCAGATGGACTCGCCAGGCCGCGCCCCGAGCATCACGAAGTACCTGCCGTCCCAGTCGCTGGTGTCCATGTGGCAGACCGCGACGGCGGTGGCGCGCCGGGCGCCGTCCTCCTGCCCGGCGGACTCCACCCTGAACGCCCGCGTGTCCTTGGGCCGGTGGCAGAAGACCAACGGAGAAATTTGCTATTTTGCCCGTGCCTTCGGCGGCTTTCGTTATAATGCCCGTCACTACGTTGCCTCAACCGGTATAATGACCACATTGGTTTTTCCCATTTTCTGGATATATTTTGCACTTGAACGGACAAAACTACCCTCAGCATTTCCTTTACGAATCCATTGAATATTTGAATGGCAGCAACTCTGTTCGTCTCTCTGGTCGGGCTCGTCACGCGCAAGGTCGCCATCGGCGCGATGGAGGACGGCGACGGCGCGAATGGGCGCGCCAGGCCGCCGCCCGAGCCCGTCTCCTACAGTCCGAGCCCGTCTCCCCTGGGGGTGGCAGAAAACGCGACGGAACCATGAGGAAGGTTGCGCAGGCGTGTGCGTGGTGAGGCGTTCGCAAAGCAGCTGCAGCAGCAAGCTAAGACGGGGACACAACGAGCTCGAGGCAACGGAAGGACCTCACCGTGCTGGCGTGGTTGCCGTCCAGGTAGAAGCTTGATTCAGCTTCGATTACGTGTATATAGGACTGGATTTGGAATATTTATAGATCAATTTCTGGACAAAGATGTTTATTTGAGCTCGATTTCACGGTTGCTATCTTCGATTGCGCACAAAGATTCTTGATTTCAAGACACGTAGGAGAGAACATCAAGTGACACCGTGGAGACGCCTCGAGCTCGTGCGTGGCGAGAGCTCCGGCCATGCGGCCAACTCAAGCGGCGCGCGGCCACGGAGGCGCGTGCGCGCGGCGCGGCGGAGGCGGGCACGCGAACCGCGACGAGGCGCGACGGAGCCATGAGGAAGGTTGCGCAGGCAAGGGGAGGGGCGGAGCGGCGACGGCGACGGCGAGGTCGCCGGAGTCGAAGCGGCGGCGCAATGACGACGAATGCGCGAGGGAAGGCGAGTTGTGGTGTTCATGTTGCTGTGGGAGGCGTGCGCGGGGGCGGCGAAGCTGGGCGGCAAGGTGCGGCCGCCGGGCTCACCGTGACGGTCGCCGGCGACTGGCGCCGCTAGCGTCGGCACGTCAGGAGCACGGAACGAGACGGGCTGGGCCTCGTCAGGTGCAACTGGGGGCGGCGCGCTGAGACTGCCGGCGTCGTCCTCCCCGCGGCCTGCGCAAGGGAGGGCGCCCCTGGCCGCGCCGCACTGGTGAAGAACAGAAAGAGAGAGTCGGGTGAGAACGAGAGGCGATCCAGGGGTATTTTTGTCCGCTCAAGTAGTTGATAAATCACAATTCATTATGGAAAATCAAATAACCTTGAATGGGCATTGTAGCGTATGAGACAACGTAGTGACGGGCATTATACCGAAACCCAATGTTAGATGACAAAGCCCACCGAAGAGATGGGTAAAATAGCAAATTTCTCAGAACAACCTGGTACGGGTAAGGGATCGAGTGGCACGGCAGTGGCACCATGCCATCGCCGGCGTCGGCGCCACCACGCAGCGAGCGGGCTCCTTCACCCCGTAGACCACCGTCTTCGCCGCCCGCAGCGTGCTGATCCTTGTCATATCATGTGCATTTTCGCAAACCACAATGGCTTGCTTGGTCGCCCAAAGAGGTCAACCAAGGCAAAGCAGGTGTGCGCTGTGCCACCCAGAAAATTAGCACCTACGGCATACCGCACCCTGTTTACCGTCAGAATTTTGAAGGTGCACAAGGTGCAAATCCACCCACTTAATAAAAAAAATCGGACCAGAATCTGGTCAAGAAAGTGAACTAATTCCTGTCAAAAAGAAAAATGAAAAAGTAAAGTGAACTAGCAACCAGTTTCATCTGGAATTTGTAGATCAAGATGACCCAAAAAGGCCTAAACTTTGCATCAGAGGACGCAAAATTTGGTACTCTGCAACTCAGTTACAAGAGGAACTATGTAGGTACATACACTACTTAAGCAGTATGAATTCTGACATTATTCAGTATTTCAGACACATACACACATGACTAATTCATGGAAGTAAATTTTAAAGTCACAAAGTTGTGTGGTAAGTATAAGCACAACAAATATGTAAACTACAACTCATTTAGTGTAACTGAATTCAACCATAACTCCCCTATAGACACCTGAATCAACAGCCTCTTCTTTTACCGTCTAGAAGCCTCGATGCTACATTTCCATGCTTCCCTCTCCTTCATTTGGCCTTTGATTGCTCATGGTGACCAACGAGCTCGCGATGCAATTATAGATTCCTAGTCAATCTTCACCGAAGAGTATATGAGCCTGGTGAACCATAAGCAGGCATAGAAGCCCATGGTGCCCGTGAGCATGAAGAAGGCATAGGACACAATAAGCATGTAGCCGAAGTAGACCACGGTGGACACCGCCTTTGTGATCTGCAGCTTCGTGAAGAAATAGAATGTAGCGTACAGGAAGATGTACAGCGCCGATGAGCCCGACGTCAGGTAGGACCTCCACCACCAATGGTAGTCCTCGCTGCACAACTGGAAGTAGCAGAGCAGAATGGTAACCGAAGCGCAGGTCAGGATCAGAACCACAAAGACCAGGAACAGGAACCCGAAGTTGTAGTAGAACTGGTGCAGCCATATAGATGCCAGGATGAAGAAAAATTCCATGAGCACCGCACCGAAGGGCAGGATGCCTCCAATCAATATCGAGATGAATGGGTTCATGTACAATGGCTGCCCTGGTATTGGCCGCGGTATCTTGTTTGTCCTCACTGGATACTCAATGGTGGGCTTGTTAAACCCAAGGTAGCTGCCAACGAAGACCAGTGGCACTGAGACGACGAACCAGAGGAGAGCCAGTGTAAACATGGTTGTGAATGGCACGGCACCGGAGGATTTCTCGCCCCAGAGTAGCGCATTTAGGACAATGAATATGACAAAAATGACACCCGGGAATATCATGGCCGTCTTGATGGTGATCTTCTTCCATTCTGAGCCACCGAACATCTTGTGAAGACGTGCCGTGGAGTAACCAGCAAACAGGCCCATGAAGACCCAGAGAAGGAGCATCGTCGTAACTAGCCCTCCCCGATTCGAAGACGAGAGGAGCCCCAGGATGGCGAACAGCAAGGTGACAAGTACCATCCCAAAAAACTGTACGCCCATTCCCACATGCACGCATAGAAGGTCAGTGTTTGCAGGAGGCCTGAACACATCACCGTGGAGTAGCTTCCATCCGGTCTCCTCCTGGGTTTCCTCCTGGTTGCCTAGTTGGTTGTACCTTGAAATGTCGCGGTACAGAGTCCGGAGCATGATCACGGCAATCGTCCCAGAAAGGAAGAGGACCATCATCAGAGAATTAACAACAGAAAACCAATGCTCGTTAGTCACCAGATTGTAGGCGTCCCATCGTGACGCCCACTTGATACCACTTTCCTGCATGACATGACACATCATATGAACAAAAGGAGGTCATATAATTATAAGCTTTGCAATTGGAAATCTGAATATCTATCTGAAGCTTGTAGAGAATGCTGGGCTGGCTTCAGACAGACGATTCGGGAAGTATAAATGTAGAGCAGTAGAAACTACCTCAAAGTTAACGTCATAGGTGAAAATGATCTCTTTATTGGCCTCTATTTCTTGAGGGTCATCAGAGCTTAAAACAAGACGTCTCGACTGTGGATCACAAGTTTTAAGTTTTGTCGCATTTCCCTTCCACTCACCATCATATTTATGCTTAACACTGCAGCAGATATAAAAAATGTATGCTACGAATATCAAAGAAATGAAAACTGAAAGCTCGTGTCATGCCAGAAATCCATAAAGAACTAGCAGTCTCATGGATGAATAATGAGCACCTGTGTGGTGTGACCTCAAAGGCCACGATCCTAGCGATATCTGTGTGTGCATCCTTGTTATACTTCACCAGAAACTTATAATGGTTGAGGATGAAATAGGTAACATAATTACTCTGCACCAAGGGCATTCAAATCAGAAGGTAGTTGCCCATGGACTGAACATATCCGTATTCAGAGCCAGCTAGTAAGTAGATCATAAACTCACCCCGGCATACTGGCCCATGGCACCCAGATGCACACCTTGTTGATAGAATGTCTGTCGATAGAATCCCATAATTGGGACGACCATAGGAAGGCCATCAAGAATCCTGGAAGCACAAGAACAAGGAACAGTCAACCATTTCAATTATCTGAAACATGTGGATCGATTACTCTGCAGGCAGCAAGTGACATCTTACATGTTCACACGGTACTCGTCTTCGATTTTCTCCTTCAACTCGTTTGCTTCTTCTTCGCTCAGAACAATCTTGCACACAATCTGACAGAGCTTAGGCTCCAGCATCTTGAACTGCATCGTAATAAAAATTGCAATATCAAAAGCTAATTACAGGAACAAAATGGATAACACGGGAGGTGAATTGAACGGTAGATCAACTGTACCACCAGCGCTAACTGCTACTACCTCATAGAGTGAATTTTCAACGCGTTCGCCGCGGAGGATCTCGCCGAGATTGTTGGCGCTGTTGGTGACGGTGTGCGGTCTGCAGAAGGGGAGAGAGTAGTAGGAGTAGGGCAGCTGCGTCTTCGTGGAGCTCAGCTGACCCACCTTCACAGCGAGCAGGTCCTTCTGCACACCAGATATCACGACCCACACACAGCCACGGTGCATGAGTTCTCGCCAAGATCAAGAAAACAACCCGACTACGAAATGCGAAAGAGGAGAACAGAGAGCAGGAAAGAGAGAAGCAACCTTGCGGAAGTCGACTGGGGCAACGCCGGGGAAGTGGAACCCGCGGGCGGCGCTGGCGCATGCGAGGACGAGGACGAGGAGGGCCGTGTGCGTCGTCGCCATGTGTCTGGGGTTGGGATGACGCCGGGGAGGAGGGGTCGAGGGAGAAGCCGCCGCCGCCGCCCGGTGTGGCGCACTCCGGAGGTCATCGGTCAGAGGTCCACTAGCAGGTGTTTATAGTTGTGCTTGGCCATGAGCAGTGTAATACCAATGCACTGTAGTATAGAAAGGTGTGATCATGCTTCTTGATCAAAAAACAAGCAAGTGTTCTTAGTTGCCAGATATCGGTAAGAATATGTGGTGACGGGCTACTGTTTCTACAGTAGCTTCAGAGGAGAAGCAAACGTTTTTGATGTTTCTACGCTCCAAGAACAGGTGTGCCAAGTGAGTCAAGGAAATCAACGGCAGCCTCGCAGGATAGCTAAAATCATCTCTGAATTTGGTAGTGTGTGACAGTTCTTGTCATGGTGCGGATTATGACAGTGATCAATCAAAGAAGTCAGCACAGACAAAGCGTTGATCGCTCACTGCAGTTTCCTTATCCCAGATCAAGACACAATTACAAGCACGTACTCCATACCCCAATTTTATTTCATTATTGTGAGTTTCAGAGGAACAATTGCATAGTATATCATAGCTACTAGATCAGAAGCCACAGTTTATTCACACCGGGCTTCCAATCCAGAGCACGTATCGCTGGGGCATGAGATGGCAGATGGGCTCGCCGGGCCGCGCCCCGAGCATCTCGAAGTACCTGCCGTCCCAGTCGCTGGTGTCCATGTGGCAGACCGCGACGGCGGTGGCGCGCCGTGCGCCGTCCTCTTTCCCGTCGAGCTCCACCCTGAACGCCCGCGTGTCCTTGGGCCGGTGGCAGAAGAACACCTCGTACGGGTACGGCATCGGGTGGCACGGCACCAGGCCATTGCCATCGCCAGCGCCGCCGATCTCGGTGACGCCATTCGGCGCCACCACGTAGCGATCGAGCTCCTCCTCCTCCCCGTAGACCACCGTCCTGGCCGGCCGCAGCGTGCCGGCGCCTAGCGAGGCCGCAGCGAACTCCCCCATGGATTGCCAGGACGTGGCGCATGTGTGCGGGTCGGTCATGGGGACGGTCTTGCAGGTGGTGAGGGTTTCGGAGACCTGATCCGCCTTCTTTGACCCCTTTGGTATGCCGAACCTTGCGAGTATGGCGTCCAGGTGCTCGTGTCCGAATGGCACGGTGCTGGCTTCCGCTCTGGAGACGAACCTCAAGGATGGAGCCAACGACGACCTGGGCTGCTGCATCAGCTTTGTGCCTGCTGGCAAGACAGCTCCCGGGTACATGCTCCTCTTTGGGAATAACATGCCCCGTTTAACTTTAAGAGCTTGGCGCGCTGCCTCGGCGATATCTGACATTCGGAGAAGAGTGTGAGCAAGAGCTTTAAATATCTCAGAGGTATATTTTTACATACTACAACTAATAAAATATACATAGTTTGGGTTGTACATGCTCACAAAACTGCCAAGGTAATTGCAGTTTCGTAAAATGCAGATGGAGGTTTGCAAGTTTTAGTAATTACTCTATAGTATAACATTAAAAAATATATTACTTACCGCTAGAATTTGGAGTTGCATCCCGTGTCGCAGGGTGCATGGTACGTACGGAATTGTCATCATTTTGTTCTGCAAGAGAGTTAGGACATCAAGACATTGTGTATGACTGGTCAATTAACGAAACAAAAAATGGCTAAAGACTTGCCATTAGAAGCGTGAACATTCTTAGGAGAATCTGGATCCGGTGGCCAGTACACAGCGTAGGCTGCTTGAGCGAAAGACTTGCCTTTGTTTGAATCCGTAAGAGTGTCATTTTGTCCTGCAATAGAGTTAGAAGATCAAGACAAGTCTATGACTGATGAATTAACAATACGAAAAGAAGGCTGAAGACTTGCCACTAGAAGCGTGAACATTCTTAGGAGAATCCGAGTCCGGTGGCCAGTACACAGCGTAGGCTGCTTCAGCGAAAAACTTGCCTTCATTTAAATCCACAAGAGTGTCATTTTGTTCTGCAAGAGAGTTAGAAGATCAAGACATAGTGTATGACTGGTGAATTAACAGAAGAAAAATAAGGTTGAAGACTTGCCACTAGAAACGTGAACATTCTTAGGAGAATCCGGATCCGGTGGCCAGTACACAGCGTAGGCGGCTTCAGCGAAAGACTTGTCTTCATTTGAATCCACAAGAGTTTCATTTTGTTCTGCAAGAGAGTTAGAAGATCAAAGACATAGTGTATGACAGGTGAATTAACAGAAGAAAAAGAAGGTTGAAGACTTGCCACTAGAAGCGTGAATATTCTTAGGAGAATCTGGATCCGGTGGCCAGTACACAGCGTAGGCTGCTTCAGCAAAAGACTTGCCTTCATTTGAATCCGAAATAGTGTCATTTTGTTCTGCAAGAGAGTTAGAAGATCAAGACATAGTGTATGACTGGCGAATTAACAGAAAAAAATAAGGTTGAAGACTTGCCACTAAAAGCGTGAACGATCTTAGGAGAATCCGGATCCGGTGGCCAGTACACAACGTAGGCTGCTTCAGCGAAAGACTTGCCTTTATTTGAATCCATAAGAGTGTCATTTTGTTCTGCAAGAGAGTTAGAAGATCAAGACATAGTGTATGACTGGTGAATTAACAGAAGAAAAAGAAGGTTGAAGACTTGCCACTAGAAACGTGTATAGGAGAATCCGGATCCGGTGGCCAGTACACAGCAAAAGACTTGCCTTCATTTGAATCTACAAGAGTGTCATTTTGTTTTGCAAGAGAGTTAGAAGATCAAGACATAGTGTATGACTGGTGAATGAACAGAAGAAAAATAAGGTTGAAGACTTGCCACTAGAAGCGTGAACATTCTTAGAAGAATCTGAATCCGGTGGCCAGTACACAGCGTAGGCTGCTTCAGCAAAAGACTTGCCTTCATTTGAATCCACAACTGTGTCATTTTGTTCTGCAAGAAAGTTAAAAGATCAAGACATAGTGTATGACTGGTGAATTAACAGAAGAAAAATAAGGTTGAAGACACTAGAAGCGTAAACATTCTTAGGAGAATCTGGATCCAGTGGTCAGTACACAGCGTAGGCTGCTTCAGCAAAAGACTTACCGTCATTTGAATCCGTAAAAGTGTCATTTTGTTCTGCAAGAGAGTTAGAAGATTAAGACATTGTGTATGACTGTAACAAAAAGAAAGATGAAGACTTGCCACTAGAAACGTGAACAGTCTTAAGAGAATCCGGATCCGGTGGCCAGTACACAGCGTAGGCTGCTTCAACGAAAGACTCGCCTTCGTTTGAATCTGCAGGGTGTTATGCGATGTAATATAACTACGTGCATACTGTATAGACATCATATAAAAAATAAATATTTAGAAAACTAGTTTAAATAATAGTATAATACCGTTTAAAGGAGGAAGATCTGTCTTCTTATGGACTTCCTGTGCTGAGGCATACTTAGCACCGTCCGGGATATCCAAGCAAACAACTTTGGTGCCTAAGTTGCTTAATGCCAAAAGGACAATAAAGAGCATGCAAGAAGCTTTTCCTAGTTCTTTGAAATCCATGGCCATTCTAAAGGTGTATTTGTACCAAATGATCATTGAGACCATTAAGTTATTGAGCATGAACAGATAGTGAAGTATTTAATTCATAAACTAGAACTTAAATTGCATCGATCTTTCAATTTATACAAACCCTATTCATTTAATTTTGATGGCAAAAGTACGGAGGACCTTAGAATTACCTCTTCTAGTTGTTGTGTTTTCTTTTCCTTGATCAAATTGAAAGGACTTTTCTTGATCTAACTAAGAATCTTGTAAGATCATGTTGACACTTGTGCTACATGCATACGATTTTAGGCTTACATACAAGATCATGTTGACACTTGTACTATGGTTAGTTAATGGTAATTAATTTGTACAGATGCTTTGGGACACAGGTATGCAACCGAGTCTAAGATACAAGTAGATACATGCATGCATATAAGACATATGCCTTAATGACACTTCGGTATACATAAGAAAATATACTTTTCTTTTATACACTATTGTTTTATTTCTTTCAGATGTCCTTGTATCTAATATGTCTTTTCTATTTGAGGAATGTAGGTCTACTGATATCTTGGTACTATAACAAGATCCCATTTCCTTCTTTTTTTCAACAGATCAAACTTTAATAAGAGGGAAAAGTTTATATAAGGGAGGAAGGTAAATAAGTAGTAAAGTGAAGTAATGCTCACTTTCTGACCAGCAGAGTCCGTAGCGCTCACATTGTAAAGAGTAAGGAGCATCAAAATCAGAAAAGAGAAATATTTCTTTTTTTTTTGGAGAAAAAGAGAAATATTTCTTGGTATCATTTGCCCCTTATTTTTTGACAATCCAAGGGCTGATGAGGCCCATGACTTTAGATCCAATGCCCATTATCGTGAAAAGCTGGGCTGGGCCATATTTCACGAGACTGAGAAGCCCTATCTTAAATTAACAGTAGTAGTGGTTCAACTTCGCTTTTTGTTTTCTTCAAATTTTTTTTGTGGGGACTTTTTTTGGTTTTTCATTGTTTGATAAGGGGATCCAACGTCTCTAGTAAAATGTTTTCTGAAGAAGGTATTATCTGTTTGTTACCTACACTACTGCATGTACATTTTTTCATTCTTTTTTAAGAAACAAAACCATTGCTGCTCAGGCCGAGCATATATAAGAAGCGCTGCTCTCTACGGGTGGAAATTTTTCTGCATGTACGGATGCAATATATCAATGGTGGCTGTCAACATGATACAGCTTGAAACTTATCTTCTGGGATCTCTTTTCTTCTGTACCATGTCTTCAACGATTAGCGCAAGTTCCTTCGAGAAAAGTTTCACAAAAAACAAGTTCCTTCGAGAAAAAGAAAAGACTAGCAATAGATTTGCTTGCATGCCTTGCTGTGCATCTTTCCATCCATTATTGTACCAAGTCACGCGCTAAGCATGTCATCAAAGTACTAACCAGGAAGATCATCGGTTAATCATTGTTAGTTGGTAACTAACCCTTAGGAGTCCTTATCCAACTTCCATGTTGGTCTATTTTCTAACTAAGCATGCATGAGCAATCACATGGGAGCATGCAAGCAAAGGAGAGCTAGGCGGGTAGCTAGGGTAGTAACTTTGGTCTCCTTTTTATACGCAAACTTGATTCTTCTGTATCGAGTAGCTGATGGCTGTCAAGAAATAGTAACTTATAGCATGGACATGGCAAACATACTCTCTTTTTTTTCTTCGAAAGAATACATCGCAACACATCCCGTGTCTATAAAATTCACAAACTAATCTTAAACATATATCGGCAAGTGCTCAAGTCCTAGCATCAATCTTTCTTGAAGAGTGGAATATATAGACAATTCTTGACTAGTAACAAATTAACAAGTGCCCAACTAATTCTATAGCATCTAACTTTTCGCCAAATTCTAGTTAAATATCCATGGCCCTTGATTTTTCATCTCTTGTTCCTCCATGGATCCCCCTCTAATTGTCATTTTGTCGATACCTTTTTTGGCATCAATTTCAAAAAGGCCAAATGGACGTTATTCCAGTCCTCTTAGCCTTTAAATCGCAAACAAGATACCCCAAAGTGTGGAGATACCCCTATCACCCAATGGCGTGGGTGATGATTCCCTTTTGGCCCTTTTGAGATATAGCCGTACATTCTTACGTGCTCTTCTTTATCTACTATAAGCTTGAGCCTGAGTTAATCGGTGATGTGAGAGCTTCGTGCAGGCATGATCGGTGCACATATATGTGGACATATATAGGTATGCATGCACATAAATAACTTAAAGATTCGCTTTCAAGTGGATACGTTTCTTAACACGATAGGTTGAGAGCTAATGGCGAGCTAAAGATGGGTGGACACGTACTATGGGCCTATGGCTCATCTCTCGGCATCACTACCAAGCTATCTATCATGCATATGCATGGCATTGCTTTAGTACCAATTGGTAATTTTTTGTACAATTCTAAAGGCGTGCACCTTTTTCTTTGAGAGTTACTTAACCTGCCTAAATCTGTACCTTGTGTGTGAGAAAGAGATCATGTACGCTAGATTATGACAGACGATTATAATAACCGTGCATGCAAATCAAGTCCTTTTGTTTAATGCATGAGTGGTTTGAAGAGAAGCCTGCCCTGCAGATGATTTATGTGCCTTTCCGCATCCAATATCTGAGGCGAAACATGTTTCGTGGAGTGATTGGCTAATTCACTTCTTTCGCAGATTCTCCTTTGGCGGTTGTTGATTAGCTCCACTAATAAGCTATGAATCGAGCAGATTCGGTGATGGCCCTGGCTTGATCCATTATGAGCCATTTGGGTACGGCCAGTCGGGAGTCGGCATCCATGCATGGCCAGCAGTTGGTGGCGGAAGAAGCACCGGTCCTGAGTTACAAGGCACGTAAACAAGGCACGTATGTCTTGCCGGCCACTCTTCAGCCATCATCAGGTGCTCGACCAGCAGTTTATAATTAATTTTTTTAGAACTATGACAGGTGACAATATATTGGGTGTATACATGGTTGCTTGTGTGTTAGCCAGCGGGATGGGTTGTTGACATGTATGATGTTTTGTTTTTTGCAAGTTCAGAGTGCATGTATTGTGTCTTGATGGAAATAGGAATATATTACTGACGATTAAACTACTTCCAGTAAGACAATCAAGGCAACAACAACATATAATCTAGGTATGCAAATCATCAAAAGCGCTTGCATCGTAGATCATCATATAACAGAGATGAACAACTTCTAAGCACGGTGACTAGCTAGGATCATGATATAAACAAACACTAGTATCCAGTACGGGTTGTATGAGATGACTCACGGGGAAGCGCTCCGGGCGATGATCGGAGTGGACTCAAATGCGTCAGTGAAGCGGATGGAGAAGACGAGATGGCAGCACGATAGCAGAGGGCAAGAGGGGCAAAAGGTTGTGTTCTGAAGGTGGTGTCTTACCCATATATATACACCATCAGGTTCACGGAGTTATGGTAATTACTCAACGATTACGAAATCACGTTAATCACCATTAAAAAGAATTAAATGCTTGTAAAACCATATTATATCATCATTAAGAGAAAATAATTGCTTACCATATATAGCTTGCCAGTGCAATCTTCTCCATGCATGAAAAATATTTTAAATCATAGCGGACAATTTTTTGTCCGATCTATGTATTTATACATGTTGAATCTGAACAGTCCTTTTTTCTCACAAGTTGATTTGGACATTGAAAATTCCTCTAAAGATCAAGATTTTCCTTTGGCACCTTCAAAAATGTGTAATATTAACGAAGGATAACCTTGTGAAACGCAATTAGAGTGGTAGTCAAAAGTGTTGTTTCTGCAATTGCAATGAAACAATGAAACATCTTTTTTTTTCTACTGCCGTGCGAAAACTATTTGGAGGATAGTTAATATTTCTATCGGCTTATCCCCTCTTAGATCAATGGCACCGTATCCTATGAGAACCAGATTCGTGTGAGAATTATGAGAACTTCAATCTGGGCCACATGATTTTGATCCAATGGGGCGCATGAATTCAGGTGGGAGGGGGAATTTGCAAAGCGGGCAATGATTTTGCAAATCCCCCCTCCCACCTCTCTCTATGCGCCCCCATTGGATCAAGATCATGTGGCTCAGATTGGAGTTCTCATAGTTCTCACACGAACCTGGTTCTCATAGGATACGTTGCCTAGATCAATAGCTCATATATTGGGAACTTGGCTAGCGGGGTTCCATCTAAAGGAGAAAAAAAACTATATTAGTATGGACGGCAGCCCTATATTGGGTCAACTGACGGTGTCAAAATGATGTGGTTTTTGACAATGTCAACTATTTCTCCCTTATGAAGGTTATTTTCAGGGGAAACGTGCTAGCTACGGTTTTGGGCTTTATTGCAGCATGATGAGACAAAGAAGACACTCCGTTCTGCGAGCTTATCTATGTAGATTGCTGCCATGGACTTCTTTGCGAGGAGCGGGTGGAAATTTAATTATAGACTTTGTCTTTAGTTCGTTTCTTTGTTCTCAGTCAGAATAAGTCCGAACGTTGTATGTGGAAATGCAAAGGCAAACAAAAGATGACGCGGCATGGTGCAGATGGATCCTGGTCCCAGTCGCTTTGTGGCTCAGTGCCATTTACTTTCTTCTTATTTTTGCTACACAAACCCTTCATTTTTTTTTTGCGAAAACATTAGGGAAAAATATCAATTCATTTTTAAGCTACAAAATTATCATAAGGTGTCATCTGTAAAAAACAATAGTTTAGTACATACATGGACGTGTAAATAACTTATGTTTTTTTATTGATATGAGAATTAATGTATTTATAATAATGGTTTTGCTGGGTAATTAATACAGGCCTTTTTGAGGAAATATTAATAAACATATTTAAGGTATACTTATTGAGTTAATAAAGTTGTCATAATGGTCATGGTAGGTAATTTATTACCTAGATATGCATATAGGGTTGTTCGGGTAAACATTTTGTAATGTAGTAATGATGAGTACATAGTAATATTTGTTTTCTTACCAAATTGCAAGATGTGATAGATAAAAACGGCCCCAAAACCCGGTGAGCAAAACAGTACAGTGTAAATTGCTGCAGATTACACCGCCGAAACTGGCGTACGTGAGGCATACAAATCTGGTTTTTTCACGTGACCGGGATCTCTTGTAGTAGGCCCCAAAAGGCCAAAACGTTCGTGGATGGCACAGCCGCCACACACGATGGCTTGGCTTGGACTGATGGATGCTATTACGAGAATTGTCATGCTGTATACTTTTATTATCTTCGTCTCTTAATAGTTATTATTTTTAATTTTTTTAAATGTTAAAATAAATATGCTATAATTAAAATAACCTATAAATGATAAAAACATGTTACAAAAAATAAATAATATTGTTAAAAAAATAATAAAACAAACGGTTAAACAGGTTGTTCAAAAGTCAAAAGCGGCAATTTTTTGGGGACGGAATAAGTACGATTCTTGCAGAAAAAGACAAAAAATAGGCATGCCTATACCAACCGATCCAATGCTATTCACCACAATGAAGCTACAGCTGTTGTAGCTATTTTCTCTTGAGGAAAATTTAGCCATTTGAGATAGATGGATAATGCATCATATCATCACATGTACTCACCATATCATTGCTCCTTTGATTCCTCAGCTTGGCTCTGTATGTAGACCGTAACAATGCACTATGTCTGTGAACATTCTCCTCACTACATCTTCTCTGTGACACCTGAGCAATGTGATATTTACCAAAATATGTAGCATCCTGTCTAATAATTTGTAGTGTGTTCAACATATGTAGGCCGTTTCAGTTGACGTTTCATGCTTCTTGGCTCTGTTGAGAAAGGAGTTGGCTTACGCTACTATCCATATCGGCATGCTAGTTCTTCGTAATCAACAACGAGATCTCATCGCCATGGACAACTACGGAAGCACGTTCCACACGTCTCTCTCTTTCTCTCTGTAAAAAAATGTTACGCGTGCATGCAAGTGAAAATATCTCTGCCCCGGTCTGCAGGCAGTACTCCTCTCAGCATGGGCGGATCTACAGGGTAGTCCAGGTAGTCCCAGGACTACCCTGTGTTTTCCAAAGTTACATAGGAGCAAACCAACTATTGAACAGCAGGAAAAAAAATTAGAGTAAACAAATGGACCAGATACCTTCTACTCTGCTAGTCTAGTTTGTTACTGGCGCATAGAACCGCTGCACGACCCGAGCAGCGGCCCAGCAAGATAGGTCGCATGCTTCAGAAGGTTCTTTTTTTTTTGCGGGTTCCGTATGTCCAAACTTGCCTATTTTCAATCGCTTGATGCACTATTTTTTTTATCCAAGATCTGAATGATTTTGTAGTCACATTTATTGAGCAAGTCATTTTCTCAAATGTAATGGAGAATGACTTGAGAGTTTCATTCCCAAGAGAGAGCATAGAGTGCTAGTTGTAATATTTATATCTGAAACCAATTTTGCATTTTAATATGATAAACTGACTAGTTCTACCATATTTTAATATGAGATTATGTCCATTTTTAGTCTACTGTTACTATGAATTGTGAGAAAAATTTTACAGTATATATGCATGTGATTTGAAAAAATTCGTCTAGGACTACCCTGCTGACAAATCCTGGCTCCGCCACTGCCTCTCAGGAAGCTTGCAAGACGAGAGTGACCGATCGACTACTAGCTCCATGCAAATGTCCGTATGTGGCACAAGAAAATGGTGCCGTCCAGTAGGTCACTTGTGGTGTGTTGCCCGTGTCGCAAGGTGTCCGGATTTTTTGCCACCTTCTCTCTCTCTCTCTCTCTCTCTCTCTCTCTCTCTCTCTCTCTCTCTCTCTCTCTCTCTCTCGCCCCATGGAGTTGTGTGTGTCGTGACAAACGGGTCAAACTCGGAAGCCTTTCTCTTTGATTTGCTCCAATCCCATCATCCAGCTCGGCGTCTTTGCCCGCAGTCACACTCACCTCTGAGAGCGTCTGAGCTTGCCTCTGTCCATCACGTCGGCTGGTCATGTTCATACACTGTTGCTTCTGTAAAGAAGGTGGAGCAGGGACAGCACTGCTCCAGCTCGTACTACCGTGGCATTGCCCGGAAAAAGTGTTGAAGACAAGATAGTACCGGCACAGTGACCACTAGGGATGTGTGAGATCATGTGTGGAAGAAGTACAGTAACGTGTCCCCCAGGTTTTGTTCGCAAATGTTTTTTTGATTAAGCACAAAACACCCACAAAATCGGGTGAGCAACTAATCTAGTAGTAGTACTAGAGAGTAGTAGTGTCCATTTCTGCAGATGACATAGGCGGTAATAGATAGGAACAACATAAAAGCTAGGGTACGTAAAGCAAACAAATCTGGATTTTTCACAGGACGGAGATCTCTTGTCGGCCCCAGAAGGCCGAAACATTCGTGGATGCCACAGCCGCCACACGATGATGGCTGGGCCTGGAGATGGTGTTATTATTAGGGGTGCGTTTGATTTTGTTACCCTCTTGTACCGAAAGTTGCCAAACCTACAATTTGGGCTCCACTTGTTTAGGCGTAGTAGAAATTTGGTTTGGCACCTCCTCCAGATTGGTCAGGGTTCCTGGCCATCACACGAGTACGTACAGTACCCCCTAACTTTGGCACAGGAATCTTTCCCTAATGAGTATGTCCTATGTACATGTGCACAGTGATCCAAATCTGCACACATGCTACAGTACCTAAATGTGGCAAAGAAAGAAGAAAACCCCCACGTCGCCGAGAGAGAGAGAGACATCGATGCAGGGGAGAGACACGCCCTGGCGCAAAGTACAAGCACGGCACCGCACGCATCCACGGAAATCTTTGTGGCAGCGAGAGGAGAGGAGGAAAAGACACGGGCACGGGCGCAGGCAAGGGCACGTGAAGATGAATTCGTGCAGCGTCCGGCGGGCAACGCGACGAGACGGTCAGGCAAGTGGGCGGTGTCAGCGGCAGGCAGCGAGAGAAATGTTGCCGGGCGCGCGCGGTAGAATAGGATGACGACGACGACGGCGAGGAAGAAGCCGCCGAGCGCCAGAGACGAGACGACCGAGGCCCCCCTTCCGCGGATGCATGCAAGCGAGCGTGCTCCGTGCATGCACGTACACAGTCACTATCCTTAAACCCTCATTTCTATCCGGTACAGTGGTGTGTACCTTCAGTGATAGTGGTAGACGAAGATGCGAGTGCTGTGGCTGACACCGCCTTATCGCGTCAATATCACTGTTTGTGTAAGTGGTTCGGGACAAGGCGGGTGTCAGCAAAGGTTCTCATCTCCGTGTCTCTTGTGGTTGGCATTGCCCATGCATTTCACGTAGGCCACGGTTTTTTTTTTTTTTTTTTTTTTTTTTGCGAGGGCGTAGGCCACGGTTTTTGACTGACCACCAAGGTGATTCCTTGAAATACTACTCTACCACCATGTGCCATGCATGCCACCGATATACTAGTAGTACGTTCGTTCGTTCGTCGGCGCACGCAGACCTAGCTAGTATTCATCTTGGCATGTTGCCTTTTTAAGGGTTACAGCTGGACTACTCGATTAAGAAAACTGCGCCGCGGCGGAGGGATTCGCTGGAGAAAGCGAGCACGCAGCTACGTACTCCGGCTGGTCCCCGGGCTACTGGGTTAGGCCTAAAGACGAAACGAATATGGATGCAGCACGATTAAACCCAGATCGAGGCGCGCGTGTGGAAGCGTCAAAAAGCCCCCGCGCTTTCTGCCGCCTCGGCCCCGATAAACAAGGCTTCATCACTGGTGCGGTGCGGTTGCGGACGACGACCAGTGGGAATCCATCCGTCCGTCCTGGCAGCCAAGCCGATTAGATTGGCGAACGTCGCATCGGCCGGGTCCGCGCGCTCACGCAAACTAAAGCTGAGGAGGAGAACGGGGAGGCCTCGCCAACGAACGTACGTGTACGTGCCTGCTGCATGCCGGCCGGGCTCCGCCATCAAAAGCAGGTAAAGCCAGCCGCGGCCCATGCATGCATGCATGCGCGGATCGATCGCATTTTGTGCCAATGCATGCGCGTCGGATGTCTCTCGGATCCGCATTCGCTATCACTAATTTCGACGAGGGCGCTCGTATAATCAGGGAGAGTAGTTGATCAATTACGGCGACGTGAGCTATGCGAGGGAATCCGCGGCTAGGAGTAGTTACCTGTGCGCGATCACTGGACGGATAGGACGGCGCGGTAGGTTTTGGATCCGTGCCGCTTGGCCTCGCCTCGCCTTCGATAGTTCCAAACTTTCCAAGTCGAAACTACGGCAAAACCATACGCATGCATTGGCGTCGGTCACGTACCAGTCTAGTACTGGTACTACGTGGCTACCAGCTGCTCCCGTGGCTACATCCCACCAAGTCACGTCTCGGCACGAACACCTGGCGTTGATGGGATGCTTGATTGCATTGACAAGGCATGCATGCATGCACGTGAAAGCTCAGTTTTGGAGGGGGGCTATGCTAGGGCTGCGTGCCACCACGCAGAAGCATCTCTGGCACCATCTGGACTACACGGACGACCGCACCGCACCGCCCCGCCCCGCCCATCCGTAGCTTGCTGCTTGCTACTCCTACCTCGTCAGCGGAGAGCGAAACGCCAACGGACGCCGATCGATCCATGTGTGCACGCATGCAGTGGATTGACTGACATGTGTTCAATCAGCGGTGCCAAGTGTCGTCGGTGCATTTCGGGTCATCGATCGTCGGAGTATACTTGATTGTAGAACGACTTGAATTAACACGGTGAACTTGTAGAACGATTTCAATTAACACGGGGGAATTGTACAACGAATTTGTTGCCAACCATCTTTCTTTTTTTCTTCTTCTTATGATACATGTTCTGCTTTGTAGTAGCCATTAGGAATGACACAATCATTTTTTAATTACAATATAGTATATGGTAGTATTAAGGTGATTTAGGTCCAAAAGTGCCATGTATTTGAAAAATCGAGTGTCTAAGTAGGGTGCATGAAGTATGAGGTATATTTGAGGGACCGTCAAACAAGAATCCTTTGCTTGTTCATACCTTGTCAAGTCTCCTGTGTTTGACAAATGCAACTAAATTGACTTGCTCATGATTCCATGAATATACTCACAAGTCCAGACCAGCAGTTACAGAGAAAACACTTCAAGCATATTTTATATAGAATGGTCCAATTTGGTGATGACTCGCGGGAGCCTCTAGTAAACCCCAACTTGCAATCTTGGACTCTGATTAATTAAAAGAGATTGGGCGATTACTTAACGAAACACCACACTAGAAGCCAGGCGCATAACTGAAAGTGAAAGACCTATATTGTATATACTACAGCAGGTTCAGCACTCCACAAGTAGGCATTCAGTAAGCCAAGATTTGACTATTCAATCTTGAGGTGATGGCAATTAACAAATCTACCACCAATTATCAACGCATATATTTCTGTCAATCACAACAGATACTTTTTGACCCTTGCTAACCCTCTCCCCTTCGTCCTCCCCAACTCTCTCTACCATTCTATCTCCTTTCCATGTCTTTGCATGCCTCCATTAGTTTATGCCCCATGAACACAGTCTTTTTGGCAAAAGCAAGGATTAGAGGAAGACACAAGCAAGTAAGGCCACCTGTCACCAGTTGGAAAGGAGCTAGCGGAGCAAGCAAGCTCGAGAGGTCAAAAGAGCGGTGATGCATGCAAATTGCCAAGAAGAAGCACGTACTTAACGCGGCAATTAGTGAAAGTTAATTTGCTCTAGTGTACTACATGTCCACTTAAACACCGGTCAGCACTTGACAAACGTGGTCTACACCCACATTTGACTCCACACTTTGCCATAACTTTTGTGTCCATGTCCCCTTTAATCTGCTTCAGTGGCTGCCTAGATGCCATCGCTTTGTTAAACAATCTGTGCTGCTGTCATGCTCCGTGGTCTGCTTGCTGTTGTTGTTCAAAGGTCTTGACTGGGCTACATGCATAACATAATTCAGTTAACACGGCTTTCGTAACTAGATCCGATCGACAATGCAGAGCACTTGACAAGCAAATTCTTCGCAGTCGCGTATAAAGTGCGGACAGGATTGTCGAAGAAACATCCTATTCGACCATTCCTGTCAATATAACGACACGACATGCATTATATAAAATTTGAAATCGTTCGTCAGTACGTTGTTCGATCAGGTGGCTAATTGTTAATATGAGGGCGACAACAGGGACAGCGACTGATTGGCATGTATTAGAAGATTCAGAACCAGCACTAGACGCCGATCGAGAAGGCAGTAGGAAGTAGCTTAAACTAGTGTACCGATTAATTAAAATAAGTGAGTCCTGGTCACATTTTCGTCGTTGCGAATTTTTTTTTTACAGTTGTTTCATCCATTGGCAACGGTTGATTTCTGGAACAGAAAGGGTCATCTATCACTGCCGCTTCAAAAGGACTTTTCCACCGTACCGGATTTTGAGCTGTTCTATCTCTCTGAAATTTCTGTAAACTTCTTGCGAAACTGATTTTTTCGAAAAAGAAGGATGGCACGGTGCTAAATATACTCGTGGCTCAATTTCTCCCACCCCGCCTTAGCTAATTCAGAAAGGTGCCAACTCAATTATGCCGAGCTGCCAGAATGCACGGTTCCAGTGCTGTCAACACAGGTCGTGGATTATATTCCAACAAATATTTCAAAAAAGAAGGAAGATATGATGCTAAATATACTCGTAGCTCAATTTCGTCCACCCCTAATTCAGAAATGTGCCGACACAATTTTGCCGTGCTGCCAAAATGCACACTATGTGTGATGCAACGGCAGAAATCGAAACATTGTGGAGGGTAGTCGAAAATCGATCGGCACACTGACATTAAGCAATGGCAGTGTGCTAGGTGAACCACGTATGGATCACACGAGAGCCACTTTACATGTTAGCTTCACTTCTACTCGGTTGTTCACTTCACGAGTACTACAATTTGTATCCTGAGTATATCTGATCGAGAAGAAGAACGACCCCCCCTGAGATATATTATATATCCTGAGTTCATTCATATATATCCAGATAACTGTTTCTCGTAGAATATATGTTTGGATGCCCTACAGTTTGTAGGTTCCGGCCTATCCTAATCTGCATCACTTTTCATACAAATCTTTGTTGAACCACGCAGAATCTCACTTGTTTAAAGGCTGGTAAGCTTTGGGGAAATTGCAAATCAACCATACATTTGAAGTTCAATTATGAAACTACCATCAATTTTCAGATTTTGCAATTTCACTGCAGATTTTTCACAAAAACTGTGTTGATCTTGCAAAATATTTTACTATTTGTGGTGATCTTGCAAAATCTGAAAATTGATGGCTCCTTCATAATTGGAGTCCAAAATTATGGTCAAAATTATAGTAATATAAGATTAGCTAGTAGGTTGATTTGGCGCCTTTAATAAACTGTTATTGACGTCGATGGCTTATTAGTAGCATAAACAAGTACTAAACCACAGTCTTCAGCACTAATTTGGAAGCCCACTTCTTAAATCACCACTATCTAATCAAATCCAAGAGTATTACTAATTTTCCCCAGCCCCACACAACGCCCTTCCTCCTCAGTCGTCTCTCCTGCGGAAGGAAATTTTGTGAGACCCGGTCTCACAAAATATTCGAGAGACCCCCTCCTAAACACGACATGTGTCCTGTTGTAATCTCAAAGCAAGCAGCCCTCAATCTCCGTTGTCTCAAAGGTTTAATTCGATGCCGTCTGAGCCTGAATATTAGTTTTCTCGAATGGAGGGCGACAACAAGTTCTCGAAATCCATTGATCATAAGGTTCGTCCCGTTAGCTCAGTGCATGTGCACCTTCGACGAGTTCCAGTTTGCGGCAGGTGTGTCCAGGGAGACATGGGAGAAACCTCTCAAACCAGTTGAAGACTTGAAGCTGATGACGAGGATTTCAATCCAAGTGAGTCTGAAAGGGTTGCTCCATCAGATTTGGAGACAAATCGAAGGTTGAAGAAGCGAGTGTGACACAGATACAATTTTCGGGTATAAAACCTCGATGAAGCTGCAGCGCGATGTGGAGGCGCGACGGACTTGTGAGTACATGCTCCCTCAGATCGAATCGATCGATGAAGACGAAATTAACTCTCCGGCCGCTGTCAGTTAAGAACCGTGAGGCCCTGATGATTGATACTGCTTTGGGATTAAAGTATGACACGTGTCGCATTTAGGATAGGGTCTCACCGATATGCGTAAGACCCGGTCTCACAGAATTTGCTTCCCTCTCCTGCCCTGTCAACCTAGCTACGTGTATAAATGTCCCTCGCACCCCTCCTCTTCGTGAAACAGCACCACAGCATCGGCCAGCAGCAGCAAGCTCTCTTTGTTAGCTAGCTAGTTGCTTGAACAAAAGCGAGAGAGCTACACACAGTAGTCGAGATCGATCGGTCGGCTTACAGCAGGTGTAGAGATCGTTAGTGGCATGGCAGCGATGGATGGAGGGAAGGTGGTGGTGAGGGTGAGGGAGTTCGCCATGGAGAGGGACCTGGCGGCGGTCGACGAGCTCGAGCGCCGTTGCGAGGTCGGCATGTCCGGCGACACTGCCGACGACGGCGGCTGCAAAAAGAGGAGGAAGAAGAAGAAGAGCATGTCGCTCGTCGTCGAGCAGTTCGGCGACCCGCTGGCGAGGGTCCGCCACGCGCCGGAGCACGTTATGCTGGTAAGTTCGTCAGAGCTATCTAACCAACGCACATCAACCAACTTATTTTAACCCTCCATTAACAAACAAACATGCACTCATCATATTGATTATTGGCAGCCTGATTTGATCATCATGAATTTATAAGTAGTGCATGCATGACGGTGACGTGCAATTCTTTTTGGGTACTGATGAATCGCGCGTGCGTGCTGATTGGAATGCTCAGGTTGCCGAGTACGGCGAGGCGATTGTCGGGCTCATCAAGGCCTGCGTCAGGACGGTGAGCAGAGGCGGCGGCAAGAAGGCTTCCTCTCCTACTTCTTCTTCGTCGTCATCGTCGTCTTCTTCCTCCAGCTCGGATGAGCTGAAGTCGTCGTCGGCGGCGGCGGCGTACGTGAAGGTGGCTTGCCTAATGGGCCTCAGAGTCTCCCCCTCTCACAGGTACCGCCGCCTCCTCCGCTCTGGTTATGATGATTCATTTCATTTGCGCCGACGCATGCACCATGCGTCCATAGTAGTATAATTTTCTGCTCAATTCCAATGGTACTTTACTCGCTTGCCTAATCGCGCGGCGCCGTGGAGGGGGACCACCGCCAGTCTTGCTGGTTGGCCGGATTCCACTGGCGCACGGTTCCCGAGCCCCGCGCCACCGCGCGCGCGCCGCCGCCCGCATTCTTGGTTTGAGCGGCCGGATGCTAACGGTGTGGCCGTACACTTGCAGGCGGATGGGGATCGCTTCGAAGCTGGTGAAGCACGCGGAGGAGTGGTGCCGCGCGCGCGGCGCGGCGCACGCGACGATGGCGACGACGTCGTCCAACGCGGCGTCGCTGGCGCTCTTCACGGGCCGGTTCGGGTACGCCCCGTTCCGCCGCCCGGAGTTCCTGGGCCGCCCCGTGCACGCGCACGACCTCCCCGTCCCGCGGTCGCACCGCGTGTTCCAGCTCCCGCCGCCGCTCGCCGCGGCGGCGTACGCGCAGCTGCTCCCGCCGACGGCCGCCGAGTTCCTCCCCGCCGACATGCCGACGCTGCTGGCGCACAAGCTCACGCTCGGCACGTTCGTCGCCATCGAGACCGACCCAACGGACCCGTCGCTGCCGCCGTCGTTCGCAGTGCTCAGCGTCTGGGACGCCACCCGCGCCATGCGCCTCCGCGTGCGCGGCGCCCCGGCGCTGCTCCGCGCGTCGCTCGCCGCGCTCCGGGCGCTCGACCGCGGCGCGCCGTGGATGCGCGTCCCTTCCATCCCGGACATCTTCCGCCCGTTCGGCGCCTACCTCCTCTACGGCGTCCGCATGTCCGGGCCGGCCGGGCCCGAGCTGCTCCGCTCGCTGTGCCACCACGCGCACAACGTCGCGCGCAAGAACCCGGACTGCGCCGTCGTCGCCGCCGACGTCGCGCCCGACGACCCGGCCGCGGCCGCCATCCCGCGCTGGCGCCGCTTCTCCTGCGATGAGGACGTCTGGTGCATCAAGAACCTCGACAAGAACGACGACAATGCCGGAAACGGCGAAGCCTACGACGACGAGGACGACTGGGCGGCGCCGGCGCCGCCGGGCACCTTCCTGTTCGTCGACCCCCGGGAGTTCTGACCGACGTCGCCGCGCGCTCACCCATGACCCACCCATGCAAAGGCAGGTGCAGGCAGAGGCTCGCCACCTCATCACCTCTGCCAATTTTGAAGACGGCACGTGCAATGTACATACAACTGGTGCCGCAATGGCAATGACCTGCCTTGCCATTTGTGGCATCAACCACTAAGCTAAAGTCATGTCTGTAACGTTAGCATTTGCTTTTCTCAACTTGTTAGAACGGCGACGAGGTTTGGTTAATTACTAGTACTAGTTTCTAATCACTGTCAATGGAAGAGAAGAAGAATCAAATCCACCTGTTTTCTTCAACTGTGCATGGCAAATGGGTACAACGCTGAAAGCATCCGAAACGCACGACAAATACAGCAGCAGAGGATATCCAGACGAAAACGACGTGCCGGGAGACGACGGCGACATCTAGATACGATTCACATGGCTAAGTCAGAATGTTTTCTGCCTATGTGAACATTACAACGCAGGATTGCATGTCATCACATAGGCGCATGAAACTCTTGAATACTACATAGTATCTAGTAAGATGCACGGAATCATTTGGGTTATGTGATATTCTTCGGAAGTTCTGGACATAATTCACCTCACGGGGCCTCAGTCAAAAAGGTAAACCGACGTCTGAAAAAGAAGCCTTTACAGAACTAATTGGCGTTCTAGATACTACTGCTTTAAAATTAATCTGTCAGTCCTTATCAGATTGTTCTCCCAAGTACGCTCTGTAAAATATTCGTAGATGAAAATTGCATATCTAGCATCTGTCCACGACATCACACTAAATAATCAATATAAGCCTCCCCATCATTCAGAAAGCGGAATTCACCCAGAAAATACCCATTTTTGACTGGCCAAAGCAAATAATATTGTTCCCTTCAAAAAAAAAAAGGGCAAAGAAGATTGATAGGCACCAACTAATAAATAAATTCTTCCACTACTTCACCGTAGCCTACATTATTTCAGCAGCTAAGCAGATCATGTAAATCGATTCCGCACAAAATCAATCAAATATTCCAAGACCAGCCAAACCCCTGTACCCCACTAACAACAAGAAACATTCAGTTCATGTGCAGATACGATGCCATGATGTCGATCTGATGCATGGTCCATGTCAACAATGCGGTCCACAAAGAGAACTTACTTCGATCCAGAGACCATCACATCGTACTAGCCAAACCCCGGGTGTTAAGGAACTGATCAGCAATAAGATGGTCCAGGCTCCTACTGACGAAAGCCAGCCATGGATGGGCCTCATTAGCAAAAGAATGCCTTAGATTCAAAAGTGAAACGCTTCAGGAAATTCAGCTTAGCAGGGTCCCTGAACCCGGCCAATCGATGAACCTCGGCGAAAGCTCAACAAAGTGACAGTGGCCTTAGATTACCCCAAAGCATTTCAAAAGTTGCAATCTTTGATTCAGAAGGAGCAGAGTTACTATTGGCTAATGGCCGTTTGGGCTCTTTTGGTCCCCTACAGTTCCCAGGAGCAGTGTACATGGCCGTCAGTCACGTTCGCTGCTCACTTTTGTTCGGCGCCGCGCGCAACCGGCGGCGCAGAAAGGAACCAGGGGAAAAGACTGAAAGAGACGGTCGTTACAAGTTTGATTTTTACAGGAACAGATTTAGCATGGACAGAGGGGTTGTATGCATAAAAACATGGCAAAAAGGATATGAAAAGAGCAAAGAGAATTTTTGCCGTTATGGTTTTATGATTTTGCATGAAGCAAGCCATTTCGGCCAGGAGGCAGAAAAAAATATTTTCTATGCATCAGGTTCTTCTAATATGCGGCGTCTGATTATAAAAGATTGCAAGTAGATTGAGCTGAACAGACACGATGATCTTATCGAAAAGGAACAAGAAGATACATGACAGAGACGTCCTTTCAGATCAGCCAGCAGGTGCGCGGAGAATGTAACGACGACAGAAAGAAGGCCCGTGCCAAGTGCCACCTAGAAAACCCAAGATATGTTGGGAGGAATAACAAAAAGCCGAAACAACAGGAATACTTAAACCTTTTATGTTGGTGAATAAGTATGTCATATAGCATGTTCTTTTTAACGAAAAAGATGTCTCCTTTTATGACCCGACAGGGACGTTCAAGCTCAAATTTCCTATTCAAGAATATACCCCATTTGCATCAGAAATGCACTAACGAGATGAGCTGCTGGACATCCGTATCTTAACCAAGAGAATAACAGATCAATGTTTGCGATCAAATGCTTGGTTTGTTCAGGAGCATTGAACACGAATCTCTACAGGTCTTGATGTCACCTCTCCGTCATCTTCAAGAGTCAGGGCCATTGAACAGGAATCTTCAGCATCCAGGATCACTGAACAAGGTGTCTCCTTCAATCCTTTTGACATCTTCCTAACTCCTGATTTATACCGGTCCTATTTAAGCAACGTGGTTATCTGGTCTTCCCAAAGGAACTTCACCAAAACAGTCTAGAGGGTAGGGACTTAATTGTTTGGGAGTTTCTTTAGTTATCCAGCTTTTAGGGTATGCTAGTGAAAGATAGCTGCCCCACACCACAAAGATTGTATACTTCCAACAAGGAATTAGGTTCGCAAATTACACATTTTTCAGGGAACTGTTCAAAGTCCCTTTATGGCTCCTTACGTTGTAAACTCCCAGTTGGCGATAGAATTTGGCCAGTGCAAGGAAACTAATTAAAGTGTTCTTTATCATTATGGAATTAGATTCACCAAACAATAGCAAAGAAGACAATACATAGTGTGCATAGGATATATGGGCACAGAAACATATTTATACTTCTTCCTGGTTCAGGCCTTTTTCAGCAAAGTTTACTAATTATTTTTTTACTAATCTAATAATTTAACAAAAGCAGGGAAAACTGCCAGAAACATCTCAAATGTAAAAATGCTATGATGCTCTTAAACCTTACCTAAACCCTTCATGAACTCAGTTTGAAAATTAACCAGCATTTATGCCGTCGTTCTAGAAAGAATTTTGCAACGGAGCACAGGTTTTGCCCAACTAAACGTAGCATAACATAATGCTGAATGAACCCAAGTGAACAGATGTAACTGGAAAACAGCAAGTACCATTCAACCTTACCTACAACCCCTTCATGATTTTGAGAGTTTTTTGCCAAAAAAGAAAAAAAAACATATCACTGGAAGCCATTTTCTGTGGAGTAATGAAAACTGCAAACTAGCAGCTTATTTGGCCCAAAAAGAAGAAAGAAAAACAGGCTTTTGGACCACATGCCTCCAACGTGACGCAAGCAAGATCAAAATTTTAAACAAGAAAAAAAAAGGGATAATAAGATAGGCAACAGCTTGCTCTGCGATAAAATTTTAGATGAAACTAGCATTCAGGACAACAGCAATCAGATGACGCCTGATTTAAGAATTTCCTTTTCCCAATACATATGACACCTGATTCTAGTCATCAATCACATCGTACTTCAATTAACCATCGAATAACAAAGCTAAAGTTTGAGCCAACTATAGGCAGAAATAGTGCAGATATGCTTTTCCATCGAGAGCAACTACAGGTACAAGTTGAATCTACTGGCCACCCCTCAGAGCAAGGACAAGATGGAGCACTGAACCGCCTTCAATGTTGTAATCCTTGGCAGTCTTATCATCAGCAAGTTGCTTCCCAGCATAAATAAGCCTGCATATATGAAAGTATCATAAGAATAAAAGAATGCTAATGCAAACCACAAGTATTTGACATTATAGAGAAGTAGAAGATAACTAAATGTATGGTCCATTGTTGTTCCTACAGCAAGTACCTCTGTTGAACAGGTGGGATACCCTCTTTCTCCTCAACACGCTCCTTGATTCTATCAATGGTGTCAGTGGGCTCGATGTCAATCTCAATTTCCTTCCCAGTAAGTGTCTTCACCTTGATCATAGTTCCACCCCTAAGCCTCAGGACCAAATGAAGTGTCGACTCTTTCTGAATGTTGTAATCAGCTAATGTCCTCCCATCTTCCAATTGCTTACCAGCAAAAATCAGCCTTTGCTGGTCTGGAGGAATGCCTTCCTTGTCCTGAAGGATACACAGCAGCATGTCAGAAATCTGTAGTGTTAGAATTATACAGCTGTACTCAGTATTCACTGGGCTGAGATCTACTGACATGGAGAGAGTTTTAGAATCAGACTCAGATTTGGATGTCTGACTTGCCCAAAAAAAAAAAAAATGAATAGAAGAATGCCTACACAAGAAAAATATAACCTGAACAAGTACAATGATGTTGCAAACCAACTCAGATTTTGAGGTCTCACTTGGCATTATGTTTCAGACACAGGAAATATTACTCAAGCAACAATGGGTGCCCAAATCCAACTTGGGTTCAGCCATCTTTTCTGCATTTTTTTTCTTTCTTTCCATACAGGTCTACTCTGAGTAGGCCTGCGTTATACATCAACATGCTCAGTTTTCGTTTTTCTCTTCTGCGGCAAAAAACTGTCAACTACACATACTGCTATAGGCTGTTATAAGATCATTGTGTCCATAATTGTGGCCAACATGCACAATTTTTCAATCTTTGATGACTCACGTAACAGCATAGAAGGCTACAAAAAATTAGGCCTTAATTTCTTAAATTAATTTTCTTTAGCAGCAGCAGCATCAGCATAAGAGTATTTGCAAGAGGCCAACAGCGATATGCAAAGCTATAATTCGAAGTACGACATCAAAATAACTTTACGCGCTTAGAAAGAAACATAGCACCAAACGCTTTCTAAAGAAAGCCCTATTACAGTCAGCAGTCACAATTTAGGATTTTTTCCCCCTCTCAGCAGGTTGGAACTGAACTAAAACCCTACCGAATCGCCATACCAGGTCCACTCCTTATCGATCGCATAGCCTGCACGAACAATTCAATTACGCTACCCTACAAACAGTTAGCTAAGATCTTTTTTTGCTCAAGCAGACAAGAACCGCACTAGGACCCTACCAAATCGGAATACCAAGCCGACTCCCGATCGATCTCACATACAGCAAGAATCACTCGATTCCGCTACCCTTACTTAGGAAGGTTAATCAGCACAAACGGGGAGAGGAAGGGGACAAAGGGTGAGAATTGCGACGGACCTGGATCTTGGCCTTGACATTGTCGATGGTGTCGCTGCTCTCGACCTCGAGCGTGATGGTCTTCCCGGTCAGCGTCTTCACGAAGATCTGCATCTCGCCTCCTCTCGCCGGCCCCGATTCGCGATCTCGAGCTAGGGTTCTACGACTTCGCTCGCCCAACCGGAGGAGTTCTTGCGGTGTCGATGATGATTGAGGAGGCTTTTTTTTTTTTTCCTTTGCATATATACCCATGGATGATCGTATTCGCATCGAAGTCCAGTTCTCTCCGTGACGGATGCGGCGGGCCAAATAGCCTGTACCAATTGCGGTGGGCCGTAGCAAAAGACATCACATTTCGCCTTCATATGGGCGTTAAATTTGGGCTTTATTTGGGCTGTCACTGTTTGGATGGGCGAGAGTGAGTACAATGTGATCAAGAATTTCTCTCTCTCAAAAAAAAAAAAAAAGTGATCAAGAATACACTACCGGCAGACGATGTGATTATTACTCCACTCAACAATTGTGAGCTGTCGCTTTAACAGATCATTCTAAATTAATCCACACGTTGAACGCACGAGATGTGACACCCATTCCTGCAGCATGCTTTTATCTGCGTCGACCATCCGAATAACACACCTTTCATGAGAGAGACAAGAAGCATAACAATGGCTGCCGGCTACGATGCAGCATCCGCGCTGGCCGCGTTCCACGACACCCGCGCCGGCGTTCGAGGCCTCGTCGAGTCCGGCGTCACAGCCGTGCCGCCCATCTTCCTGATGCCGGCCACGGCGTCCCCGTGGTCTTCGTCTCCGGCGCCCACCACGGCCTTCGCCATCCCCGTCGTCGACCTCTCCCTCCCCCGCTCAGACACCGTCGAGCTCGCCCGTGCCGCGGCAACTTCGTTCGGACTCTTCCACGTCACCAACCACGGCGTGCATCCCGGCACCGTCGACGCCGCCGTCGCCGCAGTCCGGGCGTTCCACGAGCAGCCCGCCACCGCGCGCTCGGTGTTTTACTCGGCCACGTCCGCCGGGGCCGTCGCCTACTCCACCATCCCCAACCCGACGCCGCAGCGCGGCCAGACTGCCGCCTTCCCTGTCATGCCATGGCGCGACTCGCTCATCGTCAACTTCGAGTCCGGTGACGACTCGGCAGAGCCCGACGACCTTCCTCCCGTGTGCAGGGACGCGCTTCTTGAGTATTATCGGTGCATGACGAGGTTCCGGAAGAAGATGGCGGCGCTTCTGTCGGAGGCGCTCGGCTTGCCGTCGGAGCGGCTGGAGCAGGCGTTCCAAGTGAAAGGCTTGGTGATGGTGTGCCACTACTACCCGCCGTGCCCTGAGCCGCTGCGGGTGGTGGGAGCCCGTGACCACACCGATGCCAGCTTGTTCACGGTGCTGGCGCAGGACGACGTCGGCGGGCTTCAGGTGCGGCTCGACCAAGGCGGGGGAGACGGCCATGGAGACTGGGTGGACGTGGCGCCGGTGTCTGGTGCACTTCTCGTCAACATCGGAGATGTACTGAAGGTAAGCAGTTTTCAATTCATCTTTTTTATTTTTGGAATCAGTTTTTTTGAGCATAATGGCAGGTGCTCTGCCTTTCATTATAGATTGAAAGCAAATGTTCAAGAACAAAACAAGGTGGCCTAAGCCAACAAATGAAAAAATACAAAGGACACCAAAAGAAGCAACCGCGGCCTACTCCTCCCAAATTGTGTTCGCCGTATGCCAGTTTCGAATGTCCTGTTTGATGAGGAGCACTAATTGCGACACGGTCATAGCCTTGTTGTCGAACACCCGGCGGCATCTCTCCTTCCAAATATTCCAGGCGATATAGATGACTGCTTGTTCAGTTTGCCTTGATGCCTGCGTTCCGGCCGGTCCGAGCATGCATGTCCACCATCGCTTGAGCCTTCTGTAGTTGTTTGGTGGGAGTTGCTGCGGGACAATGCCCATGGAGGCAAATGAGTTCCACACCTGCACGGAGTAAGAGCAAGTTGCCATCATGTGTGAAGCCGTCTCCGGTGTGGAGCGGCACAAGGAGCAGATAGCATTTGCTTGGCCTCCGTTCTTGAGTATGCGATCAGCCGTCCACAGTTTGTTTTGTAGAATCAGCCAGCCAAAGAATTTGCACTTGTTTTCCGCCTTGGATTTCCATAGCCGCTGCCAATCATGATCAATAAAAGCTCCCGCGAACTGAATGAGGTATGCTGAGCTCGATGAGTAACTGCCGTTGGCTGAAAATCTCCACGCTATGTCATCCGGTTGGTCACCTAGCTGCACCACTTCAACTAGTGCCCACAGCTCGACATATTGATTGATTTCCTCCGTTGTGGACAAACGGCGTAGTCCTCGCTTCCATTGGCCATTGGTGAGGGCGGTGGCAACGTTCTCGTTCTTCCGCCATGCAAGTTTGTAGAGATCGGGTGCGATCTCTTTGGGGCTCTTCCCTTGCAACCAACGGTCGTGCCAGAATGAAGCGCGACGACCGTCGCCCAAGGAGATGGTAGTGCATGTCCTGAAGAGTTCGAGCTCCGTTGGGGAGTGGTGGATTGTCATCTCGGACCATGGTTTGCTGCTGTCTTTCCATTGGAGCCACTACCACCGGAGGCGAAGAGCTCGATTGAAGGTCACAAGGTCAGCAACTCCCAGACCGCCAAGCTGTTTCGGCCGCTGAACACGCCGCCAATTGACCAGGCAGTGGCCTCCCCTTGCCTCTTCCGAACCTTTCCAAAGAAAATTCCTTCGTATCTTGTTGATGCGCTTGATCGCCCATTTGGAAAGACGAAAGGCAGTCATATAGTATGTCGGGATTGATGAGAGGACGGCCTTGACCAGAGTGAGCCGCCCCGCCTTGTTCAGTAGCCTCCCCTTCCAGCCCGGCAGTTTGGCCGCGACCCTGTCCACAATGGCCTGCTCGTCGCTACGGTGCAGCCGACCAGTGCGTAGCGGCAGGTCTAGATATGTGCACGGGAGCTGTCCCTGCTTGGCGTGTAGGTTGCCCAGGATCGAAGCCACATCAATGCCCTCACAACGGATTGGGAAAACCTCAGATTTTTGGAAATTGGTGCATAATCCCGTGGCCTGCCCAAACTGCTGTAGAATTTGTTGGAGATTTTCTATGTCAGCAGCTATCGGTCGTACAAACAGGGCTGCGTCGTCGGCGTAGAGACTTGTGCGCATTTTGATTGGGCTGGCACCAATTGGCGTGAGGAGTCCTTGCTCTGTTGCTTGGTGTAGTAGTTGTTGGAGCGGATCCATGGCCAAGATGAATAGCATGGGTGAGAGGGGGTCACCCTGCCGTAGGCCTCGACGGTGTTGTATTGGTGTGCCTGGTTCTCCGTTGAGTAGGATGCGAGATGTTGTGGTTGCCCAGGTGAGTGAGATTATATCACGCCACCGCTGTCCGAAGCCAAGCCGATCCATGACCTCAAGAAGTTTGGAATCAGTTTGGAATCTATTCATCTTGGACACTCGCACTTGAGTCAGATGAGAGCTGTCGAACATTGTGAGTAGCCTAGGACTTGAGGCTATCAAGTGTGTGATCAGAGTCCTGATTACCAATACTCTTGCAGGTGGTTTCCAACGATGAATACAAGAGCGTGGAGCATCGAGTGGTCATAAAATCTCCACAAGATGTCAGGATCTCCATAGCCATCTTCTTTAGACCTGCCAAGTGGGGTGAGTCTGACTTCTTTGGATCTCTCCCGGAGCTCGTGACAGAAGGGAGGCCTGCACTCTACCGGAGTTTAACATCCTCAGAATTAAGGAGTTATAGAAAAGAACTGGGTCATGCCAGGCCATCGCTTCATCGGTTCAAGATAGCCTCTGATAACTCATGATGTGATAACTGTTGAGGTTGCTCAGATTCATATGGGAAAAATGCCTCATCATTTGCTATCAGGGCAGGTACAATGGAGCTGTCTATGAGACCGCCTCATACATGCCACGTAATCTTCAGACTGCTTATCAGACAACAGATACAATGGGTGATTGTTTTAGTTGTCTAGTAGAAATAGCATCTTCCCTTAATTTATGGATGAGAAAAGGAATGTTTTTGAGTTGCATGGCAACTACAAGTCGTACAATGGTGTGTAAGTCGTCTCATACTCCTAAATTTTAGCGCTTGAGGTGGTTGCCTCGCGAAACAACCGCCTCTTTCTTTTTCCTCCCTCTCTCTCTTCCACCTCATCAAAAATCCTACGTGGCGTTGCATGAGGCGGCCTATAAGACTGCCTACGTGTAGCGTTGTACCTGCCCTAAAGGAAAAAGTTTGCTTGTTTGGTGCTTGATGGAGGAATATATAAGGTGTTCCTTGGAATAGAAGGGTTGAACAAGAGGCTTTAGTTTGTATACAAATCTTAAGGATCCAGATCCAAAAAACCATCCTTCCATACATGTTGCTCTTCCCTTCGTCAAATATATTGCGCACGGCCTTGAAGGATGCATCAAGCATCCCGTAACTTGAAGATCCTTCTTATATGTTTTGATCAAATTTGTGGAAATAATTGTGTTTTGCCTTTCTTTAGTAGTGCTAAGATTCGACGAGGAGCTCTAATCTCTAGCGGGCATAGATGGTTTTCGGAGGGAGGCGGTGCGGCGACGGTGCCACAACGCACCCACGGTTGGTAGGTGGCGTGGGGAGCCACAACGGAGTGGTTTGCGGCGGGCGGTGACTTGATGGGCTGAGAGAGACGGATGGTGCGTGTGGTGTAGCACCACCGCTCATCGGAGGTGGTAGAGGGTAGAGGAGGGGAGCAGTGATGGCGATTGAGGCCGCGTGAACGGTGGGTGGGGCTGCAGCCGGAGGAAGACGACGCACCCGACACTTGTGGAAGATGAGACACGTGGCGGCCGGTCGTGCGCTCGTCCACGTAATACCTCCCCATTAAGCAACAATTGTTAGCCGGCGTGGTGACGGATTATTGTAATTAATTCACATGCTGAAAGTTTGAGATATGACCGGTCGTCTCGGGGCCATTTAAGCATCCATCGCTCGTCCGAATAATACCGTGTGCATGAGTGAGAACGAACAAGGAAAACTCAAAGATGGCCGCCGGCTACAATGCAGCGTCCGCACTGGCCGAGTTTCACGAAACCCGCGCCGGCGTCCGAGGCCTCGTAGAATCCGGCGTCACCACCGTGCCACCACTGTTCGTGATGCCGGCCACGGCGTTCCCGTGGTCCTCTCCCTCGCCCACCACGGCCTTCGCCATCCCCGTTATTGACCTCTCCCTCCCGCGCTCAGACACCGTCGAGCTCGTCCGTGCCGCGGCGACTTCGTTCGGCGTCTTCCACGTGACCAACCATGGCGTACATCCCGGCACCATCGACTCCGCCATCTCCGCCGCCCGGGCCTTCCACGAGCAGCCCCCCGCCGCGCGCTCCGCGTTTTACTCCGCCACGTCCGCAGGGGCCGTCGCCTACTCCACCATCCCCAACCCGGCGCCGCAGCGCGGCCAGCCTGCCGCCCTGCCTCCACTGGCATGGCGCGACTCGCTCACCGTCCACTTCGGTGACGGCGACGACGCGGCGGAGCCCGACGACCTTCCGCCCTTGTGCAGGGACGAGCTCCTGGAGCTCCATCGGTCGTTGACGGGGTTCGGGAAGGAGATGGCGGCGCTTCTGTCGGAGGCGCTCGGCTTGCCAGCGGAGCGGCTGGAGCAGGCGCTGCAGGTGGAAAGGAGCTCGGTGTTGGTGTGCCACTACTACCCGGCGTGCCCTGAGCCGCTGCGGGTGGTGGGCACTCGTGAGCACACTGATGCCAGCGTGTTCACGGTGCTCGCGCAGGACGACGTCGGCGGGCTGCAGGTGCGGCTCGGCCAAGACGACGACGACGAAGGCGTTGGAGAGTGGGTTGAGGTGGCGCCGGTGACAGGTGCACTTCTCGTCAATATCGGAGACGTACTGCAGGTAAACAGCTTTCTATTCATACGGGACGGCAAATAAAATAGTACGACAATGATGTCATTTTAAGACTGGTACCATAGTAGGATAGTACAAGTGACGAAGAAAACAAATATATGTAGTTGTCGTTAGGTAAACCTCAAACGTAAACGAAACATGTCATATGCTTATTATTCCCTTCTATTTTTTTTTACAAAGAGAAAACATAACCCGTCTGGCAGAGATAGGTTGCCGAGAATTGTATGCTATTGCCCAACAAATTCTACAACTTTGAGTCACCTCAGCATAGCAACACCAACATGCAAATAGAGCTTGGTTACGAAGTCCTTCCGTGTAAATCATGTTGTTGGGCTGAAGAATATAGTGTGATTCTGCTCTTACTCTCTTGGTGGCAAAATAAAAGGCAAATCCATAAATTCGTCGCAGGTATCTTGGTTATAAGATTGCCCTTAATTATCGACCTAAAAACTGTGCGTACAATCCATGAGCTACGTCCGGCGTACAGGTGAACTTCATTTGCTAATACCGAAGATCGGACGTGAGTCGGACAAGAGTTGTAATACATTGTGAGTAGCCTAAGGGCTCAAGTGGTCGTCTCATCTTGCAGGTGGTTTCCAATGATGAATAAAAGAGCGTGGAGCATAGAGTGGTCATAAAATCTCCACAAGATGTCAGAGTCTCCATTGGACTCTTCTTCAAACCTGCCAAATGTGGCGAGTCTGACTTCTTCGGGCCTTTCCCAGAGCTCGTGACAGAAGGGAGGCATGTCCGCTATCGGAGTTTAACATTCCCACAGTTAATGAATTATAGAAGAGAATTGGGTCATGCCAAGCCATCACTTGATCAATTCAAGATAGATTTATTTTGATAAATCTTGATGTGAGGATTGTTAAGGTTGCCAAGATTCATGTGTCCATTTTTCAGAAAATGCCTTGCCGGTGCTTTTCGAAAGGAAAAAGGTTTGTTTCTTTGGATGTATGATGGAAGAAGATAAGGTGGGAAGAACCGCAGAAGAGAAGGTTTGATCTAGTAGGAACTTTTAAGATTTTGTACGTCGTGCAAGTTTGTACTAAATCCGAGAGATTTAGATCCCAAAACATGGCCATAATATGTTGGTGTCTCATCTATTTTTCAACTGTGTACAACCTTTGGAAAAATGTATCAAGCATGGGATAACTTGAAGACCCTTATTATATTAGATCAAGCATAAGGTGACAACTTCTTGCAGTCCATGAGGCATCAGGTGTAGCGCCGCTGGTCGCCGGAGGTGGTAGAAGGCGGGGGAGCGAGCGGCGATGATGCTGAAGGCCGCGGGGGTGGTGTAGTAGGGATGCAAGATGCAACCGAAAGAATTCAAAGATGCGTGGCCGACACTGGCGGAAGATGAGGACACGTGACGACCAATCGCGCGTTCCTTTGATACAATATTCCGCACGCACAGGAGCAGGACGGACCTCCCTTGATTCAAGGGCATTCAGCTGAATGCCCAAATATTTAGGCCAAACATCAAGCATACCACTTGTGTATTAGACATATATAAGTAAATGCATGATATTAGTCTAAATCTCCTCTCTCCACACCCAAAATAGCCTTCATTTTGCTTCATTTTCTTCTCTATGATGCTTTTGCTTCCATTAGCCGATCCAAAACATCCCACCTTTGGATGTGTGAATGCCCAGGGCAGCCGTTCTGCATCCGCCACTGCACAGGAGTGTTACCCGACATTCATTGGGCACTTGAACTCAGCCTATTTTGATGAGTGTTTACTTGAATCTTCAAACGGGTTTAGGATTGAGTTTTGAAGCTACATGCTAAATGCACTTAGTTGTAGCCCTTTTGTTGTACATAGTGCTTGTAAATGTGTATATTCCGCTATAAATTCTTTCGACTAAAAAAATGCTTATTGGATCCTGCCTAACCTCTCCCATTACGCAATACTTGTTAGTGGCGTGGTAACGGATGATTTTTCTAATTAATCCACATGTTGAACGCATGAGATGTGACAGATCGCCTCGGAGCCGGGCCATTTATGCATCGCTCGTCACCTTGCATGAGTGAGAAAGAACAAGATTTTTTTTTTTTTTTTAAAAAGGAGATGGCCGCTGGCTACAATGCAGCGTCCGCAGTGGCCGAGTTCCACGAAACCCACGCCGGCGTCCGAGGCCTCGTAGAGTCCGGCGTCACCACCGTGCCGCCAATCTTCCTGATGCCCGCCACGGCGCCCCCGTTGTCGTCTCCGGCGCCAACCACGGCCTTCGCCGTCCCCGTCGTCGACCTCTCCCTCCCGCGCTCAGACACCGTCGAGCTCGTCCGTGAGGCAGCAGCTTCGTTGGGCATCTTCCACGTCACCAACCACGGCGTACATGCCGGCACCGTCGACTCCGCCATCTCCGCCGTCCGGGCCTTCCACGAGCAGCCAGTCGCCGCGCGCTCCGCGTTTTACTCGGCCGCGTCCGTCGGAGCCGTCGTCTACTCCACCAGCACCAACCCAGCGCCGCAGCGTGGCCAGCCTGCCGCCCTCCCTCCCTTGGCATGGCGCGACTCGCTCACCGTCCACTTCGACTACGGCGACGACTCGGCAGCTCCCGACGACCTTCCGCCCGTATGCAGGGACGAGCTCCTGGAATACCACCGGTCGTTGACGCAGTTGGGGAAGGAGATAGCGGCGCTTCTGTCGGAGGCGCTCGGCTTGCCGTCGGAGCGTCTGGAGCAGGCGTTGCAAGTGGAAGGAAGCTCGGTAATGGTGTGCCACTACTACCCGCCGTGCCCTGAGCCGCTGCGGGTGGTGGGCACCCGTCCGCACACTGATGCCAGCGTGTTCACGTTGCTGGCGCAGGACGACGTCGGCAGCCTGCAAGTGCGGCTCGACCATGGCAATGGAGAGTGGGTGGACGTGGTGCCGGTGACCGGTGCACTTCTGATCAATATCGGAGACGTACTGAAGGTAAACAGTTTTCTATTCATCTGGTCCTAGATTATATTAGCTTTTTTTAATCATTGATTATATATTAGCTTTGATTGATTGATGAGCTCATTTTAATTTCTAATCATGTAACTTATACAGTATAATTAAGGAGACAAATATGTGTGGCTGTCGTTATTGTAAACGAAACATGTCACATTATCATCCCCATTTTTAAAAAGAGATTTGGTAGTTCTCCTTGTCATACTTTGAAAATAAATAAAATATACCAGTGGAACAATTTTTTAGTAAAGTTGAAACAATTAGTCTTTAGTGACCAACTTTTTGATCATACCATATGAAAAGAATAATGTTAAAAGCTCGATTCCTCTCTCGAAGACTCAACGGGATTACTATCAAGTGAGATGACAGCCTGCATAACTGTTACCAATACGATAACTTGTAGGTGGTTTCCAATGATGAATACAAGAGCGTGGAGCATAGGGTAGTCATAAAATCTCCACAAGATGCGAGGGTCTCCATTGCTCTCTTATTCAAACCTGCCAAGTGTGGCGAGTCTGACTTCTTTGGGCCTTTCCAAGAGCTCGTGGCAGAAGGGAAGCATCTGCGCTACCGGAGTTTAACATTCTCACAGTTAATGAATTATAGAAGAGAACTGGGTCATGCCAGGCTATCACTTGATCGATTCAAGATAGCTTTTGATAACTCTTAGATGTGATGATTATTAAGATTGCCCGGATTCATGTGTCCATTTTTCAGAAAATTTCTTGCCAGTTTCTTTGCAAAAGGAAGAAGGTTCGTTTATTTGGATGCTTGATGGAAGAAAATAAGGTGGGAAAAAAAGAGAAGGGTTGATCTAGTATAAACTTTTAAGATTTATTAGTACATCGTGCAAGTTCGCTAAATCTGAGAGATTCACATAATATGCTGGTTGCTCATCTATTTTTCAGCAGTGTACAACATTTGGAAAAAAATGTATCACGCATTGGATGACTTGAAGCTCCTTGTTATATTTGATTAAATTTGTGGGAAATATTTGTTTATGTACAAAGATCTACTCCTATGATGTTATATATATAAAGGTGGCTTAAGTGAGCCCCTTCATGTTGTCAGCTGGTTCAAAGCATAGGTGGTCAGAGAAACAAGTTGCACTCCAGAAGGTTGCAACATACTTATGTGAGTGTATGAAAAGTTTATCGAGTCTACTTTCATGTACAATATAAGGACACCACGTTTCCCGAGTGCCTAGATGCAAGACACTCGGGGAATCTCCTGCCGCCGTCAACACATAACGGCCGCGATTCGACGCGAGCACGGGCGACACATTTCCCGAGTGTCACGGATAAATACACTCGGGAAAAGTTATTTTCCCCGAGTGTCCTTGTTTCCCCGAGAGTTTTATCACGACACTCGGGAAAAGTGCCTTTCCCCGAGTGCCCGATGAATTACACTCGGGGAAAGGTTAGGCGCTCGGGGAAAAGCTGATTTCTGGTAGTGAATAGATGCAGTTATCTCTATGTTTTGATATAAGTTGGACTAGACCAACAAAATTTATTGAGTAGATCTAGCCAGACCAAATACGAGGGATGCTCTTGACGTAGGTAGCACTTACTCTCCCCTTCAGAGTTGAGATCTTTCATCGCTTAAGGAGGGAAAAGACAGAGCAAGCAGAACGAGACGACGGGGGTTACGGTTTCAAAGTCCTTAAGGTGAGGAGCTCTAATCTTTGTCCGGCATAGAAAGTGTTCGGAGGAAGATGAAGACGCACCGCCCACACTGGAGGAAGTGAAGACAAGGACACGTGATGGCCTGTCATGCACTCCCCTAACACTCTGGGTTGCAGCGTAACCTCCCCCATTACGCAACAATTGTTAGCCGGCGTGGTGACAGATTATTCTATTTCTCTTGAGAGCACAGATTATTCTAATGAATCCACAGGTTTAACGCATGAGATGTGACAGCTCGCCTCGGATCGGGGCCATTTATGCATCGCTCGTCGGAGTGATACCCTGTCTGAGTGAGAAAGACGAAAAAACTAAAGATGGCCGCCGGCTACGATGCAGCGTCCGAGCTGGCCGCGTTCCACGAGTCCCGCGCCGGCGTCCAAGGCCTCGTAGAGTCCGGCGTCACCGCCGTGCCACCAATCTTTCTGATGCCAGCCACGGCGTCCTCGTGGTCGTCTCCGGCGCCCACCACGGCCTTCGCCGTCCCCGTCGTCGACCTCTCCCTCCCGCGCTCAGACACCGTCAAGCTCGTCCGCGCCGCGGCAACTTCATTGGGCCTCTTCCACGTCACCAACCACGGGATACCTTCCGGCACCATCGACGCGGCCGTCGCCGCAGCCCGGGCCTTCCACGAGCAGCCCGCCGCCGCGCGCTCCGCGTTTTACTCGGCCACGTTCGCCGGGGCCGTCGCCTACTCCACCATCCCCAACTTGCCGCCGCAGCGCGGCCAGCCTGCCGCCTTCCCTGTCCTGCCATGGCGCGACTCGCTCCTCGTCCACTTCGAGTCCGGCGGCAAGTCGGCAGGGCCCGACGACCTTCCGCCCGTTTGCAGAGACGCGCTCCTGGAGTACCACCGGTGCTTGACGGGGTTCGGGAAGGAGATGGCGGCGCTTCTGTCGGAGGCGCTCGGCTTGCCGGCGGAGCGACTGGAGCAGGCGTTTCAGATGGAAGGCTCGGCGATGGTGTGCCACTACTACCCGCCGTGCCCTGAGCCGCTGCGGGTGGTGGGTGCCTGTGACCACACTGATGCCAGCTTGTTCACGGTGCTGGCGCAGGACAACGTCGGTGGGATGCAGGTGCGGCTCGACCAAGGCGGCGGCGACGACGACGGAGAGTGGGTGGACGTGGCGCCGGTGACCGGTGCACTTGTGGTCAACCTCGGAGATGTACTTAAGGTAAACAGTTTTCAATTCATCTTTCTTTTTATTTTGAATCAGTTTTCTATTAATCTTGGACACTCTCGGACTTCAGTCAAATGAGAGCTGTCGTACTCGTACATTGTGAGTACGTAGCCTGCTTCGGGAAAAAAAAAGGGTACATTGCGAGTAGCCTAAGACTTGAGGTTATCAGCTATGTAAGCAGAGTCCGCATAATGATTACCAATACTTGCAGGTGGTTTCCAACGATGAATACAAGAGTGTGGAGCATAGGGTGGTCATAAAATCTCCACAAGATGTCAGGATCTCCATAGCCCTTTTCTTCAGACCTGCCAACTGGAGCGAGTCTGACTTCTTCGGGCCTCTCCCGGAGCTCGTGACAGAAGAGAGGCATGCACGCTACCGGAGTTTAACATCCTCAGAGTTAAGGAATTATAGAAAAGAATTGGGTCATGCCAGGCCATCACTTGATAGGTTCAAGATATAGCATCTGATAACTCTTGATGTGATAATATTGTTGAGGTTGCTCAGATTCATGTGGGAAAAATGCCTCGTCATTTGCTATCTAGAGGAAAAAGGTTTGCTTGTTTGGATGCTTGATGGAGGAATATATAAGGTGTTCATCGGAAGAGAAGGGTTGATCGAGGAGCTTTAGTTTGTACCAAATCCTAGGGGTCCAGATCCAAAAACCATCTTTCCATACATATTGCTCTTCCATTTCGTTAAATATATTGAAGGATGCATCAAGCATCCCGTAACTTGAAGATCCTTCTTATGTTTCGATCAAATTTGTGAGAATAATTGTGTGTTGCCCCAAGGGACGCATGCCCTTCTATAGTAGCGCTAAGATCTGGCTCTTGCCGGCAAAAGAAATATTGTATTTATGATTTAGGTCGAGATTTTTTTGGTTATCTGTCTCTAACAAGACACCATGCTGTTCTTCTCATACTATGTTGTTCTCCTCGTACGACCATCTTCAGCTATTCATTCATACTTTTTTGTAATTTGGATGAATCTTTGCTCTTCATATGAGTGCATATTAATTTCAGTTCCTACAAGAATAGGTTGAGAACAAAAGCTATGGATTTCAGTCCATATTAGTTTCAGATGAGCTATGGGTTTCATATTCTGCACTTATAATATGCTCCTGTTATGTAGAACACAATATTTCCTGAGTCTCCTTTATTTTTGTAAAGTTTAGTATTTCTTTTACTAAACGAAAATTAGGCTATCTCTCGTCCGGTTGCGCTCCAGCGAGCGATTGGCCGTACCCCGACCCACTTAATAAGGGATACTATAAGACAGAGCGAGCATAACGTAGAGTGACGGCAAGCGTTGGTGTTGCGGGCGGTACGGTGTGGCGCAGGGCCAGAGGTGGAAGAGGGGCGGCGGGGATTATGGTTTCAAAGTTGTTAAGGTGAGGAGCTCTAATCTTTGGTGAGAATAGAGTGTTCGGAGGGAGGCGGTGTGTGGCAGCAGCATTGTGTGTGTTGGTGCGGCCGTGGAGGAGCCACAATGGAGTTGTTTGCGGTGAGCGCGCGGCGACTAAGCAGAAGCGATGGGCGCGGATAGTGTAGCGCCATCGGTCGCCGGAGGTGGTAGAAGGCGAGGGAACGGCCGGGACGACGACGAAGATGGAGTCCGCGTGGAAGGTGGGGGTAGGGCTGCAGACGACGAAGACTAAGACGGGCGGCCGACACACCGGTTCGCGGCGTAACCTCCCCCCATTACCCGACAATTGTTAGCCGGCGTGGTAATAATCAATCCACACGTTGATTCTTATTAATCCAAACGCTGAACGCATGAGACATGACAGATCGCCTCGATCGGAGCAGGGCCATTTATGCACCGCTCCTCCGAATAATACCATTGCATGAGTAGGAAAGAACAAAAAAAAACTGAAAGATGGCCGCCGCCTACGATGCAGCGTCCGCGCTGGCCGCGTTCCACGAGACACGCGCCGGCGTCCGTGGCCTCGTTGAGTCCGGCGTCACCGCCGTGCCGCCAATCTTCCTGATACCCACCACGGCATCCCCGCGGTCGTCTCCGTCGCCCACAAGGGCCTTCGCCTTCCCCGTCGTCGACCTCTCCCTCCCGCGCGCAGACACCGTCGAGCTCGTCCGTGCCGCGGCGACTTCACTGGGCGTCTTTCACGTCACCAACCACGGCGTACATGCCAGCACCGTCGACTCCGCGGTCTCTGCCGTCCGGGCCTTCCACGAGCAGCCCGTCGCCGCGCGCTCTGCGTTTTACTCCACGTCCGGGGCGGTCGCCTACTCCACGTTCCCCAACATACCGCAGCAGCGCGGCCAGCCAGCCGCCTTCTCTCTCCTGCCATGGCGCGACTCGCTCGTCGTCAACTTCGACGGCGGCGACGGCGAGCCCGACGGCCTTCCGCCCGTGTGCAGGGACGCGCTCCTGGAGTACCACCGGTGCTTGACGGGGTTCGGGAAGGAGATGACGGCGCTTCTGTCGGAGGCGCTCGGCTTGCCGGCGGAGCGGCTGGAGCAGGAGCTGCAGGTGGAAGGCTCGGTGATGGCGTGCCACTACTACCCGGCGTGCCCTGAGCCGCTGCGGGTGGTGGGCACCCGTGATCACACGGATGACAACTTGTTCACGGTGCTGGCGCGGGACGACGTTGGCGGTCTGCAGGTGTGGCTCGACGGCGGTGACGACGACGGAGAGTGGGTGGAGGTGGCGCCGGTGACTGGTGCACTTCTGGTCAACGTCGGAGATATACTGAAGGTAATCAGTTTTCTATTCATCGATCTTGGATGATGGACGACAAATAAAATAGAATGATGATGGCATCATGTTTTATCAAAAGAATTGATAATATACCATTTTTAAGTACTAGTATAGTACTCCATATAATGCAAGTGGCAAAGAAAATAAATAAATATGTGTAGTTGTCGTTTAGGTAAACGAAAAATGTCATGCTTATTGTCCTCTTCCTTTTTAAACCATAACCCGTCCAGCAGAGATTATTGCCGAAAATTGTACTCCATTGCCTAAGGAATTCTACGACTTAAGAGTCACCTCATGGCATATATAACAACAGGCATATAAAAAGGAAATCCATAAATTCGTTGCAGGTGCCTTTGTTTTTAAGATTGCCCTTCACAACCTATACGCTGTATTCATAACAAAATAAAGAAAAACCTATACGATGTGTGTATAATCCACGCTTTACGTCCTGCGAACAGCAGGTGAACTTCATTGGCTAATACCTAGGGTCAGACACTCCGACTTGAGTCAGATGAGAGATACATTGTGAGTACCCATAAGGACTCGAGGTTATAAGTATTTAATGGGAGTCCGCATATAACTGTTACCAATACTTGCAGGTGGTTTCCAATGATGAATACAAGAGTGTGGAGCATAGGGTGGTCATAAAAGCTCCACAAGATGTCAGGACCTCCATAGCCCTATTCTTCAAACCTGCCAAGCGTGGCGAGTATGACTTCTTCGGGCCTCTCCCGGAGCTCGTGACAGAAGGGAGGCCAGCACGCTACCGGAGTTTAACATACCCACAGTTAATGAATTATAGAAGAGAACTGGGTCATGCCAGGCTATCACTTGATCGATTCAAGATAGTTTATGATTATTAACTATCGATGTGATGATTGTTGAGGTTGCTCGGATTCGTGTGGACAGAATGCCTCCCCTCCTCATTTGCTTCCTAATGGAAAATGCTTGCTTGTTTGGATGCTCGATGGAGGAATACATATAAGGTGTTCACCGGAAGAGAAGGGTTGATCCAGGAGCTTTAGTTTGTATCAAATCCTAGGGATCCAGATAAAAAAACCATCTTTCCCTAAATGTTGCTCTTCATTCGTCAAATATATTGTGCACGGCCTCTTAAGGATGCATCAAACATCAGTAACTTGAAGATTCTTCTTATGTTTCGATCAAATTTGGAAAATAATTGTGTGTTGCCCTTCTATAGTAGTGCCAAGATTTGGCTACAATATATTATGTTATGTCTTGTCTGCAAAAAGAAAATATTGTATTCAGGTCGAGGATCTCTTTGGGTATCTTTTTTGTTTTTTGATTACACAGTACAACTCAGACTCTCACAACGCACGCACACTCACCCCTATGAACACACATACGTAAACCCTACCCCTACGAGCATCTTCGAAGACTGAACCGACAAACCCTCGAGATTGACGAAGTCACCATTGGTGTCTCGCCGTCGACGGGAGCGTCGCCTACCACAGAAAGCACAATGCCGTTAAATCTTAGAAAATTTGGTCCCACATAACAACCCGGTCATCCCATTGCATCATATCGCAGTATGTGCGCTACATGATTCACAACTAGTGCTGAGAAGAGTTAACAAGCTGGCCACGGTTTTACTTAGCACTCTTGTCAGGGATAGTTTGGTCAGTGATAGTTTGATGGCGATTCATGATAGTGGAATACCGTCGACCATTAGTGGCGTGAATAATAAAGATTCGAAAACACCTTCGCCACTCAAAGAAAACTCCTGGAATAGTTTTGAATCTTGTAACAAAACCGATGCAAATCTTACCCCCCCCCCCCCCCCCCCCCAAAAAACAAACCTGTGCAAACCGTACATGTTTCCACGAAAACTGTTCTAGGCCAGTAGCATCAATAGGGTGGTTTCGGACTTGAAATTTAAATTATTTTGAAAATTTTAAAATGTTGAAAACCGATAAAGCCTTTCAGTAAACGGAAGTTCCTCAAAAGAAGAAAATGTCTCAAAAACAGGAAAAATTGATCTGTAAACCGGAAAAACAGAACGGCAAAACCAAAAAAATCTATTGGTTTGCTTTCAAATTTCATCCAAATTCATTTTTGAGCTTTTGATCTGTTTATCAGTCAGTTTTCGCAAACCAATAAAACCGGCCCGGGCCAGTAGCCGCAGTTTAAATGAAATTTGAAACCTTGCTCATGACATAGGCACTTGTGTGGCTTGTAGCTATTCCTTCGCTCGAAACAACATTTATATATTCTTTCTACTTTGTGCCAACCCCATTGCTGCAAGAAACATAGTAAAATGAATGCGAACAGCTTGCTCCTATCTAGGAGCAGAAATATTCTACTTTTAATAACAACCACGAATGAGTATTATACTCCGTTCATTCCGGAATATAAGCATTTTTGACTATGTACCAGATAAATAGCATCTCCTTCGCATAGGAGATGTTGCGGGCCTGGATACTAAACTGAAGTAAGGTAACACAACTCTCATTTTAGGTTTACCATGCTTTAATTTGGCGATCATCGTCCAAAATTGCCCTTACATGGGTATATATGCAGCGGCTCATGCCTTGAACTCTCAATCATGGTGGCCTGAATTTCTATTAGTACTCCCTCTGTTTCATATAATAAGTCATATTAAAAATGGACACGGGAATTAAGAGAATGTGAAAATGTAGAGAGCATGCATAAAATGAGAAAGAACAAAGGAGGGGAGAGAGAGAGATTCAAGGTCAGAAAGTACTCCCTGAGATTGATATATAATACTATAGAGTCGTACTATAATTGTTGATGCCGACGTAAGAAGTTGAAAGATGCCACGTTGAGATGCCAACGTGAGAAGTCCGAGAGATGCCAAGCCGTGACTTGCAATAGCATTGCAAATCAACCCGTGTTAGTCAAAGAAAAATGGATCGGAATCTCGACGTCACGCAGATATGGAAGTGGCGGCTTTGGAGCATATTTTACGGTCAGATGGTCGTTGCTGACTTCACAACTTAATCAGAAGCAAGTTAGCTCGCCGAGCACGCTGGACATTGGTGGTGCGGGAATGGACGTGCGCGAACCGTCGCCGGCGATGGGATCATTCATGGCGGTGTTGGCGCACGCGGACTCATGGAACGTGGCGCTGATGATGCTGGGCCTGCTGGGAGCCATGGGCGAGGGTATGTCGATGCCGGTGGTGAGGCTTCTCCTCTACACGCGCATGGCTAACGACATCGGCCAAGGTCCGGACCATGTGCACAAGTTCAGCTCCAAGATCAGTGCGGTACGTGTTCATCCAACTGTCATATTGTAGCGCCCTCAATTTTGTGCTCATTTAAAAACCCTTAAAATTTGACCCTTTTAAAAAAAATTCAACTAAAAACAATTTTCTAGTTTAAGTTAGAGCTCAAGCTAATTTTTTTGAATTTTAAACCATGCACAAAGCTCATCATATGCATTTTTGGAGTTTATTGTTTTTATTTTAAGTGTTTGTTTGGTTTTTGTTTTTGTGCAAATTTGAATTGCCTTCAAATTCAAATTCTAGAATTGTTTGAATTAATTCCAGCTCCAGAAACCGTGTTGGGCCAAATCTCAGCCAGCCCAGTTTTTCTTTTTCTTTCCCCCTTTTCTTTTTCTTTCCGCGCCGGCCCGTCGCGGCCCATCTCCTTCCGGCCCATCTTCTCCTCTCCCGGCCCAGCGCGTCCGGCCCGTTCCCTCTCGCGCGTGTCGCCGACAGGTGGACTCGATGGTGCTTGACGTTGACGAGGACAGGGGCTAGAGCGGCGCTGCGAGCTCGCCGGAGTGCGGCGGCGCTCGGTCGCGCGCGGGGAGAAGGGCGTGCGCGTGGGTGAGGATCGATTTGAACGCGTGCGGACGTGCACGTGAGTGCGTGGAGGCGGTGTGTGGCCTCGGCCAGGCCGGGGAGAGCTCCGCGGCGGCCGGAGATGGAAGGGGAGAGGGGCGGAGTGGCGGTGCTCGGCGTGGGCTGGTTTCGGGGTGCGAGGAGGGAGAAGAGGGGGCGCAGAGGGAGGAGAAGAGAGCGGAGGTGCTCACCTCGGGCTCAGTGGGATCGGGGAGCGAAGGAAAGCGGCGGGGAAGCTCGTCGGCGTTTGGTCAGAGATGGGGAAGAGAGAGGGAAAGGGCTCGGATGTGCGCGCAGTGGAGTGAGGGTGAGGGCGGAATGACGGAGAAGAGAGAAATGGAGAGCTCGGCGCCTTTTATAGCCGCGCAGAGGCGGTTCGGCGCCGGGGAAATATCTCCAGCTCCGGCGAGATATTTCGCGCCGGACTGGACGTCGACGCGACGGGAGCTGGTGGTGCTGGCTCGGTGACGCGGGCGCGGAGTGGCTCCAGTGGGTTGGACGCGACTAGATGGCGCTGTGGCTGACGGAGGAAGGCAGCAGGGCATGGGCGTCGTCGGGGATCTCGCCGGGATTAGGTTTCCGACGCGATGGCGACGCTGTGCGACGGGACTGGACAGAGGAGGGGCGGTGTGGCTTATGTGAGATGCGAGGACAGTTCCTGTGGCGCTGAAACGACGAGTCGTCGTTCTCTGGCAGCGCGGTATGGGCAACGCCCGAAATCGCGCCGGCGACGCGAGGTGGAAGAAGGAGGTGCGGGCCCCACCTGTCGGCGACAGCGAGCGAGGGAAGAGAGAGAGCGGGCCGTGCTGCGCTGGGCCGGGAAGAGAAGTTGGGCCGGGAATGGGCTGGCGCGGGAGAGAAAAAGAAAGGGAAAAAGGAAAAAGGAACTGGGCCGGCCAGAGATTCGGCCCGAGACGATTTTGGAGTTAGAAAAGATTCAAACTATTCTAGAATTTGAATTTGAAGGCAATTCAAATTCGGACAAAAACAAAAATCGAACAAACACTTAAAATAAAAACAATACACTCCAAAAATGCATATGATGAGCTTTGTGCATGGTTTTAAAATTCAAAAATTTTAGTTTGAGCTCTAACTTAATCTAGAAAATTGTTTTTAGTTTAAATTTTTTTAAAAGGGTCAAATTTTAAGGGTTTTTAAATGAGCACAAAATTGAGGGCGCTACACACCGCTCATCGGAGGTGGTAGAGGGTAGAGGAGGGGAGCGGTGATGGCGATTGAGGCCGCGTGAACGGTGGGTGGGTGGGGCTGCAGCCGGAGGAAGACGACGCACCCGACACTTGTGGAAGATGAGACACGTGGCGGCCCGGTCCGCGTAATACCTCCCCATTAAGCAACAATTGTTAGCCGGCGTGGTGACGGATTATTGTAATTAATTCACATGCTGAAAGTTTGAGATGTGACCGGTCGTCTCGGGGCCATTTAAGCATCCATCGCTCGTCCGAATAATACCGTGTGCATGAGTGAGAACGAACAAGGAAAACTCAAAGATGGCCGCCGGCTACAATGCAGCGTCCGCACTGGCCGAGTTTCACGAAACCCGCGCCGGCGTCCGAGGCCTCATAGAATCCGGCGTCACCACCGTGCCACCACTGTTCGTGATGCCGGCCACGGCGTTCCCGTGGTCCTCTCCCTCGCCCACCACGGCCTTCGCCATCCCCGTTATTGACCTCTCCCTCCCGCGCTCAGACACCGTCGAGCTCGTCCGTGCCGCGGCGACTTCGTTCGGCGTCTTCCACGTGACCAACCATGGCGTACATCCCGGCACCATCGACTCCGCCATCTCCGCCGCCCGGGCCTTCCACGAGCAGCCCGCCGCCGCGCGCTCCGCGTTTTACTCCGCCACGTCCGCAGGGGCCGTCGCCTACTCCACCATCCCCAACCCGGCGCCGCAGCGCGGCCAGCCTGCCGCCCTGCCTCCACTGGCATGGCGCGACTCGCTCACCGTCCACTTCGGTGACGGCGACGACGCGGCGGAGCCCGACGACCTTCCGCCCTTGTGCAGGGACGAGCTCCTGGAGCTCCATCGGTCGTTGACGGGGTTCGGGAAGGAGATGGCGGCGCTTCTGTCGGAGGCGCTCGGCTTGCCGGCGGAGCGGCTGGAGCAGGCGCTGCAGGTGGAAGGAAGCTCGGTGTTGGTGTGCCACTACTACCCGGCGTGCCCTGAGCCGCTGCGGGTGGTGGGCACCCGTGAGCACACTGATGCCAGCGTGTTCACGGTGCTGGCGCAGGACCACGTCGGGGGGCTGCAGGTGAGGCTCGACCAAGGCGGCGGCGGCGGCAATGGAGAGTGGGTGGACGTGGCGCCGGTGACGGGGGCACTGCTGGTCAACATCGGAGATGTACTGCAGGTAAACAGTTTTCTATTCATCTGGACGGAAATAAATTAGTACGATGATGATCCCATTTGAAGTACCAGTACCATAGGATAAAGCAAGTGATCACGAAGAAAACAAATATATGTAGCTGTCGTTAGGTAAACCTCAAAAGTAAACAAAACATGTCATATGTTTATTATCCCCATAACCCGTTTGCAGAGATAGTTGCCAAGAATTGTACGCTATTGCTGAAGAAATTCTACAACTTTGAGTCACCTCATGGCATAGCAACATGCAAATAGAGCTTGGTTACGTAGCCCTTCCGTGTAAATCATGTCCTTGGCCCGGAGAATATAGTGTGATTTTGCTCTTGCTCTCTTGGTGGCAAAATAAAAAGCAAATCCATAAATTCGTCCCAGGTATCTTGGTTATAAGATTGCCCTTCACGACCTAACAGGTGAACTTCATTTGCCAATACCGAGGATCGGACGTGAGTCGGATAAGATGTGTCATACATTGTGAGTAGCCTAAAGGCTCAAGTGATCATCTCATCTTGCAGGTGGTTTCCAATGATCAATACAAGAGCGTCGAGCATAGAGTGGTCATTAAATCTCCACAAGATGTCAGAGTCTCCATTGGTCTCTTCTTCAAACCTGCTAAATGTGGCGAGTCTGACTTCTTCAGGCCTCTCCCAGAGCTCGTGACAAAAGGGAGGCATGCGCGCTACCGGAGTTTAACATTCCCACAGTTAATGAATTATAGAAGAGAATTGGGTCATGCCAAGCCATCACTTGATCGATTCAAGATAGATTTTGATAAATCTTGATGTGAGGATTGTTAAGGTTGCCAAGATTCATGTGTCCATTTTTCAGAAAATGCCTTGCCGGTGCTTTTCGAAAGGAAAAAGGTTTGTTTCTTTGGATGTATGATGGAAGAAGATAAGGTGGGAAGAACCGCAGAAGAGAAGGTTTGATCTAGTAGGAACTTTTAAGATTTTGTACGTCGTGCAAGTTTGTACTAAATCCGAGAGATTTAGATCCCAAAACATGGCCATAATATGTTGGTGTCTCATCTATTTTTCAACTGTGTACAACATTTGGAAAAATGTATCAAGCATGGGATAACTTGAAGGCCCTTGTTATATTAGATCAAGCATAAGGTGACAACTTCTTGCAGTCCATGAGGCATCAGGTGTAGCGCCGCTGGTCGCCGGAGGTGGTAGAAGGCGGGGGAGCGAGCGGCGATGACGCTGAAGGCCGCGGGGGTGGTGTAGTAGGGATGCAAGATGCAGCCGAAAGAATACAAAGATGCGTGGCCGACACTGGCGGAAGATGAGGACACGTGACGACCAATCGCGCGTTCCTTTGATACGATATTCCGCACGCACAGGAGCAGGACGGACCTCCCTTGATTCAAGGGCATTCAGCTGAATGCCCAAATATTTAGGCCAAACATCAAGCATACCACTTGTGTATTAGACATGTATAAGTAAATGCATGATATTAGTCTAAATCTCCTCTCTCCACACCCAAAATAGCCTTCATTTTGCTTCATTTTCTTCTCTATGATGCTTTTGCTTCCATTAGCCGATCCAAAACATCCCACCTTTGGATGTGTGAATGCCCAGGGCAGCCGTTCTGCGTCCGCCACTGCACAGGAGTGTTACTCGACATTCATTGGGCACTTGAACTCAGCCTATTTTGATGAGTGTTTACTTGAATCTTCAAACGGGTTTAGGATTGAGTTTTGAAGCTACATGCTAAATGCACTTAGTTGTAGCCCTTTTGTTGTACAGAGTGCTTGTAAATGTGTATATTCCGCTATAAATTCTTTCGACTAAAAAAATGCTTATTGGATCCTGCCTAACCTCTCCCATTACGCAACACTTGTTAGTGGCGTGGTAACGGATGATTTTTCTAATTAATCCACATGTTGAACGCATGAGATGTGACAGATCGCCTCGGAGCCGGGCCATTTATGCATCGCTCGTCACCTTGCATGAGTGAGAAAGAACAAGATTTTTATTTTTTTTAAAAAAAAGGAGATGGCCGCTGGCTACAATGCAGCGTCCGCAGTGGCCGAGTTCCACGAAACCCACGCCGGCGTCCGAGGCCTCGTAGAGTCCGGCGTCACCACCGTGCCGCCAATCTTCCTGATGCCCGCCACGGCGCCCCCGTTGTCGTCTCCGGCGCCAACCACGGCCTTCGCCGTCCCCGTCGTCGACCTCTCCCTCCCGCGCTCAGACACCGTCGAGCTCGTCCGTGAGGCAGCAGCTTCGTTGGGCATCTTCCACGTCACCAACCACGGCGTACATGCCGGCACCGTCGACTCCGCCATCTCCGCCGTCCGGGCCTTCCACGAGCAGCCAGTCGCCGCGCGCTCCGCGTTTTACTCGGCCGCGTCCGTCGGAGCCGTCGTCTACTCCACCAGCACCAACCCAGCGCCGCAGCGTGGCCAGCCTGCCGCCCTCCCTCCCTTGGCATGGCGCGACTCGCTCACCGTCCACTTCGACTACGGCGACGACTCGGCAGCTCCCGACGACCTTCCGCCCGTATGCAGGGACGAGCTCCTGGAATACCACCGGTCGTTGACGCAGTTGGGGAAGGAGATAGCGGCGCTTCTGTCGGAGGCGCTCGGGTTGCCGTCGGAGCGGCTGGAGCAGGCGTTGCAAATGGAAGGAAGCTCGGTAATGGTGTGCCACTACTACCCGCCGTGCCCTGAGCCGCTGCGGGTGGTGGGCACCCGTCCGCACACTGATGCCAGCGTGTTCACGTTGCTGGCGCAGGACGACGTCGGCGGCCTGCAAGTGCGGCTCGACCATGGCAATGGAGAGTGGGTGGACGTGGTGCCGGTGACCGGTGCACTTCTGGTCAATATCGGAGACGTACTGAAGGTAAACAGTTTTCTATATCATCTGGTCCTAGATTATATTAGCTTTTTTTAATCATTGATTATATATTAGCTTTGATTGATTGATGAGCTCATTTTAATTTCTAATCATGTAAATTATACAATATAATTAAGGAGACAAATATGTGTGGCTGTCGTTATTGTAAACGAAACATGTCACATGATCATCCCCATTTTAAAAAAGAGATTTGGTAGTTCTCCTTGTCATACTTTGAAAATAAATAAAATATACCAGTGGAACAATTTTTTAGTAAAGTTGAAACAATTAGTCTTTAGTGACTGGAACTTTTTGATCATACCATATGAAAAGAATAATGTTAAAAGCCAGTCGATTCCTCTCTCGAAGACTCAACGGGATTACTATCAAGTGAGATGACAGCCTGCATAACTGTTACCAATACGATAACTTGTAGGTGGTTTCCAATGATGACTACAAGAGCGTGGAGCATAGGGTAGTCATAAAATCTCCACAAGATGCGAGGGTCTCCATTGCTCTCTTATTCAAACCTGCCAAGTGTGGCGAGTCTGACCTCTTTGGGCCTCTCCAAGAGCTCGTGGCAGAAGGGAGGCATCTGCGCTACCGGAGTTTAACATTCTCACAGTTAATGAATTATAGAAGAGAACTGGGTCATGCCAGGCTATCACTTGATCGATTCAAGATAGCTTTTGATAACTCTTAGATGTGATGATTATTAAGATTGCCCAGATTCATGTGTCCATTTTTCAGAAAATTTCTTGCCAGTTTCTTTTCAAAAGGAAGAAGGTCTGTTTATTTGGATGCTTGATGGAAGAAAATAAGGTGGGCAAAAAAGAGAAGGGCTGATCTAGTATAAACTTTTAAGATTTATTAGTACATCGTGCAAGTTAGTACTAAATCTGAGAGATTCACATAATATGCTGGTTGCTCATCTATTTTTCAGCACTGTACAACATTTGGAAAAAATGTATCACGCATTGGATGACTTGAAGATCCTTGTTATATTTGATTAAATTTGTGGGAAATATTTGTTTATGTACAAAGATCTACTCCTATGATGTTAAATATATAAAGGTGGCTTAAGTGAGCCCCTTCATGTTGTCAGCTGGTTCAAAGCATAGGTGGTCAGAGAAACAAGTTGCACTCCAGAAGGTTGCAACATACTTATGTGGGTGTATGAAAAGTTTATCGAGTCTACTTTCATGTACAATATAAGGACACCACGTTTCCCGAGTGCCTAGATGCAAGACACTCGGGGAATCTCCTGCCGCCGTCAACACATAACGGCCGCGCTTCGACGCGAGCACGGGCGACACATTTTCCGAGTGTCACGGATAAATACACTCGGGAAAAGTTATTTTCCCCGAGTGTCCTTGTTTCCCCAAGAGTTTTATCACGACACTCGGGAAAAGTGCCTTTCCCCGAGTGTCCGATGAATTACACTCGGGGAAAGGTTAGGCGCTCGGGGAAAAGCTGATTTCTGGTAGTGAATAGATGCAGTTATCTCTATGTTTTGATATAAGTTGGACTAGACCAACAAAATTTATTGAGTAGATCTAGCCAGACCAAATAGGAGGGATGCTCTTGACATAGGTAGCACTTACTCTCCCCTTCAGAGTTGAGATCTTTCATCGCTTAAGGAGGGAAAAGACAGAGCAAGCAGAACGAACAATGGCGAAAAGCGTTGGTGAGGCGGGCGGTACGGCGTGGCGCGGCGCCAGAGGTGGAGGAGGGCGACGGGGGTTACGGTTTCAAAGTCCTTAAGGTGAGGAGCTCCAATCTTTGTCCGGAGTGAAGACAAGGACACGTGATGGCCTGTCATGCACTCCCCTAACACTCTGGGTTGGAGCGTAACCTCCCCCATTACGCAACAATTGTTAGCCGGCGTGGTGACAGATTATTCTATTTCTCTTGAAAACATGTCACATGATCATCCCCATTTTAAAAAAGAGATTTGGTAGTTCTCCTTGTCATACTTTGAAAATAAATAAAATATACCAGTGGAACAATTTTTTAGTAAAGTTGAAACAATTAGTCTTTAGTGACTGGAACTTTTTGATCATACCATATGAAAAGAATAATGTTAAAAGCCAGTCGATTCCTCTCTCGAAGACTCAACGGGATTACTATCAAGTGAGATGACAGCCTGCATAACTGTTACCAATACGATAACTTGTAGGTGGTTTCCAATGATGACTACAAGAGCGTGGAGCATAGGGTAGTCATAAAATCTCCACAAGATGCGAGGGTCTCCATTGCTCTCTTATTCAAACCTGCCAAGTGTGGCGAGTCTGACCTCTTTGGGCCTCTCCAAGAGCTCGTGGCAGAAGGGAGGCATCTGCGCTACCGGAGTTTAACATTCTCACAGTTAATGAATTATAGAAGAGAACTGGGTCATGCCAGGCTATCACTTGATCGATTCAAGATAGCTTTTGATAACTCTTAGATGTGATGATTATTAAGATTGCCCAGATTCATGTGTCCATTTTTCAGAAAATTTCTTGCCAGTTTCTTTTCAAAAGGAAGAAGGTCTGTTTATTTGGATGCTTGATGGAAGAAAATAAGGTGGGCAAAAAAGAGAAGGGCTGATCTAGTATAAACTTTTAAGATTTATTAGTACATCGTGCAAGTTAGTACTAAATCTGAGAGATTCACATAATATGCTGGTTGCTCATCTATTTTTCAGCACTGTACAACATTTGGAAAAAATGTATCACGCATTGGATGACTTGAAGATCCTTGTTATATTTGATTAAATTTGTGGGAAATATTTGTTTATGTACAAAGATCTACTCCTATGATGTTAAATATATAAAGGTGGCTTAAGTGAGCCCCTTCATGTTGTCAGCTGGTTCAAAGCATAGGTGGTCAGAGAAACAAGTTGCACTCCAGAAGGTTGCAACATACTTATGTGGGTGTATGAAAAGTTTATCGAGTCTACTTTCATGTACAATATAAGGACACCACGTTTCCCGAGTGCCTAGATGCAAGACACTCGGGGAATCTCCTGCCGCCGTCAACACATAACGGCCGCGCTTCGACGCGAGCACGGGCGACACATTTTCCGAGTGTCACGGATAAATACACTCGGGAAAAGTTATTTTCCCCGAGTGTCCTTGTTTCCCCAAGAGTTTTATCACGACACTCGGGAAAAGTGCCTTTCCCCGAGTGTCCGATGAATTACACTCGGGGAAAGGTTAGGCGCTCGGGGAAAAGCTGATTTCTGGTAGTGAATAGATGCAGTTATCTCTATGTTTTGATATAAGTTGGACTAGACCAACAAAATTTATTGAGTAGATCTAGCCAGACCAAATAGGAGGGATGCTCTTGACATAGGTAGCACTTACTCTCCCCTTCAGAGTTGAGATCTTTCATCGCTTAAGGAGGGAAAAGACAGAGCAAGCAGAACGAACAATGGCGAAAAGCGTTGGTGAGGCGGGCGGTACGGCGTGGCGCGGCGCCAGAGGTGGAGGAGGGCGACGGGGGTTACGGTTTCAAAGTCCTTAAGGTGAGGAGCTCCAATCTTTGTCCGGAGTGAAGACAAGGACACGTGATGGCCTGTCATGCACTCCCCTAACACTCTGGGTTGGAGCGTAACCTCCCCCATTACGCAACAATTGTTAGCCGGCGTGGTGACAGATTATTCTATTTCTCTTGAAAGCACAGATTATTCTAATGAATCCACAGGTTTAACGCATGAGATGTGACAGCTCGCCTCGGATCGGGGCCATTTATGCATCGCTCGTCGGAGTGACACCCTGTCTGAGTGAGAAAGACGAAAAAACTAAAGATGGCCGCCGGCTACGATACAGCGTCCGAGCTGGCCGCGTTCCACGAGTCCCGCGCCGGCGTCCAAGGCCTCGTAGAGTCCGGCGTCACCGCCGTGCCACCAATCTTTCTGATGCCAGCCACGGCGTCCTCGTGGTCGTCTCCGGCGCCCACCACGGCCTTCGCCGTCCCCGTCGTCGACCTCTCCCTCCCGCGCTCAGACACCGTCAAGCTCGTCCGCGCCGCGGCAACTTCATTGGGCCTCTTCCACGTCACCAACCACGGGATACCTTCCGGCACCATCGACGCGGCCGTCGCCGCAGCCCGGGCCTTCCACGAGCAGCCCGCCGCCGCGCGCTCCGCGTTTTACTCGGCCACGTTCGCCGGGGCCGTCGCCTACTCCACCATCCCCAACTTGCCGCCGCAGCGCGGCCAGCCTGCCGCCTTCCCTGTCCTGCCATGGCGCGACTCGCTCCTCGTCCACTTCGAGTCCGGCGGCAAGTCGGCAGGGCCCGACGACCTTCCGCCCGTTTGCAGAGACGCGCTCCTGGAGTACCACCGGTGCTTGACGGGGTTCGGGAAGGAGATGGCGGCGCTTCTGTCGGAGGCGCTCGGCTTGCCGGCGGAGCGACTGGAGCAGGCGTTTCAGATGGAAGGCTCGGCGATGGTGTGCCACTACTACCCGCCGTGCCCTGAGCCGCTGCGGGTGGTGGGTGCCTGTGACCACACTGATGCCAGCTTGTTCACGGTGCTGGCGCAGGACAACGTCGGTGGGATGCAGGTGCGGCTCGACCAAGGCGGCGGCGACGACGACGGAGAGTGGGTGGACGTGGCGCCGGTGACCGGTGCACTTGTGGTCAACCTCGGAGATGTACTTAAGGTAAACAGTTTTCAATTCATCTTTCTTTTTATTTTGAATCAGTTTTCTATTAATCTTGGACACTCTCGGACTTCAGTCAAATGAGAGCTGTCGTACTCGTACATTGTGAGTACGTAGCCTGCTTCGGGAAAAAAAAAGGGTACATTGCGAGTAGCCTAAGACTTGAGGTTATCAGCTATGTAAGCAGAGTCCGCATAATGATTACCAATACTTGCAGGTGGTTTCCAACGATGAATACAAGAGTGTGGAGCATAGGGTGGTCATAAAATCTCCACAAGATGTCAGGATCTCCATAGCCCTTTTCTTCAGACCTGCCAACTGGAGCGAGTCTGACTTCTTCGGGCCTCTCCCGGAGCTCGTGACAGAAGAGAGGCATGCACGCTACCGGAGTTTAACATCCTCAGAGTTAAGGAATTATAGAAAAGAATTGGGTCATGCCAGGCCATCACTTGATAGGTTCAAGATATAGCATCTGATAACTCTTGATGTGATAATATTGTTGAGGTTGCTCAGATTCATGTGGGAAAAATGCCTCGTCATTTGCTATCTAGAGGAAAAAGGTTTGCTTGTTTGGATGCTTGATGGAGGAATATATAAGGTGTTCATCGGAAGAGAAGGGTTGATCGAGGAGCTTTAGTTTGTACCAAATCCTAGGGGTCCAGATCCAAAAACCATCTTTCCATACATATTGCTCTTCCATTTCGTTAAATATATTGAAGGATGCATCAAGCATCCCGTAACTTGAAGATCCTTCTTATGTTTCGATCAAATTTGTGAGAATAATTGTGTGTTGCCCCAAGGGACGCATGCCCTTCTATAGTAGCGCTAAGATCTGGCTCTTGCCGGCAAAAGAAATATTGTATTTATGATTTAGGTCGAGATTTTTTTGGTTATCTGTCTCTAACAAGACACCATGCTGTTCTTCTCATACTATGTTGTTCTCCTCGTACGACCATCTTCAGCTATTCATTCATACTTTTTTGTAATTTGGATGAATCTTTGCTCTTCATATGAGTGCATATTAATTTCAGTTCCTACAAGAATAGGTTGAGAACAAAAGCTATGGATTTCAGTCCATATTAGTTTCAGATGAGCTATGGGTTTCATATTCTGCACTTATAATATGCTCCTGTTATGTAGAACACAATATTTCCTGAGTCTCCTTTATTTTTGTAAAGTTTAGTATTTCTTTTACTAAACGAAAATTAGGCTATCTCTCGTCCGGTTGCGCTCCAGCGAGCGATTGGCCGTACCCCGACCCACTTAATAAGGGATACTATAAGACAGAGCGAGCATAACGTAGAGTGACGGCAAGCGTTGGTGTTGCGGGCGGTACGGTGTGGCGCAGGGCCAGAGGTGGAAGAGGGGCGGCGGGGATTATGGTTTCAAAGTTGTTAAGGTGAGGAGCTCTAATCTTTGGTGAGAATAGAGTGTTCGGAGGGAGGCGGTGTGTGGCAGCAGCATTGTGTGTGTTGGTGCGGCCGTGGAGGAGCCACAATGGAGTTGTTTGCGGTGAGCGCGCGGCGACTAAGCAGAAGCGATGGGCGCGGATAGTGTAGCGCCATCGGTCGCCGGAGGTGGTAGAAGGCGAGGGAACGGCCGGGACGACGACGAAGATGGAGTCCGCGTGGAAGGTGGGGGTAGGGCTGCAGACGACGAAGACTAAGACGGGCGGCCGACACACCGGTTCGCGGCGTAACCTCCCCCCATTACCCGACAATTGTTAGCCGGCGTGGTAATAATCAATCCACACGTTGATTCTTATTAATCCAAACGCTGAACGCATGAGACATGACAGATCGCCTCGATCGGAGCAGGGCCATTTATGCACCGCTCCTCCGAATAATACCATTGCATGAGTAGGAAAGAACAAAAAAAAACTGAAAGATGGCCGCCGCCTACGATGCAGCGTCCGCGCTGGCCGCGTTCCACGAGACACGCGCCGGCGTCCGTGGCCTCGTTGAGTCCGGCGTCACCGCCGTGCCGCCAATCTTCCTGATACCCACCACGGCATCCCCGCGGTCGTCTCCGTCGCCCACAAGGGCCTTCGCCTTCCCCGTCGTCGACCTCTCCCTCCCGCGCGCAGACACCGTCGAGCTCGTCCGTGCCGCGGCGACTTCACTGGGCGTCTTTCACGTCACCAACCACGGCGTACATGCCAGCACCGTCGACTCCGCGGTCTCTGCCGTCCGGGCCTTCCACGAGCAGCCCGTCGCCGCGCGCTCTGCGTTTTACTCCACGTCCGGGGCGGTCGCCTACTCCACGTTCCCCAACATACCGCAGCAGCGCGGCCAGCCAGCCGCCTTCTCTCTCCTGCCATGGCGCGACTCGCTCGTCGTCAACTTCGACGGCGGCGACGGCGAGCCCGACGGCCTTCCGCCCGTGTGCAGGGACGCGCTCCTGGAGTACCACCGGTGCTTGACGGGGTTCGGGAAGGAGATGACGGCGCTTCTGTCGGAGGCGCTCGGCTTGCCGGCGGAGCGGCTGGAGCAGGAGCTGCAGGTGGAAGGCTCGGTGATGGCGTGCCACTACTACCCGGCGTGCCCTGAGCCGCTGCGGGTGGTGGGCACCCGTGATCACACGGATGACAACTTGTTCACGGTGCTGGCGCGGGACGACGTTGGCGGTCTGCAGGTGTGGCTCGACGGCGGTGACGACGACGGAGAGTGGGTGGAGGTGGCGCCGGTGACTGGTGCACTTCTGGTCAACGTCGGAGATATACTGAAGGTAATCAGTTTTCTATTCATCGATCTTGGATGATGGACGACAAATAAAATAGAATGATGATGGCATCATGTTTTATCAAAAGAATTGATAATATACCATTTTTAAGTACTAGTATAGTACTCCATATAATGCAAGTGGCAAAGAAAATAAATAAATATGTGTAGTTGTCGTTTAGGTAAACGAAAAATGTCATGCTTATTGTCCTCTTCCTTTTTAAACCATAACCCGTCCAGCAGAGATTATTGCCGAAAATTGTACTCCATTGCCTAAGGAATTCTACGACTTAAGAGTCACCTCATGGCATATATAACAACAGGCATATAAAAAGGAAATCCATAAATTCGTTGCAGGTGCCTTTGTTTTTAAGATTGCCCTTCACAACCTATACGCTGTATTCATAACAAAATAAAGAAAAACCTATACGATGTGTGTATAATCCACGCTTTACGTCCTGCGAACAGCAGGTGAACTTCATTGGCTAATACCTAGGGTCAGACACTCCGACTTGAGTCAGATGAGAGATACATTGTGAGTACCCATAAGGACTCGAGGTTATAAGTATTTAATGGGAGTCCGCATATAACTGTTACCAATACTTGCAGGTGGTTTCCAATGATGAATACAAGAGTGTGGAGCATAGGGTGGTCATAAAAGCTCCACAAGATGTCAGGACCTCCATAGCCCTATTCTTCAAACCTGCCAAGCGTGGCGAGTATGACTTCTTCGGGCCTCTCCCGGAGCTCGTGACAGAAGGGAGGCCAGCACGCTACCGGAGTTTAACATACCCACAGTTAATGAATTATAGAAGAGAACTGGGTCATGCCAGGCTATCACTTGATCGATTCAAGATAGTTTATGATTATTAACTATCGATGTGATGATTGTTGAGGTTGCTCGGATTCGTGTGGACAGAATGCCTCCCCTCCTCATTTGCTTCCTAATGGAAAATGCTTGCTTGTTTGGATGCTCGATGGAGGAATACATATAAGGTGTTCACCGGAAGAGAAGGGTTGATCCAGGAGCTTTAGTTTGTATCAAATCCTAGGGATCCAGATAAAAAAACCATCTTTCCCTAAATGTTGCTCTTCATTCGTCAAATATATTGTGCACGGCCTCTTAAGGATGCATCAAACATCAGTAACTTGAAGATTCTTCTTATGTTTCGATCAAATTTGGAAAATAATTGTGTGTTGCCCTTCTATAGTAGTGCCAAGATTTGGCTACAATATATTATGTTATGTCTTGTCTGCAAAAAGAAAATATTGTATTCAGGTCGAGGATCTCTTTGGGTATCTTTTTTGTTTTTTGATTACACAGTACAACTCAGACTCTCACAACGCACGCACACTCACCCCTATGAACACACATACGTAAACCCTACCCCTACGAGCATCTTCGAAGACTGAACCGACAAACCCTCGAGATTGACGAAGTCACCATTGGTGTCTCGCCGTCGACGGGAGCGTCGCCTACCACAGAAAGCACAATGCCGTTAAATCTTAGAAAATTTGGTCCCACATAACAACCCGGTCATCCCATTGCATCATATCGCAGTATGTGCGCTACATGATTCACAACTAGTGCTGAGAAGAGTTAACAAGCTGGCCACGGTTTTACTTAGCACTCTTGTCAGGGATAGTTTGGTCAGTGATAGTTTGATGGCGATTCATGATAGTGGAATACCGTCGACCATTAGTGGCGTGAATAATAAAGATTCGAAAACACCTTCGCCACTCAAAGAAAACTCCTGGAATAGTTTTGAATCTTGTAACAAAACCGATGCAAATCTTACCCCCCCCCCCCCCCCCAAAAAAAACCTGTGCAAACCGTACATGTTTCCACGAAAACTGTTCTAGGCCAGTAGCATCAATAGGGTGGTTTCGGACTTGAAATTTAAATTATTTTGAAAATTTTAAAATGTTGAAAACCGATAAAGCCTTTCAGTAAACGGAAGTTCCTCAAAAGAAGAAAATGTCTCAAAAACAGGAAAAATTGATCTGTAAACCGGAAAAACAGAACGGCAAAACCAAAAAAATCTATTGGTTTGCTTTCAAATTTCATCCAAATTCATTTTTGAGCTTTTGATCTGTTTATCAGTCAGTTTTCGCAAACCAATAAAACCGGCCCGGGCCAGTAGCCGCAGTTTAAATGAAATTTGAAACCTTGCTCATGACATAGGCACTTGTGTGGCTTCTAGCTATTCCTTCGCTCGAAACAACATTTATATATTCTTTCTACTTTGTGCCAACCCCATTGCTGCAAGAAACATAGTAAAATGAATGCGAACAGCTTGCTCCTATCTAGGAGCAGAAATATTCTACTTTTAATAACAACCACGAATGAGTATTATACTCCGTTCATTCCGGAATATAAGCATTTTTGACTATGTACCAGATAAATAGCATCTCCTTCGCATAGGAGATGTTGCGGGCCTGGATACTAAACTGAAGTAAGGTAACACAACTCTCATTTTAGGTTTACCATGCTTTAATTTGGCGATCATCGTCCAAAATTGCCCTTACATGGGTATATATGCAGCGGCTCATGCCTTGAACTCTCAATCATGGTGGCCTGAATTTCTATTAGTACTCCCTCTGTTTCATATAATAAGTCATATTAAAAATGGACACGGGAATTAAGAGAATGTGAAAATGTAAAGAGCATGCATAAAATGAGAAAGAACAAAGGAGGGGAGAGAGAGAGATTCAAGGTCAGAAAGTACTCCCTGAGATTGATATATAATACTATAGAGTCGTACTATAATTGTTGATGCCGACATAAGAAGTTGAAAGATGCCACGTTGAGATGCCAACGTGAGAAGTCCGAGAGATGCCAAGCCGTGACTTGCAATAGCAATGCAAATCAACCCGTGTTAGTCAAAGAAAAATGGATCGGAATCTCGACGTCACGCAGATATGGAAGTGGCGGCTTTGGAGCATATTTTACGGTCAGATGGTCGTTGCTGACTTCACAACTTAATCAGAAGCAAGTTAGCTCGCGGAGCACGCTGGACATTGGTGGTGCGGGAATGGACGTGCGCGAACCGTCGCCGGCGATGGGATCATTCATGGCGGTGTTGGTGCACGCGGACTCATGGAATGTGGCGCTGATGATGCTGGGCCTGCTGGGAGCCATGGGCGAGGGTATGTCGATGCCGGTGGTGAGGCTTCTCCTCTACACGCGCATGGCTAACGACATCGGCCAAGGTCCGGACCATGTGCACAAGTTCAGCTCCAAGATCAGTGCGGTACGTGTTCGTCCAACTGTCATATTGTAGCGCCCTCAATTTTGTGCTCATTTAAAAACCCTTAAAATTTGACCCTTTTAAAAAAATTTCAACTAAAAACAATTTTCTAGTTTAAGTTAGAGCTCAAGCTAAAAATTTTGAATTTTAAACCATGCACAAACCCAAAAATGCATATGATGAGCTTTGTGCATGGTTTTAAAATTCAAAAATTTTAGTTTGAGCTCTAACTTAATCTAGAAAATTGTTTTTAGTTGATTTTTTTAAAAGGGTCAAATTTTAAGGGTTTTTAAATGAGCACAAAATTGAGGGCGCTACACACCGCTCATCGGAGGTGGTAGAGGGTAGAGGAGGGGAGCGGTGATGGCGACTGAGGCCGCGTGAACGGTGGGTGGGTGGGGCTGCAGCCGGAGGAAGACGACGCACCCGACACTTGTGGAAGATGAGACACGTGGCGGCCGGTCCGCGTAATACCTCCCCATTAAGCAACAATTGTTAGCCGGCGTGGTGACGGATTATTGTAATTAATTCACATGCTGAAAGTTTGAGATGTGACCGGTCGTCTCGGGGCCATTTAAGCATCCATCGCTCGTCCGAATAATACCGTGTGCATGAGTGAGAACGAACAAGGAAAACTCAAAGATGGCCGCCGGCTACAATGCAGCGTCCGCACTGGCCGAGTTTCACGAAACCCGCGCCGGCGTCCGAGGCCTCATAGAATCCGGCGTCACCACCGTGCCACCACTGTTCGTGATGCCGGCCACGGCGTTCCCGTGGTCCTCTCCCTCGCCCACCACGGCCTTCGCCATCCCCGTTATTGACCTCTCCCTCCCGCGCTCAGACACCGTCGAGCTCGTCCGTGCCGCGGCGACTTCGTTCGGCGTCTTCCACTTGACCAACCACGGCGTACATCACGGCACCATCGACTCCGCCATCTCCGCCGCCCGGGCCTTCCACGAGCAGCCCGCCGCCGCGCGCTCCGCGTTTTACTCTGCCACGTCCGCAGGGGCCGTCGCCTACTCCACCATCCCCAACCCGGCGCCGCAGCGCGGCCAGCCTGCCGCCCTGCCTCCACTGGCATGGCGCGACTCGCTCACCGTCCACTTCGGTGACGGCGACGACGCGGCGGAGCCCGACGACCTTCCGCCCTTGTGCAGGGACGAGCTCCTGGAGCTCCATCGGTCGTTGACGGGGTTCGGGAAGGAGATGGCAGCGCTTCTGTCGGAGGCGCTTGGGTTGCCGGCGGGGCGGCTGGAGCAGGCGCTGCAGGTGGAAAGGAGCTCGGTGTTGGCGTGCCACTACTACCCGGCGTGCCCTGAGCCGCTGCGGGTGGTGGGCACTCGTGAGCACACTGATGCCAGCGTGTTCACGGTGCTGGCGCAGGACGACGTCGGCGGACTGCAGGTGAGGCTCGACCAAGGCGGCGGCGGCGGCAATGGAGAGTGGGTGGACGTGGCGCCGGTGACGGGGGCACTGCTGGTCAACATCGGAGACGTACTGCAGGTAAACAGTTTTCTATTCATCTGGACGGCAAATAAAATAGTACGATGATGATCTCATTTTAAGTGCTAGTACCATAGGATATAATGCAAAGTGACGAAGAAAACAAATATATATAGTTGTCGTTAGGTAAACCTCAAACGTAAACAAAACATGTCATATGTTTATTATCCCCTTCTCTTTTTTAAAAAAAAAAAACATAACCCCTTTGCAGAGATAGTTGCCAAGAATTGTACGCTATTGCTGAAGAAATTCTACAACTTTGACTCACCTCATGGCATAGCAACATGCAAATAGAGCTTTGGTTAGGTAGCCCTTCCGTGTAAATCATGTCCTTGGCCCGGAGAATATAGTGTGATTTTTCTCTTGCTCTCTTGGTGGCAAAATAAAAGGCAAATCCATAAATTCGTCCCAGGTATCTTGGTTATAAGATTGCCCTTCACGACCTAACAGGTGAACTTCATTTGCCAATACCGAGGATCGGACGTGAGTCGGATAAGATGTGTCATACATTGTGAGTAGCCTAAAGGCTCAAGTGATCATCTCATCTTGCAGGTGGTTTCCAATGATCAATACAAGAGCGTCGAGCATAGAGTGGTCATTAAATCTCCACAAGATGTCAGAGTCTCCATTGGTCTCTTCTTCAAACCTGCTAAATGTGGCGAGTCTGACTTCTTCAGGCCTCTCCCAGAGCTCGTGACAAAAGGGAGGCATGCGCGCTACCGGAGTTTAACATTCCCACAGTTAATGAATTATAGAAGAGAATTGGGTCATGCCAAGCCATCACTTGATCGATTCAAGATAGATTTTGATAAATCTTGATGTGAGGATTGTTAAGGTTGCCAAGATTCATGTGTCCATTTTTCAGAAAATGCCTTGCCGGTGCTTTTCGAAAGGAAAGAGGTTTGTTTCTTTGGATGTATGATGGAAGAAGATAAGGTGGGAAGAACCGCAGAAGAGAAGGTTTGATCTAGTAGGAACTTTTAAGATTTTGTACGTCGTGCAAGTTTGTACTAAATCCGAGAGATTTAGATCCCAAAACATGGCCATAATATGTTGGTGTCTCATCTATTTTTCAACTGTGTACAACATTTGGAAAAATGTATCAAGCATGGGATAACTTGAAGACCCTTGTTATATTAGATCAAGCATAAGGTGACAACTTCTTGCAGTCCATGAGGCATCAGGTGTAGCGCCGCTGGTCGCCGGAGGTGGTAGAAGGCGGGGGAGCGAGCGGCGATGACGCTGAAGGCCGCGGGGGTGGTGTAGTAGGGATGCAAGATGCAGCCGAAAGAATACAAAGATGCAAATCTTACCCCCGCCCCCCCCCCCCCCCCCCAAAAAAAAAAAAAACCTGTGCAAACCGTACATGTTTCCACGAAAAGCAGTAGCATCGATAGGGTGGTTTTGGACTTGAAATTTAAATTATTTTGAAAATTTTAAAATGTTGAAAACCGATAAAGCCTTTCAGTAAACGGAAGTTCCTCAAAAGAAGAAAATGTCTCAAAAACAGGAAAAATTGATCTGTAAACCGGAAAAACAGAACGGCAAAACCAAAAAAATCTATTGGTTTGCTTTAAAATTTCATCCAAATTCATTTTTGAGCTTTTGATCTGTTTATCAGTCAGTTTTCACAAACCAATAAAACCGGCCCGGGCCAGTAGCCGCAGTTTAAATGAAATTTGAAACCTTGCTCATGACATAGGCACTTGTGTGGCTTCTAGCTATTCCTTCGCTCGAAACAACATTTATATATTCTTTCTACTTTGTGCCAACCCCATTGCTGCAAGAAACATAGTAAAATGAATGCGAACAGCTTGCTCCTATCTAGGAGCAGAAATATTCTACTTTTAATAACAACCACGAATGAGTATTATACTCCGTTCATTCCGGAATATAAGCATTTTTGACTATGTATCAGATAAATAGCATCTCCTTCGCATAGGAGATGTTGCGGGCCTGGATACTAAACTGAAGTAAGGTAACACAACTCTCATTTTAGGTTTACCATGCTTTAATTTGGCGATCATCGTCCAAAATTGCCCTTACATGGGTATATATGCAGCGGCTCATGCCTTGAACTCTCAATCATGGTGGCCTGAATTTCTATTAGTACTCCCTCTGTTTCATATAATAAGTCATATTAAAAATGGACACGGGAATTAAGAGAATGTGAAAATGTAAAGAGCATGCATAAAATGAGAAAGAACAAAGGAGGGGAGAGAGAGAGATTCAAGGTCAGAAAGTACTCCCTGAGATTGATATATAATACTATAGAGTCGTACTATAATTGTTGATGCCGACATAAGAAGTTGAAAGATGCCACGTTGAGATGCCAACGTGAGAAGTCCGAGAGATGCCAAGCCGTGACTTGCAATAGCAATGCAAATCAACCCGTGTTAGTCAAAGAAAAATGGATCGGAATCTCGACGTCACGCAGATATGGAAGTGGCGGCTTTGGAGCATATTTTACGGTCAGATGGTCGTTGCTGACTTCACAACTTAATCAGAAGCAAGTTAGCTCGCGGAGCACGCTGGACATTGGTGGTGCGGGAATGGACGTGCGCGAACCGTCGCCGGCGATGGGATCATTCATGGCGGTGTTGGTGCACGCGGACTCATGGAATGTGGCGCTGATGATGCTGGGCCTGCTGGGAGCCATGGGCGAGGGTATGTCGATGCCGGTGGTGAGGCTTCTCCTCTACACGCGCATGGCTAACGACATCGGCCAAGGTCCGGACCATGTGCACAAGTTCAGCTCCAAGATCAGTGCGGTACGTGTTCGTCCAACTGTCATATTGTAGCGCCCTCAATTTTGTGCTCATTTAAAAACCCTTAAAATTTGACCCTTTTAAAAAAATTTCAACTAAAAACAATTTTCTAGTTTAAGTTAGAGCTCAAGCTAAAAATTTTGAATTTTAAACCATGCACAAACCCAAAAATGCATATGATGAGCTTTGTGCATGGTTTTAAAATTCAAAAATTTTAGTTTGAGCTCTAACTTAATCTAGAAAATTGTTTTTAGTTGATTTTTTTAAAAGGGTCAAATTTTAAGGGTTTTTAAATGAGCACAAAATTGAGGGCGCTACACACCGCTCATCGGAGGTGGTAGAGGGTAGAGGAGGGGAGCGGTGATGGCGACTGAGGCCGCGTGAACGGTGGGTGGGTGGGGCTGCAGCCGGAGGAAGACGACGCACCCGACACTTGTGGAAGATGAGACACGTGGCGGCCGGTCCGCGTAATACCTCCCCATTAAGCAACAATTGTTAGCCGGCGTGGTGACGGATTATTGTAATTAATTCACATGCTGAAAGTTTGAGATGTGACCGGTCGTCTCGGGGCCATTTAAGCATCCATCGCTCGTCCGAATAATACCGTGTGCATGAGTGAGAACGAACAAGGAAAACTCAAAGATGGCCGCCGGCTACAATGCAGCGTCCGCACTGGCCGAGTTTCACGAAACCCGCGCCGGCGTCCGAGGCCTCATAGAATCCGGCGTCACCACCGTGCCACCACTGTTCGTGATGCCGGCCACGGCGTTCCCGTGGTCCTCTCCCTCGCCCACCACGGCCTTCGCCATCCCCGTTATTGACCTCTCCCTCCCGCGCTCAGACACCGTCGAGCTCGTCCGTGCCGCGGCGACTTCGTTCGGCGTCTTCCACTTGACCAACCACGGCGTACATCACGGCACCATCGACTCCGCCATCTCCGCCGCCCGGGCCTTCCACGAGCAGCCCGCCGCCGCGCGCTCCGCGTTTTACTCTGCCACGTCCGCAGGGGCCGTCGCCTACTCCACCATCCCCAACCCGGCGCCGCAGCGCGGCCAGCCTGCCGCCCTGCCTCCACTGGCATGGCGCGACTCGCTCACCGTCCACTTCGGTGACGGCGACGACGCGGCGGAGCCCGACGACCTTCCGCCCTTGTGCAGGGACGAGCTCCTGGAGCTCCATCGGTCGTTGACGGGGTTCGGGAAGGAGATGGCAGCGCTTCTGTCGGAGGCGCTTGGGTTGCCGGCGGGGCGGCTGGAGCAGGCGCTGCAGGTGGAAAGGAGCTCGGTGTTGGCGTGCCACTACTACCCGGCGTGCCCTGAGCCGCTGCGGGTGGTGGGCACTCGTGAGCACACTGATGCCAGCGTGTTCACGGTGCTGGCGCAGGACGACGTCGGCGGACTGCAGGTGAGGCTCGACCAAGGCGGCGGCGGCGGCAATGGAGAGTGGGTGGACGTGGCGCCGGTGACGGGGGCACTGCTGGTCAACATCGGAGACGTACTGCAGGTAAACAGTTTTCTATTCATCTGGACGGCAAATAAAATAGTACGATGATGATCTCATTTTAAGTGCTAGTACCATAGGATATAATGCAAAGTGACGAAGAAAACAAATATATATAGTTGTCGTTAGGTAAACCTCAAACGTAAACAAAACATGTCATATGTTTATTATCCCCTTCTCTTTTTTAAAAAAAAAAAACATAACCCCTTTGCAGAGATAGTTGCCAAGAATTGTACGCTATTGCTGAAGAAATTCTACAACTTTGACTCACCTCATGGCATAGCAACATGCAAATAGAGCTTTGGTTAGGTAGCCCTTCCGTGTAAATCATGTCCTTGGCCCGGAGAATATAGTGTGATTTTTCTCTTGCTCTCTTGGTGGCAAAATAAAAGGCAAATCCATAAATTCGTCCCAGGTATCTTGGTTATAAGATTGCCCTTCACGACCTAACAGGTGAACTTCATTTGCCAATACCGAGGATCGGACGTGAGTCGGATAAGATGTGTCATACATTGTGAGTAGCCTAAAGGCTCAAGTGATCATCTCATCTTGCAGGTGGTTTCCAATGATCAATACAAGAGCGTCGAGCATAGAGTGGTCATTAAATCTCCACAAGATGTCAGAGTCTCCATTGGTCTCTTCTTCAAACCTGCTAAATGTGGCGAGTCTGACTTCTTCAGGCCTCTCCCAGAGCTCGTGACAAAAGGGAGGCATGCGCGCTACCGGAGTTTAACATTCCCACAGTTAATGAATTATAGAAGAGAATTGGGTCATGCCAAGCCATCACTTGATCGATTCAAGATAGATTTTGATAAATCTTGATGTGAGGATTGTTAAGGTTGCCAAGATTCATGTGTCCATTTTTCAGAAAATGCCTTGCCGGTGCTTTTCGAAAGGAAAGAGGTTTGTTTCTTTGGATGTATGATGGAAGAAGATAAGGTGGGAAGAACCGCAGAAGAGAAGGTTTGATCTAGTAGGAACTTTTAAGATTTTGTACGTCGTGCAAGTTTGTACTAAATCCGAGAGATTTAGATCCCAAAACATGGCCATAATATGTTGGTGTCTCATCTATTTTTCAACTGTGTACAACATTTGGAAAAATGTATCAAGCATGGGATAACTTGAAGACCCTTGTTATATTAGATCAAGCATAAGGTGACAACTTCTTGCAGTCCATGAGGCATCAGGTGTAGCGCCGCTGGTCGCCGGAGGTGGTAGAAGGCGGGGGAGCGAGCGGCGATGACGCTGAAGGCCGCGGGGGTGGTGTAGTAGGGATGCAAGATGCAGCCGAAAGAATACAAAGATGCAAATCTTACCCCCGCCCCCCCCCCCCCCCAAAAAAAAAAAAAAAAACCTGTGCAAACCGTACATGTTTCCACGAAAAGCAGTAGCATCGATAGGGTGGTTTTGGACTTGAAATTTAAATTATTTTGAAAATTTTAAAATGTTGAAAACCGATAAAGCCTTTCAGTAAACGGAAGTTCCTCAAAAGAAGAAAATGTCTCAAAAACAGGAAAAATTGATCTGTAAACCGGAAAAACAGAACGGCAAAACCAAAAAAATCTATTGGTTTGCTTTAAAATTTCATCCAAATTCATTTTTGAGCTTTTGATCTGTTTATCAGTCAGTTTTCACAAACCAATAAAACCGGCCCGGGCCAGTAGCCGCAGTTTAAATGAAATTTGAAACCTTGCTCATGACATAGGCACTTGTGTGGCTTCTAGCTATTCCTTCGCTCGAAACAACATTTATATATTCTTTCTACTTTGTGCCAACCCCATTGCTGCAAGAAACATAGTAAAATGAATGCGAACAGCTTGCTCCTATCTAGGAGCAGAAATATTCTACTTTTAATAACAACCACGAATGAGTATTATACTCCGTTCATTCCGGAATATAAGCATTTTTGACTATGTATCAGATAAATAGCATCTCCTTCGCATAGGAGATGTTGCGGGCCTGGATACTAAACTGAAGTAAGGTAACACAACTCTCATTTTAGGTTTACCATGCTTTAATTTGGCGATCATCGTCCAAAATTGCCCTTACATGGGTATATATGCAGCGGCTCATGCCTTGAACTCTCAATCATGGTGGCCTGAATTTCTATTAGTACTCCCTCTGTTTCATATAATAAGTCATATTAAATGTGGACACGGGAATTAAGAGAATGTGAAAATGTAGAGAGCATGCATAAAATGAGAAAGAACAAAGGAGGGGAGAGAGAGAGATTCAAGGTCAGAAAGTACTCCCTGAGATTGATATATAATACTATAGAGTCGTACTATAATTGTTGATGCCGACGTAAGAAGTTGAAAGATGCCACGTTGAGATGCCAACGTGAGAAGTCCGAGAGATGCCAAGCCGTGACTTGCAATAGCAATGCAAATCAACCCGTGTTAGTCAAAGAAAAATGGATCGGAATCTCGACGTCACGCAGATATGGAAGTGGCGGCTTTGGAGCATATTTTACGGTCAGATGGTCGTTGCTGACTTCACAACTTAATCAGAAGCAAGTTAGCTCGCGGAGCACGCTGGACATTGGTGGTGCGGGAATGGACGTGCGCGAACCGTCGCCGGCGATGGGATCATTCATGGCGGTGTTGGCGCACGCGGACTCATGGGACGTGGCACTGATGATGCTGGGCCTGCTGGGAGCCATGGGCGAGGGTATGTCGATGCCGGTGGTGAGGCTTCTCCTCTACACGCGCATGGCTAACGACATCGGCCAAGGTCCGGACCATGTGCACAAGTTCAGCTCCAAGATCAGTGCGGTACGTGTTCGTCCAACTGTCATATTGTAGCGCCCTCAATTTTGTGCTCAATTAAAAATCCTTAAAATTTGACCCTTTTAAAAAAATTTCAACTAAAAACAATTTTCTAGTTTAAGTTAGAGCTCAAGCTAAAATTTTTGAATTTTAAACCATGCACAAAGCTCATCATATGCATTTTTAGAGTTTATTGTTTTTATTTTAAGTGTTTGTTTGGTTTTTGTTTTTGTGCGAATTTGAATTGCCTTCAAATTCAAATTCTAGAATTGTTTGAATTAATTCCAGCTCCAGAAACCGTGTTGGGCCAAATCTCAGCCAGCCCAGTTTTTCTTTTTCTTTCCTCCTTTTCTTTTTCTTTCCGCGCCGGCCCGTCGCGGCCCATCTCCTTCCGGCCCATCTTCTCCTCTCCCGGCCCAGCGCGTCCGGCCCGTTCCCTCTCGCGCGTGTCGCCGACAGGTGGGGCCTGCACCCCCTTCTCCCTCCTCGCGTCGCCGGCGCAAATCGCGCCGCCGCCCATACCGCGCTGCCGGAGTTCGTCGATCCGTCAATTCAGCGCACAGGAGCTGTCCTCGCGCTCACGTGAGCCACACCGGCCCTTCCCCGTCCCGTCTCGTTGCACAGCGCCGCCCCGTCCTTTCTAACCCTAATCTCGGCGAGCTCCCCGACGACGCCCATGCCTCGCTGCCCTCCTCCGTCAGCCACAGCACCGCTCCGTCGCGTCCTGAACACCGGCGCCACTTCGCGCACGCGTCACCAGCCAGCCACCGCGTTCGCTCGTCGCGTCGATGTCAATCCGGCGAGAAAATATCTCGCCGGAGCCCGGATATTTTCCTGCGACGAACCGACCTTCCGTGGCTATAAATAGGACCCTAGCACCTTCCCTTCTCCTCCTCCGTCACTCCGCATCTCCCGCTCACTCCCGCTCACTCCCCGCGCATGCACCCGAGTTCCCTCTCAATTTTTCCCCATCTCCGGTCAAGCTCCGGTGAGCTTCCCCGTCGCTCCCCACCTCCACCGAGCTCAAGGTGAGCTTCCCGCTCCTCTCTCCCTCACCTGCACCCCCTCTTCTTCCTCCTCTCACCCCCCGGAACCAGCCCGCGCCGAGCACCGCCGCTCCGCCCCTCTCCTTCTCCATCTCCGGCCGCCGTGGGACGTTCCCCGGCCAGGTCAAGCTCACCCCTAGCCTCTACGCGTGCACGTGCACGTCCGCAGCCGCTCAAAACTGCGCTCGCGCACGCGCGCCCCCTTTTCCCCCGCGCACTCCGGCGAGCCCGCGCCGTCGCCCTAGCCCTCCCGCACGTCGACACGTTAGCCTCCAAGCTTCGCCACGCCGAGCTGAATCTCTTTGACCACTCCGCGTCGCCCTCCGGCCTCCACAGCTGCCGCCGGCGAGGATTCCGGCGCCGCGCCGCCGCGAGTGCCCTTTCCCTGCCGCGCCTGACCGAGTCGCGCCGGCGTCCGACGTGGCTGCCACGTCGGCGCACGGGCCCGCGACGACCCGAGTCGCACCGCCACGTGGTGCGCTCGGTGCACCGTAAACCACACGTGCACACACCTCGGTCCACAGCCCTGGTGGACCGAGTCCACAAAACAGTGCCACACAGCACTCCTGACCCCAGTGGCCCACACGTCAGCCTCTCACACGCTGAGCAAATTACTAGGTGCACACAGTTTTGCACACAGAATCCTATTTCGAACACTTTTCCAATAGCAGAAAAATCCCAATAAATTCCCAAAAATCCTATATTCTTTTCTAGCCTCCTTACAACCCTTGTTCACCTCTGGAAAATTAGGATGTTGATTATACTTAATTAAGTTGATCAATTCCTAATCTTTTCCTCTCCTATTCATTCAAAAATTCATAACTATTTCATCTTAGCTCCAAATTCAGAGTTTCTTGGACCTAAATTCTTCTAAAATCCTTGTCTATTCATCTACACCAAAGCCATCTCTATTTGCTGTTTATTTGGATTTTTCTTTATTTAATGATTGTTTAATTGATTGTTAAGCGGTAGATTTATTCGCCTTTTATTTGTTTTTTATCGTTAGATAATCAAGTTTTTGAGGAAGAGCACGAGGACCCCGACTACGAGGAAGGACTAGAGGAAGAAGGCTTTGAAGGCAAGTCCTAACCTCCCTTGACCATATCGTGCCTATGTTTATAAAATATCCTAATTAGAGCTTGTTTGCAAATAAATCATGCATGATTATTTAAAATTGATTTATATGCTTAGAATCTCCTAATACTTGATGATGCCTATCCTTGATATTGCTTATACCCTGTTTTCCATTGATAACCCTAGGTCCCAACATCATTAATTTTTAATGATATGTTGGAAGAAAATGCTGCTTAGGACTTTATTACACTGTGTATATAATTAATCTTGCTACACATGTTTTTGTGTTAAAATGTGTGCGTTCTTGGTGGTGTGTGTAAAAGTGAAAGTGGGTGGCTTAATGATAAGTGCAACCCTAGTGGGGAATGTTTTGGCGGGATCAGGCGAGGTAGTCCTGAGTTGGGAGGCTATCTCTGGGACGCCTTTCCTCGTGAGGACTGGCTATTGAAGATGCCTGGTTCGGTCGTATAAGGACCGGTTCTTGTGCCGCCTTTGCCTAGCACCTTACGCGCAGCCACAAGCCATGAATGGGCATGGGATTGGAACCACACCCTACTAGTACTCACCCGGTACCCTCCGGAGGCAGGAGATTGCAACGGAATCCCAGGAGAAGACTCGTTCGTTGGTGGGTGTTCGAGATCCGGCATTTGTGAATCTGGCCATATTATTGATTGTGAAGCCCCTGGTGATGTCCGTGGGAGATGTCGTGGTGGTAACAAGTAGGTACGGAACCTTTAGTGGGACAGTCCAAACTATGACGATAGGGAGGACTGGACCACCTTGTGGAGAAAGTTGTGCACCCTCGGCCGAGGTTATGAATCTATCCGTATAGCCGTGTTCCACGGTATTGGACAACGCGAAAGCATTGGCTACACTATGATTAGATTTTTCCGCGTGAGTTATCCTTGGCGTGTGTGTTTTAAAATAGACCGGTTTGGAGCCGTGTGCTGGTTGTCGGCCAGCGATAAAACTTGGGAACTGGCGGGATGAATGCATCTCCCCCAGGGCCAACCAACCCCACTAAGTTCAAAATCTTACTTGACTTAGTTTTGCAAAATCTGATTTGTTTTCCAAATAAACCCTTGCATAAAAATTGGCTTTTCGGCCGATTTGTCAAACCCTAGCCTTTACCTTTGATCTCTCCCTCTCATACTTCTCACCCTTGTGTTAGGACTTGTTGAGTACCTTATGTACTCACTCTTGCTTCAATCATTCAGAAGAAGAACCAGAGTACGACTTCCAAGGTGATGGTGATGAAGAGTAGGGTCCTGTCCACACGCAAGTCTGCATATAGTGTGGTCCCCGCTTCAGTCTTCCGTTGCAGTAGTTGTAGTGCAGTGCTACTGTCTTCAGTGGCACTCTAGGGTGGTGTTTTTGTGTCGTGTTGTAATAAGGCCTTTGGCTATTGTAAAAAGACCTTTTGTAATATAAAGGCTTGTAATGAGACTTGGTAATATTATCAAATGTATGACTCTGAGATGCCATTCTGTGAAAAGTATCGTATCAGCGTCTGATTCAGGGACTGATACGGTAAGCACTAGTATTCCAAAAAATAAGGTACGACACATATTATTGAGTTAGTTAATTCCGTCATACTGGCTAGCAATAAAAATCATCAAGTCGATTTCGACCAGAACGCGAGGGACATCTTCTTCGTGGCGTGCGCCTCCTGGGTCATGGCCTTCCTTGGTGAGCACAGCACTGCTAAGTATTAGTATGTGTGTTCTTAATTCCCTAATTCTCCACCAGCTGGTGTGTGACTGACTGGTATATATGGGCGATATAATAATGTTTTGTAGAGGGGTATTGCTGGGCACGCACGGCGGAGCGGCAGGCCTCGTGGATGCGGGCACGGTACCTCCGGGCGGTGCTTCGGCAGGACATGGAGTACTTCGACCTGAGACCGGGCTCCGTGTCAGAGGTGATCACCAGCGTGTCCAACGACACCCTCGTCGTGCACGACGTTCTGGGCGAGAAGGTGCCCAGCTTCCTGATGAACGCCACCACGTTCGTAGGCAGCTGCGCCGTGGCGTTCGCGCTGGTGTCGCTGCCGTCCGTGCCGCTGCTCGTCGTCCCGGGGTTCATGTACAGCCGCGTCCTGAGCGGCCTCGCGCGGCGGATACGGGAGCAGTACGCGCGCCCCGGCACCATCTCCGAGGAGGCCGTGTCGTCCGTGCGCACCGTGTACGCGTTCGCGTCGGAGCGGAGCACCATGGCGCGGTTCTCCGCCGCGCTCCGGGAATCGACGCGACTCGGGATCAGGCAGGGGCTCGCCAAGGGTGTGGCCCTCGGCAGCAGCGCCATCGCCTTCGTTGTCGTAGCCTTCAACCTGTGGTATGGCAGCCGCCTCGTGATGTACCATGGCTACCAAGGTGGTACTGTCTTCGTTGTCGCCATAACCATTACCATCGGCGGCCAGTACGTAACACTAGCTGCAACTTATTAAAACATGTACTACATATTTTATTAATCACTCGTATATATTTACGCTAAGATATATATATTTTCCGGACCAGAGCACTGGGATCGGCCCTGTCGAATGTGAAGTACTTCGCGGAGGCCAGCTCAGCGGCGGAGAGGATCCTGGAGGTCATCCGCCGTGTTCCGAAGATCGACTCTAGGAGCAACGCCGGCGAGGAGATAGCAAACGTTGCCGGCGAGGTAGAGTTTAAGAACGTAGCCTTCTGCTACCCTTCATGGCCGGAGAGCCCCGTTCTGGTCAACTTCAGGCTGCTGGTGCCGGCAGGGCACACTGTGGCACTAGTCGGCAGCAGCGGGTCAGGAAAGTCAACAGTAATCGCGCTGCTGGAGCGGTTCTATGACCCCTCAGCCGGGGTTGTGTCGCTGGACGGGGTGGACATTCGGCGGCTGAAGCTCAGGTGGCTGCGCGCACAAATGGGGCTCGTCAGTCAGGAGCCAGCATTGTTTGCAATGTCGATACGAGAGAACATATTGTTCGGCAAAGAGGACGCCACGGAAAAGGAGATTATCGCGGCTGCCCAGGCAGCTAATGCCCACGACTTCATCTCTCAGCTTCCTCAGGGATATGAGACCCAGGTGAGGTGATACACACTTTAATTCCCTGATATGAAAGGGAAATGCTAGTTTGGTTCAATGCAGTTTAGTGGCATTGTTTAGTGACCTATAATTAGTGCTTCTAACAATAGGTGGGCGAGCGCGGTATCCAAATGTCTGGAGGGCAGAAGCAGAGAATCGCTATTGCCAGAGCAATCTTAAGGTCACCAAGGATTCTCCTCCTCGACGAAGCCACAAGCACACTAGACACCACATCAGAGCGTGTTGTGCAACATGGGCTTGACACGGCCTCTGTGGGTCGGACTACTATTGTTGTTGCACATCGCCTATCCACCATCCGAAATTCTGATATGATTGTTGTCATGCAGTCTGGTGAGGTCAAGGAGGTAGGCACACATGATGAGCTCATGGTTGATGAGAGCGGTCTCTACTCATCTTTTGTCCGTCTTCAGCTTACAAGAGATTATGGTGAGATGGAAGAGGTCGATGAAACTGGTATTACATCATCCGTTGAACAACCTAGAGTTGAAGACGTGACCGGGAGATTCTCAGCAACTAGCAGACCAAGTTGTGCATTGTCTAATGGTGATGCAATAGAGAATAAAACAATCAACAAGAAGCCAAGTAATATTTCTGACCCATCCTTTAGAAGGATACTTATGATGAATGCACCAGAGTGGAAGCATGCATTGTTCGGGAGCTTTTGTGCAGTTGTCTTTGGTGCCATACAACCTATATTTGCATATGTTTTGAGCACCATGTTGTCAGTCTACTTCTTGACCGATTACAACGAAATCAAGGAGAAAACCAGGATCTATACAATCATGTTTGTTTTTCTGGCAATGCTAATGTTCTTTCTCAAGGTTGGGCAGCATTATAACTTTGGTGTCATGGGGGAATACCTTACAGGGAGGATCAGAGAAAAGATGCTTGCGAAAATCATCACTTTCGAGATCGGATGGTTTGATCGAGATGAGAACTCCACTGGCGCTATATGCTCGCGGCTTGCCAAGGACGCTAATGTCGTAAGTACACAAATAAATAATGCATGCTATTTTTATATAAGTAGATCGTATAAAAAATGGTACGAATAGTTGGGATCAAGTTTCCTAATCAAACACAACAAAATATGTGTTGTAGGTGAGAGCACTTGTTGGAGATCGGATGTCCTTGTTGATCGAAACGGTTTCTGCGATGTTTATTTCCTGCACCATGGGCTTGGTCATTGCCTGGCGCTTGGCCCTAGTCATCATAGTAGTGCAACCTCTTGTCATCGCTTGCTTCTATGTTCGTCGTGTCTTACTTAAGAGCATGTCAAGGAAATCAAGGCAGGCACAATCTAAATGCAGCAAGCTCGCTACTGAGGCTGTATACAATCTACGCACAATCACTGCTTTCTCATCACAAGATCACATCGTAAGCCAATTTGAGCAGTCACAGGATCATGCACGGAAGGAATGTATCCGACAATCATGGTTTGCAGGCCTTGGCCTTGGAACATCTGTGTGTCTTTTAGCTTACTCATGGGTCCTTGCCTATTGGTATGGCGGAAAGCTCATGGTTGACCAACAAATTACAGCCAAAGCACTATTCCAAACTTTTTGTATCCTATCAAGTACAGGACGTGCAATTGCAGATGCAGGTAGCATGGCAACCGACCTTGCTAAGGGTACTGATGCAATGACCTCGGTGTTCGCTATTTTTGATAGAGAATCAAAAATTGACTCAGACAATCCCGAAGGATACAAACCGGAGACACTCAGAGGTGAGGTGGAGATTAAAGAAGTTGACTTTGCATACCCATCAAGGCCGAATGTAGTAGTCTATAGAGGGCTATCCCTGAACTTACAACCAGGCAAATCAATAGCTCTTGTTGGGCATAGTGGTTCTGGCAAGTCAACCATAATCAGCCTTAGTGGGGTTAGAGCGATTTTATGATCCACTTAGTGGGGTTGTCAAGATTGATGGTAGAGACATAAAGACTTATAATCTTCGAGCCTTGCGACAACACATTGGCTTGGTTAGCCAAGAACCTATACTTTTTGCTGGTACCATCAGAGAGAACATTATGTATGGTATAGATCAGACAACAAGTGAAGCTGAAATTGAGATTGCAACAAGGTCAGCGAATGCACACTACTTCATTAGCAACCTTAAGGATCGATATGATACATGGTGTGGTGATCGAGGCTTCCAGCTTTCAGGAGGGCAGAAGCAACGCATTGCCATTGCACGTGCCATCCTAAAGAACCCTGCTATTTTACTACTGGATGAAGCTACAAGTGCTCTTGATAGCCAATCTGAAAAGGTGGTGCAAGAGGCACTAGATGAAGTGATGATTGGAAGGACAAGTCTTGTGGTGGCACACAGACTTAGCACTATCCAGAGTTGTGACATGATCACTGTACTTGAGAAAGGAACCATTGTAGAAAAGGGCACACATGCATCTCTGATGGCAAAAGGTCCCTCTGGAACGTACTTTGGATTAGTTCGTTTGCAACAAGGATGCAACCAGCGGTGATATTCTTTGCGACAACACAATAGGGGTTACAACATGTGCAACTTATTCCACTGACTCACCATGATACTAACCTTGAATGTAAGAATGTTAAGAATGTATTACCAGAAACTTTGTCCAATTATAGGTCATTGGTTTTTCTTCCACTTCTTTGTTTCAATTTTTAGTTAAATTTGTTAGGACAATTTTCATAGATCAATAATGAACTAAGAATGTTGTCTTAATGTCATCAATTAAAAATTGGAGAAAGCAGTAAACAATGATGTATGAAGCTTCAAGTTTCAAGCTTATAAAGGTAGGGTATGCGTGTCTGTTTTCCATTGGGGGTGAGTACCCGTATGTGTATGTGAGTGAAGGTTTCTCCATGTAACTCCTAGCAAATGTGCTAGGGGAGCAAAGGTTATGAAATTTAAAAGATGTTCACTAGATTGTGGTTTCCACTACAGTGATGGCCAGATAACCGTCAATGTATATATTTTACATAACATTTAAATTTTCTGTTTTATTTGAGGTGAGTAACATTTAAAATTTTAAGACCATGTAAGTTGTACTTTTCTAACTATTCCATCGTGAAAACTGCTCCAACAAAGCATATATGAACTGTTAAAAATCTTTCGAAACAATCACACGACATGATATGTGACATGTGAAATTCTTAGATTATTTAAATTACAAGAAACCTGGCAAAAAAAAAAAGAAAGCTAAGGAAAAGACAAATACTAGACATCACCCTTCATTTTTCTATTCGTCTCTTTCAAAACATACAAAAGAAGCAAGGTTTAGGACGAGGCACGGAAAAAAATTAGAAATCAAACTATACCTATGGACATAATGTATAAAATCAGTCTAGAAAAATGATTATGGTTCACAATAAAATAGTGCAGTACGCTTCTAGTCCATGTGGATTTACTATTCTTTTTTTTAAAAAAAAAGCTGTACCAAAAATAAAGAGGAACTGGATTAGCCAAGATACTCAAGAATATGCTCGAGCGTGTCTGAAATATGAACGGAGAAGCGAGCGCAGGGTGCGCCGGCATATTTGGCAGGATCCATCCATGATCCATCTATCAATCCAGCCGCAGCTGCGCGTTGACGGACACTTTGGCGTACCCATCTGCGATACGGGGCATGTTGCAATAGCCATTGGCAGATTGGGCAACGCGTTACGCGATGGAAGATTGAACACACGAGAGCTGCAAAGTTGTTATTTGGTTGTCAAAACTGCTCGTCGAGCTACCGTTGAGGCGCAGAAATTTCTTTGGAAAACTCACTATAGCGGCGATCTTTTGCAAATGAATACTCAAGTTGAATTAATACTGCCTGGATTTGAAAGCAAATCATGTACAAGAAGCAAGGCCGCAGAATCACCAGTAGTCCGGTACAGAGTACAGACCCTCCGGCTCCCATTTCCTCCACTCTCCCGACTTCTCAGTTCCTCCGCTCACTTCAGAGGAATTTTTTTTATTATTTGAACATTTTTTAACTAATATTTTAATAAAACACTGTCTCGAACTAGATTTGCAAATCTAGACGTTTTGGTCGCGTCACTCGATTTGCCGCGACTGAAAAAAGAGTCGCGTCATTTCGTTTGCCGCGACGTAACGTCACATCAGGGTAAACTACCACGTTAGATTTTAGTCGCGCCAAATATTTTGGAGTGACTAAAGGTCGAGTCGCGTCATTTGGATTGACGCGACCAAAAACTTAACATGTGCAGGCTAGGTGTGCTCACTGCACCACGAAAGTTTAACATGTCCCATCAGCTTCTCTCTTTCATTACTCGAAAAGTGTTTCGTGCAGCAGCATAGTCTTCTCTCCACTCATATCTCTATATCTCTCTTCTCTCTAGTATGGTAGTAGACAGGTTCAGAGGACTGAGCACCAATAAAAAAACTATCAACTCAAAAAAAAAACTATAGGTCGTTGTTTCTCTCCTCTCTTTTACTGCAACTGTTCACTTGCAGGCAGACTAGAAAAATTCTTTTTTTCGTTGTGTGCAGCAGCTAAAAGGCCCGCCTGCACTCAAGGCATCTGACGTGAGCTGGTAAACTTCATTTGCTTGCTGTCCACGAGATTTTGCCATCAAGTGAGACTTTTTTTTTAATTGCTCTCATGTCACGCTTTCACGCTTAAATGCAAGCACCAAAATTAGAAGCTTTTGAGCACGAGTTGTCCATATTACCAAAATGTGCTTGTAAAATAATAAAATGTAAAAAAAAATACTTCGTTCATTTTATTTTAAGTGTCATTTTATTACCCCATCCATCTTAATATAGTGCGTTTTGTGGTTTGAAATATTTCTCTAAATATAGAGTGTTTTACAGGTTGATAGGAGGGTTGATGGAGAGATAAAATAATATAAAAATAAATTATATGGTAGTCTTTTAACACCTTGACTATTTTAGTATTTAAATGCTAAAAAGTATGTATTTAAAGACCAAGAGAGTAACACACAATTTTTCCAGTTTAAGTGTCATTCTCGCTTCTAGTGCAACTATCTCTCTATCTTTCCTATACTACTATCCGCTCTGCCTCCGGATCTTAGTAAAAAAGAATACAAGATTAACACTATCCGCTTGTATTCTATCCATTTTCATCCCTAACTGTGATGACTGGAAGTGGCGGCCACGATATGACTGAAAAGCACCAGCCCAAAAGGTGCCAATATATTTATCGTCAATTTATCCATGTGCATAATATAATTAAATATACTATTTTATGATATAGTCGCGTGCATGCATAATACTTGTAGTTCACTAAAGATTTGAGACACTTTTGATTTGTGTTAAAATACATATACAGTTGCAATTTTTTACTCGTGCTCGGTAATCTAGTAAACCTGTCTTATCAGACTAAAGAGAGAGAAGAAAGAAATGAGTGAAGAGAAGTGAGAAGCCGACGCGACATGTGAAGGTTTTTTTTCAACGCTGTAAGTCAGCACACCTACGCTACAGGTCAGCACACCTTGCATGCACATGCCGGTCAGTTTTGGTCGCGCCAATCTAAATGGCGCGACTCAACCTTTAGTCACTTCAAAACGGGTAGTCTATGCTGATATGACGTTGAGTCGCGGCAAATGGAATAACGCGACTCTCTTTTTAGTCGCGGCAAATTGAATGGCGCGACCAAAACGTCTAGATTTGCAAATCTAATTCCGGACAGTTTTTTATTAAAATATTACTTTAAAAAAGTTTAAATAATAAAAAAAATTCCTTCAGAGACAGACTATCAAGCGAGGTTCGTCCGCGAGCCATGCTTTCCTCCACCCGCCATCGGGTCCTCCTCCCCATCCTCCTCGTCGCCGCCGCGCTATGGGCGCCACCGCCGTCCGCCGCTGCCGCCTGCAAGGCGTGGCTGGTGCAGTCCATCCCCACCGACATGCCGCACCTCCGCCGCGTCCCCGGAGTCCTCGCCACCGGTATGCACACTCTCTCTGCCCTTTTCTGCTTGCTCGTCACTCGGTGAGGTCTCAACTGTCGATGTCGATGTGGTTTGGGTCGGGGGGGGGGGGTGGGGGGGGGGGGGGGGGGCGGGGGCTCGGTCCGTCGCCCGGGGATTCAGTGTTTGGGCGGCATATTAGAATTTGTTGGAAAGATGCACCTTTGATGCGATCGTTCTGTGTGTGCTATTACAGCTCTGCTCCGTGGACTGTCACATATTCCATTCTGGTAGGTTAGATGACGTGACATGGTGAAAAATGTCTGAAAATTGCGTCCTGATTGCCTTTTTTTCCCCAGTTGTGTGCAACCTTATTCTGATTTGTCTGCTCATAGAGTTGAAGGGGACAAGTGTGGTGTCTCTAGTTATTCCTGCTATTACCAAGCTGAGAATGTAAAAACGTTTGTTTTGTCAGACTATACCTTGCAGATTCTGAAACTCTGATAGACGATAGTGGATTGATGCACGTTCTGCTTGGCTCACTGTACTACTACGATGAAAAATTTAGTAGAACATGGGCATGGCTGGTAAAAATTATTGTGATGCTAGTATGCAAGTCTTTTGAGTTACAAATGCTTCTTCCCTGACGTCATGTGAGAGCATCGAGATCAATTTACCTTTGTGAATCGTTCGCACTTTATTTTTTATTTTTTATTTTTGCCTATGTGAATTATGTAGATATTGCGCTCTCATTCATTCTTTATTTGCGCTCTTCCTGCCTGTCCATAGGGGATGTGCTGCAGTGGCTCTCCGGGAATGCAACAAAGAACCTGGATATCCTTGCTCAGTACTGGCAGTTCTTAGCACAGCCAAAGAACCCAAAATCGGGGGACTATGGATTTTCTGAGAGTGACATGGCGAGATTTGGGGCTAATGAGGGGCTTCGGGTTTACAAGGCGTTGGAGAATGCTGCAGATCGTAAGATCAAAATCAGGCAAATATTGCTTTTGCTACCAAAACTTGAATGATCAGTTTTTATCATGATGGTGTTTACTTAATCATAGGAAGAGTATGTTGACCTAAACATTAGAAATATTGAGATCTCTTTCTGCCAACAATAGAGCTCGTGTTGCACTGAAATAGTATGAACGAGATTGACAAATCAACTAAACAGTTATAAACAATTAAATATCTCTCACATGGGAGACTTCATTCCTGTGTTAACAGTGGTACCATGGTTTCAGGATTGTGCAAAACTCTGGATTTGCTCCTGATTTTGACCAAGAGAGTGCCGATCTAGCTGCAGGAAGACCAAATGTCAAGAACGTAACCCTTCTTTTTGATGATTGGTGGGGATCTGGCATTGTACATGCAAAAGTACGGATATCAGATAAAAAGGATGTGTATATTGGTTCAGCAAACAACGATTGGAAATCCCTTACTCAGGTATATCTGACAAAAAGATATACAAATATATTTGTGTTTTGGTTGCAGTATATCACAGAAAAACGTACTGGTTATCATGTGCCACCATTTTAACTTACATTGCAGGTCAAGGAACTTGGGATTTATTTTACAGATTGTCCACAAGTAGCAAAAACTGTGGAAGTATATTTTCAAAATCTTTGGACACTTTCAACACTCAATTCAACTACTTACACCAAAGTTGCCTGGGATAAGCAATGGCAAGTTTCTAGAAAGGTTCCATGCTGGTCACATTTCCTACAGCCGAGAGACAGATGCAGGTTTATCATCTACGGCTTTCTCTGTAATTAACACCGATTTATTACGTGTTCACAATTTGTAGAAAAATGGCTGGTCCACATATGGGATTATATTATCATTATCCATCAGTTTGCTTATCTTGTCTGCATTTACATCATTTCAATTCAGTGCAGCATCCTATAGTTTATGCCTTTCTCCTTATTCTCATAGATGGGTTTAGTTAACATAAAAAAAAGATGGATTTAGTTTCTGCTATGTATTTACCCAAATCCTATCATGTGGTTTCATCAAGAGCTCTAAAAATACTGCAGGCATGTTATAAACGGTTGTCATTTTTCTTGGATCAAACAATAGAAAATTAAAGTCTTAATCTGTCAACAGGTCGCCTATACCACCTTCTGTTGACATCCCATATGTGGATGGCTATCCAACACTTGCCAATCCTGAAATGATTGATGTTTCATTTGATACACCTGGGTACAACAAATCCACTCAGGAACACAACTTGAGCTACCTTTCCTTTGCTCCACCTGAGGTAAAACTATATATGCTTCTCATTCTGAAGAAAAATAACTTCTATTTATTATAGCTCATTATAAAAGTATAAGTATTGCTACCCCATCAACTATGCTTACCATGAGGTAAAACTATATATGCTTCTCATTCTGAACTTCTATCTTTAAGTAAAAATGCATGATAGATGTTCCTGGCGATACAACGATGTATATGCCCATGGAATTTTTCAGTTCATGGCAATACTAAAATGCTGTTTGCTTTGAGTATATCTTTCTACATGTATAAATGATTCATGGTTCTCTATAACTTATAATTAATAAAAGTAGTTCATATGATTAATCTAGTAAGCAGCAGCTCATTTCAGGTTGTTGACATCCTCTCTTAACAGGTGTCATTTGGAAAATTCCAAACAGATGAGCAAGGTTGGGTTGACACCATTAAGTCGGTCAGGGTTGGGGGAATTGTACGAATAAGTACTATGGATTGGCTTGGGCAGTCACAATATGCTACTCCAACAGTCTTCTGGCCATCTTTGTCATCAGCAATCTCAGAGGTTGATCTAACATGTCAATTGACAAGCCTTATGTTCACTTTCGTTAAAATCTTCTGATGAAACATTCTATAGCAAATGACAGCATGCTGAATTGTTTAGTGCCTTTTTATGGCAGAAAATCATCCAGGAAATTGTCTATTTGTTCATTAAAACCCATCTTCCTCAAAGGAAGAATAAGAGGTCTAGTTCATATTTTAATGTTATCCGGCATAGGCTGCAAGGCGACAATTTCATCTTTACTATCCTACCGACATTGAAATGGTGGCTTACCATTATTCCACAAACACAATATGTGCATGTTAGGATGCAAGTAAGGCTGTTTAATTTGAAAGCTGACATAGATGTTGGTTTGGAAATATGTGAATAATTTTTCAGAAAAAGAATGTTCTGCGGTGTGGACTCCCTCAATAGTGGTTAATTAGTTGGTGCATTCACTACTAAGTCTGTCTCCACTCCGATGCACCCCCTAACCGTATTGTGGCATGCCTTGGCTGCTTGCTGCTGTTGAACACTAAAGTTATCACGCAGCCACACTTCACACTTAAGGTTTATGCATTTACATTAGCACCATGATCACTCCTATTCAATTGGCAGTTTGCCATTACTTAACACCAACCTTACAGGTACAGCCATTATGGAAACCAGTGATAACTTACTTTGGAAACCCATTATTATTCAATTGAGTTATTTCATTAAATCTTTAAGTAGCATCGTGCAGTGTTCCTTGTTCCTTTTGTAGATCAAAACATGCAGTGCTCTGACCAGGCTAAAATTGATCATTGGCAGGTAGTGTTTTCAAAGAATGCAACTGTGAGGCTGCTTGTTGCCTATTGGACACATGGCATCCCAAGCACTGAAAAATACGTGAAGAGCCTTCTATACTCGAACATCCTTTGCACATCTTCAGAATTTAACCACTGCGGTGGCAAGGTTGAGGTCAAATACTACGTGGTTCCTGGGTACAACGAGACAGGACCTGCATTGTCGCAAGGCACTCCGACGGGGAACCGTTACCCTGACTTCACGCGGGTGAACCATGGCAAGTACGCTGTCAGTGACGTGAGGACGAACATCGGCACCAGCAACCTTATCTGGGATTACTTCTACACCACAGCCGGAGTGAGCTTCGGCACATACAAGCCCTCCATTGTTTCTCAGCTGCAAGACGTATTTGATGCTGATTGGTGTTCTCCGTATACCGTACCTGTTGAACCACTGGAGGCATCATGATGTATAGGAGCATCCGAGTTTACTCTTTTTTCCCCACCACATATAGGCAATAAAGATAAGTCACAAGAGTCCAGGATGTATTGTAGGAACAACAAAGCATAGTCCAAGAGGAAATCACATAGGATAGCGTTTTAGGTTTTGCATTTTATTTTTTTTGGGTTCAGAGAATAAGCTGTCTCACTGAGAATTGTATTACCCAAATGTACAAATGTAAACACTTTCCTGTTTCCGAAGAATTTGTTTGGTCGACATGACTATGAACAATACTACAACAACAGTGAGCATTATTATTTGCCTCTGATCAGGTAGTATTACTTCACAATGCATCCATACACTTCCCATGCAGAAAAGAAAGCCTGAAACCACATTGCAAGAGTTTGCACATCCATCAGACCCTGAACCAATGAAGCCAGTGACAACAAATAAGACCAAATCCAGTAATCGACAGACAGCGTCACTTTACCATAGATCAAATCCGGTAACCCACCGACAGCATCACTTAGCTATTCACCCCAAAAGTACTCGCTTGGAGCTGCATCCGAACAATGATTTGCCTCCCCTCCCCATTGGCCCGCTCGGCATCGTCGCGTGGAGCCTGACGAAGACGAAGCCGACCTGTCCATTCCTCCATCGCTTTCGGCTTTCCTGGATGCGGCGAAGCGGCCGGTTGGCCGTGGCCTGGGGCACTCGCGATTCACCATCTCAGGTAAGGCGATGCGGACATTTCAGGCCGAATCACCTGTTCGTCCCAGTGCCTCTGGGGCACACGGCTGCCAACAACGGCCGGTGTTTATGAATTATGAGTCGCAACGTGATGTGCGAAACCACATTGTACAAGCGGCCGCTTTACACACCTTGCTACTCAATACTCCATCCGTTTTTAAATTGTTGTCGTCATTGACTTTTTTATTTACGTTTGACCGTTCGTCTTATTCGAAATAGTTGTTCGAATATGCAAAATTATAAGTTAGGTTCAAACTTACTTTGAAGATAAAACAAATCATTACAAAATATATGATTTTTTAAAAACTTTTTTGATTAAGACGAATGGTCAAAGATAGCAAAAAAAAATCAATAGCAACAACAATTTAAAAACGGAAGGAGTATGTTCTAACGGCTGAGCTGAGCTGCAAGTTGCATCACCCTGTTCACGTGATCAGAGAAACCCTGCAGAGAAATGCCGATCTTGCCATTGGTAAGTGGTAGCAGGCAAGCAATGTCGAATGGGACGCTGGAGCCGTGACACGTAGGGCTGTCAAAAAAGTTCGAAGCTCGCAGATCGCTCGAAGTCGACTCGCTAAAAACTCGACTCGAGCTCGGCTCGGGCTCCAAACAAACCGAGCTCGAGCTCAAACCAAAGCTCGCGATCCCTAGCGAGCCGAGTTCGAACTGTTCGTTCAGGCTCGGCAGTGTTACGTCCCGCCTATTTAGATGAATCCCAAGTCTGCCGGTGGCCACATATTTCTTTATTCCATCAACTCTCACGGCCACGTATTTCTTTATTCTACCTACTCACGTGAGACAATCCTCCTACTACCTCCGTCCAGAAATATAAGGACTTGTTGACTTTCAGCTATCACCTTTAACCATTCGTCTTATTCAAAATATTTATAAAAATATAAAAACAATTAAATTATACTTAAACTATATCTAGTGATGAAACAAATCATAATAAAATAAATAATTTTTTTATAAATTTTTTGAATAAGACGAATGGTCAAAGGTGATGTCTGAAAGTCAACAAGTCCTTATATTCTTAGACAGAGGTAGTATCTTCTTCATCCACTCCTGGGAAGACGCAGGTCAGACAGGCCATGGCAGTTGGAGGCGGAGGCTCAATCTCTTGCTTCTCCTCTACTTGTCAAATTGAAGCTACTAGCGATTGGCTAACTCCTTGCCTCGCCTATGGTTCAACGCGGCCTAATCTTTCCACAAATCTCATCAGGCAGTCCAGCGATTCGTATGTGTTTGCTTCTTCGTTCCTGTTTATCTCCTCTTCTGCTGAGAGCTTAATTCTGAGTTTGCTTCTTCGTTCCTATTTCTCCCTTCATCTGCTAAGAGCTCGATTCTGAGTTTCCCTCTAAATCAAGTATTGCTAGATTTGTTTGCAAGAACAATGCTGTTTACTTCCCCAATTTCTCTGTTTTCCCCCCACTGAGCTTTTCGAGCCGAACTCAAGGTTCGGTCGAGCCGAGCTTGAGCACAATAGCAGGCTCGGTCGGAATTTCAGGCTCGTTCGAGTTCGGCTCGGGATGGTAACGAGCTCGAGCTTAGAGGTGCCCGGCTTGCTCGAGCTCGGCTCGTTGACAGCCCTAGTGACACGATCACACGAAGGTGGTGGTGTTGAAGATTCGCAGGGGTGCAGTGGACTTTTGCGTGCCGTGGAGATGAGCTCTTCGGCCGGCTTTGTCCTGTGCTGATTGTTACGGTTCTGCACAGCGAGGAACAGTTATGTCAGGTACTAACCACGACGACAGCATGTTCGTTTGGATGTTTTGTAGCAGGCAGCAGCAGTAGCTATAGTATTCGCAGTTATTTCTTCAGCAGCAGCTACAGTGTTTCAGCTACAGTACGACGACAGTCTGTTCGTTTGGATGTTTTGCAGCAGGTAGCAGCAGCTACAGTGTTCGTAGTTATTTTTTCAGCAGTAGTTACAGTATTCATAGTTATTTTTTTCAGCAGTAGCTACAGTATTCACAGTTATTTTTCTGCAGCCGCAGCCGCTGGTCGTGCCTACTGGGTGGTTGTTTGGGCTGGCACCTTGCATACGCAACAACGAGACTGTTGCGAGATAACGCAGAATTTCGTGCAGGTAATGAGATGATGCTGAAAATGTCTAGTGTCACCATTATTCTGCCATCAGTACACCTTAAACTCTACATGACAGATATGCTCTCCCAAGATGTGAAGACAACAGATATGCTTCTCCCAAATGAAAGCACAACAAAAACGTGTTCAGTAGCGTTGTAGCGAAATTATTTGTTTTGGAATTATCGTACGATCCAGTGCGGGCTTTGTGGTCCAGTGGACGGAAAAGAACAGGCAAGGGCCGGGTCCGTCGCCGTGCGGAAGGCTCGAGAAACAGGCCCTGTCCTTAGATCACGGGGAACGGGAACGGGCCAGGCCAGGCCAGCGTTTGCTTTCCCAACGGCTCGCCCAGCTACCACACACCACGGCCGCCGTACTCCCATGTGGGCCCGGCCGGATGGCTTCCTTTTTTTTTTTTTTTTGGGACAGCCGGATGGCTTCCTCCAACAGACCCGACCATGTCAATCTCACTCGGCTTTGCCGTGGACCACCACCCGCCGGTAACCGTTGTTTACAACGAGAGGAAGCACTATTAAGCTGGTGACATTAGTATTTTCTTCCGTGAGAATATATTTCGTTCATTACATGTGTTCAGTGGCGGAGTTAGACCCGGGGCCGTAGGGTGGGCCGAATATTGTTTTTGCTGGTTTAGGTGGGTCAAAGAAGAGAAAAAAAAAAAATATTGTAGTGCTAGAATTAAGCATTGGGCTGGATCTCAGGGTGGGCCTGCCCACCCGTCCACCCGGCTAGCTACGCCACTGCATGTGTTGTATTCTTTCACTTTGACAAAAATGCAATGTCAAGTAAAAAGTATACCAGCACAGTGAAGATAAAAAATCGTTGATGTCCAGGAAAACAAAATCAGCTGGCCGTTATTTTGCATTTCGACGGAACAGGTGGCCCATCTCGGAAAAGTACACCACCAGACAGCAATAAGCTGCTAGGCCCACACACAGGGGTAACAAGCACAAAAGTTACGAGTAAAACAATTTCAAATACACCCCTCAAAGAAAAATAAATAAATGTACTAAATAAACAGCTGAACACAGCCAAGCAGCAAGGGCTAGAGCTAGTGCAGTGTCCCTCTCTCTTTACCAACCGCTCCCTGCTCCTCTCGCCTTGGATTCCACTCCTCGTCCTCGGAGCAGACGAGCAGTTGCTGCAGCCTGCAGTCTCCGCGCCAATCCCTCCACAGCTACACCATCCCTAGTCGCCGCCTCCGCCGCGGGCTTCCTCGGCGTCCCCTGCCTTACACGGAGGCCGGAGCTCTCCGGTCGCCGCTGAACCAGGCTCTCCTGTGAGCGACGGCCGCCGGCGTGGCCGGGTTCTTGCTCTTGTCCGTGCAATGCCGGACCTGGCCCCGCCTGGAGTTTGAGTTCTTGGTCGGTGGCTCTCTGTGCTTTGAATTTTTTGAAGGTTGGGGGCGGGGAGGGGGAAAGGCCTCGGATTTCCAGGCGTTCTTGGTTGCGTGCTTGTCTCGGGGGAGGTGAATCTCGCGTTCGTGGATAGGTTTTAGTTCTTCGAGGAGGGTAATTCTTTACGAGCCATTGGGGATTTTTGCTCGATTCCTGGGGAGCTCAAGTTGAAAGCCTGGTAAAGTTTGAATTTTTGGGCGGTAAAAGCTTGGGAGAGCAGAGCAGGGTGGAGATGGCTTCCATGGCCGGGGCGCCGAGGGTTCGGTCCCTGAACATCGCAGCGCCGGAGGCGGAGGCAGAGGCGAGGCCGGTGCTGGTGCCGGGAGGCAACAAGGCCAGGTCGGGCCCGGCGAACGCCCGGAAACCGTCTCTGAAGCCTCAGAGGAAGGCGGAGCCAGGGACGCCGGAGAATGTTGTTGTCGCCCGGGCCAAGAAGGAGGAAGGCCCTAAGAAGAATGCTGCCGCCGGCGAAGGTGGTGGTCGCTCGGGCGGCGCCGCCAAGGGCGCGTCCCCTTTGCCGTCGCCGAGGCGCACACCACCGGGGCCGCCGCCGAGGGAGAGTGAATTGTCGCCGCAGCCAAGCTTGTCGCTCAGCGTGTCTTGCTCCTCGGATGCCTCCACGGAGTCCACCCGTGTGCGGGCTTCTGCCGGAAGGGTCGAGAGGAGTCGGTCTTGTAAGCCCACTGCGCCGAAGCACGGGAAGGCTGCTGTCAAGGTTGTGGAGAGTGTGGCCGCCGGTGCAGAGGTTGTTGCTCCGGCAACACCCATGACTGCAGAACTGGAAGGGAAGAGGAGGTGCGCGTGGGTGACTCCAACCACTGGTGAGCTTCCTGCGTTCTTCATTGTCCGACATCTTTCCTCAAAAGAAAATTTGTTCGGCATTTGCCAATAGCTGTGAAAGTTTAGAAACATAACTATTCTTATTTCCTAATGTTTTGATTATTTCATCATTTGAATGTGGTAGGGTGTGTAACCTCTGCCGACTAGAATTGTCAGATAAAATGGCATGTTTATGTTCGGTCGCAGCTCCTAATAAATTTAAATTCATTCTTCAGTCCTTAGTCATGCACTTGACCATACTTGTGTATGTAATGAGTAAAGCTACGATTTGGAATATATTCTCTTTTATTAGCTTGTCCCCAGGAGCAATCTACTGCTGAGTTGCTAACCAATGATCATACCTTGACTATCTTAGTTTAGTTTGTTAAACTCTAGATGTTCCAAACAGTTGTGGGCTCAGAACATAAACAGTTTGTCATTTCCCTACACTGGATAAAGTGAAGCATTTTCCCCTTTACATAGGCTGTAAAGACCATGTTCACCTTTATTTCCTTTTTGTTCTTATCTCCTATGCATTACCATGTGATTGCCTTATCATTATCACTTCCACACAGATTATGCAATTAACTCAACTTTTGACTCACTGCTGTTTAGCTATTGCTCAGACTCAATTTATGGTGCTCTGTACCATGTATTCTTTGATATTCATCTTGCTACAGCAATCCACCATAATGGTGGTCATCACTTGAAACTAAAATTTTGCGAAAGGAATGGTTCCTTTACCAATAGGAAAGTAATAGAGCGCAGTATTTATAGCAAAATCCACACCTCAAGAAAACCATACTACTAAAGTGTGTGGTACAGTGATGCCTTTATTTGATACCACCACATGCTATGGTTGGCCTTTTCTCTAGGCCTGACTGATGAAGTGTTTCCCAAGTTACGTGTTATTTTCAGGAACATAGATGATTTATAATACTGATAATCTCTTTTTCTCGGATCAGATGCTTGCTATGTTTCTTTCCATGATGAAGAATGGGGGGTTCCAGTACATGATGACAGGTAAGGAAAGTGCAAATTCCAAAATTCATACTTGTTACTTATCTTCCAAAAAGGAAATTAACAATTAGAAGATCATGATCATTTTGTAGGAGATTGTTTGAGCTGCTTGTACTATCTGGTGCATTGGCTGAGATCACATGGCCTGAAATTCTTAAAAGGAGGCAAATTTTCAGGTATTAATTATCTGCTGTTACAAAATAAGAAAACAAAAATAATAGTTCTTAGTTTATTTTGTCACATCCATGCTGAACCTTCCAGGGAAATTTTCGTGGACTTCGACCCTGCTGCTGTCTCTAAAATAAATGAGAAGAAGCTTGTGGCACCTGGAAGCATTGCCAATTCTCTTTTGTCAGAGCAAAAGCTCCGAGCTATCGTCGAAAATGCTCGCCAAATACTTAAGGTTTGTAATTGTTGCTTGATCACCACAAAGTTGGTACTTCAGTTTAGTAAGACTTTTATCTGAAACTATAAGTTTCTGCAAACGGGTGCAGATTGTTGATGAATTCGGATCCTTCGACCGATACTGCTGGGGGTTTCTGAACTACAAGCCTATAGTAAACCAGTTCCGCTATCCAAGGCAAGTTCCTGTCAAGAGTCCCAAGGCAGATACAATCAGCAAAGACATGGTCAGAAGAGGGTTCCGTGGCGTGGGTCCAACGGTCATATATTCCTTCATGCAGGCTGCTGGACTTACCAATGATCACCTTGTCAGTTGCTTCAGGTTTAGAGAATGCAATGCTAATCCTACTCTTCGCACAAGTGATCCTGAGAGGGTAGACAAGAAGGCAGATCTGAAAAAGGATGAGATGACAACAAAGATTTGTTGCGAGGAGGTCACTGCTAACGCAGATATGCCCATGATGATGGATGCTCTTACCGTTTCATAGGATCATGAGGAATAGCAACCTGGCTACTGTACTTGTAATATCTCTATGTAGGCTGTGCTAGGTTATATTTGAAATGGGCTTAGGAATCGAAACGCTTGTGTATAAATCATTTGTGTTAGTAATGCTACTCTATTTGTACAATGCTAGTGGTGCAAAGGACAGTGATCCTTTTAACTGATTCAGAAACTATACTTCTTTCGATCAGGAATTTCTACTGCTGATTATTGTCGTCTATCACAAACTCGTCTAGTTGCAGAGACGAATTTATTTGGCAAGTCATTACAGTGCAAAGTTGCATTCATCATTACTAGATTCCCTGTGGCTGCTTGCTGAAGGGCACATTTAAGCAGGTGGACCGGGAATCATTGATCTGAAGTCATTTGTGTGGGGGCTCAGGAACCTAACCATGGAGGCAGTCATGCATGACGAACTCCTAGCTATACCTTCTTGTGAGGACCTATGTCAGACAACAAGGCTTGGTGGTTGGTTTACTAGATTTATCTTTTACAAATCAGGAACATTAACCGGTGCAGTTAGAACTTAGAAGTGATTCGATTAAGACACTGAGATTCTGGAACATATGACAGGACACAAGAGCCCTTGACAGAGAATTACTTAGGACTGAGTGGTATAGGAGTATGTTGCAATCATACATTTCTTAGTGTTGTCGTTTGTTTAATGTGCCCTTGTCGTGCCGATGTCCTGGCAGACAAGTCGGGGCAAAATAAAATAATCCGTATTGAGTACCATCAGAGGCTCCAAAAAGAACATCTGAATTGCAGGGTACCATTTGAATACTTAATCATATTTTATTGACCAATGAGCAACACTATCAGAAGAGGTAAAGTGGAAATGAATACTATTATATACTACATATATATAAACATAAAAACGGGATGTGAGCATGAGCAGGTTCTTCTCACCAGATAGTGCCGGGTTGCGGGCTTGCGGCAGGTTGCCAGGTCCACATATCATGCATCGTGCGGGCGGTGGACTGCATGGACCATCTCCATCAAATCGGGCAGCAGGCTGGAGTGGACTTGCAATCATGTCAGTCGAAAGAGACCATGAGATTCAAACATCAGACAAACAGAAATGCATGTCCATTTCAAAGCTTGGCTGAGTCAAGCGTGCTTCGAAAGGGGTCCTGTACTCATGTGCAATAACATATGGATCCAGGGTAAACCATCTTAAGTTCTTAAGGCCCCGTTTGGATACCGGAAGCGATTATGAAAATCTGGATTTTGTAGGGAATTATAGAAGCTAGATTTTGCCAATAATCTGCTACTGCTGTTTGGATCCCAACTACGTACGAGCAGCTATTTTTCTGGCCCACGTGGGCCCTGGCTGGTTCCACTCTGATTTTTTCTTTGCTAGCGGGTGGCGGAAGGGCTAGATGTTTCGTTCAGGATCGACTCAATGGCATATTGATGTAATTTTTCCGAAATACCGTGGTCAAAACTGGAATTTTCTGGTCCAGTAGCTGCTGGAAGCCCACCCGCTCCAGCTTCTGAGATTATGCGAATCTGGGGCTCCGAATTCCAAAAGCTACCCCAGAATCTGCACCGTTTGGACGTAGAGTAGCTTCCAGCTTGCAGATTCTAAAAATCTGGAGTCCTCCAAACGGGGCCTAAGTGTACGGTTAAAAACTGAATCTTGTACACGAATGCCAGATTACAAGATGCTGTAGGGGATCAAGAGTTGTTATGACTGTCATCATTTGTGATCCAGATATCTATACAGTATAAACAACGGTAACGGGAAAAAACATTCCAGTATCAGAAAAATCCAGATATCTATCCCTCTCTCAATATAAAGATACGCTGGCCCTATCTACATCTACAGTATAAACAGCGGTAATTGACACATACACGGATGTACATGTACTGCTGCTCCTCTCTTGACCATGATTGTAGAGTTGAATTGAAGTGCCACATATTCTTGCCACTGAGAGATATATCGTATCATTGTTCAAGCTTGGAAGCCCATCAATAGATAATCTCCTACTATGGTCCAGTCCTTCTGAGGCTAGCAGCTAGCTTGGGCTTTGTTTCTTTAGTGCAATCAAACGGTCTAGGCTCTAGATACCCAACTCCAGCACAGCATTACCATCCACCTAAACTCATCCGAAGAGCCTTCGTGTTAACTCTAGGCCCATAGAAAACACAGCCCGACATAACCTTAAAGCAAGTGTGGCATGTTTGGTTGCTAGCCATCATTTGGGGGAGAGAGAGAGAGAGAGAGAGAGAGAGAGAGAGAGAGAGAGAGAGAGAGAGAGAGAGAGAGAGAGAGAGAGAGAGATTGTTCTGAAGCCGTGGTAGCCAAAAATAAATGAATGAATAAAACTAACTCTTGTCTTCACGGCAAAGAGCAGATTAGAGAACTTTTAAGAAAAAAGGACTTGTAACATGCTGTTGATTTCTCCCCTTTACCTGACGACACCAAGCACTTCTTACTTAGCAAGGTGGCAAGCCAACTAACAAGGGATCCAGATCTGAGTGGGAATACCTAACTAAAACAATAGAGACCTAACTAACATGGAGTTTGACGCCGATACAACTGAACACAATATAAAACGAGCAGATACCTGTTTCGTTTTGCTTGGAGCAGAGGAGTGCCAACTCATCATCTTAATGGGCAATTTCTTCTCCAGGGTCAACAAACTACAGCACGCCAGCACGTTAGTGCAACTGCAAGACAAGTTGACAGCAACTTTCAAACAGACATGCTAGTCAAGACAGCAAAAAGGTCATCTGTGTTTGGCCGACAAAACGTGGGTACCGATGTACAGAGTGAAAGTAAATGCATCTCTGGTAATTTGGCATGATGTATGATGGAATCAGTAGGTATACCAAGATGCAAAGCAGCCTAACACTGGGCCACTTTCTGCATGTACTGAAATGACAATGGTCAGCTAATATTGTCCGAAATTTAATGGTTACAAATGTTGAAAGATAACGTAAGACTCTTAATAGTAGTCACAAATAAAATACAGATTTCTGCTTTTAGGAAAAGGCGAGATAGCTGCGATTTCTAGTGCCCAGTCACTAACATATGAATAAGTACAAGAATATACAAAAATCTCATTGACCACTTAACCTGTAAGGCTTTACATGTAATATTGAAAAAGAATCTTATTTTCTTTTCAGCTTTAACTATACCAAAAATGTACATATATACAGTCGCTAAGAAGTTAGCAATTAAATACAAGAGAACCTAAGTCAAAGAAGAAGAAAACAAAACCTATACTACAGCATTTGGTATGGTAATACCTCTCAATGCAGTCAAAGATGTGACTTTCCAATTCATTTTATCAATTAAGAATCTGAACTGAAATCTCTTTATGTTAGATGTATATCACTTGGTTTATCTATTCTAAAAAGGATTCGAGCTAAAATCCTTTTATGCCGATATGTATACTGAAAGAGTGTATCTCATCCTTTTAGTGGCTGAAGCTGTAATTCTGTCGGTCCAGCTGATGAATTAGACTCCAGTTTGCTGGCAGCCCTGTCGGATTGCAAAAGATCAACCGAATCATCTTCATCTGTGTTGCCAAGCACCCATTTCCCTGAATGGCCATCAGCATCACCTCTTCTTCGCTTAATTGCAATGTACTCGAGGTAAGCTGTTATCAGTGTAGCACTAACAATCCATAAGATTAACCCACATGTAAGTCCCTTGATGTTTGCACTGCCATACCTATGCCCAAGATGCTGTAAACCAGTAAAGAGAGCAATGGTACCAGCAAGTGCAGCTGATCTCCCAGTAAAAACATGCATATATTCCCAAACCTTTCTGTTTCCTGATGGAAATTCTCCATTCTCTGCCCTCTGTGGTCGAAGATACGCATTGATTGGCTGCACACATGCGAATGTAAATGCTATGGCACCAATTCTAGCATGTCTGGATTTGAAAGAGAAGCCTCGAAGCTCTGCAACTGCAAATAGAACGCCCAAGAACATAACAACTATGCCAGAGTACTGAAGATAGGTGTGAGCCTGGAACCAGACGTCGCCTTTCAGATGCTTCAGGTACCGCACAGCCATGATTCCTCCTGGAAGCAAGATGCCCCATGCCACAAACATCATAAACCCATGAACAGCGAGCACTGGGTGCAGGTCCTGAACTGCTTCGGCCAATCCACTCAACAGAAGAATCCTGACAGGACGATTGCTTGTGACGGAGTGCATGTTCTTCAAACTCAAGGGGCCTGACGACCACTGGGAACCCATGGCCCAGATGACCTTCAGAGGAGTCGTTGGGTCGATGATGTTCTTGCATTCCACCCTTCCACTGCATGAAGGTGACAGTGGACGAGTAAACTCAAATACAATCACCCCATTTTCCGACCGGCACCTCTTATAGGTAATATTTTCATTCGTCTCGTGCACACTGATCCCATCCTTTCCGTCGGTCCAATATGAATTGACATGTCCCGTGCCATTGCCATCGATCCACCCAACATAAGCATAGCTATTCACCATTGCGCTCCCAAAGCCAATCGCGAGGTACCCGCTCTTCTTCTCGCCTCGGGCAGCAATGTTAATGGAGTCACCAGAGAGAGTCCAGAATAATGTCACCTGCTGATCATCCAGGAGCACGCTGTTGTTGTACATGTCACTGAGGCCTCCATCGACGACCTGAATCTTCCAACCCATCTTCGGATCATACAATGATTGGTAGTACACGAGGTCCGGCGTGTTCCGGTCGGGCAACCAGACGAGCTCCGTCGGCGTTGCCGGCACGCCCTCCGCCTTAGGCCCACCGGCGTAGATGACCTCAGACAAGTTCCTGGACGTGGCGTTGCCTCCCACGGGGTCGGACGTGATGTAGAACGGCGCGTCGTGCCCTGCCTCGATGGAGAAGGTGACCGGCACGCCACGCTCCACCTTGAGCAGGGGCGCCTCCTTCTTGTTGATGTAGAGCACCTTGTCGGGGTTGGGCGGGTTGGGGTAACGCAGCGCGGGGCCGGCCGTGACCACGAGCGGCGTCTTGCGCTCCGTCGTGATCCTGGCCTGGTCCTCCTTGTCCTCGGCGTCCAACGGCCCTACGCACCCGTGGCTCGTCGCCGACGCGTTGAGCGTGACGAAGCCGAACGCCGTGCCCTGCGGCGCGCCGTGGCTGAGCGGCAGGTAGTACGGCCGGAGCAGGTCCGGCGGCCGCAGCAGCCCGATCGCCCAGATCACGGTCATGTTCTTCGTGGCGTTCACGGGGACGTCGTACTTCTTGTCGGGGGACACGAGCGGCCGCGCGAACCGCACGAAGGAGACGCCGTCGCGGCGGTGGCCGTAGACCAGCCGCGTGTTGTTGACGTGTCCGGCGGCGCCGTCGCGGTCGTAGATCGTGTCCGGGCAGACGCCCTCGACCACGCCGTCCTCGCGCCGCAGGCACTCGCTGGACTTGGTGATGTAGTAGTCCTCGGCGAACGGGAGGCCGTCCTCCGTGAACCCGGCCACGGCGACGTCCGCGCCGATCATGGACGGCTCGGCCGCGCCGGGCTTCGCCCACCCGAACGCCATGTAGTACTCGGACCCGACCGCCGCCTCGAGGCCGATGTCGATGGAGTTGGACGCCTCGTCGAGCGTCCAGCGCACGCGGAAGCGCGGGGAGAGCTGGAGGCACGAGTCGAACATGGTGGGCGCGGAGGCGGCGGCGGAGGAGGAGGAGGCGTTGTCGGAGATGCGGACGAAGCCGAAGAGGGAGGAGGTGAGGGGGTCGAATGCGGCGAGGACGGGGACGAGTGGCCACGAGAGGCCCGGGAGGAGGCGGAAGACGAGGGACTCGGACCGAAAGGTGCGGTTGAGGGGCTCGTCCGCCGCGGGCTCGCCGCGCGCGAGGGATTCGAGGTCGGTCCCCTCCGCGCGCCACCACCGCGCCGACGCGGAGCCCGGGAGGAGGTCGAGCGCGGCGACGCGGAACGAGCAGCCGTCGAGCACAGCCACGCGGCCGCGGAGCTGGTGCTGCGACATCCGCAGGTCCGCTTCGAACCCCGCCAGGGTCGTGTTTTTCGCGCCGCACTCCGCCGCCGCCGCTGCGGCGAGCCACGACCAGGCGAGGCAGAGGATCGCGAGGAGGAAGGGCGCCGCCGTGCCCATGGCCGCGCTGCCCTGGATGCGGTCAGGAGAATGAGACGGTGGTGTGGGATGGGGGCAGAGACATGGGAGGCCGCGCGCGATCACGCGCCGCGCGAGGGCGAGGCGGCGGCGAGTTCGTCGGGGTGGGGGAGGAAAGGAGGGAAGGGGAAAGGAAGCGGCTCCCTTCCGGGTGGGTTCGGTTTTGTTCCATGCGCGGTTCTCTGTTGGTGACTGGTGGGACCCGCTTGTTGGTGGTGTGGTGCGGGTCTCGTTCATTTTCTTTTCTTGCAACCGAAGGCCCAAAGGGTGTTTTAGTCCGTCGTTTATTTTTTCCTTTTTGAGAAGTTGGTCCGTCGATTTTGAAGGTGTCTTCTTCGTAGTGTAATTTCCCACAAATCGGTCTAATTTCCGACCAAATGTGACGCTTTGAGATTTATGATCCGAATTCAGGCCCCCAATTTCCACCCTTTTATTGGTTCAAAAAAAAAAATTACACCCTTTTGTTAGCGAAGAATTTTCCACCATTTTATGCAAATGTATATACCAACATCATCTATAAAAGGAATATGTATACATATCCATCGTCTTATTATTTGTCCTACAAATGTGCTAATTTGGTAAATTTACTATTTACTATTATGACGAATTTAATTCAAATATTCCTATATATGTCCGTTTTGCTTGCACCAACTGTTGTTAGGAATATGCAAGTTCCTTACCACTAAAGAGAGCAAAGTTGCAATTCAAATAACCTTGACAAAAAACAAAATATATGAGTAGGTATGCTTAGGTTAAGATTTATACAGGAGAACAAATGCATAGCCACCACGCTTTGAATTTCCTGACGAAAATTATGGGTCTATATGGTTTACGGGAGGTGATCTCGTATGTTACAAAATCATTTAAATCATTTGGTGAGCAGTGCATCGTATCATAAAGCTAGTGTAAACTGTATGAGTACTTAGCAAGACGGTCAAAGACAAGCACCAGCTACCACCTCAACTCCACGTCTCCACCTCTATTATCCCGTACATTCAAAATACCTTTCGCCTCCACATGGAAGATGAAAGGTTGATCTGCATCTCTGATTAGTTATCGTGGACCTGCACCTCTTCAGAGTTCAGAAAGCTTTGCAATCACCGAAGAGACTCTTGACCGACAGTATGACAGCCACCAAACAATAGATTATGGATCGACTGCAGTACATTCGCTACAGCTGTGTGCTGGTGGTTCTAGTGTATACACTACCTGCCCATTTTCTTTGGAAGGAGTAATATGTTGCACGTCAGCACATGACAGAAGCTGTCCAATTAGTTCGAACCTTGGCAGCTAAGCAGTCGCATGTGCTTCTATTTGGTCAATTGACATCGAGTGTGACGTTTCTCCAAGAAAGCTGGAAACACTCGCATTGCTCTACAACACCATTTCACGGACCAGTTGGTAAACCATCCTGAAAGTGACATTTGAATAGTTCAGTCTAGGACACAGAGGAAGCAAAGTCGTGTGATTTGGAGTGGTTGGATTCATTGGCACCAAACTCCTGTAACATAAGCATGGTCACCCAGGGAAAAAAAATATTCACCGTCACCACATGCACAGCATGATCTGGAAAAACAAGAGGAACAGATCAATATTGCGAAAACGACGATAAACAATTAATTTTAGCATCAATTCTTGAAGTTTTTCAGGACAGAAATCTACATGCTATGAACTATAGTTCAGAGCACCGCTGACAATGCACAGCTTCATCCTATAGCGGTGCCTTCAAAGCCAGATGATTCATTTGGTGGACTACATAGTTTGTTTTTGTGGCATTACAGCATGCGGCAAAGTCACTTGAAGAGGAAAAAGAGAAAAGAATGGTAGGGAAAAAGAAATACCTGCTCCATGACAATGTTCATTCCCTATCCCACTAGCAGCATTGCGTCTGTAATCTTGTACCGCCCCTGATCAACATCAGCATTGGTGCATACCTCCCGGTTCGCTCAATAGGTTGGTTGATTGATGGCATCAGCTCCTGAGATCTTAGTATGACGAACATTTATCTTGACATGAGAACATTTTCGTGCAACAATCTGTTGACAAGGAACTGAAAACAAGTGTCTTAATTTCCCGAGAATAAGGTCAGGATCTCTTCCTATTCATGAAAATGAGGAATTCAAAAAATTACTGCAGAGTTGTAAATAAAATGGTGGGAACTGGGAAGCATAGAGTTAAACAAACTGCTGTACTGCAGTGTTTACGACAAAATATCACAACTGGGACAGCACCATCTATCCAGTGTAACAGGGACTCTGATTTCATACAGTAATGCAGAGTGTTAAACTGTTTCTTTCAAATGCACCGTTACAGTATATTTTTTTTCAGAAAAGGACTGTTACAGTGTATGATTGAAATATGCAGAATTTCTTATACATTTAACAATTTGGAGGTATAACGTAGCAACAGACGGGTTTCATTTCATGCCTCTTTTTTTCTAACAAAGGAGAAAAGGCAAGCCTATCATAGCACAAATGGTTATACATTTCGTAGTTCATTTTTGAGCGTTAAACTAGCAACAGAAGAACTCATTTCTTGCACACTTATTTTTCTGAACGGGCATCCATATCATGCAAAAGTCAACTTGTCTTGTTTCCAGAGAAATCGCCAACTGTTTTTTTTTTTTTTTTGAGATCCTCGCCAACTGTTATTATGATTGAACATGGCACACTCCTGCATATGATCTTACTAGTTAAAAGATATAGGCAAACGGCTAAAATAGATTCTTTGAGAAGATGGGTAGTTTGCAGCATCAAACTTGTAGACAGCTTGCTTAACAAGAACCGAAAATTGGACTCCATTACTTTTAATCTATTTTTATTGACGGAAGTACATTCTAACAGTAACTCCTGCTTGTGGCAAAGGCTACCCTTCTACAAATGATTTGATGCAAATGCAAAATTATGTGCCACGGCAGATATTATCATATCATAAGGAATTTATGATGTTCGTCATCTTTTTATCATGTTTCATGATCTTTCCCATCACATACTGCGTTTGTACAACTGAATTTCTCATCTGTAGGTCGTTTTAAGCCCTCTGTTCATACAAATGAATTGAATGCTTAGAAGAAACACAATGCCCGGATAGTTCAGGCTCAATACAAATAGCACTGTACTGGCAAATCAAAGAAAAATTCTGTTCTTGGTGGACTATCGATTACTCCGTGACGATTGACCGCTAATCAGGAAAGCTAAGTCGTTATCTTTACTCTACTATCTCACTTTATATCTTAATCAACACAGCTTTGTAACTTCGTGGGAGCAGAAAAGGAGGATCTGCTTATTTATAAGCACTCTAAACAAATGGAACAAAACAGCTCACTGCTAATTTGTTTAATTAGGTTTTATCAAGAGAGGAAAAAATGATAAGCGCTAGTCATTTTGCAACACTAATAACATTGTTTAATCATCAAATTGTAGCAAACTTCTGTTTCTTTTAGACATGCTCAAGCAAATTATTACTAAATGCAAATGCAAGTCCAATACTTATAGAACTTAAAATAAAGATAATACTTGGTAGAGACATCATTCATTTGTGGAGCTATATAACCAGACAACCAGAGAGCTGGTTGTCTCTGGTTGTCTTGTCCCTTATTTCTTCTTAATATAATGAAGTGCAGTTTTCTTGCGTATTTGAGAAAAAAAAAAACCAGACAACCAGTAGTTCTCGATAAGATTCAGTGGTGCAAGGAAAAACCTGAAACTTCAGAAAAGGCAGCCCATTTGAATGTGATATATATGAGAAAGCAAATGCATTCAAGTGGTACAACCTTGTCATTTGCATTCTTCAGGTAGCTATAGGATACCTCTTGGAAGAGTACTCCTGAAAGGACATGAAAGACCTTTTCGGATCAGAAAGTGAGATGTCAATAGTACTAATATGTATAAACATGTGAAGGGCTATGTAAACGAGAGCATATCCACTGAACCCATCACATCCCCACGAATATTTTGGTACGAGAATTCATAAAGCATAGGAAAAATAAACAATTTCGTATGGCCGGGATTACATGATATGGCCTTTAGGACATCCATCAACCATCATATATATTTGAATAATGGACATGCAACCCACCATAGCACTTAAAATTCCCATGTAGGGAGTGCGGTGGAAAACGTTTTAATCCCCTAATAAGTGAACCACTTCTCTAAAAATTTCAATATGCAATTTGAAAATCTATCCACTTCTAATAACCATCAATATGACTGTCAAGGAAGCAAAACAGGCTTCCTCACAACTTATTTAAATCACATGATAGGGCAATAGGAGGGGCCACCTGCCGAACCTAGTTACTTGATTGTGTATATATAATGAACATACATAGAGGCATGAAGGAAGTTTTACTTCGGGTATATACATCATTTAGTCCAACATATGCTTAGATGCAACCCACCATCAACATTTCAATCACATGGGTGCTAGGGATGCACGAGGAGAAGTAATGATGTGCCTCCCTCTTGGATAAGGGTTTCATGGGTTATTGGACTAGATGGCCAATTAACTTCATAACCTCGTTCAGCACAACCTGGATGAAATCTAACTTGAGAAATTTAAACTTCAAGTGATGATACTAGTTGATCCATTAAGTGGGCTCCATTCTGAAGTTTTTCTTTGCATAAGTGAGAATTTGCTTGGCCACACAAGGTGAGGCAATGACTGGCCTCGCTACGAGGGTTTCATGGAGTGACTAGACTTGAGAACTAGGAATACGTATGTGTACCAGGATTTTGGATCGATGTCATCACCTGGATCATCACAAGAACAAGCTCGATAAGATTTAACTTCAACCAGCCATCCACATAGGCCATCATGGATTCTGTTGTGACATTCCGAAAAAAAATAATTTTTGTATTACTCTTACTTGTGTGCCCATAATAGGGCACATATACAATTTCAATGCCCCTTATTCAAGTAAATATAGAGTGCCCTTTAAGAGGCACTGATTTTGTTGACATAATCTTGAATTTAACATATTTACTAGTTTTACATAGTAGCTTCTGATTGTTGAAAAAAAAAACAGATTTTTATAAAATCTGCTTCTACTCATGTCTAAGCTGCTCCTACTTATTCAATTTCATCCTAAGAATTAGCTTAAATTTTTTTTTGAGCAAAAAGAATTATCTTAACTGATAAGCTATTGGAGAACCTTGGTGTTTAGCATGGCACAACTTCTGCTTATTTATGTGTAACAAGTTGTGACATATAGAGGCATGCTTCTATAAGCCACAATCGCCCTTTTTCGAGCCTCGAATCCTTTGGTCTCCTAGGATTCCTTTCCTATGATCTATTCTCTACACTTGACAGACACACTTAACTATCTCTACAATCATGTGCATGAATAGTATCCAGTACATATATGAGGATTACATCTTTAAGATCGTGAGCTACTTGGAATATACTTGAAGTTACTCTATCCGGCTAAATGTATCACCAATGAATTAGACATGGTTTATATAGGAACTAGTCCAATGAATAAAATGGATTCTACACTTGCAATAATGTTTACACATACTAGTTGCTCATAGGTTATAGTACAAAAGTCAGGCCGGCTGCCGGACTAAAGAGTTAAATGGTTTTGATCGTAGAATCAGTGGTCAATAAAATTTCTAAATATTAACATTGTAAACCGTATGTAAATTTAATTATAGATCAAATTGAGGTAGTATAATTTATCAACAACTTTAAGATAGAATGACTTATTATGCACCTTATCAAAAGAGTTAATAGGATCAACATGGTGGGTTTGTTGTCATGGGTGAAACAGAAAGGTTTTAGGTATAAACCTCTGTGGCCTATTTGTGCTGAAGACATTCTTTTACAAACGGTTTTTAGATTAATGAAACCAAGACTGAAGAAAAAGAAAAAGACACCGGTTTTGGTAAAACTACCGGTACCATATTCCATATAATTATGCCCAAGGCACAAGAAACTGAGATTTAATCAGGTTTGGTTACCAAAAATGATACCTATTCAAGTGTTTGTAAGGCCCAAGTTTCATCTTCTTGAAATATCCCTTGATTGTAGTGTTTTATAATGATTTTCTTTGCTGAGTTGATCAGTCAATAGAGACTCAAAGTGAATCCCTTTAACAATTAGTAGATTGCTTATGTAGGGCATAGTACAAGCCAAGTCCGTCGAGATAAAACAAGATGATTTGATGACACAAAGATTGTATTTCATATGTATCTTGCATGAAGCCACTCCTATATTTAATAAGAACTAAGATTTAGGTGTCCAAAATTCACTTGAATGTGTGAGTTATATATTTTTTGGGAAGAGAATTATATATCTGGAGTAGCGTAATTTACTAGGCCAAACAGATTAGCAAGTCAACAGGGAAGAAAACAAATAATTTTGTTTCGGTGAGCACATAAAAGGACAAATTTAATTAGGGGAAAATTGCAAAAAAAAAAAACACTTGTAGGGGGAGGGGGAGGGGAGGGGGGGGGGGGGGGGGGGGACTGACACAAAATGTCATCCGGTCAAAGCTATCAGGGAGGGACTATGAAAACAAATGAACATTTGCATGGGGGAGACTGACACAAAATTTCTTGTAGGTGGGTATATGAAAACCCCCTGACTTGTAGGTGGGTTTTTGCAATATTCCCCCTTTAATTATAGAGACAGGCACTCTACAACTGTATGCATACACAGTACTGCTGGTTCAATATGCAAGGAAAACATATATATGGAACAATCAACATATACAAGGACCAAAAGGAAAGAACAAACATATAAATTACATAAGTACAAATGTATCCATGAAGAGATCAATGCATGAGTATATTTCCTTCAAGATATTAAACTAAGAGTGCATGTATGGATACATTTATTTTTCCTCTATTTTTTCTCTCACATGATTTAACTGCTTGCCACTCATGTTGAAATTTTAAAAAACTACCCTACCTTGAAATAATAACCACTATATATCCCATGAAAGAAACTTTAAAGCTATGTTGATATAAAATTAGTTTGGACAATCTAATAATATTCAGTGTAAATATCTGACAAATTATATCTAGCAATTAATTCCACACTCTTTGGATTGCAAACAATCTGATACCCTGTTCAAGTAAGACATAATTAACTCGCACAATGGTTCATAATTTGTACATGCTTATATGGTGGCTTAAAATTAAAAGGAGAAAGTCGATATGAAAAGGTGCTCCACTAGCTAGCACAATTAGTAAGTTATACACACCATGATTACATGCTTGAATTAGCAAAATTTCTTAACTCATAATCAACCAATAAGGCCAATTAAACTGTACAGTCCACCATATTTTAAGAAAACAGGTGCCGTCAGATATAGTAGTTGAAGTGCAGCCAATGTAGTTTGTGTAATCTACAACCGATATGAAAAGAAATGGGTATATCTCATGAAATGGTCTTTGAATTCGATCCAATAACTACAATTTTAGGTAGCTTTTGCAGCTGCACATAAGCTCGCAACATGTCAAAACTCAAATGTCCAATATCAACAGCACTGATGATTGTTCATATCCAAATCTCAGAAAATACAATTATTCGAACAATAAAATTCAACAATAACATGCAACCACTGGAACAAGCCACTTTCTTTTTTGAACAACACGAGCTACAATTATATACTCGAATAACGCATTAGCTAGATCTCAGTTAGATATCTGAAGGAAAAGGTTACCTTAGTAAGCAAAATTGCATGATGCTGCCCATTAAATCATGACGCCCATGTCCTGGAAAAAGGAAGAAAGCAACAGCAAATGGGTCACTCTCATAATTCACGAGCAGCCAAGAAGGACCACAAGATAATGCATGGTAAACCAGCATGAAGAAAGGAAACTAATGAAAAGAAAAGGTAACTTTGTAAAGAGCAGCAGCATTCTCTAACCTCTCGAGATGTGTTTCGGGAAGATAGAGGGAGAGGGACAAGGATATCATATGAGTAGAGAGAATAAACGAAAAAATCATGAGGGAGAACAAGAAAGGGGCCAGCCAAAACCAAAAGGCTAAATGTGTGTGCGAGAAAAAGATGCAACGAAGATACCTACGATGAAGCCAGATCTGACAAAAGAAAGGTGAGGCCACCGTCTTTGCCAAATATGGTTCATCACATGGTGGCCTCCATGCTCCATTTTTGTGCCAACAGGAGCTCGTGAGCACCAGAACCACCATCAACGCCATGGCCGCAGGCAGACCCAAGAACTCCAGACCAAGAACCTCAGCAAGAAAGAGCAGAAACGATGCAAGAATAATGGCTACAGTGCCTTGGAGAGAAGATGACCTGCACCAAGGGAGAGAGAAAGAGAAGATGCAGTTCTTGTTCTGTTAAATCCTCACAGTGCTACAAGTACTGTCAGCATCTCCTGATCCAGCTCCCAAGGCAGGGAAGTAGTGGATCGGAGCGAAGAAAAATCTTGGGGACAATCAAAATAAATGGCGAGGCCAATCATTTTTCAGTGTACTACTGCAAAGCCACAAGAACTTACTCCTAGTGGAAGTACTCTTAACTCTTCCTGATGCCGTGCCATCGGTATCAGCAGCAGCCTCCGTCGTCGTCCTCGGTAGTAGCTCCCCGACAGCCTGACTGAAAACAGATCAAATCGAGAGCCAAAAATATTGCAAATCCATGCGTTTATCTAGAAGATAACGAGGTGACATGTCCTTGCCGCCTGCACGCGCTGCAAAAGCCAGCGTCCTGGCGCAGCATGCGTGTCCATGCCTATCTGCGCGGCACGGTTTCCACCGCGCTACAGCGAAAGCTTCCATCTTCTCTCTCTCCTCCGGCCAGGCGGCAGTGGCGTCTGTCTGTCACCTCGCCCAGATCAGAACGGGCAGGCTGCTGAATTGAACGGAAATGAAAGTGAATTGAACCGGCTTGCTCCTGCGGCCCCGGACGAGGGAGAGAGGCTGACAGAAAGAGGAGAGAGCACGCGGCGGGGACGGCACGCGTCCGGTGCCGGCCGCCGCGCCGTGTGCTCACTCTCTTCTGTCAATCTCTTCAGGGCCTTGTTAAGCACGGCTGAAACCAAGTTACTCTATAAACGGAAAGGAAATACTCCTGTGAGGAGATGGAAGATGCATGATTCATCGGGGCTTCTTGGATCCGGCGAACGGCGGCCGTACTTGAGGCGGCCGCCGGGAGGAGAGAAGAATCTGGTTTTCTTGGTGTTTCGGAGAGGAGGAAGGTGATGGGACGGGTGGCTGTACCTGGACTAGGCTTAGCTTGAGGGAAGTGAAGCCATTTCGAGATTATTTATTAAGTACGCCCGGCTGTGCAGTGGTTAGGGTGCGGGACAGTGAAAGGAGGGCTGCAGCATTGTTAGTCAAATGGAGCGGCAGTAACGCATCCAAAACCATCCCCTCAGGCAGCCGCCGGTGCTGGAAGGACGGCGAGAGGGGCAGGGGCATCGTCCTCCCGCCTAGCCTCGGCTGGTGACGTTTCGGCCGTTGGTTTGCCCACCGTGCTTGTGGGTATCTCTGCGTTTGCAAAGCGGCAGCTGGTCGGTCTCGCGGTTCCGTCAGTGCGGCAACTCGTGACGCTAGATTTTGAAGGCGGCACTTTAAACGTGACTAACTGTTCAGTTTCAGAAGGTGGCGGACAATTTTTCTATAACATGATTAAATCAGGGTGAAGCCAGTCGCAACAAATCATCAGTGAATTTCCCTTTATCTAAAAAAAATCAGTGTCGGTACTCACCAATTTGATGGATCGGCAGCACCAACGAATCCGATGGTCGTCGATGAGAGAAGATCTGTAATAGAGTAGGTGTGAAAGCTGCTTGCGGCGAGGTGCTGTCAATGGCGTGCTTGCGACGTGGTGGCACAAATTCAACTAAATGACCGGGTGTGCGTGATCGCTGGATGTAAGTCTGCTCGGTGTTCCACCGGTGCCGGCAACAACTACGTCAGAGTAGGTGTGAAAGCTGCTTGCGGCGAGGTGCTGTCAATGGCGTGCTTGCGACGTGATGGCACAAATTCAACTAAATGACCGGGTGTGCGTGATCGCTGGATGTAAGTCTGCTCGGTGTTCCACCGGTGCCAGCAACAACTACGTCAGCCCCCCCCCCCCCCCCCCCCCCCAAAACCCGGTTGTAAACCCAAGATCCAACTAACTTGATCGGCAACGGCGGCATTTTTAACATTGTCACCTCGTTAGGAGCGTTGTGTTGGAGTCTCATCACCATGTTGGTTGCTCATCTTTGTCGTTCGTGGTGCCAATGTCAACATTTCGTTTGGTTGTATGCGATGGTTTTTTTGGATGGAGAGTGTTGGAGCTTTCCCGCGGTCCGTGACTGTTTTTATTTCGATTGATCGCTCGGAAAGTTTGTGGTTGTAGTTAGAGGCTTTTTTTTTGTATGGTTTGGTTTCGTTTTCTTTAATATGAGATATCTTTTTTTTATATTAATACAAGCTGGAACATTTAATTTCTTGATCTTTCAAGGAAAAAAACATGGCTTCAGTGGGATTTAGTCTCACTGAATTTCGTGGGATCAGATGACTCTGATGCTAATGGATAACTTCACAAATGATTTGAATTCATACAAGAAAAGGATAGTGCAATATGTATTTGAATGATGAATTCCATAAGTTTTTAGTATAAATTTATGGCATATGGTTCGATTAAGAATTTATCATCACATAAATTGGGCAGCTCCATCCTTTGTTAGCAATTTTTTTTTTCATCTTCAGCAGTATGTGTGGACGAAGGAAATCAAATTCCAATAGAAATGATATGGGAAAATTGCGTTTTTACCATCATTTTGAAGGCCAATTGTGATTTTGACCCCGAATTTATGTTTTTGCGTTTTTACTGTGACTTTTTTAACTGAAGCTGCCGTCTACCATGCGTTTCAGTCTCCGTGAGATGAAAGGAATTGTACAATTAAAACAAAACAGAGAAAAACGCAAAGAGTCGAAACTACCCCCGATGGAAGTCGTTCTCCTCAGCTTCCCCGACTGTACCTGTTCGTGTCTTCCTCACTCCCGAACTCCCTCAGCCCTAACCCTAGGCAGGCGACGGTGGCGGCTGTACGAGGCTTGGGCGCGCGGCGCGACGGCTGTTGTACGCGGGTGCGCAACGCAGGCCACGGCGCAGCGTGCGTCACTGAGGCGCGCGACGCCGGCGAGTAGCAACGACTCGGTATGGAGAGTCCAGTGGAGGCTGCCATGGAGAGTCCAGCGAACGGTCGAGCTTCTGGACGCGGGGTGGGTGCGGCGGCAGCCCTCCGTGCCTGGGCGAGTGCTAGCTGCGGCAAGCAGGAGCACTTGCATCTGCTCCCGTGCAGCCACCTCTGCCTTCAGGAGATCGATCGTGTGCATCATTTTTTTCCTAGATTGATGCTCGTGACTGCTAAAATGGATTCGTTGGAAGGTTTAGAAGCTAAGGGTATGATCAATTTCGTTGATTTCATGGCCTGTGCTGCGAATTTTGCGAGATTGTAGCTCTCGGTTGCAAAGGGAGAGAGGATTTCGGGGGAAGAACAGGTACCAGGATATGCAGTGGAGGCGGATAAAGTAACTTTACGTTTTTCTATTCGGAAGATGCCTTCCTGAGTGTACGTATTTGCTCAGGCAAATGTTCACCATCCAAACCAATTGATGTCTGACCAGTCAAAAATATAAATTTTGTGGTAACATATTCGAACTGTTATATTTGTCCATTCAAACATAGCAAAACCTTTTAATTCTGTTGTATATAAATTTCATGTCTAAAATGATGGTAAAATCACAAAGGGCAACTTGGTCTTTTTCCTCATCACTTAACACCGTTAAAGGGCAGCTAATAGACTCATGGTAGAATCTTTGCTCAATTCAAAAAAGTTATGGTAAAATCACAAAAACACATATTCAGGGGTAAAATCACAATGGCAAAACAAAGTGATGGTAAAAACGCAATTGCCCCAAATGATATCTCTAAATGCATTAATTAGAATTCCTTTTCGCCTCTGAATATGCAATTTCACTACGTTGTATTTCGTTCGTCTCCTCTAAAAGACACATTTGGTGTTTAAAGTTTCTTTGAGACAAGTTGTCATTATGTGACAAATTGAAAATTATTTTGGAAGGCAAATATACTTTCGAGATTACGGATAAAATATAAAAGAACGAAAAAAGAGTGCCAATCCATTTTCAGCTTACACAATTTGTCAGCTATTTGGATATCAAAAAAAAAAAAACATATCAGCTTTTAGTGTACTTATTTTAATAGTACGAGTAATTTCCAATTTGGGGACGTTCAAAGTTTCAGACAAACACCAGTACTACTTTACTCAGGGCATGCATGGCTAACCAACTGCAGGAGTGAAGCGATCATTTCTGGCGCCGCCCAGGACTCACTGTGTTTGGCAAGGCATGCGTAAACAGGAAGCTAGCTTGAAAAGAAGTAACATTAGCGCATGCAGCTGTGTGTGTAAACAAGCCAAAATCGTGTTTCGAGGCTCGGCCGGAGCAAAGATTCTTTTCATCGAAAGCAACCAGCCGCCTGCCACTCCATGGCGTCCTGCATGAATGGTCGAGCCATCGTGATTCTCAGGGTAAGACAAGGAAATGCCCGAGCGGTTCAAAACTGTACGTTTGCATGCATGTCCCAGCCAGCACAAAAATTACTAGATCAGGTCCCTCCCGTGACAGATGAAAATAAACCGCCGAGCTGATGGCATGCAAAGGTCCCCGTATATATGCAAATGCAGAGACGTGCATTAGGTACTCCAGAATTCAGATCTTTACAATGTTCAAATGCAAAATCAGCAATCGGTACCAAATCTGTCACAAAAGGTGTTATTTAGACACTCACAATTTCAGTCATTGACACAATGCAATGAAGATTAATCATTATTAACCAAAATACATATACAAAAGTTTACATGGATGCATCCATTTAAAATGAAGAAAAATTATCGCACGTAAAGAAGAGAAATTTAAGGGGGGAAAAACTAATTACACCTTTTTAAAAGCTAAAGTAGTCAAAAGATGCATACTCTTTTCGTTTTTTTAATTTTTGTTGTTGTGTTACGTTTGACCGCTTGTCTTATAAAAAATATTAGCTTAAATATACAAAACTATAAGTTACGCTCTAATTGTTTTTAGTGATCAAACAATTCAAAACACGAAGAGAGTATGGCTAAAGGTTAAATATTGATTGCCCATACCCAACACGTATCTCATTTGTGAACACAAGCTCACCGTAGTCATCTTCAATGATGGATCGACACCAAGGTTTAGAGGTAGTAGTCGATGTTGTGCAGTCTCTCTAACACAAAACAGATCAGCTCACAAGCTCGGTAGGAAATGAATGAGTGAAATGCTTCATTTGTGAACCATTGATCCTGACTGAAAATGAATGAGTGAAATGCCTCATTAGGACAAGAAAGGAGAAACGAGAACACCTTGTCGATAGATACTACTCCCTCCGTCCTAAAATAGTTGTCGTTTTTTATTTTTGGACAACACATTTGACCATTCGTCTTATTTAAAAAATTTATGCAAATATTATTTATATTTTTATAGTTTGTTTTATTATTAAATATACTTTAGTCATGATATATTTATTTTAATATTTGTATAAAGAATTTGAATAAGACGGACGGTCAAACGCAATGCTAAAAAGTCAAAGACAACAACTATTATAGGAGGGAAGTAGTACTAAAAAGGAAAGAGATGAATTTTACTCGTAGTGTCAGTTGCTGATTGTGTTCCACACAGTTGAGACCGTGCCGTACGCTTGCGGGACCCGGCCTGACCGTCCTCGGGTGAGTACTAGGTCTGGGGCGCGCGCGCTTCCGGCCGGACGACGTACGCGCAACCTTATCCTGCCTGCGTTGCTGCTGCCCATATGGATCGCTCGCGATCGCACGTTTGGTGCAGTACACCGCCGGCACTGTCCTCCGTGGCACTCGACCAAGAGCCAGCGAGAGGCCACGAATCGCTGGCGAGCGACGCGATCGGTGCCACCCCGACCTGTCACTCGTGGTTGGCTCAGGCCGCAGTCCGCTCCGAACTAGTAGTGGGCGCCGTGCGGGCTGGTGTGTCAGGAGCAGCGCGCGACCGATCGTCAGATGGAGAGCCCAGCCGTGCCTGGCAAAGCGGAGTACGCGCCGAACCGCCGGGGTCCGATCCAGGTTCAAGCGGCACACGGGTACAGTATTGCATGCGTTTTAAGTCCACGCATAACTTCTGTATAAACGAAAATAAAAAAGGATGCGGTCCTGAGAACGATGGACCGAAAAAATGAGCACCTTGAGCGTAGACGGTGCAGCACCTATTTTTGTGTTTTCCGTCGAATGAGACTGCATCCATGTAAAGAAAACATGACCGGTTCCTTTTAGCCAACTTCATTTTCCATTTACACGACAGGGCAGACCACCACCTTGTCCTCAACTGATGGAAACATTGGAGGACGTCCCACCTGTTTTCTGATGTCACTATGTCAGGATTAAGCTTACGCCAGAAACCGTGGACCGCCGATTCAGGACAGGGCAAAGCATATTCGCCACCGCCTCACCCACCACGTCTTTGTTCAAGCAAATGGTTCAGAGTACCACTACCTAAGAATGGTAATTTTACACAATGTAATAATCGAATAATGTTACAACATTACACGCGATTTGCTGTGCTTACGGGGGGCCGCATTTCAACTACATGCTGGTTTCGTTGGGATCACTAACGGAAATGTATGTTCTACAAGTGTTCAAAGATCAGGAAATGTTAGCTTCACTACTCAATGTCAAAACTGAAACAATCCTAGTTGTATTCTACAAAACATACATGTTACGACGAGTTCAGTGAGAGAGCACCCGCCGCAAACAGAAGGTTCCTCCGAGAGAACTGCGATTGCCAGAAATAGGTTAATTCTTCTGTTATACTGCACAATTAAAACAAGTTAAATGAAACAGTGCTGAATGGAGGATAAAAGTTTCTCACCCGCAGACTATAAACAGGAGTTGATTTGGTAGGGAGAGCTTTTAGCAGCCTTAGTCGGTTGGTTGAACCACCTTTGCTGTTTCAGAAAAGAAAGAAAAGACAGGGATATTTTGCAATCAGAATAGGCCAAAGATGTAAATGCCTCAATGGATGAGCAACCCCGCTAGTTAAACAACTTACGTGTCTTCCGCCTTCAGGAGCTTTGTGCTGGAAGCGACATCCCAAAGTTTTACAGTACAGTCAGCTGATCCAGATGCAAGCAGGGCCCCTTCACAACTACAAGAATAGTAGAATGTTTTTAACTACGACCGTATTTCAACGCATCATATAATTGAGCAATGAAATGTGGATTAGATAAACGATGTTTTACATTTAAGCAGAAATATTGGAAAAAGATTGCATTGCAACTTAAAAAGAAAAGTGGAAAGCATCTGTAAAAGAAAAATATGGTAACCTACAGCAGTGTTCAATCTTCACAAAATATAGTCCCCCACTGGAAACGCATTACAATAAGCCAATGATTGCAGTCGTGTTTGCTAATGCTCTCCCCAAAAGGTGTGTCGCTGTTCTAGAACAAGCCATTAACTATTGGTATAAAAGTGACACTATTGAATACAGTATGTCAAAGTGTCAGACAAGGAACTCTGAAGTCCATCTAAAAGGCAATACAGCGCTAAAACCAAAATAAAATATTTTTTAAAAGGCCAGGACATTGATGTTTGATATTAGCCAACAATATTCAAATCAGATTGCAAAGGGGAAACAGATCGCATAAAGATACGTGTCACTTGATGTTCAACTTTTTTTTGTTGAACCAGCTATGTTCCTACAGGATGGTCCTGCTTAAGCAAGTAGTGAGACAGCTGGGCTGATCAGTTTATTAAGCCATGCTTACAATTATAGTAAATCTTAGCGCAATTTTAATATAACAGGTAAAAACGAGTTGAAAACCATGAAGCAAGAAAATGAGATACTAGGCTACTTCAGAACCTTTGTAGTGTGTAATGATTACCTGAAAGCAAGTGTCCACACACAAGAGCTGTGCCCTAGTAGTGGTGAAACGCAGCGACCAGTAGAGAGATCCCATATCATGATGGTTCCATCTTCATCTCCAGATGCCATGTATCGTCCATCAGGAGACATTGCCAGTGATAAAACCATACTCCTATGACCAATAAACATCCGTATACATTCACCAGTCTGAACATCCCATAGTCTTACAGTTTTGTCGCTAGAGCCTGTGGCAATATAGTTACAGTTTACATGCCACTGGACACACTGTTAGGATTGCAAGCAAAAGAAAAGGATCAGGCAAAACAAATTGGCATCAATACAGGACAAGAATAAATGAATAATAAAAAGTAAAAAAGACTTAAACACCGAGAATTCCCAAACGTTTTACTTACATCAACATCAGAAAGATGCCCAGCCATGATTCGCAAAGGCTGAATTTTATCCATTGACCAGATTCTGGCAGTCCTGTCATGTGAAGCACTAGCAAAGTAATGGCCAACTGGGCTGAACTGTCAAAAAGTGTAAAAAAAAAAGTATCAACAAAATGTATACTTCCTCTGTTTCATAACACTTGTGATTCTAGCTCTCGACACAAGAAACAAGGATAAGTGAAAAAGATGTAGCGCACAGAAAAAGAGGAGAGATAGAGATGCATTGGGAAGTGAGAATCACAAGTATTGTGGCAAAATTTTGAGGGCTAGAATCACAAGTATTGTAAAACGGAGGGAGTGGCTCATATATATACTTATATATTACAAGTCAACATCCTAAACGGTTATTTACTTACTTGGACATCCCAAACAGGGTAGTTGTGTCCTTTATAACAGACAAGATTCGCATTCAGCTTGGTGCTCCAGAGTCTAACTGTAACAAATAAAAATAAAGGAGAAAATCTATTACAAAAATAACTAAAAAAGAAAGGAGGGATACCAAAAAAAAATGCCCGAGACCAAGATGTTTTACTTGTTGAGTCTGAAGACGATGACAACAGAAAATCTCCAAATGGGCTGAAGGCCGCAGAATACACTGGCCCAGAATGACCTTGGAATAGAGTATAGGGTCTTTTCCCTTCATCTAATGTTGCCATGCGCTCGCTCTGGGAAGATCCATTCTCTCCCTGTGAACTAGCTGAAAATTAAACTTTGTCGAATCAGCAAATGCCATCACTATATAACTGCAAATATCTGAATTTTAGTAGTTATACAGATGTTCATTACAGGCTTTGGACTCAAATAAGGACAGGTAAATGAGTATTATAGCCATCAAGCTCATTGCAACAGGCATAGAAGAATTGTTAACGAATGTCGCACACATGTATTAAACTGTAGTTCTTAGTGTTTTCGAATTGATGAATCAAAGATTCAAACAATACGTCAATCACGGTATTCAGCCTAAAGTAGATGCAAAATTACGTATGTGGTTCGGCATAGCAAGCATTGACTATGGAGATAGAGTGGATGAAATGATTAGGAATAAATAATGTAGAACTTACATGTTTTTGTTGATTGACCAATCTTTGACATATCCCAAACCTGGTGGACAAAAGAGGTTTTATACCAATTAAAATGCATATAACTTAACAAAGAATATGTGAACTTTGGACCCAATTGGGCGAACCTTCACAGATGAATCAGAAAATCCACCGACAACCAACGATCCATCATGTGAAATCGATGAACAGTTCAATCTGCTTTCCACAGAGTAATTCTCAGATCAAAGTGTGCACAAAGTTCTAAATGTAAAATTACTGTTAAGCTTTCCTAAAAAAATTACTGTTAAGTTTACCCGTTATGTGTATTGAGGAATGTGTAGAAGCTAACAGATGGCAATGCCAAGCTATTCAATTGTGCACGGTTCCGCAAGTCCTCGAGAATTGATTGTTCAACTTCAACAGGCCTGAAACAAATAGGCAAAGATTTCTCATATCCATACATATCAAAGATTGACACTTAGATAGATAAATTGAAACACGTGAAGCAAAAAACAACCACCTCCTGAATTAAAAAAATAAATCTTACAAACACAGATGACACTTGGTGTCTTGGTTACAACTTACAAGAGAAGGTACCAACATCAAAACCTTATTAACAGATTGAATGATCCAATTCTAGTGAATGGTTATAAAACAAAAAGGCATAAACTCAAGGGAGGTCCTTTCAAAGTGTAAAGATAAGCACCATGAAAGCAAATCATTCCGGCAATGAAAGGAAAGCTAGCCAGTTATCTTGAATCATATAACTTAGTCTCGTCAGGAGCAGATACACAAAGAGAAATCAACTTCAAGAACCCCTACTAGTTTACAGAGTTTAGGAGTTTCAAACCAACAAAACAAAAAATGATAGTTTTATAGTTTAAGACACATATGTCATTATAAATGGTATAGCATGCATTCAAAGGAGAAGTTCATGGGGTGTCAACGAGCTAAATTGAAACCAGTGTACCGAAAAAACAAACTTGAATGTACAGATTACTGCACAAAATGGAAAAAGCAAAAACATCACTCTATCCTCAAACTTCTTTTGTGAATTGTTTGGGTCTTAATTTCCACGATGTCCCAAAAAATGTGTCCCCTTAAATTTTGTATTCCAAAAATATTTCCTGACCCCAAAATTGTTAATTTGATGAAGTAAACATCATTCACATGTGGGCTCTGGACCTACACGTGACATGAATGGTATTTTTGTATAAAGGCCCGAAATAAAGTTTGCTATTTGGGCCAGAAAACACACAAAACAGACCACACCTAAAAACTTAGGAGGACATATTTCCCAAAGATAACTACAAAGAGATTAAAAACATACGTCACTGGAAGTGTTAGCTCCGATTTCACACGAGGCGCCACAGAAACCATGCTTGTTTCAGTTTTGATGTTTTTTCCAGTTGCGCCCACAAGCTTATCCTTTTTGGTCTTTTTAAGAGAACCACCTTGCTTTCCACCTTCCGAGTTTCTTTTCTGTGGAAAATTTTATAAAGGAAAAATTACAACAAATAAATGTGAACTCAAAGGGGCCGAAATTCTTATGAGTTCCGACCAGGACAACAGTTGTGCACAGAGGAAGCAAGCAACAAGCATTTTCTATACAGGCTACCAATATTGGGGGAAACATTCTCAGGAATACTCCAAGAAAGGTAGGTGTTTCAAGAACAACAGCATAGGTCACACAACTTAAGAAGATGTTGATGCTACAAAAGAAGAGTCACTTGCCTTGTTGTTATCTTCTGCGTCAGCCTCCTTGTTTTCAGCTTCAATTTTATCAGATTCTGATAGTGCCTTCTCCATTCGCTCTTCCACAGAATCTTCAAGCAACTGCAAAATATAATTTTAATTGGAAAAATGCCTGCTCATGCCGAATAGAGTATGTAGTATTGCTGGAAACCCATAAAACACGAACTGTTTAATCATCAATCTAAGCTACTTCATAAAGCTTAGAGCGGAGAAAAGCCAGATTGATACTTAACATACCCCCCAATGTACTTCCTTCTGATTTATCTGCTTTGCCAGGTCTTTACTGGTTCCAATCAGAGCAACAACATCCGCATCATCAGATATTAACGAGGGTTGTCCAGGAGACACTGCAAAAGTGGCATAAGGGAAAGAGATTGAGAGAAGATTATCAATGAAAATGCACGACAAAAATACATATAAGGAATACTAATATTAACACATCAGGGACTGTACCTTCAAAAGTTATGTGCTCATTGATTATTCCAAGCACCACAAGAGCTTGGGTTTTCTGGAGATACTGAAGAAGCAATTCATATGAATACTGCAATTGAAAATAAGGTACCAATTTAATCCTCTGAAGTACTTTCCAAAGAGCGAAAAAACAGCTTCCAAGAAATCATATTACGATAGCTGTCATGGAACACAGCAAAATGAAAGGAATAAAGAGTTACTGAAGTTGTTCTTCCCTACAAATCCTAACTTGAATCAGCTATTACAACCCAAATAATAATTGTTAGAAGAATTCGCTTCAAAAAATAATTGTTAGAAGAAGAATGTTAACTGTCTTACTGGACAGCAAAGCAATCTGAAATAACGTCATTTTTCAATGAAATGCCTATCCAGTGAATGAAGAACTGAAACAGATCCTAAAGGTGTTCATTCCCTAGTGTCTTAACATTCAACAATATTTAGGTGTAAACTTGAAAAAATAGGCTAGATAAAGATCATGTGTTTTTTATGCATGAAGCAGTGTTTTGTCTCCATAACTGATCAAAGTAAAAGAGCATGGGTGACCTAAGAAGCATAATTCACAAGGACATATTAGAAACAAAGTTATTACCTCGCATAATTTAATTTTAAATTTATTTTGCCTTAAAGATCGGGCCAGTTCCATTTCCTGTAAAATAAAGCACAGAGAAGATATAATCGTTATACAAACAAGTGTCCGTTCCTAACATAATAGCACAGTGAATGAAAAGCTAAATAACCTCCAAATGTGAAGGAGAGAGGACGCCTTCAAGCTTCTGAAGATCCCTTGAATGCATCACTTCATGATCTTCCCGAAATGTATGAAAAAATGACCGAGCTGCAGGATATAATATCAAAGAAGAAAACCCTCTGAATAAGCAAAGGTCAATAACAAAAACAGGGTAAATCTATCAAATTATATCTACCACTAATACCTTCCTGCATGTGTCCCTCTGCCACAAGATCCATGAAGCAATGGATGAAAACTGGGTAGAGGATGCGAAGTAATTCATGCTACATGAAAAGAATGGAATTAAGAAACATGAATTATAGAGCCAGATTTAAGAACAGATAGTGGACCACAAGAAAAATGAATTGAAAACTACGATAGCAGTTAGTTGATCCACCACAAGATAATAGCCTTTGACAGATGGATGGGACCCAAATAGGATTTTATTCAAATGCAACACCAGCAGAGTTTTAATGTACATTATCATATGCCTAAAACCCCTCATTGCCACAATCATTGTTGAGAAAACAATTATGTACTATAGCTGTGAATGTGAAGGGTGAGTTATCCACAAGCAATGCACCTTGTATTGATCAAGAGAACTATACGCCCACGTCCGAAGTCTACCATATCCATCACAGTATCTTGCCGGATCGTTTTCAGACCTGTCCTTGCAGACATGGGGCAAGATCATGCAAGAAAATATGAGCACTTCAGAATTCACATTTAGTGGATCCAATACAGTTGTAAGCAGATGAGAACAAAACGACTGAAATTTGATTATTATAATGTTAATCAAGCACAATTGACCGAAGCATAATGTAGGCGGAAACAGCGCAAGAGATCAAATCATGTCGCTACAGAAAATCTTCACTAACTGGACAAGGAAACAGTGGTCCTTTTTACACCAATTACCGTCATTTTCAGGTGACAAACTTGCAACCAGGGCTTCCTACCTAGCTGGGCATGGGAAACAGGCTCGTAATCAGCAAGTGGCAGCTGCTTAGGAGATTGACTGACAACATCAAAATCAACATCCCTTTTTTTTTTTGAGACCAATCAAAATCAACATCCTATAGTTGACCCCCTAGGCTAATTTTGAACTCGGTAGAGATGGTAAACCGAGATGTAATAGCTCACACCGAGCCGGTAAACTAATCAAAACTACATTCCAGCGAGAAAAATTGTGGTATGCACTTAGGGCACCAAAATAGTGCACTTACTCGACGCCATTCAAACAAATTCCACCAAGTCCACGGGGTTAACACCCCGAAACTGGGGCCAAAATTGGAGCATAACCCGAGTCTACCACCAGCCGATGATACTGCTAGGCAATTGAGTGAACCTACCTGGCGAGCGCGACGTCGGAGACGGCCGAGGTGGAGAGGCGGTTGCGCTCCTCCTGCAGCGCGAGCTCCGTGAGGCGGAAGCCCTTGCGCTGGAGGTACTGCTGCACCTTCTTCTCCATCTCCTCGTCCTCCATCGCAGCCGCTGGTGCTGACAGCTGGCCGAGCCGGTGAGCTCTAGGGTTTACGACGCGGGTCGGATCCGGCGACCGAGACGGAGGGAGACGAGAGAACGGGCGAGCTCGAAGAGGGGAGAGAACAGTTTGGACTTTGGGATGGGCTGTTCTGGGCCACTCATAGGCTTTGGGCAAGTTGGCCGGGGCGGGCTGATTTGGAAGCGCAGGGAAATAGTAGACAAAGGGAAACAGAGCGGATCGGAGAAGGGGACGACAGCCAGAAAAAAAAAAGGGCGACCGACGGTCCGACGCTTGGGACGGCGGTCAAGCGCTTCCACCGCAGTCGAGGAGGGAGGTGCGGCGCTCGATAGAGATTTTTGCTATTTTAACACTGGATACGCCGGCCTTTTCTAGAATAGCATGATAAAGTTAAGTTTCTTTTTTTTATCATTATAATCACTCCCTCTTCGTTCCTTTACCATTGTCAAATATTTTAACAGCTTTGTCACTTACAAGAGATGTAAAAAGACAACATTACCCTTCAACTCTCTCACACATACAGTTAGTCGTTTTAACTGTACAACTGCTCTTTTTCACATGTTAATGAACAAAAACAATCAAACTATTTCACTGAACAATGAGGCATAATTATGACTTCAAAATTCCACAAATTCATAGGATAATTATGACTTAAAAAATTTCACAAATTCATAAATCCATCACATGAACACAAATTAGCAAAGTCATAATTATCCTCTGAATTGGTGGCATCAAAATTATCCTCTGAAATTGTGAAATTTTCCAGGTCATAATTATGCCTCATTGTTCAATGAAACATTTTAATTGTTTGTGTTCATTAACATGTAAAGAAGAGCATTTGTACAGTTAAAACGATTGGTTGTATGCGTGAGAGAGAAGTGAGGGGTAGTTGTTGGGGACGGGGACCAGCTCCAGGTCGCCGGCATTCCCTGAAGATATCGCCAATATCGCCGCTGTGAAACGGACCAGCTCCAGGTCGCCGCCATTTCCTGGAGCATCGCCATTTTCTGATAAAGCGCCAAGCAAATGGCGAGAATCACCGCGTCACCGGATGACGTCATAGTCCTAGGGTTCTGGCCTCCAGTGTGAAATGACACGTGTACCTTTCTGGACATTTTTGTACATTACCAGGGACGCGTCTTATAATTAAAGTCGAAGGGCATATTGGGCATGTGTAAATGTCCCTTTGACTTCCCTATAAATATCCCATCACGGGCATCGTGTAAGAGGACGGTTCATGGTGTATTGTTCCCCTTAATAGTCATCATGCTCGTATCATTTATCTCGTTTTTCCATTAGTTGTATCGCTTGTGTTAGGTGGAATCATAGTAATTGCGATGATTACTTTGAATCCCCAACATTGGCGCCCACCGTTTGTGTAGCTCGAAAAGCACCTGCGATGCCCCACAAGAAATCAAAGAAAAGAGCAATAGTTGTAGTTGAACCAGTAATAGAAGAGATCGAAGACGAAGTCCTTCCAGTAGACCCAGCTTTCTCCGAGGAAGAAATCCGGTGGCAGGCAATTCAAGACTACCAAGCAGCAAAGATCCAGAAAAACGCCGACATGGCGGAAGCAAGTGCAGTAACCGACAAGCAATTGGGCAAGCAACTCGACCCCAACCAAGTCGCCGCCAATTCCGGCAACGTAGCTGAAGCAAGCAACAAAGGAGCAGGTGAACCCCAAATCATCAATCCTTTCAACATCGACAACAACACTGAAGAAACAGAAGCAGAAAAGCAAATGCGAGAGCTATTAACCCTGCAAAGCACAGTCAAGAAACTCCGAGCAGCCAAAGAGGGCAGGATGTCCGAACAGAGAGAAAGAGAAAAAGAAATATTACAGCGCCAGATAGACGAAGCCAAGGCAGTCATCAGTGAGCTACAGAAAGAATGGGAAGACATCAACAACGCTAGCGGCCAAAACAGCGGTATAAGGCAACCCCATCATCAGCGCACACCAGTGGATCAAGAACACGAAGACAATGGCGATGGCGGCCACAGATATAGAGTGCATCACTGCCAAACAATACCAGCAATCAGTAGAGCAGACAGAAGTTCCCCTCTATCTGAGGGCCTCCAACTCGCCCCTTGGCCGATATCATACAAGCCAGTGTCGGTGTCCAAATACAACGGGTCCACAGACCCAAGACAATTTCTCATGTCCTTCGAAGCAGCGATAGCTTCAGCAGGAGGGAATAATACAGTCCTCGCAAAAACTTTTGTAACAGCAATCGAGCATCAAGCCCTAGAGTCCTAGACTGGTATTCCCGACTACCTCCAGGATCCATTCACTACTGGGAAAACCTGAGAGACAAACTCCTAACCAACTTTCAAGGGTTCCACAAAGCATCGGTATCGGCCAACGAACTGCGGCAATGTTTTCAGGAGGAAAAGGAATCATTACAAGACTACTTCGGCAGATTCGTCAAACTGAAAGCACAGGCAGCAGATGTATCCGATCAGGTAGTAATAGATGCGGCGATGAACGGCATAAGGGCCGGCCCGTGTGCGACGTATCTGTCCATGAACCAGCCAAAAACAATTGAAGAGTTATTCGCCGTCATCGATCAATACATCATCGCAGATAATGATCACAAAAGGAGGATTGAGCAACAAAACTTGCACCGTCAAGCAAAGAAAAATCAGACAAGTTTCAAGCAGCAAAACTGGAATTCAACCAGAAGGCAGAACAGCAACCAAGAACAATCGCCGCAATTCATCAACAACATCGATGGTCAAGACAAAGGCGACACAGAACAACCTGATCACAATCCCAGAGGCGGCAGAAACTCTAGAGGCCGCGGAAGATGTCGCGGTTTCTCAAACAACTCACGAAATCAAGAACCACGCAAGCCGTATTGTGTCTTTCACGGTCCGGACAAGTGCCACACGACCAAGGAATGTCCCGAAACAAAAGGGGTGTTAGAGAAATTGAAAAGCAAAGAAGCGCAGCAAGAGCAGCCAAAAACAATCAATCACACGTCGCAAAACACCTGGCAGCCACCGCCTTTCCCAAACCCCTTCGCTCACACTTTTTACCCAAGTCATTTCACACCACAGCATTACTTCACGAATCATTTCGCAAATCAATTTCACCCACCCCCACCGCATATCCAACACATGACCGCGCCGCAAGTGAATCATATACCGACGCACCCACCACCATCAAATCAAGGCAGGCCAATGGAACAGTTACCTCCACCTCCACCAAAGCCCTCAACACCTCCACCCACCTCGAATCAGGGTTTACCATCATATGGAGTAATATTACCCATTATTGGCGAGTCCTCATCTGAGTTCGAGAGCAAGAAACAGCGACAGAATTACTTCAGAGCAGTGCACGCAGTGTGCAACGGCCCCGTAAAGAAATCGCGGTGGTCACACATCCCAATCACATTCACTAAGGCAGATCTCAATCTGCGATGTTATCCTCATACGGACGCCATGGTCATTTCGGCAAACACGTATGGCTGGACAGTTACGAAGATCCTAGTTGACAATGGAAGCTCGGCGGATATTCTGTTCAAATCCACTTTCGACCAACTGAAGTTAGACCCATCACTACTCCAACCATCGGAGTATCCTCTCTACGGTTTCGGCGGTAGAGAAGTCAGAGCTATTGGAAAAATCAGCCTGCCAGTTTCTTTCGGCACTTTGGACAACGCCAGAACTGAACACATAACTTTCGACGTTGTAGACATGCCTACCCCTACAACGCCATCTTTGGCCGAGGCATATTAAACAAGTTCGAAGCGGTGTTGCATAGTGCCTATATGTGCATGAAGGTGCCGGCGATCAAGAAAGTCATCACAATCTTTGGCGATCAACAAGAGGCAAGAAACATTGAGAGGGCAGTGGCTCCGGGAGAGAGAAATGTGCATTACCTATACGCACATCCAAATGTTCATGCTGTACGCCCCACACCAGAGAAACCGCGGCAAAACAAGCCAACCGAGTTAGAAAAACAAATGGATAAAGAAGACCCACCAATCGAACCAATGGGCGAGACCAAGAGAGCTCTGCTCGACAGGAGTGTGCTGGGTCAGGAAGTTATCATCGCCAAAGGGATGCCCAAAGAAGAGGAAGAAGAGTTAGTCGCATTTCTCAGGAAGGACAGGGACGTCTTTGCATGGTCCGCCAGTGAACTTCAGGGGGTCAGCAGAGACATCATCGAGCACAAGCTCAGAATAGACAGCAACACTAAGCCAAAAAAGCAAAAGCTCAGAAAAATGTCCGACGATAGAGTACAGGCGGTAAAAGCCGAAGTGCAGCGGTTATTGGATGCAAAAGTCATCAGAGAAGTAAAATACCCGACATGGCTAGCCAATACCGTCCCGGTGAAAAATAAAAACGGAAAATGGAGAATGTGCATAGATTTCACTGACTTAAACAAACCTTGCCCCAAAGATGATTTCCCTCTACCAAGAATAGACACAATAGTCGATTCTGCGGCAGGGTCCGAGTTATTGTCGCTCTTAGACTGCTTCTCAGGTTACCACCAAATATATATGTACATGCCAGATGAGGAAAAGACGAGTTTTATCACGCCATTCGGAAGCTATTGCTTTGTCCGAATGCCAAAAGGATTGAAAAATGCCGGGCCAACCTTCTGCAGAATGACAAAAGAAGCTTTTGGCGATCAAATAGGTAGAAATCTTTCATCGTATGTCGATGACCTTGTGGTGAAAAGCGTCAAGAAGCGAGACCACATCAGTGACTTGGCCGAAACTTTCGCCAATTTGCGAAGCACCAACCTCAAACTCAACCCGGAGAAGTGTGTCTTCGGAATTAAAAAAGGGAAGGTCCTCGGTTGCCTAGAATCCTTGAAAGGAATCAAGGCCAACCCAGACAAGATCAAGGCCCTTACCAACATGAAAGAACCCCAGTGTCAAAAAGATGTACAAAAGCTCACTGGAAGAATTGCGACACTAAACAGGTTCATCTCGAGATCCGCTGAAAGAAGCCTTCCTTTCTTCAAAGTCCTAAGAAACGCGAAGAATTTCGAATGGGGGCCCGAACAAAGCAGAGCCTTCGCCGAGCTAAAAGAATATCTGAAAGAACTCACCGCCTTTGCGAGCCCGAAAAAAGACGAAGTCCTTCTGATGTACGTCTCAGCATCTCACTCAGCGGTATGTGCAGCCTTGTTTCAAGAGCAGGAAGCTAAGAAAGAAAATAAGGCGGTGAAAATCCAAGTACCGGTGTATTATGTATCTGAAGCTCTTTCAGGGTCAAAAGTATTCTATTCAGAGTTGGAGAAAATAGCATACGCGGTGATCATGGCCGCGAGGAAGTTACGACACTACTTCGAAGCGCACACTATCAAGGTACTGACTAACCAACCGTTGCATGACATGTTCCGCAACAGAGAGGCCTCAGGCAGAATAGCAAAATGGGCCCTGGAATTATCAGAACACGTAGTGGACTTCGAATCCAGAAGCACTGCCAATTCCCAGGTCCTGGTAGATTTCATCGCAGATTGGACAGAGCCCGGTTCTTACACGGAAGGCCCCGTATTCGAAGAACCCTGGATAGTAGAATGCGATGGGGCGTGGTGTCACTTAGGTGCCGGAGCCGCCGCCATTCTACGATCCCCATAAAAAATGAAACTCAGATATGCTGTCAGATTAGAGTTCGACCCTGACACCGACAAATGCACAAACAACATCGCAGAATACGAAGGCCTCTTGTTAGCGCTCAGGAAGCTAAGGGCGCTAGGGGTCAGGAACATTATCATCAAAACAGATTCCAAAGTGCTGGCAGGACACATCGACAAAACTTATAAGGCAAGAGATGAGCATTTGGCCAAATACCTGGACCTCGTTCGCAGCATGGAAAAACACTTCAGGGGATTCACTTGCGAGTATTTCGACAGAGGTTTCAACAGCGATGCAGACCAACTGGCGAAAGCTGCGGCAAAGAAAGAACCTTTACCATCAGACGTGTTCTATGAAACAGTCACCATTTCGTCGGTAAAAGCGATTCAAAAAGAGCCAAAGATGATAAATGCGATACAAAGCCAAGATTGGCGAGCCCCAATAACAGCCTACCTTCAGGGGTTCTATGAGCCTGAAAACGAGCTTGAAGCCAAGAGAATGAAGCAAAGGGCGAGGAATTATATGATCGTCGACGAGTTCCTATGCAAATACGGTACATGCACCCCACTCTTGGAATACATAAGCGAGCAGCAAGGAATAGCATTACTCAATGAGATTCACAGCGGCATATGCGGCACCCATGTCGGGGCTCGGTCTTTGGTAAGCAAAGCCTTCCGACAGGGTTTCTACTGGCCCACCGCCATAAGAGACGCCGAGAACATCGTCAAAACAAGTGAGGCATGCCAGAAATTCGGAAACAAAATCAGTAATCCGTCGCAACTAACTCAGCTAATCGCGCCGGTTTGGCCCTTGCAATGATGGGGAATTGACCTAGTTGGCCCTCTGCCCACCGCAAATGGAAACTACACTCACGCAGTGGTGGCCCTAGACTATTTCACCAAGTGGATAGAAATCAAGCCCTTGGTAAGCATCACAAGCGCGGCAGTCCAAAAGTTTTTCTGGCAGAATACCATCTGTCGATATGGTGTCCCAGAGGAAATAACAGTAGACAATGGCAAGCAATTTGACAACCAGGAGTTCCGAGAATTCTGCCATTCTCTGGGCGTCAAGGTGAACTTCGCATCGGTTTACCACCCAGAGTCAAACGGCGCAGTTGAAAACGCCAACAAGCAAATATTCGAGGCAGTCAAGAAAAATCTCCTTGGCCAAAAGAAAGGGAAATGGGTCCAAGAGCTCCCCAAAGTGGTATGGTCACATAATACCGCAGTTTCTAGGACAACACAATTCTCGCCGTTTAGACTACTATTCGGCGCAGAAGCAATGACCCCAGAAGAGGTAAAACACCAAAGCCCGCGAGCTCGCCTGGCTAGTGAAACAAGTGAATTTCTAGCCGTCAGTAAAGATATATCAGAGCTGGACAAGGACAAAGCAATCACCAACCTAGAGAAGTATCAAGAAGAAACAAGAAAATGGCGAAACAAGAAAGTAATGCCCCGAGAGCTCAAGGAAGGAGACCTGGTTCTCCTCCGAACACCAAGAACGGAAAACAGCGGCAAGCTGAACGAAAAATGGCAAGGACCTTACGTCATAGTAAAGACCAATCATCCAGGATCCTACCGTCTCGCAAACAGCGAAGGCCAAGAGTTGTCGCATTCATGGAATGTGGACAAACCTCAAGAAGTACTACCCATAACTTGTAAGTGAAAAGGGCGGTGTGCAGTTATAAACGTCGTCGCTTTCTAGAGTAGGTTTTACTTTCCCGCATTTCAAAACTGTATCCCGGGGTCTGTACTCTTTTCCTCACAGGGGAACCCTTTCGCAAGGGGTGAGGTTTTTAATGAGGCAGTACCTTTGTAACCCTTTATCAATACAAAAAGGCGCATTTCTCCCAAGAAAACGTCCCCTATCCACTCGATGCGAAGTCAAAGCGCTTCGCCATATCGAGGCTTTCCGCGCAAATCTGAGCCGTGCAATCCGCAAGAATGCCGATAAGCATAGGCTCCAATCGCGCCATCAGGCGAAGTCACCTCGTGGCAAGTCATTAAGACAAGAAAAAAGTAAAAAGCCACAAAAGGCAACAACTCTTCTCCAAGGAGAAGGTCATCCCAAGGGATGCGCGCAATAGGAAAAAAACACCACAAGAAGCGACACTATTCGCTTAGCGCCACAAAATTCAATCCTACAACGCGGTTCCATTGCAACTTGCTACGGGGGGAAGGGATGACGTTCATCACTCATAGCAACTAGCAACTCCACCGCCATTGTACTCAAGCGCTCCAAGCAATCCCCAAGTACCACACACAAGCGGCTATGTACGCAAGGGGCTACCACACACAAGCGCGCATATTTTAATCGAAACAAATAGGACCCTCAATTCGTCGCACATCTCGTATCACTAAAAATTCAATTACAAGCCAAACGGCGACACAGTTCAGAAGAAAACCAAGTACACAAGTGCGACATTTTCATGCATCAAAGTCCAGTTGGACAACAAAGCCGGGATTTACCCCCACATCATAGGAACAACAGAAGTAATCCAAGTATGGATCCATTTCCATCATCTCCGAGGGCTCGCTCTTTATCGAAGAATCCGCTCCGCGCAAAGAACGCGAGGCGGAACAGCTCGCCAATATCTCCTTGCCCTCGCGATATTGCGCCACGCAATCTTTCCAAAACCTAGCAAAAGTAGCACGTGGAAATCGCGATACGAATTGTAGATGGGATTCTCCAGAAACACGAATTCCAACGCGTTCATACTTCAACGGGTGAAGTCGGAGAGCATTATGCTCCAACCATTCCTGTTCATAACGTACACGCAAAATGCAATTAAAAGTATATTACAGACCAAGTCCCTCATCTCCCAAAACCTAGAGAAATCTAAACCTCTTCAGCAGATTTAGCGGCATCTTCAGCCGCAATAGCACCCGCAGCAGGAGCAGAGTCCTTCGTCAGGCCCTGAGCAGACGGCGTCGCCTTTTTAGTTGGGGTGGCAGCGGCAGCTTCAGCAGCAGAGTCAGCAGGGGGAGCATCGGCGACATCCCCCACAGACGACCCATCCTTCGACGGTTCCGTCATTGGAATGGCCTTCGCGGCTTTCGGCACCGCCTCTGTCCTCGCCATTTTACTAGCGGGGCTCTCTGTAGACGAGGACGCGCCGCGTTTACGCGACTGCTAGCCTTCAGAAGACGCGCCAGACTTAATCTGTCAAACAAAAACAAATCAGCGAAAGAGAACATCGGCAAAAACGAATATAGGAACTATAGTCAGAGCAATTGCAAACCTCAGCGAGTTTTTCCGCGGCAAATTTTCAGCTAGCCTCTACACCGTGAGTACGCCAATACTTCAGCATGAATCTCTTTAGAACAACCCGAATGTGCTCACTCATCTTGCCGGTATCAACACCGCCGAAGTTGTCGTCAGCATAGCTAGGACGCCCGAATTCAACGATATGTTTACAACCTCTTTTCTCAAGAAGGTCCAGGATGGCGTGGCAGGCAGCCTTCGCCAAAAAACCACCGATGTTATCAAAAACATCGGGGAGATCACCAAGTTCCCCTTTGAGTAAAGTGCATAGCCAGTCCCAAAACTTGTCCAGCTGTGTCATTTAAGTCACTCTACTTAGAAAATGCTGATTTGGCATCTCTAAACTTGTTTCGGTGTGTCATTTAAGTCCTTCTAGTTATTTTGACATCCTTAAACTTGTTGGACTATGTCATATAGGTCCAACTAGGCTCAAACCGACGTGACATTTCATATTTGATGCAAACATGTTTCGTGCAATTGTATTATTAACACATTAAGGGTGGTTCTTTCATTGACCGTAACTTTTAGTTTTATTTGCATAGTCATAACAAATTACAATTTCGCATAAACTTTAATATTCGCCATCATATTTCATATGTACTCGCTCTAATTGCATTTTTGATTTCACATATACTCGCCCACATTAATCTTGTCACTAGTTGCACCACATGCATGTTGCAATTGATGACATGATTTTTTGTTTCTTTTCAAAGAGAAATGGAAGTCAAGGTAACTTACACCTCCAAGGTGAATAGGTATATTACCCACCGTAAATACATATATCGAATTCTAGTTTGTGATGGACATGTAAAAAACAGAAAGGGTCAAAGGGATATCAGCAAAAGAGTGCTTGTTTATCTGATGATAGCAATACAATTGCGTGTAGCGCATTTCCACGTCAGATGCGCCACATCGATGTCATGCAACGCATTTCCACATCAAATGCGCCACATCATTGTCGGATCGGTTTGAGCCTTTAGTTGGACTTAATGAAACAATCGGACAAGTTCAGGAATGCTAATATAAGTAGAAGGACTTAAACGACACACCTAAACAAGTTTAAAGATGCTAATATAAGTAGAGGGACCTAGATGACATACCCAAAAAAGTTTAAGGATGTTAAATCAGTATTTTCTAAGTAGAGGGATCTAAGTGACAAAGGCGGACAAATTTAGGGACCGGCTGTGCACTTCACTCTTCCCCTTTCAGCCACGCAAAATAAGCGGCAGGTCAAATACGCGATGGTTCTGCGGGAAGAGGGTTGAGCTCCCCACCGAACCTGCCGACAATCTCCCGGAGCCGGCCAAAAGTTTCATCGACTCCAGCAACAAATTCCGCGGTGTAAATATTGGCCGCCCTTTCTACTTGGCGGTTAGCTTCCTCCAGATCCGTCGCTTTTGACACGACAGCAGCCCGCTTCTGATCAGTCACGTCCAGGTCTGTCCGCAGGCTGTTAATAATTGTTGTCATACTCAACACCTCCTCCTGCAGTGCCGTGCTTGCCTTGCGGACATCAACGATCTCCTTTTCACAGTTAGCATTCCCAGTCTCGAGAATCTGACATCGCTCGGCAAGCTTTCGATTTTCCTCGCGCAAGCGGGCAAGCTCAGAAGCATCGGCATTTTCAGCCCCAGCACCGGGCAGCTTCTCCCGCAGAACCCTCATCCCAGCAGTCACCTACAAAAACCAACAGTCATCATTCGCCGCGACCTCTGCAATTAGAGCTCATCCATCTGAACGCTCTTAAAGCGACAACTTACGAAGCTAGCTTGGCGTTCCACAATCTCGGCGACAGCAGAAGCATTGGCGCCAGCCAGATACACCGCAAATTCTGCAAACAAATAAATCACATAAGTACCAAAAGAATGCCAAAAATCCAAAAAAGAATAGCGAGGCAAAAACCTTCAGCGCCAGTCTGAAGCGAGCCAGCAACGAGGTCCGCCATAGGATTTGCAGCTTCTTTATGCGCACCTGTGGAATCACCTGAACCTGCGTCAGAGGAATCACTCTCAGACGAGTCGCCTGAACCAGACTCGCTAGAACTCGAGCCCACCGCAGTTTCAGAACTACGGCTGCGCCCAACAACGTCGATAATAAGAGAATCTCTCGGCAACTCAACATCGTCGACTCTTTCAAGCACAGGCGGGTCATTGTCATCTTCTGGCATCTCGTCCTCCAACAACTCTTCTTCTTCATCATCGCCAAAAAGCGACGGCATCAACGGCCGCTGAGATCTTTGTTGTTCAGCCTCAGCGTCAAGGACAGAAGCATCAAAGGTCGCCGCGGTTTCAGGAAATTGCGGCGACTCCGAGTTGCGATCAGGCTCCTCCTCCAGAAACTCTTCGTCCGAATCATCAAAACCGGACGCCATCAACTTGCGACGGCGAGAGCAAGCCTCCAAAATCTCTTCGGCATTTTCAGCCACACCCACGCCAACCCCAGAGTCTTCGCGATTTCTCTCGGAAACTCCGCGCGAATCTCCGGGAATCCCAGCAGATGCAGACGTGCTCGTACCGCCAGTGGCCCGAGAAATGGATTGCCTCCGCGAAACCAGGCCGCATTTCGCTTTCTCGGCGGCACGAGAGCTGGACACTGACTTAGCCGCGGGCGCCGCCCTCGGTAATGGTGCAGGCCTCGGGGCTCGGGCAGGCCTGCGAGGAACAGAGACAGCAACCTCCGTCTCCCAGATCCTCCTTTCCACATCAGTAGAACTGGGGAGCACCTCATCGCCTTTCTTCTTGCGACCTTTCTTAGTATTGTGAACGACGTCGTCGCCGTATTTCAGCTTCATCTCGTCAAAAACGCGGTTAAGCCGATGAGGAGGAACGAGAAGCTCAGATCGATGTTGTTTTTCCAGGGCTGTGAAAGGCCCGCAAATTACGGACGCCGCAGTTTCAACTGCTTTCACAAACGCGGCGTTGGTAATGGTTTCGGGTTTCTGGAACTTCAAGCCAGGCACTTTGTACTCCACCCTCAAATCCTTCAATCGCCGTTTCAAGAAAGTCTTGGGATGCCAACCATCGCGAATTGGCCACACACCTGCAGCGATGAACTCTTCAACCAAGTCACGCCCCCCACAAAGAGCGATGGCTTTCCGAAAGGCGAGGTCACAGCGCTTGTAGTTATCGGTCTCATTGAAAGTTGGAGACTTGTTCAAATCCATATCAATCATCCGACTATGCAGCGGATAAACGGTCTCTCCCTCGCGATTCTCCATGCACGGAACCCTCGCATAAAACCACCAATCCCTCCAGTCATCCGGCCACTTGTTCTTGTCACCGCCAGCAAACTTCACCTTGTCAGGCTTCGCCTTCCCACCGAAACTGCGAGATCTAAAACTGCAGGTCCCATACTGCGCGCTGAGGTCGTCTTCTCCAAAGGAAATAATCCGAGGAGTGACATGAACATCAAAATACCGACAAAAGCACCCAGAGTCCAAAGCACCTCCAAAGCTCTTTGCCGCCCAGGCAAACTTAGACAGCATCGCCATAGCATTGGGAGTAAGATGGTGAAGGTCCATGTTAAACCGATAAAGCACCTTGTACAAAAAGTCATGCGCCGGAATACACAAGCCAGCCTCATAGAGATCACGATACACCACCGCTTCATCCAACTCAGGTTGCGGCGTTTCCTCCCCGCGAGGAGCCCGGGCCCGACCCTCCTCAAAATAGCCAAGATTGACGAAATCAGCGATGACTTCATCAGTCACCTTAGAAGGCCCAATGCGACATGTACCCTTATATTCCTTCTCCTTTGGCTGCCTCAGTTTACCAGCACGATCACGGGGGTCACCAGACGACGATGACTCAACCTCGACAACCTCCTGGCGAGCATCAGCTTCCATCTCATCATCTGAAATTCCCCCAGCCATAGAACGGCGACATTTCGGCTCCTTAGCAGCAGACTCAGCGAGAGCAGACTCAATATACAAATCGAAATAGCGAGTTTCTCTCAGATCCTTACCTTTCTCGCCGCCTCTATCAGCGGCCAGACCAGACCCCTCCTGAGCCTGCTCTGCGGTAGAGTCAACCAGCGTCTCAAACCTTTGCCTCTGCGAAGCCGATATCGGGTTCACCTCATCGCCAGATCCCGCCTCCCCGCTATCGTCGACAAGTCTAGCGGTATGCGCCACACGGGACATCGCGCTACAAAACGCGACGATCAGAAAAAGCGATGAGCAACGGTTTCGGCCCGGCAAAAGAAAACCCACCTCACTAGGCCACCCGTCGCAAAAAATCCAAGAATCAGCGACTACCAGCGAGATCCCGAGCGAGAGCGCGAGAAGCAGCAGGTCGAGGCAGAAATGATCGCCCCCGCCACCACCACCCACCCTTATATAGGCCACGTCGCTCCGAAAATCGCGCCAGGCAGTTAATGAGCGTGTGTTCGTGTAAAAAAACTGTCACCTTTTGGTTTTCTTTCAGGAGGGATGACGTCACGACGCGCTGTTCACCATCTTTGCAAGGTCGAGGCGAAAGGTCGTCGCAGACCTGCACCGTCGCGAAACGACCATTCGCCTCGAGGGGCTATGTTGGGGACGGGGACCAGCTCCAGGTCGCCGCCATTCCCTGAAGATATCGCCAATATCGCCGCTGTGAACCGGACCAGCTCCAGGTCGCCGCCATTTCCTGGAGCATCGCCATTTTCTGATAAAGCGCCAAGCAAATGGCGAGAATCACCGCGTCACCGGATGACGTCATAGTCCTAGGGTTCTGGCCTCCAGTGTGAAATGACACGTGTACCCTTCTGGACATTTTTGTACATTACCAGGGATGCGTCTTGTAATTAAAGTCGAAGGGCATATTGGGCATGTGTAAATGCCCCTTCGACTTCCCTATAAATATCCCATCACGGGCATCGTGTAAGAGGACGGTTCATGGTGTACTGTTCCCCTTAATAGTCATCATGCTCGTATCATTTATCTCGCTTTTCCATTAGTTGTATCGCTTGTGTTAGGTGGAATCATAGTAATTGCGATGATTACTTTGAATCCCCAACAGTAGTGTTGTCTTTTTACACCTCTTATAAGAGGTAAAACTGTTAAAACATTTGACAATGGTAAATGAAAGGAAATGGAGTGATTATAATGGTAAAAGGAAGAAGCCCAACTTTGTCATGTTATTTAAGCGAAACCCGGCGTATTCAGTGCTAAAATAGCAAAATTCTCGGCGCTCGAGAGGAGGAGCGAGTAGAACGCGAGCGAGAGCGAGGAGGGGAAGGGCCGGGGCCAGCTGTCCGGCCCCTGTAAGCGAGGAATTCCGTCCGCCCCACGCCAAAGCGGGCCACAATTTATCCTCGCCTTGATCTTCCAAATGCTCGCGTGGCCGACCCGGGTGCTGTTCCCGCGTGGGCCAACAGCCCCGGGAGAAGACCGGAACCCTGTGGGTATTTGGGGTTTGAGCTCCCAAACCAAGGGGAGGAAGAGCCGGGACGGCACGCCCCAAATATGCGGACGATGCGGGGGCTAAAAGAACTTTGGGCATTTATTACCAGATTTCTTGGCCTAGTGGTTAAGGCACCCGAGTAGCACCTTTGAGGTCCTGTGTTCGACTCCTGGAGGGAGCGAATTTTCTAGAATTTAACGGTATTTGTACTTTCAGCGGTAGACGACGCGCCAGTGGTGACTTCGTGAATCTGGAGGATTTGCCGGCTCAGTCTTCGAAGATGCTCATAGAGGTAGAGTTTGCGTATGTGCGTTCATAGGGGTGAGTATGTGTGCGTTGAGAGTGTCTGAGTTGTACTATGTAATAAAAAAAATTATTACCAGATTTTTTTCCCCTAAAAAAATTATTACCAGACTTTTTTCCTAAAAAACAAATTATTGCCAGATTTTTAGGCCATGGCCATGAAAGGCATTTGGCACAGTTTCATAGATATAAAAGTCTATTGAAACCCTATTGAGAGCAAACTCATCCTAACATTTTTTGACCAATCTCAATGCAACAATTTAATATTATGGTTTGTCTATGAAATTGTGAGATGACATTATGCATTGAGATATTATTTTATTTATTATATAAAAACTCTAAATCTGACGTGACATTATTGAAAGTGTAAAATAAAAATGTGCACCGCGTCTAGCCTTCGAATTGTCATTTGATGTTTAGAGTTGTCCTAGATTTCTATTATGAAGAAATTGTTAAAGGCTACCAAGAGTTCAGAAATCACTTTCAACTGTTTTTCTTCAGTTCTTCAAAATAATTTCGTGTACATGGGATCTCCCGGCCCTCCCTCTCTGTTCAACACAAACACACTCTGGCCTCGCTTTTCAGGTGACCGGAAACACAACCGAATGGAAAGAACACCGGCCACCAGGTCAACATCCTTTTCCTGCATGCCTCTATGCAACCCATTACAAGACTAAGAGCATCTCTGGCAGATAGAGTAAATTGCCCCATTGAGTAAAAACTGGCATTTTACTCAACCAACCCTCTTCAGCAAACTAGCAAACTGAGTAATCCAAAACAATTTACTGGATCTCCCAAATTATCCCCTCCACTAAGTAAATTTTACTCAATCTCTCCCTCTCCCTATCCCATTGAAAAAAACTTTTCCGCAAGCGCGGGAGCCAATTGTCGCACCTTTCGCCCACCCCTTCCGCCGCCGTCGCCTCGCCAGAGTCCCGTCTCCTGCAGTCGCCGCCTCCACTACTGCCCCAGTGCCCCACCCTACCCTCGCCTCGCCAGAGTTCCCTGGCACGCCACCGTGGCAGCCGGGCATGACACCTCTTTGCGCGCATCCAAGCCCGGTGCGGCTGACCAGCCTCTCCCACGCCGCCCTCCTCTGCGCGCAGCCTGGCCCCGAGAGCCTCGGCAAGCTCCGTCCAGACGAACAACAGCTGTCGCGCCTCAGAAAATATAGAAGATCAATTTTAGGGCATGTTTGGCGCAGCTTATTGGAAACGGCTTATGCACTGTAGCTACAGTGCATAAGCCGGAAAAGCACCGACATAGCTGCTTACCCGGCTTCTCCAAAATTTTCCTTCGTGAACAGTATATTTCATATAGCTACAGTGCGTAAATAGTGCAATAAGCTGTGCCAAACATGCTCTTACTCAATCTGCTGTGACTATGGATGGAGTAAAATTGTGTATAGGAGAATGAGTAAAGTGGCTTTATTCAACTAGTTTTACTCAATCCTGGCTGCCTCGCAAAATAATTTGGAGCTGGCTGCCTGGCAAAATAACTTGGAGCTGGCTGCCTGGCAAAATAACAGCACAGAAGAAACACCCAATTTAACTGCAAGTACGACTACCTTCAGTAAGGTAAATCCAACTGTTTTCAGAACACATTTACATTGGGATCCTACTACTGGAACATGTTCGGGATTCATTCAAACAGAAAGAAACATTGCACCAGGCCATCAACGTTTCTTGAGACCACCTGAAATAACGTCCATGCAACACCTCCGAAGCTGCTTCAATACCTTTATGGGGGAGAAAAAAAAAATCTTGCTGAAATAAACTTTGCGTCTACACAATACATACGAACTACAACAGCAAGCTCACTACGATACAATTTCCTGAACAAACTTGCAAAGAGCTAAGTCAACAATATATTATACAATTTGGATTTGATCAGGATGGAGCTTAGTCATCGTCAACACAGGCCATGGAACCCCTGGATATTGCAAATCACAGAAGAACTTAGTGGTAGCTATGCCTAAATAGACTATAAATAGACACCCCAGCCTCTTAGAATTTACTATACTTTGAACACCAACCCCCTCTTAATTTGCCCTCAAGCTCCGCCACTGGATTTGGATTAATACGGGGGAAAAGCTACTAGATCTGATCCACACACCACACTACTATATCAGATTGAAATCATACTAAAACTAAAGTGTGTGGATAGTGCAGGTACCTCAACTAGTACTGCCAAACAACTTCTCTCTCAAAATCTTTAAGCCCATCATGTGCTCAGCTTTCATCTCATCAGACATCTCCCTAGTGTCCATGGTCATGAAGGATTTGTATGATTTCAGCATAGCAGTCTCCCTCTTGAGCTTCGCTGCCTCAACCTTCGCATTAGAAATGCGCTGCTGGACCTCCATGAACTCTTCATGGCGTCTTTTAGCTGCAGCCTGAAGTTTGAAGAACTTCATCATATCCTCTTTCAAACCAGAGTACTCAGCCCTGAGCTTGCTTTTGCCATTGCAATGTTTCTTCGCTTGTTTCGTCTCTGGTGGGCATTCCTTGTCCCCGGTCTCTTCACTCACAGGAGTGCTGTTCCCCACCTCCCCATCATCACCTAATTTCCTTTTGTTCGATTTCTCAAGTTCCTCCAGAATGGCATGCCACTTGGGTTCATCACGAAGAGCCTTCCAGCAGTGCATAACTGTGAATGGACCTTCATTATAGTCGTCCAAATAATATTTCAGAGCCGTATCTCTCAAGTCAACTTCTGATTGTCCATCACAATTTTCTGAGGCGGCCTTCTTCAAGGAATTGCAGAAAAACCAGACCATTCTCTTAATCCTTTGAAATCGATCTTTCAGATGCTTCTTTTGCCTATGCCGTTTTGTAGGTGTATTGCTGTTGTAGACTTCGAGTACAGCTCCCCAATATTTCTCGGTTTTCTTGCAGTTCCCATTGATTGTGTCATTCGACATTTTCAACCAGGCGCTCACCTATAAATAAGCATACAAGATCAGAGACTGCTTTGGTTCACGGTGAAAGGGCAGCTTTATGTTTTTACTTACCAATCTCAAGTCTTCCTCTGGCGTCCAACCCAGGCGCTTCTCAGTCCTAATATCATCTCCATCATCAATGTTGATGACAGGTTTGGCAGTTGAACCAAATGAAAAGTGTTGAGTTGAATTAGAAACTGGTTCCGCCAGAGTCACTTTACCCTGGGGTGGCCATGGTGCCGGGAAATAGCAATGACCATTTTGGAGATAGCTTACATAACCTCCAGGCATACTGCAATTCAATACCATAGAAAAATGAGGCAATCGACACAATGGGGAATATGCTTCTGACACTGATTTCACTAAAATAACAACTCAAATGACAACATTTTCCAATCTGTTCGGAAAATTAAAGGAAAACGTTGATTTGTTCTAAATATAAAGCAAGTCCAGTTAAATATCATCCCTGTTCACTAAAATATTTCTGGACAACCATTAGGCTAAAATACAAGCAGTCAAAGCGCATGGGAGCATTTCATTAATTCTTCAAATCTGAATTTATGATTTTTAGCACGTGCATTTGTACTACTTAGGTACGCATAACATCCGATTAAACACAGACACAAATAAAAACAAATAAGCATACGCAGGCATGGTAACAGTTCATCATTACAGGATAAAAGATCACCGAAGGATCAGCAAACTGAATAAAGTTTCTTTCTTTCATTTAATTTATTTCCCAGCAGAGCAGACTGTGGCCTTCAAAGACTGGGAGTCACAAGAATTCCAATAGGAGATTTGAAAAGAAAAAATTACTACTATTTGTCCATTCCCTTCCTCTACAAAACCATAATCTTTACTTGTAAAACATCGTGTATCTATTTCTACCTCTCCAAACAACAAATATAGATAAAGCCCCTAGAGGGTCGGGGAAATAATCTGAGAACTAATTGTGCCAAACCAAAAAAGGTCTTCGCCAACTCGATACCTAAACTGTGGCCTTTTCCACAATTATTAGTTAGTATTAGTAATAAGGAATAGAGAACGCAACCAGGTGGCGGCCACTTACGGCACTGGGCCTTTCACTGAGAACTCTGAATTACCACAAAAGTATATACAATTAATCCTCTAAAAGCGCACCAATCTGACCCCATTCGGACAAACGGCAACAAGCACACTACGTGTACTCGACCTCATCGGCATGGAAGCTTCGAGCACGCAGCCGACCTCAGAACCCGAAGAGCTACCGGGGGGCGGGGCAGGGGATGGCAGCAGGCGGAACCTACCTCGGGAACGGGACGTTGGGAGGCGGCCCAGGGGGAGCAGGGGCGAGGCGGAAACCCTTCCGCTGCAGGTACTGCTGCATCTTCTTCTCCATCTCCTCGTCCTCCATTGCCGCCGCGGGAAGGGGGCGAGCTCTAGGGTTCAGGGGGCTCGGATCCGGCGGGGAGGGGAGGGGAGGGGGAGAAGGCCGGAGCCCGGAGGGGAACAGCCGAACGGGTCGACGAATCGAGCTCGTCGTGGGAAAGGACAGAAAGAGTGTGGTGGTGGAATTGGACGTCGTGTATTCTATTTCTGGGCCGTTGAACGTTCTCAGCATATTGGGCTTAGGATAATTTGGGCCTCACTGACGGGCGCGAGTTTTGGTGCGTCGAAATGGCGGTCCAGGCCTTCCTCGCGCTACTCTCTCTTAGCATAGTTTTTTTTTTTTTTGGGGGAAACACTCTCTTAACATGGTTGGTCAAGTTAGGCTGTGAGTATTTGTATAACTGAGCTGTTTTGGGCTCAGCAACGTGCACTATTCCGAGGTATTTGGGCCACACGCCACACACAAGCTAAGTACGGAATTTTGCCACATACTCCCTCCGGTTGTTTTTTTGTTGACGTTAGGACATGAAAATTAGTTCAAATATGAACTAGAAATGTTGTCGGAACGTCAACAAAAAAAAGTCCGGAAGGAGTACTTAAAAGACACGAGTGTCTCAAAAAGCAAAAAAAAACTTAAAAGACACGCTGATCTAAAAATAAAAACTTAAAAGACACGTTTTTTTTCACTCGTCTAATGCTACACGCTCAATTGTTTGCCAGACTTAATCACACACAAAAAAAAATTGCCAGACTCTAGCATGACGAAGAAAACGTTGCTTTCTTTAATTTGAATCACTAACACGTTTGACCATATATATAACAGCAGATAAAGAAATCTTACCTGGCTATGAGCAAACCTGATAAGTTCTGACTATGAATTCCCGAAGAAAACAATGGTGTAAAGGGCTTTAGAAAAGAAAGCAATGCTGTCAAAGTTAATTTACACCTGCGTTGTCATCCGAAACTAGAACCCAGATATGCGTCAGACCCGGCCCTGCTGGAGACGACCGATGAAGTCGGTGTCGATCGAAGCTGCGTTGACCGCTACATCGTTCGGCGCCGACGGATGCTCCATCGGTTTGACCTACACGCCATGCTTGGAACCCGGTGTTTGAGTTTGACCTCTAAAACGTCGTCGGTGTTCTTCTGCCAGACACTATTCTCCCTTTGCATGGTCGCCGGTCTCCAGATGGTGGCCTGGCAACACAATTCCGCACCAGGCACCACTACCAAACCCGTTCCATGCGTGCGCTGGCGTTGACCTGCATGATGCGCCATGCATGTTGGCAAATGCCACTGGGAGTAATTAAAAGCTAGCAGAAATCAACGTTGAAGTTGACCCTGCCCGTTGGAGCGTGGAAATATTTGGTGGGCATCGAGAGAAGGTCAACCCCGGAGAAAACAAATAGTCAGACCCTCTAGGCTACGCTTGGCACGTTGCAGGCATGGCAACCTTCCCCAACTCCCGTGCCTAATTAACTTCGAACGTACGGGTTAACTTTTAAGAAACTTGAAAAGTGCGCAGAAATAGATAAAGAAAGCATCAAACGCCTTTAACACCTTTTTTGATCTTTCATTGCGTTTCGTAAAAGTGTATGTTTAGCCATGTCAAATTAACAAGATGAAGATACTGACTTGGTCTAGAATAAAAGACGAACACACAGATATACCATAAGGGAATGCGACAATTCAATTTCTGGAACATAGCATGCATTTGACCATGCTTTTGGACCATGTTCTTGCACGACATCCGATTTCGATCCATGAGGCGAGACCTGCTCCAAAGGCCAGCAAATCGAGTAGATTTGAATCAATCCACCTAATTTAACTTCCAAGTCCACCTCAATAACCAACAGATCAAATCCACTACGAACAATTCATTCTTACGTAACACAAAGAATATTTCAGTTCCACTTGAACTCCTTTTTTAGATAAAGAGTTCCATTCGAACTCTTACTCGCGTAGCATGTTCGCCGCACAACTATCTGATTTAAGTAAAGCACCACGTGCCATTAAGAAATGCAGCATGAGTATCACAAGCAGGAGCGCATTTATCAGCAGGCATCCCTAAACCAAGTGCCACTGATCAGTATAAATCACTTCGAGAACTGCAGCATGCGCGGCACATGTTCCACGTGCGTGCTTGAGGCGGGGATGATGGGTGCCGGAAAAGGCACAGAATAAGTGCGTCGAGGCTGGAATCATCACGGCCACCCGACAACAGGCGAGCGTCATGGCTGTTTAGTGCCAGGAGAAAGATGGGTTTTATGTGTTGGTTCGGTGATCCTGCCGGTTGGTCGAGCACGTTGTTGCAGATCGAGATCACCGGCATTATTCTACCCTGATCCTCCTGCTACGTATACGCTGCACTTGTCTGTCGTCCCGACATGCACCCACTATAGTACAAAAAAGAGAAAGTGGGGTGATGTATAAGCACACGCGCATAGATTATTAGGCATCTCATGATTGTATTTAGCATTTGTATATGCAAACATTTATCTATCCGTGATTGTGTTGATTGCAGTATTTTATCGCAACATGTGCTTATTAGCTAGTACCTGCTCCCCGGTTTGAGTCCAGGAAGCAGCGTGCAACCCGTAATGTCCTATGCTAAGTTGTGCCCTTTTATAATCAGTGGGGGCGTGCCTCTATTTAAACTACGCGATGTACTACTCCCAGCAAATTTATAGAACGGGAAATCTAAACAACACCCGAAAAACGATTCATCTTTTAGCGAATACAAACACATATGTTGTATCTGCAGTACGATTTGGCATCGTAACACTGGATCCGGATAGCACAAGGCAACACCGACTTGCATCGGTCAACGTCAGAGGCCTAGAAACTGAGACAGAGGAAGCTGAAAACAGAGCGTTGTGCCGGTGCTCGAAAAAGCTAGCTAACTGTCACGTTATTCTCTAGTGGTAGATCCTGAATCTTCTGCTGCTAATTTTCCCGGTCACAAGCTTCTCTACCCCATCCACAAATTGACAAAACGGGCTGGAAAAATTCCAACACAGATCCAGAGTTCCAGAGGACTAGAGCGACCTTGCATCACCGTCAGAGGGAGACGGCCGAGTCCAGCTCGTCTCCAGTGAAGAAGAAACCCGTCCCGGTCAGCAGAGGCAGCCAGCTACCCAAACAACTGCCATTCGATCTTCCGTTGGCGTGGCTCGGATCCAGCAGCGTCAACGGCGACCGGCGCACGAGTGGCGAAACCGAAGCGAAACGAGACGAGAAGAAGGAGAAAGAGGAGGTGGCAGATGAGCGACGGCGACGGCGGAAAGCGCGCAGCCAGCCAGCCGCCGCAGGAAAAGTATGGAGAGGATTGACACGAGCTGAACTGGCATGGAAAACTGAAAAAGAAAAATTCAGGCAAGCCGCCGCGTGTGAACGCACGCCGTAGCGAGATGGGGACGTGCGCGCCCCGGCGCCTTTAGCCATCGTTTTCGCTCCTGCTTAGTTTGTACGTAGGCTCTTGACGGGGAAGACGGTAATAGGCTGCTCACCAGAAGTCATTAGTGAATAGTGAAAACAATGTTGACACTCATCAGTGGCTGCGAGCTAGCCTGGAGTGCGTAGTCGTCCGTTCAATAATGCTGTCTTTTGATTTAACACACGATTCAACTGTCGTTTTCAATCTACACATCAAACAACAAGAGAAATTCAGACGATTTAACACACGTTGCCGTGGAGATCAAACTAACGATTATAGTAAATTAAATCAGGCATGTTCTGCCGTTCAGGTAAACCTGAAGCGTCAGGTAGATTAGACTAGACAGCACAAGAAACTATATACAGTAAAATCACTCGAGCATTACGTATGCGGTACCAAACCACGGCGACCAAGGGACGGATAAATATAGATTCGTAAACGATGTTGCAGAGTCGTGATTGAGCTTGTCTTTGGTCAGGACCGGCTCTTGATTACCTTGACAGAGTGCCGGGAACGACGGAACTTCTCAAGGTCTATTGATCAGCTTTGCTTGTGATTCACTGCAGGAACGTAATGCCCGTTGATTCCGCTCATGTTCTTCCATGCGTGAAAAAGTTTCTGAAAGCAAAGTCAAACAGCGGTATACCGCTTTCCGGTTCGGACTACGGAGACGCCCCCGGATTCATGGCCGAGTCAGTTTCTCGACCTGATTTGATGGTCGAAGACTCGAAGCGATTGATGGTTGTTCCGATCCGCGCCCAGAGGCAAAGGATTCAACGACGAAAAAGATAGTCCATCCGAGTTATAGTAGAGTGTCTATCCTGTAATGTAGATTCTGAGGAGCCGGCGGCGTGAGGCAAATGGAAAGCCTCTTTCTTTCCCACTCTTTCTCCTTCCTCACTTTTGTCATTCCAGAATCCAGCCAGACACCATCAGTTCGGTCAGGAGCTTTGGTCGTGAAGCTGTTAAAAGCTCATTAAACTTATCTCTGGAGCCTGTCAATTTCCTGATTGGAGTTTGACTTTGCAGGTTATTTAGCTTTAGGTTGCTTGACCTTGTTGGGTAAAGTTGGTCAAACTGATTGACCCGGCTCATGACCTAACAAAAAAGTAGTATATGCGGTTCAGATAGGTGAGGAATATACATGTAATATTTCCGCACGTGCTTGATTATCCACTTTCCCTTTATTTGTTTACAGTAGCAGAAATAACAAGTGACGTCCACATAAACAATTTTTGTGTGTTCCAGATTAGCACTACTTGTATATGGTGGAAGTAGGTAGCGCTTGAACCTAATACAAAAGTACTAGTTTGAACTTGTAAAGAATACACAAAATTACAAAGTACTGTCACGCTAACGAACAGGACTTTGAAGTCCCCGGCCAACATGCCCGCACAGTTACGCACGTGGGGGCGTACTAGTCACCGCCACTCATCATCAGTGGCGCGCTAGCTAGTGGCAGGGCAGCCCCGGAAGAAGTCTGACGAGACCACCACCAAAGGCGAGCTGAGCTGAGCTGATCCAACCGCATCAGCATCTAGCTGCATGGATGGGACTGGGACCACGGAAAAAGCTTGGCAGGTTGGCGAGCCGGTCAAGCTGATCCAGGACCGACAAGTCGCTGGCCGGCCACTAGCGCCCAGCCCGAGCCAGCGGCCAAGTCCCACCTGCCGATCAAAGCCCAGCCCTCGTTTTTTGGCCCCGCGCGGCCGCCGCGACCGATCCTCGACGGGGTCCACGTGACGGGTAGCGACCGCATCCGGAGCCGCCCCGCCGGCCTCGTCGTCCATCGTCGTCGCGTGCGCACGACTGACTCTGATCAATGCCTCGCTTCCTCCTTTTCCCTGTTTTGAGATGGAAGTTCCTGCATGCGGACACGTGAAGCACTCCGGGGTCTCACGGGGGCGCATGTTCCGCGTGCCACGCCCACGCCTACCCGGCGGCCATCGTGCTGTTCTCTGCTAGCTGGTGAACTGCGGTGGAAGAGCCCGTGGTGGAATGTCTCTGGTTCATGTCGGACGTAAAGCAGTTCGGATCGTGTGAAACTCACGAGCTCTTTTTTTTTTTTTTTGACAGTCAACGGGAGGAGAGACGTCCCCACCTGATTTCCATTATATAAATGGCGCACCCAGCAAGCTAGCCGCAAAAGTGTCAAGCTTGGCTAGCCAAGCGCATTACATAGTTCAGCAGCAATCGAAATGTTTTACATGGGGGAGAAAATTAGACACCATCTATCAGCTATGGATTGTTCATCTCGAGGCAATCGGCACCGCCACAGGTTGGCCTCCTCTTTGCATGTCATCAGCAGTCGTGGGAGGGATGGCTCCATGGAGCGAAAAACCACATCATGTCTATGTTTCCACAATTGCCAACAACACAGCAGCATGTATGTTGCAAATTGAGGTGCCGGCACTTGTGTCGGACGAGGAACAGTCCATATACTCTTCACCTTGGCTGCTGTTGGGATCGAGAAGTTGATGGCCTGCCAGAAGGACTTAGAGAAAGGACACTCAAAGATGAGGTGATCCGAGGTTTCATCTGCCGAGCTGCAAACCTCGCATTTGGCATCGTCAACGATTGTTTTCTGCAGGAGGTTTGTCTTGCACTGAATGCGTTCCTGTACCAATAGCCAGCCAAAGAACTGCACTCGCGGCGGGGCTCTGTTGTGCCAAACAAATTCGAAGTAGTCACATGGCTTCCAATGCGCACGTGTTAGCATCTTGTATATTGGGGCCGACTTGAGGTTCTCTTCGGCATCCAGGAGTGGGCTAGCACGGACATCTCCCTGGTCATTGAGTTCAATTGTGTCTAGCAGCGCAACTATTTCAGTCAGTTCTTGTGAAGCGACCCGGGACAGTCGAGGGGCGAGGACGGAGCTCAGCCTGTGGGTGAGGATGTGGTGTACAGTTGCTTGAGTGTTGGTGCAGTGGCTGTATAGAGCCGGGTACACTGCAGATAACCGGCCAGCAGGAAGCCAAGCATCTTCCCAGAATGATGTGTGTTTGCCGTCCCCAACTATAACTGTCGTGATGTCGCGGTAGGCCGGCAACAGAGCTCGAAGGTCTGACCAGTGGACGCCATCAATGTCGCCCTTCATGGAGACAATGTCCGCGTGTGCGCGAACCCAATGAGCCCAGGATGATTGGCCCGGTTTGTGCAGGCGATGCACTAGCTTCATGAGCAGACACATGTTCTGAAGTGCCAAATTCTTGACGCCCAGCCCACCTTGAGATTTCTGCATGCAACACTTTTCCCAGGCCACCAGACACTGCGCACCGGAAGTTTTCTCCTCACCAGACCAAAGGAAAGCTCTTCTTTTTGAGTCATACATGTTAATAGCTCCAGCGGGCCACAGGATTGCAGCCATGGCATATGTTGGGACAGCATCAATTACTGAATTTATCAGAGCTACCCGGCCTTGTGTGTTCAGCAGCGATCCTTGCCAGCCTGCGAGGTACTTATCAGCTTTGCACATGAATGGGTTGAAAGCACTTAGGCGAAGCTTTTCATTTGAGAGGGGGAGCCCCAAGTAGGTTTGTGGGAAACCTTCTTGTCGGCATCCAAGGATGGCAACACATTGTGGTAGAACAGCTTCATCCACATGCATGGGCACCACAGTGCTTTTGGAGAAGTTGATCTGCAGTCCTGTTGCAGCTGAGAAGGAGTCGAGGAGGGACTTGAGTCTTGTCACACTTTCGACGTCGGCCTTGAGCAAGATCAAGGTGTCGTCGGCATATTGCAGTACGGGGCAGCTGACATCTTCCAGGATAGGATGCTTCACCATTCCATCAGCCTTAATAAGCATTTGCAGCACATCAGCAACAATCAAGAACAGGTACGGGGAAAGGGGATCGCCTTGCCGGAGACCCCTTTTGCAAGTAAACCATGGACCTGGGCAACCATTTACTAGGACCGCTGATTTTGACGAGGTTAAAATTGAGCTGATCCATGTGCACCAGTCATTCGGAAAGCCCCGGGCGTGCATGATTGTGAGTAAAGCATCCCAGTCAACTGAGTCAAAGGCCTTGGCAAAATCAAGTTTCAGCACCAATGTCTGCACTTTGCGTTTGTGGCAACACTGAACAAGCTCCATTGCATATATGAAATTCTCAGAGATTGATCGCCCTTTTAAGAACCCTGTTTGGTCCAAGTCAATGAGTTTGGAAATCTGCATTTGCAGCCGGGTAGTCATCATCTTAGCCACAAGTTTCATGGGGCAGTTTTGGAGACAAATTGGTCGAAAAGAGTTCGGTGTAACCGCGCCCGGCTTCTTGGGGATTGAAACAACATATGCACGGTTGAGGCGTTCCAAATCTGCTTCTCCTTTCTGAAAACTCAGACGAACTCCATGACCTTGTGTTGCACGTCATTCCATGAGGCGGTGTAGAAGCTTGGACCAAATCCGTCAGGCCTGGTGCACTGTTTCTGTTCATTGCTCGTAGCGCTGCAAGAGACTCAGCTGCAGTGAATGGTGCGAGCAGTTTGCCAGTATCCAGTATGGATTGATCCCTGTACAGCTCGGGCAAGTTGAAGGACCAAGTTGTGTCTGTTGTATGACCAAGCACTGAGGAGAAGTATTCAGTCAATGCCCCAGTTTTTGCTGCATGACTGGTGTGCCTAGTTCCTTGTACTTCAATCACCTTGATCTGATTTTGCCTCATGCGCTGACTTGCGTGAGCGTGGTGGAAAGCCGTGTTTGCATCACCTTCTCGGATTGCTTTTTGTTTGCCGCGCTGTTTCCAGTAGGCCGCGCGCTCGCGCAGGGCCAGAGCAAGGCGCTCCTAACTAGCACGGCGTACAGCCTGTTCACCTGTAGACAGAGATCTGGACTCCTCAAGCATGTCAAAAAGTTGAATGATAAACTTGCAATTGTGATGTAGGGAGGGTGGGGATTTTTTGGCCCTTGCCCAAACCTTGGCCTCGCGGCGAGCAGCTTTGAGGCTGGCCGCGAGCATGCCGGCAATGCCGCCATTCGCAGTAGCAGAGTTCCAGGGCGGGACAATGGTAGGCAAGAAGTCTCTGTGAAAGAGCCAACTATTTTCAAAACGGAAGGTTTTGGCTTTGGGGATTGTCGTGGAGATGGTGGTGAGGAGAGGGGTGTGGTCGGAGGTGGAGCGAGTGAGAGACGTGAGGGTGGTGTTTGGGAAGGCCGAGCTCATCGGTAGGTTTAGGAAGACGTGGTCGAGGCAAGCGAGAGTAGGTTGGGCACGGTTGTTGGTCCAGGTGAAGAGGCGGTCTAGGAGCGGCAATTCTATCAGTTCAAGGTTGTCAATTGCCAGGTTGAAAGCTGCGGCTAGGGCTGTGTTGAAATTGTCGTTGTTTTTGTCGAGTTCATCCCGGAGAAGGTTGAAGTCCCCAGCAATAAGCCAAGGACCCTGGATCTGTGGTTTCAGTTCGTCGAGAGATTCTAGGAAGGTTTGGGAGTCCCGGTGATCTGAGGGGGCGTACACATTAGTAACTGTGATTTCCATGTCCGTCATGCTCGAAGTGAGAACTACAGTTAGTGAGTGGTGGCGAGAGATGAACGATCGCATGTTAAAGGCGCTGGGATCCCAGGCGGTGAGAATGCCGCCGCGGGTGCGAGACGCATCAACGCACTGGAAGTCAGTAAACCGAGGAGGAAGGAAGGTCCTAGCCTTCATGGTGGGAGTGTTTTGAAGTTTCGTTTCTTGGAGGCACACTATCGAGGCAGAAGCAGTAATGAGGATATCCTTAACAGAGACACATTTGTCCGGGTCATTCAACCCTCTAACATTCCAAGAGACGAGGTTAACAGAACGGGTTGTAGCATTCATGAGCTCTAGAAGACCTTGACTTAGCTTTTCCAAATTAGTACGAACGTGGCACATACATCAAAGTAGAGCATCCACATATCAAAAGACAGAGCATTCCCTTCTGGCCGTGTAATCTTCCCACAAGTGGTATCACTGAACCTGTGTGCTTGAAACTGCACCGAATCGAGCCGCCATTACCCGGAACCCCAGCAACACTACCCGCGACGATTAATGCACGTACGCGAACGTCAACAAACATCGTTTTCACGACTACTCCGAGCGGATGCGATGAACCCTGCTTGAGTGTGTAGCTAGCTCGATCTAGCTTAGCTTGGTAGGTCGTACATGCTACGCAAGTTCAATCACTATAAGCGGCAAACATCTTATCCACCTGCCGGATTCTGTACGTAGCGCGGCTCACTTTCCACTCGTGAACAGAGGCCTCGATATGGAAAGTCCATCAGCTGCTTGCTAGTGCTAGCTAGCACGCTGCCAAAAACTCCAACTTTAGACTATCATCTCGTCGACCTGAACGTGGGAAATGTGCCAGGACGGTGCCGGAGATTCCATCCATCCGTTCGTGCATCACAACACAAGCGATGAGGATCAGAGAATAACAAGGGCGTCGTTGCAGCATGGCGGCTCTGCTCGAGTTCACATGTGAGCAAATAAGCAAATGCATATGGGCGCCGGAACAGGAGTGGCAGTGCAGTATTGCTTTCGTTTCTTTAATTGAAATGCGGCTGCTTAATTAATTAGCACCGCATCTTGTTGACTTTGGGTCGTCTACAATTAGTACGGTCAAGATGGGAGTGTGTATGCGTCTCTGTCTGAAAACAAAATGAAATTTTTGATAAGTTCAATCAGCATTTTTTTTTGGGTCTGGAATGTTTCCCTTACGTTCTTGATCGATGAAGTGAAGAACGACGGCTCTGTCTGCCACCGTTGATGTCGTCTTACTCCTGTCAAAAGAGAATTTATCCGGCCAATACAGTCGTCTGCTTTCGACAACTTGGATCCATACCAATACTTTTTCCTGTGGATAAATTCTAGACTCTACGTTGACTGCTTGTATGCACATTTCACTTCACGCAGGCAAGAGGAGTGGTCTTCCATAAATGAACCTGTTTTAGGAAAAGATCAACAAATCCGACCTGGTCTGTGGTTTCTCAGCTTACATCAATTTCTCAAAATTTCACGCAGGCAAACCTGCCGGCCTCAGCGTGCGAAGAGATCAAGCCAACTCGTGCTTGGTAACTAGGTCCAAGTCATCATTCCTCTGAGTTCCTTCCTCTCCCTCTTCCCGTCAATTGAAAGTCTCCGACTGTCAGTGTTTGCCGAGTCCAGGTCCAATGAATATTTGGAGCCAGCCAAATCCAAATGGTAGGTTCTAACCCTTGAGCCATGCATCTTTTACAAATCAAGAATCAATAGGGTTGGCTAACCACATGCGTCATGAACAAACCTGCGCCCTTGCGGAGAAGGTCGTCACTAATGACATCTTGTTTCTTGAGATGGGGATTTTATATTGGGTTGCATGATCAGACTAATGTGGAGATTTAGGGCCTGTTCGTTTCTTTAGGACTAAATTTAGGCCTGTAGAAATTTATCATTTAAGGTTATTAAATAAAGTATAATTACAAAACTAATTGCAGAATCCTGTGCTAATTCGCGAGACGAATCTAATAAAGGTAATTAAGCCGTGATTAGAAGATGGTTACTGTAGCATCACGGTAGCAAAACATAGCAAAACGAATCTGTAAAAAAGTTTTGTAATTAAACTTTATTTAATATTCCTAATAGTAAGATTCTTTTTTATGTGACATGAAATAAATTTAGGACTACAGAAAATGAATAGGGCCTTAGTTTGATATATAGAACCGGCATACCCAATTGACCGAGTTTCAAGAGAAAATGTCAGAACCATTACTATTCTTGTGTGCACCCAAGTGTATTTGCCTCGTTCTTCCTTTGTTGCTAGTACTAAACAGAGTACTACCAAAAAGTGAAACATGGAAATTTTGGACTTAGTTAGAGCTAATTAATCGCCAATAAGTGAGACAGATAGAGTAGCCAAGTAGCCAGGCAGAGGACAAATGACATGGGAGAGGGAGTCAACAAATCCTCCCAAATTGCATATGCAAGCTGAATCTCCTTCCCCCTTGGAGGCTCGGAGAGCGAAATTGTAAGGCTCCCACTTGTAATCTTGTGATGGTTTTCCTTGACCCCGGAGACCCTTTCCCTTGCCTTTCCAATCGCTTCCATTGATTAATTCTCTGCCCCCACCCACTTGACAAAAAACATTAGAGCCAAGCCAACTAGTCCACCAGACTCTGGTCCAGGATCCAGAACAGATAAGTGATAAAATAATTAACACCACGCATAAATCACATCGACGCTGTTGGAAATAATCAATCCACCTCCACCAGGGTCACTGGCGAGTCGCAAATACTACAATTCGCTCTCCATCTCCAGCTTTGATATTCTGCGAGTCACGACCAAGACGACGACAAAGCCCGAGATGCTTCCTCTCACTCGGTCCGGCTTTCTCACCGAACTTCCAGCATACATGTCTCCTTCCTCCTTTCTCCCCTTTTCCCTCCCTGCTGGGCTTATATATTCCCGCACCACCGAGCCATGCCTCCTTCAGACCTTCACCCTCGTGCACGAATCCTCCCTTCTTCAATAGCTCGATCGCGCCTCTCACCACGAGACTTTGCGTTGGTCCAACCGTTGACAGTAGTTCTTCCTGCGTGCCGCCATGGATTCTTGGATCGGGCAACCTTCGCTGAGCCTGGACCTCAACGTCGGCCTTCCGACAGCGCGGCCGTTGCCGGCGAAGAAGGTCCTCGTCGAGGAGAACTTCTTGTCCGTGAAGAAAGATCGCGATCAGGTAGCTAGCTAATCACATCTGTGGTGCCGCCACGGCGTGTTCGATTACGATTTGCAATTAGCATCATTCTGATCGGTTAATGGAACTGATCGACCACAGGTTGAGGCGATGGAGGCGGAGCTCCGGCGCGTGAGCGAGGAGAACAAGCGGCTGAGCGAGATGCTCCGCGCGGTGGTGACCAAGTACACCGAGCTGCAGGGCCACGTCAACGACATGCTCGCGGTGGGCCACGGCGGCGCAGCCAACCGCCAGTCGTCCACGTCGGAGGGCGGCTCGGCGGCCTCGCCGTCGAGGAAGCGGATCCGGAGCGACAGCCTCGACACCAACCAGCACCACCGCAAGCCGTCGCCGCCGGTGGCCACCGCGGCCAGCGGCTTCGTCGTCCCCGACCAGATGGAGTGCACGTCGGCGGCCGCCGCCGCCGCCTTCCACGAGCCGGGCAGGCGCATCCGGGAGGAGTGCAAGCCCAAGGTCTCGCGGCGCTACGTCCACGCCGACCCGTCCGACCTCAGCCTCGTAAGTAACGAACACTTTCTGGTCCATTTTTCCTCGTAATCATCGCACAAAACTCGTACCAATATTTGCTACTACTAGTTAACTAGCGACTGATGATCGATTGTGTTGATGTTCAGGTGGTGAAAGATGGGTACCAATGGCGGAAGTACGGGCAGAAGGTGACCAAGGACAACCCGTGCCCGCGCGCCTACTTCCGGTGCTCGTTCGCGCCGTCGTGCCCGGTGAAGAAGAAGGTGCAGCGCAGCGCGGAGGACAAGACCATCCTCGTGGCGACCTACGAGGGCGAGCACAACCACGGGCAGCCGCCGCACCACGACGGCAAGAGCGCGAAGCCGCCGGCGAGCAACGGCGCCCGCGCGCTGTCGCCGCCGCAGCAGAAGCCTGTAGAGGCGGGGCCGTCGGAGGCGGTGGCGAGGAAGAACCTCGCGGAGCACATGGCGGCGACGCTGACCAGGGACCCCGGGTTCAAGGCGGCGCTCGTCAGCGCGCTCTCCGGCCGGATCCTTGAGCTTTCGCCGACGAGAGACTAGCTAGAGCATGCAAATTATAGTGTCAACTACTTAGTCCGTAGTAGTAGTAGCTAGTAAATTCGTTCAGACAAGACGAGAAGGTTAGGGCCATGCAAATTATAGTGTCAACTACTTACACGTGCATCAGGTGGCTCCCCGGCCGCCATTTCAATTGTTTCAAGCTGGATGATAAGGAGATGTGTCATAATTAAGGCTAGGGCCATACATACTATTAACTGTACATTCCTCCATTTGATTACTAGCTCTAAGTTCATGTATGTCGCTGGGCAACTGATTTGCATGGAAATGGACGATTGTTTTTTGTTACACATGCATTTCATCGAGGGAAGAAGCTCCACTTGTTGTCCTGGGCGCGGAGGTACGGCACTGATGTTATCGCATGTTGCAACTGATCATGAACTGAGTGCGTACGTGAATGATCTGCTGGATCGAGGGTATCAGAGAGGATGCTTGTTTGAGAGTATTTCGGCGAGTACTCAGTACTCACTTAGTCTCTCCGAACTAACTAAAGTTCAATTTTGTCATGCACGTTGTACTGAAAACTTGTGCTTATTTTGATCTCTGTCTTCTGAACAAAACTTGTGCTTTTGATTCAAAAAAAAACTTGTGATTATGCAAATCCCTACTTTTTTTGCAAAATTTTCGAACAAACAATGTACGTAACCCGCCCCGTCATGCATTGCAAAATAATGACATTTCAATCCATTTTGTTCTCTAGAGTTTGTACGGACTGCACACATAAACAGGAGTAGTATTTAAACCTGAAACCCTGGTCAATAAATGGATTGGAATTGGATTTAACCAGAACACCAACAGCGTTTCCAGATCTTGACAGCACTAAGAAGCTAGATAGAGCATTTGAGAGTAACTCCACATGCACAGCTCTCTTTCGCTATAACTATCTAGAAAAATAACTGCGAACACTGTAACTGCTGGTGAAGAAATAACTACAAACACTGTAGCTGCTGTTACTGCCTGCTGCAAAACATCCAAACGAACAAGCTGTATTTATCTGTCTGCTCACCCTGAAAGCATGCATACAGGAAAAAACAGGATCCATGCGTGCGTAATTACGCATAGTATATACGACTTTCTCTGAATTTACACCAAGTCTTGAACCCGGCCGTACTGACTTCTCCAACCATGCAGGTGGCTTACATACCAGATGACGACGTAAACCACGAGCAGATACCGCCCGGATTCGGTCCGGAGAAGCGAGGAAGCAGGCCGTTGAAAAAGTACACGACCGTGGGGCCCAGGCGTCGGTAGCACACACATAGATGCTCCACGTGCGCAGGGCAGGTCGGCACTCCGAGCCAGGAAGCTGGGCGGAAGCGGAACGAACCGTGTGCCCGGTTGGCGTCATGGCATGGCATGGAAGAGCTGGCCCACCACTTTGCTTTGCTGGAACGGATGATAAGTCAAGCACGTGAGCGGCGGCGGCGGTCCCGTCAATGGTCAACACGTCCACGCCAGCTTTTGTATGTCTCAGCTTCCCAGTCTCCCTGACTGGCGAGTGAGATGTCGTTGCTTGTCCAAATTTAACCCGCGCGCTGGTAAAGTTTCTTATACTAGTAATTTTTTTAAATTTACACGTGAAACTCCAGCAACGTTTCCAAGCCTCTCCACGACCTCTCACCGGTCGCCACTCACCGGCGAGAAGCTTCTGAAGTCGCCGTCCTCCCGACAGCCAACACCGCCGTCTCCGTCTTGTACTCGTGTGAGTCGCAATCCGCGGGCAACTGGGGTACTGAGACGAAGCGAACTTATTTATCACGGCGATTTCCGGCCGGATGGGTTGGACTAGAGCTGGACGGCCTTATTTTTCTACAGCTGAACTTGACCGGATTAACGGTTCCGTCACAGTCCACACTCTTCCAGCATACTAGCTGGATCCTTGCAAGATCTCATCCGGGAAGCTGGAGTTCAGGATGTGGAGTCGTTGACCGTGACATGCATTGAGTATTTGAGTAAAGCTTGCTGATACTACTACTACATATATGCCTCGCGTAGCGCGAGTGGCAAGAGCGCTGTGTTCGCTCCAAGCCGACGCGGGTTCGAGCCTTGGCTCTGCCCCCGTACCTCACCGGGACTGTCCCCATAAATAAATTTGTAGGTGCCTCTCTTTACGTGGAACTACAAGGCGTGTGCGTGATGGGTGTAGGTGTGTGTTGTGGTGTGAGTGTTATGCGTACGCATATGAACAGATACTACACTAGTAAGAGAGTGCGACGTCCCTCTGACGCTGTGTGTTGTGGTGTGAGTGTTATGCGTACGCATATGATCAGATACTACACTAGTATGAGAGGCTTTAATATATATATATATATAGGAAAAATCCATTCTACTTCCGGGTGTAGTTACTCCCACATTCAAAAAACAACCTTGGGTATGTTTACATACCCATTTATCATTTTGAGTATGCACACATACCCAAAAGAAGATTTTTCAAAGTGATAACCATGAAAATTTATGAGTGGAACTCATATTTTTTTGCACCTTGTTATATATCGCGATTCCTGTATAGAAAAAAAGGTATGTCCATATACTTGATGTATACCCATATAAAAAGAAAATGTATGTCCACATACCACTTTTAAAAATCAAGTATGTGTACATATTTTTTTTAGAAACCTCAAGTATGGACAGATACCTCATAAATGGTGAGATACAAATGTGGGAGTAACTACACCCAGGAGTAGGAAAGAGGCTTCCTATATATATATATATATATGCAGTCACGCATGCAGAAAATATTACTGGCCTACAAAGACCAAGGCTGACGATCCGGTGACTTATAGATTTGGTACATTGACTGACTACCAGCTAGGCGATCGCAGGAGAACGGCGTTCGTAAAAAGAACATCGTGAGTACAGTACTAATTAAGTAGTACTCCCTTCGTTTTTAATTATATGACACCGTTGACTTTTTTCGTTACTTTGACCATTTGTCTTATTCATAAATATTTATGAAAATAACTAAATGTATAAGTTAATCTTAAAGTGTGTTTGATGATAGATCCAATAACATACATTTTACTTCAAACAACTAATTATTTTCACATATATTGTTGGTCAATGTTCAACAAAAAAATTAACGGCGTCATATAATTAAAAACGGAGAGAGTATGTTACTAGATCTAGCTGTATATTAACGACAGCCTCGATCCTCTCATCCACATGTTTCACCAGTCCGTCACGTCAACCATTTCAATACAACACTTGTCTAGATTTGGATATCGTCCTCACCAGCGCAAAGACTAGAAGATGCATGGAAATGGAACATATGACTTCGACATTTCAGAGATTCGCGTCACCATACCATGATCTCCCATGAATCTCATGCAGATCGCTTCCATTGGAATATTGCACGCGCACGTGCGTCGAACAGTCGCAAGGTGGAGAAATCGTTTATCCATAGCATTGACCTCGGCCTTTGGAACGTCCGGTGGTTCCATTGATTTGTTTCTGTGAACGAGAAAGGTTTTGCATTTCGAGTTTGGGGGAAAAAATAAGAAGAAAAGGTTGTGTTGAGACTTGAGAGGCGTCGAGGCTTCGAAGAAAAGAACGATCACTGACCGGGCTGAACAAAAGAATACAGCTCGGTCTGTTAAGAGGCATCGAACAGGCTTTGAAAATTTCCCTTCATGTTGGGCTTAGTGGGCCCACGTTATATGCAAGAGACAAGGCTAATGTTAGGCCCTAAACGTGGAGAAGTTTCTGCTTTTATGTAGACCTGTTTTCCTCCGGAATCCCTATAAATAGCGCGCGCTACCCGAAAGCATGGTGTAGCGCACTTGACGATTCGTGCTCTAAGGGCGTGATTGGTTCTCGTTTGAGGTGAACCTGGCTTGCATTAGGGAGCCAGGCTGCCGTCATCCAGGCTATGTGCATGCAAGGCAGGGCGTTTGGTTGGTTGCTGCAATTGATGCTGCCTGACAACACCGGTTGATTGGATGCCTGTGTGAGCAAGCGAGGACCGCTGAAAATCGAAGGCCGGACGCATGCAGAGCATCGCGCGAGCCAGGCTCGCCAGAAACGAAACTCGATTTCGTTTCCGCGGAGCCAGGCTGCTGCGGCCGGTTTGCATGACTCGGGCCAGGCCCCGTTGGACGCCCAGCCAACCAAACTAACAAATCCTGCATCTCACGAGCCAGGCCCTGGCATATACAGCTAACCAATCGCACCCTAAATGAAATGGACGGCCCAAGTTTGCTCTCAGGTGGCTACGGCTGGTTGGTGTGCGGGCGTGGGAAGCAGATGGACACGTGTCGTCATTTCGTTGGAAGGGGCGGGTGGAATTTCTTTCCTAGTTTCAAACTTCAAACGAACTTTTCTCTTCACTCGTGAATCCGTTTTCGAAAATTTTTGAACCATTGTATTGCTTAGAATTAATGCAACAAAATGAAATCCTACATGGATATTTTTTTTCATTTTTTTGAAATTTAATTTTTTAATGCATTTTTAATATGTTTCATTTACAATTTAACATTTTTACGAAAATATTGAACATTGTATGAAACAATGGTGAACTAGTTAAATCGTTGGATGTTCATGCAATCGCCCATATTTTTGCCAAAAAATGTTCTATGAAAACAAAAATTTTCCACATAAGAACTAATTGTTCTAGCAGTACAATTACATTGTTCCAACCGTATATTTTCATTGTTCCGGCAGTATATTTTCATTGTTCCTAGCTAACGTGATCGATTGTTCCAGCTGATGTGATCGATTGTTCTAGTTGATGTGATAATTTGTTCCAATTTTATAGATTGTTCCAGCTGATGTAGCTGATTGTTCCAGCTAATATGATAGATTGTTCCAGCTGATTTTGATAGATTGACAAAAAAATGTTCCAGTAGTTAACACTCTGCCCTGCTGCCCTTGTTAAAATTCACCAAGAGGCCCGAAAGAAAAACACCAGGCATTAAAGAATTGCTACATGCGTATACGAGAGAAAAAGGCAAACACGCTAGATGCATGCACACGGACCCCGATGTCAGCAACTCACGTTACGCAGACAGAAAAATCAACACTGCGCACCGCAGAAAAATTCTTGAGCCTCGTCAGTGGGCTGCGCGGCTGCGCCCAGCTTCTCTCATAGCAGGCCGTGGGCCGTGCTACGTCCGGGCTATGCGTAGGCTCCCCCCGTTTTCCTCAACAAAAAAAAAAAATGTGGACCCGTTGTCAAAAAGTAGAGCAAAAAACGTGGTCGGCAGGATTCGAACCTGCGCGGGCAAAGCCCACATGATTTCTAGTCATGCCCGATAACCACTCCGGCACGACCACTGCTGATGCTCAACTTATTTTTGTTTGGTTATGAATCAACTATTAGTCGTATTCTTATCCACCCAGAGGAGTCCTTTTCTCGCCACTCTGGACTGCTTCATCTTTCAGAAGCGACGCTACCTACTTGTCGCGTTACTCCGAACAGCAAGCGGACGCCAATACCTGCACTCTTGTCCCACTGCATTCCTACCGCTAACTCCCCATCGTGATCTGTCGACGGCCTCATGTTCGCACCACTGGGCACTGGCAGGCACCAAGTCCAAATCAACAGCCGCATTCGAATAGACGAAATCAGAATCAGCAGCGCTGTGTTCAGCTCAGCTCCGACGCAACGCTACACCTAGCCCCTGAACGTTCCGAAAAGGACCTCGCGGACCAGCTGGCTCCGTTGTCACTTGTCACCGGGGGGGAGGGGAATTCAGCGGCAGCAGCCATGGCACCTCGGCAACACGACAGGAACGGCTTAATCGCGTGATAAGCCGGCATCATCGTGATCGCACCAAACAATAATAATTAGTAGTAAAATAGCGCATAAAAAACAAAGCTAAGATGCACAACACCTGTCAAGAGATGCTGCAACACTGTAGTACGAGCTTGGCACCATATTTTCGCAGCTGTTGCTTGGTCGATGCACAAGATGGCCCTCACGTTACGCCCAGCCGCACGGCTGGTGGACGCCGGTAATGGTTGCAGCAGGGTAGGAGTACAGGCGTACGCCGGCCGTACAACATGGAGTCGCGATCTGGATCAGCGCCGGCGATGGAGGCAGCCGTACACGGATTCGAAGGTCGTGTGAACATCAGTTCGCGTGCATCTCCCAAAGTTCGTCTGCTCGATCTGGTGCGCTGCGGTGGTCAGGTACTGTAGGGCTGGAAGAAGGCAGGCCGGCGAGTGACAGGCTCCGTGGTTTCTTGCCTTCTTTTGTTGACTCTGTACGGCGTCCGCCGCAACGCAACAGGTCCCTGAAAATACGACGCTTGCCGCCTGCGGCTTGCGTGACTGCTCCCGCAACCCGCACCGTGCAACCGAGACCTCGTCGCTCGTCAGATTTGCTCTGTTTTCTTTTTCTCCATTTCTATTCTGTGGGTTAGGCTAATTGTTGCAAGCGCGTTAGCTAGCTACCGCGCGCGGTTTGGGCCGCCACAAGCCCGGCTTTCAGCCCAATAACAACCGGTCGTCTTCCTCCTGCCGCGACCTCCATCGCCGCCGCCGTCGCCGCCGCTCGTCGTCGCCATTGAGCGCGCCGCCGTCGCCGAGCGTGTCGGAGAATCCCTTATTGCGTGTGGGTTTGTACCCCTAGATTTCGGCATCTCTCCCGACGGACATAGAAAGAGGCATTGGTGGTGGCCGAGCTCGGTCACGACGAGTTAGCGTCGGCGGCGGCGGAGGCGGCGTTGGCGCCGCCGGAGCCGGGCGGGCGGCGGAGGAGCGGACGTCGAGAATTTAGGGGAGCGGATGCCGAGGATTTAAGGGAGCGTACGCCGAGGATTTAGCGTGAGAGGCGGCGTTGGGCGGCGGCGGAGGCGGCGGGGACGCCGCCGGAGTCGGGCGGCAGTGGTGGAGGCGGGGGCGTCACGTGAGAGAGCGAGGAGTCGAGAGGTTGAAGACGATGTGCTTGACGGCATCGTGGGCCGGTGGGCCGATGTGCTTCCTTGGTGATTTGCTGTGAGCGGTGAGTAACTATTGCAGCGCGTGCGGCATGGAAAGGGCCCGCGTTCAGGCGGCGGTGCATGCCTACGCTCTGAATTCTGATATAGATACCAACAAAACTTGGCGCTGCATGCCACTGTCACCAAATGCTGTCTTCCATACTAGTACAATGCAAAGAAAGATGCTGCTCAAGCCACTTCCCGGGTCGATTCGATGGGCCCTGCCGCCACCTATCAACAACAGGATTGGAACAAAACGAAAACGATAACAGAACAAACGAAACGGGACGTCCCGGGACGTCACGTCACCATATTTAAAACGCAATCGATCAGCTCAAATCGCAACACCTGACCTGCAAAATCATTTTTTTTTAATTACACAGTACAACTCAGACACTCACAACACACGCACTCACCCTTATAAATGCACATATGCAAACCCTACCTCTATGAGCATTTTCGAAGACTGAGCCGGCAAATTCTCCAGATTCCAAAGTCACCACTGGCGTCTTGCTGTCGACGGCCACGTCGCCTATCGCTGAAAGCACAAATACCGTTAAATCCTAGAAAATTCGCTCCTACCGGGAGTCGAACCCAGGACCTCAAAGGTGCTACTCGGCTGCCTTAGCTAACTAGGCCAAGACCCATTTCACGACATGCAAAATCATCTACTACTACTTCTTTTTCTTTTTTGAGCAGACCTGGAACGAAATCATACGTGATCGTGAAGGAACCGAATAATGCTACTGCCGGCCCATCTCATCACGTACCTGAAATTAATTTTACTTCCTTTTTTTGAAAAAAAAATATAAAGCGAGAAGAATCATATCCGCCGGAAAACATGATTAAGAAGGATCGGTCGCTGTCTGGCGGGCCCCACGGTTCGCTCCCCCCACGACCAGTCGACCGCGCCTCGGTCGCCACCACCCGCTCCAATTTGAAAACCGCTTTCGCCTTTCCTCTCCTCCTCTGCTTTGCTCTCGCACCTCCTCGGGCGGCGCGCGTCGCAGTCGCGGAGTCGCCTCCGCCTCGGCATGGCCGCTTCCGAGGTTAGGGTGAGGAGGATCGTCGATTACCTCAACGACGGCGAGGAGCTCGGGGTTGAGGGGGCGGTGGGGGCGCCGCCGTGCTCTCCGGCCGCGGCCGGGGCGAGGTTGTCGCTGCCGAGGTTCCGGTGGCCACGGCTGTCCAGGCTCGGGAGGAAGAGCGGCGGTGGGAAGGAGAAGGCGGTATTGGAGGAGGAGGAGCAGGAAGAAACCGTGGCCGAGAAGAGCGAACAAGAAACCGTGGCCGTGTCCACCTCAGGTGCGTGAGCTGATTGTGCTGGTTTAATTTTAGAGTCAAACTGAATTTTTAGCTGCAATATCTATCCGCGTTTTCGCCGTCAGCAAATTAGCAGTCGAATCGTCGGACATAAACTCGCGCATAATCATGAATCATAAACTTTGTTTTCGGGGTTAAATCGTCAATCACTAACCCCCATCTGCTGTACATTTCCAGTCGAACAAGAGGCACGGCAATGCGAGCCCGCAACCACAAGCGGCACCAGGAACGCCGACCTCGGCGTGGGGCTAAGCCTTGTGTTCCTGCTCGCCAAGACGTCCGACGAGTTCAACAAGATGGTCAAGGTGCGCGCGGAGATGGAGGCGCTTCTAAAAGAGATGAAGCACCAGGTCAGGGAAACCAGCGGTGGCAATGGCCATGGTGTGCCGGAACTTCGCAACCCCGAGTCGACCACGTCGAGTTGCGTCACCGACGGGAACGGGCAGAGCGCGAGTGCCCACCGAGAGAATGAGGCCGCCTCGTCCGGAACGTTGGCAGCAAGGTGCGAGAAGCCATCAGATGATGATGAGAGCTGTCCCGAGACGGACGTGCTTGAGGACGAATTCCACGCCGAGCTGGAGCGGCTTCAAGGTACCTATGGTTCAGATATCCCATTGTTTGTGGCAGAAGAAGACGACCTTGATTCAGAGGTATGCCCCCCTGGCATTGCATCTAAATTTCGTCAGAAAGTTGATTTCATTGTCTATAACGCCGGTCAATGTTGATGTTCTTCTCAAATCCAGTCGTCGGATGATATCGATGATTACCAGCATGATGGTGACGATGAATTGGGGGAAGTTGTCGAGGATGAAGAAGTCATCGACGACGACGATGAGACTGAATACAATGGAGTGTCTGCAGTGGAGCTGGAGAGGAGGCTCCACGAGCTTCTCCATGAAAGAAACCGGGAGCGGATCGAAGAGCTGGAAACCGCGCTTCGGCGTGCAGAGAAGAAGCTCGCCGAGAAAGACATGGAGGTGTGCCTGTGGAAGGACACGGCAAAATTCGCTTTGAGACAGGAGAATGAGCTGCAGTGAGCATCGACCTTCTATTTTTCTCCAAGTAAATTCTTACTATGCTTTGAATTACACTGATTGCTTTTCCCCTATGCTGGTGTTCTGCAGATGAGAATATTGTGGACGTGGTTTACTTTTCGTGCCCAATTGCCCAATTCATCGGTTGCACATCGTTACAAGCGAACGAGAAGACTCGGAAGATGTCATGAATGTGCAGACGCTGAATCTTATTATCAACTGCAGGATGGATCCTTTATGGAATATTTTACGAGAGATGGTGAACCTGTTCATACCAATACTTAGCCTCTTAGATTAGCAACCTTAGTCTTAGCTTCTTAGATTAGCTTTCTCGTTTCATTTTGGTGTAAAATCAGAACAATACCTTTTCAGTTAGCCTAACTGTGTACGGACCCTCATGATATTTTATACTCTGCAAGTTTCTGCATATTCACGAGCATGCCTTGGGTTATACTATAGATTTACCTGCAATAAGTGTTCATAGGAAGGTCACTCGGGATAAAACGTAATCTACTTTTTTTGGTAATACAATAAATTTCAGTTAAACCGTGTACATTTAGTCGTCACTTGCATGCTAGAACAATGCATATTCGTAAAATCGGAATAGACTGCAGAGCACCCTGCATCTCTCTGATCAAGTGATCGATGCAAACTTGACAAGAAACGAGCTCCAAGTGTTACAGTATTAGTAACAGAAAAAAAAAAGCCCTTTCGAGTAAACTTTCAGATGGGCCGACTGACGACTTGAATGAACCTTATTACAGTTCGACCCAAGCTAAATGGGCCATACTGGACCGTATTGGAGAACACACGAGCGCATCATGGCCGTTGGATTATTCTGGCACGAGCTCTCCGATCCGCTCCGCAGCAGACTCCTGCTTCGCCTTCGTCCTCCGCTCCTGAACCCGCACAAAACCTCACCGGCCTCGCCCGTCTCCGACCAGATTACTCATTCACTCATTAGTTTAAGTGTGAGGCCACCGCGGGTGGGCGGCGGCGCATGCGAAGCGAGCGCTCTACTCCGCCATCCCTGCTGCTCGCCCCGATTCGCGGGCGGCCGGTGACCACACCACCCCAAAGCCCTTTCAGAAACGGCGGCGATGAGGAAGGGCGCCGCGGCTGGCTTCGGCCCGGCTCCCGACCGGCGGGCCGCCTCGGATCCACGCTTCCCCGGGGCCACCCTTCCCGCTCCGCGTCGCACCGGCTTGGAGGCCCTCGGGCACCTGCCAGTATGGCGGCGGCGGCGGCGGCGGCTAGGGTTACGACGGCGCGGGTTGGGTTGGGGACCGTGGGGCGGGGTCCGATGCGGCTTCCTGTTGGGAGTTTGGTCGGGCAACGCGGTATCTGAGCCGCCATTGTTATAGTCTCTCGTTCTCGCTCTCCTTTGTCTATGTGTGTGTTTGTATGCATGCAGGTCTGTGTTCACAGATCTTACCCCCGACCCCAAACCCTAAACCATATCGAGGCTTTGTGAGCGGACTATTTTCCGGAGCGCCCGTCGCGTCAGGTACCCACGGCGATGGTGCCGCTTCCGCGGTTTTTTGGGCGGAGTAGGGGCCCTGGCGGACTTTGTTTTTGGCCTGAGTCTCGAAAAAACTGTTGGGACTGTTGGAGTTGCTCTTACCATTTGTATGGGCAGTGGGAGACTGGGAGTTGGATTGGGATAGGATGGCTGGTGGGTCATTCAGTCGAGTGATAACCAGTGCATCTCCACTTATACATCAGGATGAGTAGCTTCTGAGCAATGGCGAAACTAAGCCCTCTTTATGCTACTTCACCTCTAATGGTGTTACCTTAGTCTTCATTTTTCTCTTGGGACAGAAGGCTTTGTTGTTGTTGTTGTTGTTGTTGTTGCTGTTGTTGTTGAAGCCATGGTGTCTGCCATCTATGTTTAAATCGATGAGTACCTGTCTATGTGGAGTGAAGAGCTGAATTTCTGGTGTTGGGCAATGATGTTCAACTTTTCTGAAAGCCTGCCTTTGAGTAATCGAGGCAGCTGTTGGGTATCAAATTTGACCTGACCCTTTCCTCTCTGGGAGCCGATGCACTTAGACTGACTCCAACAGATGACCTATTCCTTCTTGTGGTAGTTTTGTGCCTAGGATGGTCACTCAGATGAGTGGCAACCAGCGCAGATCGACATACAACAGGACGCATTGTGCAGCAGAGATGGTGGGGTTGGGTTAATGTGATTGAGCAAAGGCGAAGCTGAGCCCTCTTGATGCCATTTGATTGTTCCGAATGTTGATCATGATTTTGCATCTTATCTGTGTTACTTTATTCTATTTCATTACGCTCTTTTGCTTGACCTGTTTTTGTTTGATGATCTATCTACTGATTTATTCTTGTTCCAATGCTGGCCCTGATCTCAAAGGGTGTTCTTCTCTCCCTTTCCATCAGGATTCGAACCTGGGACCTGTGTCAATATTTCTGGGACTAAATTGGTAAATAGATATTGCCACACTAGTCTCCATCTCTTTATCATCCCTAGGATGATGAAAGAAATGATGAAAGAAACTCTTGATAGGCAATGATCAGCAACCCTGTCTTGATCTATTTTCCATGCTTGAACACTCCTTTTGTTTTTTTATGATATTTTCTTCTGTTGATGTTGGCTTTAAATGCTTTGTTTTCATCCTGAGCTGTTCTTCGGTGGCTGTGATGATAATTGTCCCCACAGAGAGCTTCTTCCTTTTAGCATCTCCTGAAATTGTCCTTGGGTACTTTCTACTTGGTTCAATTTGCTGCTAAACTAGGATGGCTTGTACCATAACAAGTAACCAGTTTAGCAGTTTATTGTTGCTGGTGGTGGTGGTGATCATGGGATGGCGGTGTCACATATTGGAATGAACAGTTCAACTTTAATGTTCATTTTGAGAGAGATAGAGAGAGATTACACAGTGTTATGTTGCAAGTGTTGTGTTGACGCAGTGGGGCAAATCTGAGCTACTCATGAGATGTCTCCCTGTTTCCTTTACATGATTGTTTCATGCTACGATATCAGTTTTGTTTCTCCTTTATGCTCACCAGAATACTCTGTTGATTTCACCTTTCGGTGCAGTATTTTGTTTCATTCATTTTCATGATAGCATTTGCTTCTTCGGCATGATTTTTTCTTCTTGCGGTGTTGCCAAACATGTATTGCCATGGGTTGGTTTCTTGGATGGGCTTCAGCAGTGTGACTTCACCTTCAACAGCTGCTTGGCTGAGGCCACAGTGTTTCTCTCTCTCTCTCTCTCTCTCTCTCTCTCATTTGTGTATGCAAGCTAGTCTGTGGTCACAGATCTCACCCCCTGACCCCAAACCCTAGACCAAATCGAGGCTTGTGCACGGACTATTTTCCAGTGCGGCCTCGCGCCAGGTACCCACAGTGAGGGTGCCGCCTCTGCTTTTTTTGGGGGGATCAGAGTAGGGGCCTCTGCTTTTTTCCCCCCAAGTCCCTAAAAATCTGTTTAGGGGCCTGTTGGAGATGCTCTTAGCATTTGATGCTACTTCACCTTTAATGGTGTTTCCTCAATCTTCATTTTGCTGCTGCTGCTGCTGCTGTTGTTGTTTAAGCCATGGTGTCTGCCATCTATGTTGAAATAAATGAGTACCTGTTTTGTGGACTGAAGAGCTGAAATGCTGCTGTTGGGCAATGACGTTCAACTTTTTCTGAAAGTGTGCCTTTGAGTAATCGAGGCAGCTATTGGGTATCAAATTTGGGCTGACCCTTTTAGCTCTTGTGCCTATGCACTTATTCCTTTTTGTGGTAGTTTTGTGCCTAGGATGGTCACTCAGATGAGTGATAACCAGCGCAGATCCACTTACAACAGGACGCATTGAGCAGCAAACGATGGTGCGGTTGCGTTTATGTGATTGAGCAAAGGAGAAGCTGAGCCCTCCTGTTGCCATTTGGTGGTTCTGAATGTTGATCACGATTTTGCTTTGTTACCTACGTGTTACATTATTCTACTTTCTTTGTGCTCTTTTGCTTGATCTGTTTGTGTTCTACCGCTTGATTTATCCTTGCTCTACGCTGGCCTGATCTCAAAGGGTGTTCTTATCTCCCTTCCTGCTGGATTCGAACCTGGGTCAATATTTGTGGGACTAAATTGGCAAGTTGGTATTGCCTCACTAGTCCCTGTCTCAATTTTATCTCTAGGATGATGGGAATAAGAAAAAACACTCGAAAAAACACTCTTGACAGGCAGTGATCGATAACCACTAAATTCAGAACAGCTTGATTGGGTGATAAGAGTTGCTGGGGATATGGTTGTATGATCGAGCAGAGGCCAAACTGGGCCCGCTAATAATGCATTTTTGCTGCTTTTCTTGCTGCCCACCCCCTTCCTCTTTTGTGTAGTCGTTGCTTAGTGATTTTTGTCTATCTTCTTTTGTCACCCTTTTTTTACCCAACTTCTTCCTTTAGTTGTATTTATCCAGCTACGTTTTCATTTTGCTTCTTGGCATTTCCTCTGCTCGAGCTTCTGCTACTAATTCTGTTGTTATTCTTTTGCATCTTCTTCAAGAAAATATTTTCATAATAACATTCCACCGGTGTTGATCTATTTTCCACATTCCTATGCAGTCCTTTTATTTTTGAAGACATTTTCTTCTGTTGATTTTGGCTTTAAATGCTTCGTTTCCATACTGTGCTGTTCTTCGGTGGCTGTGATGATAACTGTTCCCACAGAGAGCTTTTTCCTTTTAGCGTCTCCTGAATTTGTACCTTGGGTACTTTCTACTTTGCTCAATTTGCTGCTAAACTAGGATGGCTTGTACCATAACAAGTAACCAGTTTAGCACTTATTGTTGCTGGTGGTGGTGGTGTTGTCACATTTGGAATGAATAGTTCAACTTATATATGTTCATTTTGAGAGAGAGAGAGAGAGAGAGAGAGAGAGAGAGAGAGAGAGAGAGAGAGAGAGAGATATTGTATGGTGGAAGTCTGTATTTTGCAAGTGTTGTGTTGTCAGTGGGACAAATCTGAGCCACTAATGTGACGTCTTCCCGTTCTCGTCACATTTTTGTTTAGACATCGATTTTATTTCTGTGATTTCACCTTTGCCACTCAACCAAGTTTCAATCCTGGGACCTCTGAGTTAACGGGCGATGATCAATAACCATGTCTGACATAAGCACCTTCGGACAATAAAGGCTGCTGTTGTTATCAAATGGGAACCCACCATCCTCTGTTGAGACCTTCAGTCATGGGCCGATTTTGGTGACTCTGTCCTCGGATGGTCAATACCATTCTTTATGGATGATAACCAGGGCAGGTCCACTAAAATCAGAACAGACTGATCTGGTGATAAGAGATGGATGGGGTTACTTTTGTATGATTGAGCAAAGGCGAAGCTGAGCCCACTCCTGTATTTCTACCAATAACTTTCTTCATTTAGCTTTCTTCACCTCAAATTTTCTTCCAATAACTTTATGTGTAGTTATATATTGACTAATATAAACGGGGTAGTTGGGTCTTGAGGCATGGAGAGTGTTGGTTGCAAGTTCCTATGCGTTACTTGAATTTTCCAGATTTTGTATCTTTAGATTTTCTGCTAAAACTAGGATGGCTTGCAACTAATTGCTGCTCCTGTTGGCGCTGGTGATGTTTTATGATGTTACATGCTGGAATGAACAACTCTACTTAATTATTTATTGCTTCAACAAAAGTTCGTGCTGATATTGGTGTAAAGCTGAGCCATTCAACTCATATATTCATGTCTTCTTGTAAATGTTTGTTTCATATACTTTGGTAGTGATGATTTTCTTTTACAGCATGTCTATTTTATGATTTCCTGTATTCTTTGTCAATTATATATGCAGTATTTTCTTTATTTACATGATTTTTTTTCTCGTTGCCAAACATTGGTGTTCTTCGTCCCGCTTGCTCTCCTGCGCTGAACCTGGGACCTGCCTGGTTCGGCAACGGTGCTTAATTTTTACACTGTCAGTCAATCGTGTTTAGGAGTCCCATTTCCTTCTCAAATGTTGTGATGAGTAATTGCCATTCAAATTGGCAAAATACACCTTTGTTGCCTGCAGGGGCGACGCTAGGTGGTGGCTCCCGAGTGCCACGGCACCAGGGAAAATGAAAACTGCAGTGTAAATTGTCTTCGGTGGCACCATGGTCTTCGGTGTGCTAGCTTCACCAATGGTTGCCTGTCTGGTCACCATCTCCCCACTCCACCTGCCACGTTAATTATGATGAAGGGTGATGATCAGCCATGGCAGAGATAAGCGCCTTTGGGCAATCAAGGCTGTGCTGGGTATCAAACTGGAAGTCTATCTATCTCTTTTATTGAAGGCTTTTGAAGCCTACTCTGATATTTGTGGCTGTTCTTGAATGGTCATTCTTGACAGATGACTATCTAGGACATCGCACAAAGGTGACTGGTCTATGTGACAATAAGATTGGGATATGGCTTGTACTAGAGCAAAGACAAAGCCGAGATAACCCAAAGCAATTCTGAGATTATGGTCATGCTTTTTTTTCTCTCCTGTTTCTGTATTTTGAGTTATTACTTACTTTTCTGATTTGTCCTGACTTTGTTGCTTTGCTGAATAAGGGAACTCAAAGATCAGTATTCAGCAGGCCAGGGTTTGTAATATATGGGCTGATTATTGATAAAGGTGTGAGATCCTTGTCTTTGATGTGTACTCGTATCTTTTGCTGTTGCTGTGATGACAGAGTTCATATTTTTCAAATTTCCATAGAATGCACTGCTTCCATCCCAAGAATATGAACGCTACCATTCAAATTAAGATAATTCTGTTTTCTTCAAAACATAAATTGAAACCTACTTTAGTGCTTCTTTTTCAATGTTTTGGGGTGCTACGACAAACGGGGTTCTACTTTGATTTGTTGTTTAGATGGACGGTTTACTTTACATGCTGTTGGAATCTGTATGCTGTTTTCTTTACTTACTGGCTAGTAGGGTTAATTTTGAGGCATAACCTCTTGTATTGACCTTTTGAAGTATACTTTTAACGGCTTGGTGAACATGGCATTCATTTCGTTCCCAATTCAACATTTGCTTTCATGTTTTTTTTTTTTGGGGGGGGGGGCACGCCTTAAAACTGTGCTCCGTAAAACATCTGCTTGCATTTGGAAATACAGTTGAAGCATTGGAGGCCTCATTGTTATGTTGCTTTTTTTTTTTGGAGCCAAACTCTCATGTTGCTTTGTGAGACAGGAATGTAATTGTCGCCGCCCATGAATTGGGCCTTTCGACTATAGGCAATTAAACAGTAGACAAAGCGAGCCTAATATGTGCCGTTTCTTTGTTTGGCCTATTTTCTTCTTTCCAGCTGTCACTTTCACTTTGCTATGGTCGACTCGTTCTTTACTGTCTATAAAAAAAAGGGCCTGTACGATAGTACCTCGTATTTGCTCGTTGCCTGCTCCGGTAAATCTTGAGGCAGGTTCAGGAATGGCTTGCGTGCCTGCAAAATGGCTGGTTTCTGTATGCTGAAACGGTTTCGCAAACCCTTACGCTGCATATCACCTGCAAAGCTGATAGAACATTTGACATTTTATGAACATAGACAATACACAGCCTGTTTGTTTGGATGTTTTGCAGCAGGCAGCAGCAGCAGCTACAGTGTTCGCAGTTAGCCGCAGTTAGCCGCAGCTGCAGCCTGCTGAACAGCCTGACAGTTTCTCCTTGTAAACTATAACCGTTGGGAATCATTGTGCTAATACCTACCTACTGCTACGATTCAGGAAGTTAGGCACTAAACTATTCTTCGTTATCCTATTCTGGATGCAGATCGGCTAACTTCAAGTTGGAATCATGTCACTGCAAACGGAGAGCCTGATCTTGCCGTGCTAGCACGATCATGCAGCAAGCATTTGAACTGACGGCGCAACCAAGAACAAGGTCTCGACCCTTGCAGGGAGACAGTGTTTTATGGGTTTTCCATGTTCCTTCATGATTCTGGATAAGGTGCATCTCAACAGAGGCATCCCTCATTTGATCCACTTGCCTGCAATATGCTCTGCAGTATGCAGGCTACAGGTTCACATGATCATGTATTTGACTTATGTACGCCTACAGCCTTTCCTTTTTCTTTTCTGAATGGACACCGGCGTTTCATTGAGATCTACGGCACGCTGTTCTACAGGGCACAATGCTGTTGTGGTGAACACTGCCGTATCTTACAGGATGACTTGTTCAGCAGTGCGTGTCTACTGCATGTTTTGTAGGGCAAAAAGTATCCCAGGCCGCCAGGCGTTTGCCACATTTGGTTTTCCCCAAGGAATTTTCATTCTGTCAGCTCACTGTTCATTCCCGCCTTACCGCCTTGTTTCTCCCTCCCAGGCAACGACGTGCCATGTATCGCCGGTACGGAACACATGCCATGGTACGGCTGCTAAGCACGCACTACAAAGTTGTTTCACGAGACTGTCTCTAGTGAACTGCGCGTGTGTTTGTTTACTCACATCAATCTTGGGAATGTCTCTTGTGAATCTTGGGAATGTCTCTTGCGAACTGGCTGGTACTAGCACGAGCCTCTGTTGCGATTTCAGCTGTGTGTTTGTCCCTGACAACGGTGGCTGCAATATCCATAGCTCCACGCACATGCATCTCTGCAGCACACGGGGCTGTTGTACTCACCGTACTCGACAGCATCTGCCGTCGAAATTTGGAGCTTTGCTCGACTCAGTCTAGAGAGTAGAGGCTGGCCGCAAATTGTTTTGAGCTGGTTTGCTATGTCAGAGTTCAATGCCACAACATGGCCGAATGAAGGAGTCCCAGATCATTTAGAAAGTCAGGGCACATCAGCAAGAAGAATAGACCGGAGTGATACTCTGTTCATGGTGGAATATGTGGAAGAAGAGGAATAGGAAGAATTTTCAAGGGCGAAGTCTAAACCAGCTACAGGTAGTGGCACATGATGCAGTCGGAGAAAAACAACAACCGGGTGGCAGCCTAGTCTTAAATCATTGTCCTTGAGTGTCTCTTTATTTTGCTTTTTCAATTTCACTTGTAATCTTGGGCCAGCTATTTGGCTTTGGTTTGTTTCTGATTTTTAGGTTCTTCTGGCTTTTAGTTTCTTTGCTGGACCAGCCATGGCTGGATCCTCTTAACCCCTTTGTGGACAACTTCTTACTTCTATCTTAATGCAAAGGCAGAGCACCTGCCAATTTCCGTCAAAAAAAAATTTGGAGCTTTGTCTGTCCGAGCGTCGGGCCACTTAAAAACATGATTGGTTTACTTCTTGGACGAGTGTACTATCCTGTCAGAAAAGAAAAAATGGGGCATCTTGCTGTTGATCCGTTCGTGTGTTGTTCTCAACTTTGTCCCCTTTTTGCAGTTGTAGGTCAAAGGTTGGGATCATTGAGACCAGTGGTAGGCCCATGGAGCTCAAGGGTATCAGGACCGCAATCACCGCATGATAGGCGCGCTTGAGCGATTAGCCCCACTGGCCTGTCATCTTCAGAATCTGCCTGTTCCTCCTCCAAGAGTTCAAAGTGTGCGCTTCTTTTTTCCATTAGATGCGTACGTGTGAGCGGTGCCGTCGTCGTTGCAAGTAACTCACCGGATGTTCCAGAGGAGCAAGAGTTTTTGCGATATTGATCGAGCGGACACTGTCCATGCCAAAATCAGTCCGGCAGGCGGCGATAAGGTTCATCCATTTCCAGTCATGGCGATGCTAATGACTCGATCAAATCACACACACACGAACACCACTACACACTGACAGCAGATGTAATCTGCCAACCACCATTGACGTGTGCCGCACTGGTGTTTATCAGATTGGACAGTGGCTAAGAACAGCGGACCCACGACGATTCCATTGTTCCACGAGGTTTGGATTGGATCCAGACTGAAAACGAAACCGATCTCACAAAAATGTCGGTTTCGCCTTGGCTCCTCCTCCCCTTTTTTCCGGGCACTTCTCCGCCGGCAACCACACAGAAGCGTCAACAGGGACATCCACTTCCTTCCTTGCACCCAAACGCATGGTTCATCTCACGCCACTCCAAGAGAAAAGAGAAGGCGCCGTCCCATCTCTCCCCATCGCCGAAGAAAAACTTCCAGAGACCAGCCGCGAGCGTGCGTTACGAACGATGCGGTGCTGCATCCACGCGCCGGTCAAATTGTGCAGCGTCACTTGTGTTGTGTGGTTGACTGTTGTTTGAGTCTCTAGTGGTTGCTTCTTGGGTGTACTCGTGTTGTCCTGATCATTGGTGCAGTGCACAAACAGGCAATTCTTGACCTCCCGACATGAAAATGAGCGCTTCGGGTCGATTTAGTCCTGATCGATCATGGATGCAGTGTCATGTTCTTAGCTTCGAAGTAATAATAATCTACTATAATTGGCATTACTGGAACTTCATTGTTCCAAATTTCCTAAAAATCAAGGCGTACCCATTTTCAAGGTATGCGACGTGGGCAAGAGCTCGACGCGGTCCAAGCTGACAACGACGAAGAAACGTATCGTGCCAAAGCCAATCTGTGCGCGACACCCGGGGAAACCTTCGATCGAATTTCCACGCCTTGCTCGTATCACCACACAGCAGAGCACGCCATCCAACGAAATTAACAACGCGCGGGGCCGCTTCCGTCCTCGCGCAGTCGCACACCTCCGTGCTGCTTCGCCTCCTTCTTAAACCCCGCGAGGAGTGACAGAGAGAAAGGACAACACACACAGAGACGCAGATAGAGGCAGCAATGGCGGCAGCTCCTCTGCTCGCCGTGTTGCCGCTTCTGCTTCTCGCAGCTTTCTTGCCTTCACCAACCGCAGCTGCACACTCCTCCAATTACCCCAAGCCGTTCCCGCCTGTCGCTCCTCTGCACCTGCAGGCTCTCCGGCATCAGCATCATCAGCGAGCACGCAGCTCGCTCGACGCCAAGTACATCGCCGCCGCGGCCAACAGCACGGCGGCGAAGCCGTTCACGAAGCACTTCTTCCCGCAGGAGCTGGACCACTTCACCTTCACGCCCAACTCCTCCATGGTGTTCTACCAGAAGTACCTCGTCAACGACACCTTCTGGCGGCGGCCCGGAGGCAAGCAGCCGGCCGGGCCGGTGTTCGTGTACACCGGCAACGAGGGCGACATCGAGTGGTTCGCCACCAACACGGGCTTCATGTTCGACGTCGCGCCCAAGTTCGGCGCCCTCCTCGTCTTCATCGAGGTACATACGCACACATACGCACGCTGTCACATACTACATACTCATCGATGAACGATGATCGCCATGCTTGATTAATTCGCGAGCACAATCCTCTTGAGAAGAGAGAGCAGTTGACAGGGTCAAAGTCTACATGCTAGCTCACAGCTACCAAGGCTCTGATTAAGCAATAATTAGCCTCGCTTTCTCTGTGAAGAAAGCACACACACGCCACGTAGTTGACAGATGCTTGCAGCAAGCATCGCACATTAAGCTTTCAGCTCATTAACTCACCGCCTCACTCTGGTGATAACCTGATCGCGCCCGCGGGAGAAGTGCAGTGACGATGCACGCTTTTTCCTATTGGTGCAAAAGCATTTGCTAATTCTGGTTAAGCTTTTTGACAACGACATGACATGACGTTTCATCAGCACCGGTTCTACGGGGAGTCGAAGCCGTTCGGGAACGACTCGTACAAGTCGCCGGAGACGCTGGGTTACCTGACGTCGACGCAGGCGCTCGCCGACTTCGCCATCCTCATCACCAGTCTCAAGCAGAACCTCTCCGCCGAGGCCGCCCCCGTCGTCGTCTTTGGTGGATCCTACGGTGGCAGTAAGTCTCTCTATCTCTGTCAGACTGCAGTTGTTCTTACTAGTGACCTGTTATATGGTCCGTGTGACGCGGATAGGAATCTATTAAAATTTAAGCATGATGGATGAGGCTGCAATGTACTTAAAATATGTGGCGTGTGGTGTCCAGGCTTGCTGTTTGATTAGCAGTACGAGCTATATGCTAAACTGATTTTGTTTACGGTTTGTGCCTGTTGTTGTCTGCAGTGTTGGCGTCTTGGTTCAGGCTCAAATACCCCCACGTCGCCATTGGGGCCCTGGCATCTTCCGCGCCGATCCTGCAGTTCGACTACATAACGCCATGGACCAGCTTCTACGATGCCGTCTCACAAGACTACAAGGTATGAAACAACCATAACCACATTATCATACTTTTCTAGAAAACAAAAGACGCTTTGTTTAAAGATCGGAATCTGTTCTCCAGTACGGTTCAGTGACGGCTTAAGATCGAGCTATGTCTGACGACAACTTTTCGTCAAAAATATCTGCGCATGATCCACTGTCATGGACGGCGTACGGCTAATTCAACACCTTAATTTTGCCCTGTCCGGGACAGTACTCTCTATGAACTGATGGTGTCGGCTCTGATTGATGGCACTAATTTCATGTTAGGACACGTCGGTTAGCATGTCTCATCCTGCCCCTATCTTGGACCAATAAGTCTTGCCCGTTGGTTAGATGCACTTGATATCTTCCTCCTTTCAGTCGCTCCTGCACTGTTCATGAACATGCAGCTTGGTTTCTGGGATTCAATGGCACCGGCAAATAATGCAGCCAGATTGGGGTCCTGATCAGTTCATAATTGATAGATCAGCTTTTTAGTCAGCTCGATTGCGATGCTTAACTGAATGGGTTTATTGGAAATGTAATACAATTTCGCTACTTGTGTCCTCGATTTGCTTTAAAATCTGGTGTGGTTTGGCCTTTTGCATTCAATTTTTGGAAACACCTTAACTATAAAACCTGCTATATCTAGTTTTCGAGGTAAGTAAAGAGCAATGCAAACGGCTCTCATGCTGTTTGCCATCTTTGCCTGATGATGCATGGTAGGTTAGTCACTGCCCCAAGCTTCAAAAAGTGTTCCCCCTTTTTCTGAGATGTTGACTGACTGTAACCTGCAACTGATTTTGCAGTCTGAGAGCTTAAACTGCTTCAATGTCATCAAGGCGACCTGGGATGTGCTGGTCGAGAGGGGCTCCAATGACACAGGGCTTCTGGAGCTCAGCAAAATGTTCAGAGCCTGCAAGTAAGTTTGCACACAAACTAGCATTTCAGGAAAGGAAACTAAAATTGTTGGTCAGACTCCTGTTATGTGAAGTGCAAGTAAATCAAAGCACTAGTCAAAGCTTGTAGGCAATAAATGAAAGATGACTTGCAGGCCTAAGCGTGTACAAAAATCTAAATGGAGGACATGTAAACAAAACAAAAGGTCAAAACATTTTGTCTTTTTATCTCGTCATAGCTAGCTGTACCGGCATCGTTGGATACATAATATGAAAGACATGTTGATCTTATCTTGACAAGGTCTGCTCAACTCAAAGAACTTGTGAGCACCAGTGATGCATAGTACATCTGCTACAACGTCGTGCATTGATCTTTCACTCGATTTACAGGACTGTAAAATCAGTGTATTCGTTCCAAAACTGGCTATGGACAGCATTCACTTACACGGCCATGGTGGACTATCCAACCCCTGCGAATTTCCTGGAGAATCTTCCTGCCTACCCTGTCAAGGAGGTAGCCAATTTTAACAACTTTCACTCACATTTCAGGCAGAATGATCACAGCAACAAGTGTTTCAGAAGTACTAGTAAATTGAACCCTGCACTAATGAACGAGCAAATTTTTTTTGAAACGTCTGTAGATGTGCAAGATCATCGACAGGTTCCCTGCAAGCGCAGATATTGTGGACAAGGCTTTCACAGCAGCGAGCCTGTACTACAATTACACAGGAAGCGAGACATGCTTCCAGCTAGAGGACGAAGATGACCCTCATGGCCTCAGTGGCTGGCAATGGCAGGTAAATAGCCTGAAACTCAAGTACTACAATATTTTTAGTGAGGAAACTGAGATGTGTTATGTATTTTTATTTTTTTTGAAAGACCCGGGGCTTCCCCGGCATATGTAAATAAGCAAGGCAGAAAAGGCTGTGAACACCAAAACAATTCAACGTGCACTTGAGTGTTATGTATTATATTTGCTGAAATACTGAAACAAATTATATGCAGGCTTGCACAGAGATGATCATGCCGATGTCGATCTCCAACCAGAGCATGTTCCCACCATCCGAATTTGATTACAACGACCGGTCTGATGACTGTTTTGTGACCTGGGGTGTTCGGCCGAGGCCGCATTGGATTACTACTGAATATGGTGGCTATGTAAGTGTGTTTTCAGACTTTCAATTTTTTTCAGGTAACAACTGCCGATGGTGTTTTTCAATTCCTCATGTGGTGCTCAATTGGAAAAATTTTCTGTAGAAAATTGATAAGGTGCTCAAGAGGTTTGGTAGCAACATCATCTTCTCCAATGGAATGCGAGATCCATGGAGTCGAGGCGGGTAGGCGTATCTGACAATTTCTCTTCAGTCTCTGATCATTCCTTGTTATAGTTTCAGTTCAGACGTCATTTTTGTAGTATGGCATAATGGTTTTCCATATCTGCAATCAGGGTGCTCAAGAACATCTCATCCAACATAATTGCCCTTGTCACAGAGAAAGGTTAGAGAGAAACTGCAAATTTTTTTTGGAAAAATCATTCCAATATTTTTGAGATTTACTGAAGCCAGTTACTTCTTATGATGATCAGGGGCTCATCATTTGGACTTTAGATCTGAAACAAAGGATGATCCGGAATGGGTTATAGAACAAAGAAGGCAAGAAGTTCAAATCATTCAAGGATGGATAGATCAGTATCATCAGGACATGGCAGAAATGTCTTCGTGAGAAGGTGCCATTGCTGTCCCAGGCATGGAAAACCGTTGTTTGGATCCATTCAGAAAATAAAAGAAAGGAAGGGCCATTTCTCCTTACATAGGATGATATAAATAGTGAAAAGTCAATAACTTAACACTGTGAGCAACAAAAACTGTAAATTTCAAACAGTACATGAATCGTGAACCTTCATGCTCAGATTTTTGTTTTTGAAACTGCATAGCTTCATCTGTTTGTCTCCCATTCCATGGTGCTACATCAGCCTTCGTTTTTAAACCAGAGCTATCTGTTCAATTGCCAAAGAAACAGGTTTCCCAAAAAAAAAAAATGCCAAAGAATGCAGGTAGCTGTTTCTGAAAGGTTTCAACATTGCAGGTTGAAAAAAAGAGGATCAAATACAACATTTCAGGTAGTTAAAAAAAATGCATACCATTTAATTATCCAACACATACACAGAAACTGGTTTAGTCTGAGATAACTTTGATTAGAATCCAACTAAACAAGACCCCTAAGAGGGCCTATCTGGTGTTGAAAAGTAAAATAGTCACCCGAATCTCGAGTCGAAGGGGACACAGAACTAGGTGGCTGGGTGGCAGCCTGGCAGGGGTACACATCCGCACCTCTACCATAATTGCCACTAAGATACAGTTGATACAAAAGGGAACTCCACATGCTCACACTAGATGACCATGGGCAGAAGCCACTGAAGATGACCTGCTCCTAGCTAGCCTACCACAAATAGCACAATTTTGCACATACAACATGCAATATGCTTGGACCGATTAGCAGCTGGGCTGCATGGATACAGAACCATCTTTATCACCCTGTAGATGTCACGGCGCGAACTCGCAGTCCCCATCAATGAAAGCATCACTGTTTTCAAAGACATCCTACAGTGAGAAATGAATTTTGAGTTAGATAAAGCTTAACTAATACTCAGACAAATTTATACGTGAAGAATGCAAACAGAAATAATTTCCAAATAAGCCAATACCTTTTTTTTGGCGGGACAAATAAGCCAATACTTGGCTGTTTCTTATGTTCAAGATCATGCATGGAGTCACATGATGCATCAATCAATTTCATGTAATGCTAACTAGTAGCAGTTAAATTGCACTTGCGTAAATCCATTATACTAATTTATATTTTACTATCCATGCAAAATATGGCAAACTGAACATGATGAGATAATCAAAATGACAAAGCGAAACGAATGAGAAAGGATCTTACCTGATTGAGACAGTCACTGAAAAAGTCATCCAAGTCATCACCGAGTCCATTCTGTCCTGAGCTTGTACCAATAACAGATTCATTGTTGTAATTCAGTTGATCTGCAGCAGCTTGATGATCATGAAGACTGCTACTTCCATCCCCACCATTCAGCATCTGGCTCTCCATGACATCTCTGTACATCTGAATGCCGGGAAGATCAGATATGACGCTTGAAGCACCACCTGGGGCAGAGTTATAATTTGGTATCACAGTAGAGTTTGTATTGCTCCCAATGTTGAATGGTGCCACCTGTTCAGTGAAACCTGCCACTGGAGTTGTCCTCGTGAGTGCTGCCATTTGGTTCTGAAATTCGGAGTTTTGGCCAGACGAGGAAGCTGCAAGCCTTGAAAATCGGTTGATCTTACGCCTGTTCCCATCTGAGAGATCTGGATCAGACATACATAAGCTTGCATAGGATCTATAAGGATAATAAGTTGCTTCCATGTTCGCCGCCAATGGTGGGCTGCCATTTAGGATGTTTGCAGGTGAATCGCTTGAGGTACCAGAAGGGAAACCTTTGCTTGTATTGAATGTCATGCTATTTGAGATATTGGCAAATGAGCTTCCAGAAGGGCTAGAAGAGAAGCATATGTTGGTGTTGGAGTTGCCAACAGAGGTGAAATTGCTCACACCATGCTGTGATCCAGGTACAGCAATCTGGGACAGGTTGCCACCATAACCAACTGAACTGACTGAGTTTCTCTGGTTCATGAGCTGAACTGACTGAGTGTGCAGCATGCTGTGCGTTCCAAACGCGGCTGAAGAGTTCGTCCTTGCAAGGGGATTGCTTGAGCTTGAAGAGCCAGCAAAGGTATCCAGTCCAGCGGTGTTGATGAAGTTCCCTTCACTCCACACAGTTTCATCAATAAATGGATTACGGCTTCTGAATGTGCCGGTGCTGATCTTTTTCAGGTACAGCCGATACTTCTGAAAACACAATACAAGGACGTTCGGTTAGTAGGAAATATTAAATGAAAGGTATCTTTAATCATGGGAATTGAACAATACACAGAGGGGGAACCAAATAGAATGTGTCACGTGGTTTAAGTAACTCCAAAAAAAGTTCTTCATAAATTACTAGTATATACACACTTTTCTTGGCTGATGACGACTGGCATACATATATATATATATATATATATATATATATATATATATGAAGTATATATTTATATATTAAGGAAGATTTCTTTTCCCCAGAGATATTAACGAGACTAGAGTTAAAGACGCAACACCCATTCCGTGTGCATTGTGCACCCCATCAGGTGGATAAACAACAGTAACAAACTAATTACGCCCTACTCCATCTTAAGATATAAGGTTTCTAGGTTGGTTAAAGTCACAGATTTTTAACTTTGAAACAATATATATAGAAAATAAACTATTTCAAACAAAAAGAGTTACTATATTGGTTTCATAGTGAATCTAATAGTTTTTCTTTTTTTGCTTTATCAATCTTACAAAAGTTTGACTTTGACTAGAAACCGTTATGTTTTGAGGCAAAGGAAATAAGTTCTACATTATCGGTACATGAGACCGCTGTTATTTTTACAATGAATATGGTTTAAGACTGAAGGTTTGTCGTTTTTCTTATCTGCTGTCCTAAACATACATGCCTAGGAATTTTTGCCAAGGAAAAGTCCTAATGCAGATTTCACATTGATACTTGATAATAGGGATGCACACATTGTGCCATCTCACACACTAACAAACAAAAGCATGCATCAAGTTTATGCTATTAACTCGGGTAACTACAACAGGGTATATTAATTAAAAACGAACCTGCAAATGGCTTGCGACATGCTCTCTTCTGAGCCCCTCCACATTCATCATTTCTACAATTTTCTTTGGAACAGCCTCTGCATTTGCATAAAAAATAACTGTTATGAGAAACTAATTCAACATAGTTAAGCAATATTTTCATAATCAAGCTATGAATTCAAAATAATTTCCCTTTGCCAGTGCTAAAATTCCTCAATCCTGATATGTCGTCTATGTGTCTATGACTATGGGCCCTGACCCAAAATGTTTATAAACATGTGGTTGTGAGTGACCCATTTGGGATTGAGGATATTTACAATGGCAAACATAATTCTTTTTCCCTAAAATGTGAACTCTTACTATCAATGCCAAGCCGATGGACAACTTCCACGAACAAACGGTGTAGTTGACCAGACCATTGGATCCTTTGCCTCTTTGCCTGTTTATCCTCTCTTGTACCATCTTCCGTCTTTTTCTTCCTAGAACTCTTGCTGGTGTGGTTTGCAACATTCTCATCATCACTATCCCCAGATTGTGACTGATGATTACCATCATCACTATAACTATTGATAGAGTTACTTGGATCATCCATATTATTCTTCACCACATGTATCCATAAGTTCTTAAGTTGTTCCAAGAGAACTGGCTTCACCAAATAGTTACGAGCTCCATGTTTTATACCCTTCATCATGGTCTCCAATGTGTCATTTGCGGATAGCACTGCATGCCATAAGAAAAGTTATGCAATGAAAAACCAAAAGATCGATAAATACATTATTTAATTTATGCATTCCTCCATTTTATTTATTAGAATAATTAGGTGACATGCATGTCTTTTTTTAAAAAAAAAATCATGCATTCCTCTTTTTTTTAATCTTTTGTAGGCTTTAAACATGTTGTTTATCCATTTAATTATAAATGTGCTACAAAATGAAACATCATAATTTGTGATGAATTTGTATTTCAAAGCACTAAAGTCGAGGAACTTTAAAAATTAACAGAAGATGTTAGTGTTTACCACATGGTTAGTAAAGTTTATGATAATGTTTATCAACAAGCGATTAATGAATGAAATACAAAGGTAACAAGATTCATTAGCTAGCTTAATTGCATATAGCACTTATGAACTAGTATTTAGTAATCTGAAAAGCCACACATCAACTGTTATGAACAAATAGTTATGCCCATTGTGTAATCTTACTTATGAACAAATAGTTATGGATCTTGGAACTACAAACGATAGATTTTTTTTTTTGTGAATGAACAATCTGAGAATTCGATAGCTCTTTTTAAAGTACCTAATATTTACACAAAAAAACTACAAAAGGACAAAATGGTAACATATTACATACGAACAAACTGGGTATTTAGCTCAGTTGTACCTTGAGGTTATGAGCAAACAATAGCTTATAAAAATAGAGAAAGATATAATTCAGTTAGCTTGATTGCAACAAAATACATGTACTACGAGAGCAAATCTTAATACTGCCTAGAAGCCTATCAATTTTCAAATCAAACATTAGATATACTATTACTCCAACTGCTAGTATTAATGGTCTACTCCTGCTGCTACAGCATGGGTGAAGGTAGGATAAATCATCGCCGATGTCATTGTGATGATGGATCACTAGGGTCTTTGTTGGGAATTAAAAGAAAAGCACACTGATTTATGAAAAGACGCAACAGGCCAGCGTGCGACTCGTCGCAGTGGCTGCCACATGTTCACCATGGGCTGGTCAGAAAAACAACTTTCCTTTCTCACCCAATCTCTCGATGCCACGTGTCCGTCTCAATTCCTGACGATACTAATCTAAAACGGATTTGAAGATTTTAAAATGTCATATCTTTCTCATATGGCATCCGTTCCAGTTCGTGGTAGGCGAACGAAACTAGATCCCACTTGAGTTTGAGTAATTAAAGCATGTGCATTTTCTCCTCTTCGCGTTGGCCTGCCTCACGACAAAAGCCTCATAGGCCACATGGGATGCATTTAAAGGTCGCACACTCTTGCTTTGGAGCGACATGTTGCTTTTTAGAGTTTCCGTTACCAAAAATTCTTGTTTTGGAGCGACATGTCGCTTTTTAAAGTTTCCGTTACCAAAAATTCTTGCTTTGGAGCGACATGACGCTTTTAGAGTTTCCGTTACCGAAAATTCTTGCTTTGGAGTGACATGTCGTTTGTTAGAGTTTCCGTTACCGAAATTCATCGGGGTCGGGCGACCCCGACCACTTAACGTAGCTTCGCCTCTGAGCATCAGCATCAGCAGTAGTAGTCGGTGGTGCTGGTGTCTACTCTGAGGATTGCTTAATGCAAGTGGCATAAGAAGGACGGTATGCATGTGAACAAAATGGTAAGTGGGCTTTAGCAAGAGCTCAAGTATATTACTGATGACTGGGATATCCATCTCGAGGCTGATGAGCTCAAGGAGTTTGAATCCATCCATGCCCGGCATATGAACGTCAGTGATCACTAGGTCGAATTGGTCTTCTGCATCTCTCCTCGCCCGGAGCATCTCCAAAGCCGTCTCGGCGTGCATCACAGTTGTCACTGCATCCCACAACAAAGAAATTCAAGTAAAGAAAAATCACCTAAAAAATTTCAAGATCTGGGGCTCTATCACAATATAATCGAAGAAATAGACATGGATATATAAAAGCTAGAACACTCACCGTTGTATTTACAATGTCGTAGCTGTTTTGCTATCAACATAAGGGAGACTCGATCATCGTCGACCGCAAGCACATGCAATTTTGCCCGGAATCCTTCCACGTCCATCCCTCCTCCTATGAAAACTGAACACAATAAACAACACGAAATCAACCCCGGATCAATATAAAGCCCCACGGAAGTCCAAGAAAACTAACACTCTAAAAGGACTTCAGCTTTCTTAATGCTGATAAGGCTTCCTAGGAAGAACCTCTCGGAACAACACGAGCAATTCGAAGGAGGAAGTAATGTGTTTGATGTGAGGGGAGGGGATCGGAAGGGAGGAGGGGGATATATTATTATTTTTTTAGAGAGAAAAGGAGGAGGATAGCAGCGGACCAGGGGAGAAGGGTGCCTGACTCCATGCGACTGCAAAGATGGAATGTTCATTAATTCTTGCAGCTGTGCTTTCATCACCAGAGGCTGGATTTGCTCGTCGCTAGTGAATAGGTCTCATTTCAGTTTCGAGTTGGAAACCACTAAGAGAAGCCCATGGTTTTCCATCTTTTTGCTGATTTGTTTCAATCGAAATCCAGACGGGTTTGGTTTTCCTTCACACGGATTCCCATCGAGCCTTGCGTTGCTGTTCGTTTCACACCTTTTGAACAAATGTATGAGAATAATCATATTGTAAGCCATGAATTCATTTGCTCAATGTATAAGGTACTGGAGTTTCCATATCCACAAGGTGGAATGAGGTAGTCCTTACTCTCTTTTCTGGAAAATCATATATTGCTGTGTGGAGGCAACATAATGATTATCGTATTGGTGCATTGGTGTAGGCAACAGTAAGAAACTAAGAATATCCAGGTAGTCCTTACTCATTAACCTCTTTCTATAAAATCAGTGTACTGTATCTCATTGCTGGAGTGGAGTCAGCGTAATGATTACCATATCAGCTTGTTGGCACGTCGTATCGGAATGGTAGTAATATACTTCTAGCCTTTACCGTGTTCTTTCAAAAAATTAAGCTACTCCTATTTGAAATGTATGTCATTTTAAGAACTATGCTAGTCAAACATGTTTTCAAGAAAAAAAAATGCTAGTCGAACATTTAAAACAATGACCATCGATATTTTATTAATATTATGGATTGAGAATATAAATTGATACAGATATCATTTTTTATATGCACTAGTTTACTTTGATATACATCGCTAATCAAAGTTTCATATTGGAGTACGTGTCAATGTTCTAAACGCCATATATTTGAAATAAAAGGGAGTACCGCTTTAGCTGAATTATAGGTAATGGTGTGAACATGCTTGGTGCCCAAAAAATGTCATCGCCAAACAGATGGGATATTCGAACTAATGGCGTGGAGTCATCAACTATTGTATCATACAACTCAGAGAATCATTCCATTGGAATACAGCGCGATACCGGTGCAAAAGAAGGACACATGAATTCTTACCATCTCTCTTTTTTTTTTGCGGTGGAATTCTTACCATCTCTAGTATGAACCAATTTAGGGATTATCGCAACAAGGTGCCTCACATTTACTGAAGATGAATTTTTGAAGAAGTTGTCTGGAGCGTAGCTCTTCACGATGAAAACTCATTTTTCCGCTTTATTTTCAGCAACCCGTGTATCTTATTGGAGTTTGGTCTCTCAATCCCTAGGATGGCGCACACATGTCACAAGGTAGTAGACAATATTCAAAGCCTTGCTTTGACCACTATTTAGGCTGAAATAATTTATAAATTCCAATAAAGTTATACTACTGAAGTTAATCTAAACATACATTATTTTTCATGTTTCCAATCCGAATAATGAATTGTGCAGTCAACAAAGATGGCATCACATTCACTTTGAGACTGAAAGCGAGGGCACCGAAAGATAAAACCCCCAGGTTGTGGCTTACAAAGACACAGGCTCAAGTGCCTCTTCTCTTCGCACAAATTTGTTACCAAGTATTGCCTACAACAAACCTCATTTCGAAACAATGCCGCTTCTTGAAATGCGGAAGCAGAAGCCTGTAGACTGGGACTGGCGATCCTAAGCAACATGCAAGGTGTGGACCTAGTTCTTGAAACTGACTCTTAAGTCTTTGGTTGATTTGTGGACATCGAAAAATAATGACCACTCTGAGATCACGTCGATCCTCACTGACATCCAAGAGCTTAGTGATAACTTCTCTTCGTTTTTGTTTAAATTTGTTAAATGTCATCTTTGTGCCCAGTACGGAGCGTAACATAAGGCTAGTTTCATTTGGGAGGATACACCTCTGAACTTTCTGTTGCAATGCCTGCAGCATGACTGTATCCCTATGGTTAATGAAGAGAAGTGCTCTTGATCTTAAAGGGGGAAACAAAAAGTGTCGCTTCTCTTCGCATAAATTTGGAAACAAGTATTGCCTACATCAAACCTCATTTTGGAACAATGCAGCACTGTTCATACAAAGGTAGTTAACGCTCGACTGCAATGAATTGGGGGCCTTGATATTCGAAAAGGAAATACATTGGAAGATACACAAAATTACAAATTGGTGAACTGATATAGAATGATATTCTTTTAAGACCAAAATGATCTCATTCTGCTTTCCTGTTCACTTTGAGGTAAGGCAGTGCACCGGTCACGTTATCATAGTCACTCTTGTTAACTTGGACCTGCAAGAAATATAGCAGAGTTCTATTAAATGGCATGTAAACCGGGCCTGAAGTAAAAAATGGCAATTTCAGAGTTGCAGTGAAATTGGGTTAGCTTTATGAACGAAGACTGATCTCTGGTAAAATAAGAAAAAGATAAAGAAAAGGAGAGACTGAGAGAAAGTTTGGGTTTACTCTGCTAAATAACCTAAGATGGGTACCCAAGTATGCATGAGGCAGCAAGGCAAAGTGTTAGGATCTGAGGGTGAAGGATTGGGATAACTGAACTTAAGTTGCAAAAACTGCATCTATACAAAATGAGTACCTAAGAAAGCAAGCACATACTTGCAGACTAAAATTCATAGTTCAGATAGTGGTGGAAAATCATGAACTCATGGGGATGACGCCACCATAATCTGTAGCAACCTTAGTTCTAAGACTACTACTCACATGCTTGATTCATTCGTGTATTACTATCAGCATATGAAAATGGGAACACAGTAGCACACCAACCACGGGCTATTAAGATGTTTGATGCAAATGCACATTACCATTACAATCGGAATTGGAAATAACAAGCACACAACTATCGCAGGCGCTACTCTCAGAATGGATTGGCTAGCCCGTTGATGCTGGAGTAAATCAGGTAGTCATAGATTATTATACAGGATCACCTCTTCAACCTTCTACTTATGTAGTCATGTCCTTCTAAATTATACACAAACACTGAAAATACGGTATGTTTCCTATTCAATAATTCCAATTTTCCGTTGCTAAGTTGGCACATGTGCGTGAAAAAAATTGCAATTTTCAATAACCACATGTTATAAGACCCAACGATAATAGTTCATGGGCTTTGAGACAATCAATTGTAGGCAGGAGCTTCCCAAGCAATTGTTTGGCCTCTAGCAAATATTACATGTGACTCGGCCAACTAAGGAAAAACTTAGCATAGAGCCTACTTCATGCAATGGTGAGATGATGGAGCACTCCAAACTATGATTTTGTTCCATATTTGCATCTTCCAATAGCACAAACACAACATTAACAAGAGTTTCAAACCAATTATCCTACGTGTGCACGCAGTTCTTATCAGAATTAATGGCCACGCATTCTCATTTTAGAGGTAAACGACGTGTAAAGTTAAGCAAGCACAAATTTCGCCAAAAACATGAAAGAAACTGTAGTGCTTGAGAAAAAAAAAAGTTCAGCAGCACCACAATATCACAGAAGCGTACCATCTTGGAGAGCCTCTTTTTGCGCTTGGTGTTCTTCTTCCCGAGCAAGTGCTGCTTCCCAGCGCACCTCCGCACAATCTTTCCCCGCCCAGTCACACGGAACCGCTTCGCCGACGCCTTCGCAGCCGAAATGGGAGGAACCAAAACCAAATCAAAATAGACAGCAAACAACACAAACCAAGTGACTCACATGAGACAGGGATCTAGCGAGAGAGCAATCTAACCTTGTGGGTCTTCATCTTGTACCCCTTCTTCCCTGCCGCGACGACAGCGATGGGCCTGGAGGTGGCCGGCTTCCGCGCGAGCGGCGACGCCGCGGCGGGAGTGCTGACAGCCAGCGGCGCTCCGAAGAAGGATTTTGCGGGGAAGGCGAGGTTAGCGGCCGGTTGGGCCTTGGCTCCGGCGGAGACGGCCGCGGGCGGCGCGGCGCGCGGGAGCGAGAGGCGCGCGAGGGAGAGGGACATCGCCATGGCTTCGTCTGTGTCTCAGTTCCTCACTTCCGCTTGGCTTGCGGATTAGATAGGCTGAGGATGGCGAGGATAGCGAGCCAGCTGGGCTTGTGGATGTGAGCGGGCCACGTGGGCCATTTGCCAAACACAACGGCTGGCCCACAACCTTGAATCGTTAAGCCCGGTTGATCCGCAAGTGCTGTCCTGGGCCGTTCTCATCATGGGTCCCGACATATTTGTCTCGCTGGGCCTGGCTACATTTGCCGTTCTACAAGGAACTGTGCGGTGCTCCAGCTCGCGAGTAATTTTTACATTTTGGCCTTTTTTGAAAAAGTTTTTTACAAATGGACCTCTGAAGAAAATATGTTCAAGAATGGACCCTTTTCTGAGCACCGTGTTATTTGGCGCTCAGGTCTAACATCTGGGCGCCGAACATATTGACGCTCACCTCTGCCATGTCAGCTGGCCGGCACACGACCGTTTTGGTGACCTGGCAGAGGGTGAGCGCCAGATCCTTTGACGCCCAGGGGGTGAGCGCCGCATCCTTTGGCGCCCACCCCCGGGCACAAAACGGCCCGCGGGTTTTCTTTCTTCCTTCCTCTCTTCTCTCTTCCCTCACTCTCTGAAGAACAGAGGCCGGGCGCCTCTCTCTCTCTCCCCCATTCCATCCCCTCCTCCAAATCCCGCAGTTTAGCATGCTTTGAGGCCAAATCTTTCGGAGAAATCGGTTCCCCAAGGTAATCTCTTCCGCCTCCTTGAATTTCATCCAATAGAAATGCTTGTATCTCTCCAATTTCGTGTAACCCTAACCTAGGGTTTGAGGATGAAATTGGCCAATTTGATTGGTTTCTTTGTTAGATTTGTAATTGTAAGCGTAATGTGGTTGATATGTTGATGTTTGGATGCTCCGGTTGTAGTTGGTTTCATTGGTAGCAATGAATTCTTAGTAGGCATGTTAATGACATAGGCTAGTATGGTTGAATTAGTGAAAAATGTAGGTTTCTTGGTGCTTGTTTGTTGATTTTAGGGTTTAGGGTGATAGGAGGTAGTTGTAAATGAATAGGATGTGTTGTGCATTAGAAAAATTGGTAGGGCATTGTTTTTGTTTAATTTGATATGAAGAATGCTAAATTGAGAAATATCTTTTTTTTATTGAAATGGATGTAGATGGCTAAATGTGTGAGAGTGCACCACGGTGGTTCAATTGTGAGGACTGAGGATGGTAGTGTTGATTTTGTTGGCATGAAAGAGGATGTGTTTCTTTTTGTTGAGACCCCAACTTTATGTATTGTTGCATCTCGAGTGAGGCAACGTTTGGGATGGATTGAGGAGGGTGTTAAGTTGGATTTTGAAGGAAGAATTGATGTGGGTTCGTCGAATGGGCCACGCATGAAGATAATGGCTCCAGTGGGTAGTGAGGAGGAATGGCAAGCATATGTTGAGATTGTTATGAATTCAGAAGTTCGAGCTTTAGATTTGGTGGTTCGGAAGGTAGTGGTGGATGGAGGCGTAGGTATTGGTTGTTCGAATGAAGTAGAAATTGACCTAACCCAGCCATCACAAGCAAGTGTGCATGATGGTTTGGCACGGAATTCTGCAGCAACCGTAGTGATGACTGATTCGGTTGGAGACCAAATGCCTGAGATCGTCCCGAATTGTGGTGATGATCGTAGGGATGAAACTCTGTCGGACATTGAAACGGTCCCTCAAGTGGCATCTAATGAAGTTAACTATGGTGTTGCTACCGATCTGGTTGATGTGCCGGTTTTTGGAGATAATACAAATTATGAGGAGGATAGAGCGGAGGATTCAGATGATGATCGCCCTATCGGTGAATTGTCTGAATGGGAGAAGGAAATGTTGAGGCAAGTGATTACGGACCGTGATCCATTGGTGCCTGATTGTCGTGATTAGAGCCAGGGTCATAGAGCTGTTGCTGATGGAGAGGAGACCGAGAATGTTGTGCCACGGGTAGAATCAGTTGAAATAATTCAGAAGGGTATTATCTTTCAGGATATGGAGTCAATGAAGATGTGGTTGAATGACTACTCAGTGTTGCACTGCCGTCCTCATAGTGTGAAGCATTCTCACAAGCAGCGACGGTTTATTGTTGTGTGCAAACGTGGCTGCCCTTGGACAGTACGCGCTCGGACGACTCGTGATGATAAGTGGAGGATTATAAGTGTGGTGCAGCCTCACACTTGTGGTTCTGACAACCCGGATGACAGCCACCCACAGCTGAGCTCCAAATTTATTGCTCAGAGACTTATCAATATCATAAAGCATGCTCCAACGATGCCAGTGGCTTCCCTGATTGAGATGGTCCGTTTGAAATGGAGGTACCGTATTAAATACGGGAAAGCTTGGCGGGCAAAGCAACGCGCTTTGAAGATATGCTACGGTGATTGGGCAGAAGCATACGAGCGCCTGCCTGCAATGTTGCATGCCATGAAAGTCAAAAACCCGGGCATGCATTTTGAGTATATCCCTAAGCCCCAACTAAGGACATCGGATGGAAAGGAGATTTTCTTCCGAGCATATTGGTCTTTTGGCCAAAGCGTTGAGGCATTCAAACATTGTCTGCCTATGATTTCTATTGATGGCACGTTCTTGACTGGTAAATATCAGGGCACCATGCTTATTGCCATCGCTATGGATGCTAACCGGCAGCTTGTTCCTTTGGCATTCGCAATTGTTGAGAAAGAAACAACCTCAAGCTGGGGATGGTTCCTGAAAATTGTTAGGAAAGTGGTTGTTGGTCCCGGGCGTGACATTTGTGTCATCTCCGATAGACATGCTGGAATACTTAATGCGGTGCAAGAGGAATTGCCGGGGTATGGTCGTGTACATCATCGATGGTGTACACGGCATCTAGCCCAGAATTTGCCAAGGATTGATCATATAAAAGCCAACTTCAAAGCCTTTGAGGACGTTTGCCGGCAAACTGAACGTGGCATTTTCAAAGAGCGCTTTGATGCATTGAAGACAAGGACCACTGACGCAGGAAGGCAATTCCTAGATGGTATATACGAACAAAGGGAGAAGTGGTCGCTTGCATATAATGTCGGTGGTGCGCGATGCGGATTCATGACTAGCAACATGGCTGAAATGTACAACAGTTTGTTGTGGGGCGTTCGGGCGTTGCCGCTGGCTGCTATTGCATCGTTCACATTTTACAAAACAACGGAGTGGTTTGTTTCTCGGTTCAAGGAGGCGAATGTTATTTTGGGGATGAGGGAGAAATGGGCACCTAGATTGACAGTAGAGGTTGCCAAGTCTTTGAATCGAGCTAGTGACATGAAGGCCACATGCTTTGATTTTGACACGTGTAATTATGAAGTAATGGAAGGTGGTGGAACCACCGCCGGCGGTGAACATCGTGGTGCTCGAAAGTTCAAGGTGGTGATCACAAGAACATGTAACTCAAACAGAAACACCTGCAAATGAGCTCATCAAGGAACACGGGAGTTGGAGTTCCTGCATGGACTGACCGTCCACTATGCAAGTGCGGTCATCGAGCGAAGATTGGAACATCGTCAAAGAAGGCTACGCGTGGGATGAGGTTGTTTGAGTGTCCTGATTTGGACTATGATTTCATGGTAATCTCGAATTTCACACACTACCACCTTTTTGACGAACAATGTATTACTCATTTCTCAATCAACGACTTCGATTCATACAGAGTTGTGACTTCAAGCAATGGATTGATACAGAGAAACCACCAAAGAAACAGTGTTCCACCCACAGAAGAAGAAACAAAATCCGATTACCTCATGAGGATGGGGGACCATGAAAGGCAGCAACAAGGACGTCAACAACAACCAAACATACATCTCCCCCAACCTACTAGGGAGCAACTAAGGGAGCAACGTATCAAGGCACAAATGGATGAACATCGCCGACGTCAAGAAGAAGCGCGCGAGCGTGCAAGAGAAGCAATCCGAAAGAGGCGTGAGGAAGCTCATCAAAAGCACGCACAACGTGTTGCTGAATGGCGTGACGAAGCTCGACGGGCACGAGATGGTCCTCAGTAGAAATTGTAGTGACATCCATGTTTCAATAATTTCCCCTTACCTATGTCCATTGCTATCTTTGTTGTCTTGCCAATGTTGTCCATTATTGTGTCTTGGAAATTCAATGTAGCATACATGTGTCCCAGTGACCGGTCATTTCACCACCAATAAATCACTGCACTCCATTCAATGACCACGCATGCGCGAACAGTGTCACCAATGCATGCATGACTGCGCATGCATGCCACAAAGCATGCATGAATGCCACACAGCATGCATACTCTCTCTTTTTCAGACGTGCAGCTTTGGACTTAGTGCTTCTCCCTTTCGTTAAATAGAGCCACTTCACTCGTGAATGCAACACACTGAGCAACGCATCCATGGCTAACAGAGGGGGAGGGAGAGGAGGAAAGAGAGGAGGAAGAGCGGGGAGTTCTTCAGCACCGGAAGAGTGGGTTTGGGATGGAGAGCACGGACCGTTCACATATGATCCACCTATTCAACAGTTTCCTCTAGAGTCGAAAGATGATTTTGACTATGTTACCAATCCAATTAGACGGTACGACAACAGAAAGTTCAAATAGCCAAAATGCGGTCATGGCCTGGATTGCGTCGTCCAAATGTTCGACGGCCAATGCGATGGAGGTCGGCGCTTCTTCAGATGCCCAAATGGACAAGTGAGTTTAAATTCTTACTTGTTTCTCATTCTCCTTTGAGTATCATCTTTAAGCTTCCTCATCTTTATTCAACATTTGCACACTTTTTTTTTACAGAATAACGAGGACCAAGACAATTGTGGCTTCACGCTGTGGGTGGATCCTAAGCCTATCAGCACAACCGTTGAATACATTAGCTACCTGCAAAACCGCATCTTCGACCTACAGCAAGAACTTGAGACGGCAACTCCACGTCAAAGCCAAGAGCTCGTGATTGGCACTGCTGGCCCCGACACCTATTGCCTTGATCCGTACTGCCAATGTCCGCACTACAAGTCAGGCCCAACCAACCCACCACCACAAGCTCCACCACCACCACCACCACCTTACTACGGTGGTGGTGGGTACAATAACTATGGCTACTCTCAGTCTGGCGGAGAGTCAAACTACAGTCCATGGGACTAGATTTTCTACCAAAACCTGGCTAAATGTTACATTCTCGTCATTCAAGTGTTGCATTTTTCAATTCCCTAAAAGCATGTCAGGATTAGTACGGTGCACATATAGGTTAGTTATCATGTGTACCGAACATGCCATTGCAATTTATGTACGTATGTAATTTCATTTCACTGCAATTAAGCCAATGAAGCCGGGTTCTACATCTTTACCATTGCAATATAGCTAGCAAAGTACTACAATTACACAAATACTTAGTTCAAACCAACGGTTCCACATCATAGTCCACAACATACAAGAAGGCCTTTTCTTGCTGTTCTTGCGACTGGTGGGGAGTGACGAAAGGAGAGGAAGAGGAGAAAGAAAGAAATAAAGGACTTTGAGGTAAGCGTCAAATGGTGCGGCACTCACAGGCTGGGCGCCGTACGTTCCAGCGCTCACCCCCTGCCAGGTCAGCAGCACGGGCGCGTGCCCGCCAGCTGACGTGGCTGGAGTGAGCGCCATTTTATACGGCGCCCAACTATTCAACCTGAGCGCCAAATGTGACGGCGCTCAGAAGAGGGTCCATTTCTGGACATGTTTTCTCCAGGGGTCTATTTGTGAAAAACTTTTTCAAAAAAGACTAAAATGTAAAAATTATACCCAGCTCGCTCCATGCACCTATACAATCCTGTGGAGACTAGCTAAGCTTTCTCTCCCTACTGCTGATCTCCTACACCATCGTAACATGAAAACTCAGAGTTTGTGTGCACTGTGTGGATCCCTGGACTCGTGGAGACATTCTTTGTTAGAGTGCAACATGGCAAAGTCTGTATGGGCTTTGGAAGGGGAGATGCCAGAGCATGGCTGACCAATGTGATGAATTCTATGAAGCACGAAGACTTAACAAGAGTTCTAGTCACACTTTGGGCCATATGGTAAGAGGAAAGCTTTACACGAGAATTCTTTTCAAAGTCCTTTCTCGACCCATTGCTTTGTGCAGCGTTTCATACAGGATTTAGAATCGGCAAGGACTCAGCCAGTGCCGAGACGTGAGTGTCAAGGTACACTTTAAGCAAAGCTGGATCCCTCCTCCAATCGGACTAATGAAGGTAAATGTTGATGCGGCTATTTCCAAAAACACTGGAAAAACAGCGATTGCAGCAGTAGCAAGGGATTCATCGGGTCTGTTTCTAGGAGCCTCGGCAGTCGTTGCAGTGGGACTATCTGAACCAAAAACGATGGAAGCTCTGGCAGTCAGAAAGGGGCTCGCCCTAGCTACTGATTTGTGCTTACAGTCATTCAGATTGGCAAGTGACAATGCTAGTGTTATCAAATTTGTCATAGCCCTAGTTTCCAGATATTCCGAACCCTGTTTTAAGACTTTTCCGAAGATTTGTCTTGCACGGCATGGTGTACGGGAAGGTTACGATCTCCTTGATAGATTCGGAGAAGGAACATTGTAGTTTAGGAAGGATTCTGATAGGCGGTAACTAGCCTATAAATACTCATGTAACCCTTACGGGGAAATCTATCTGGCACCTTGCGAAACCCTAACGCAAAGGCTGCCACATTATACAAGGTCCCACTGGACGTAGGGTTTTTATCCTTCGGGAGGCCTGAACCAGTATAAACCCTCTGCGTGTTCTTAGATCGATCTCGCTAACCACGTTGCTCCTACGATTCAAATATCTGCCGAACACTCCGTTCAATCTAGTGACGACAAAATTAATTCACACAACTGTGCTCTACCATGCATTACGTGTATCAGCATGCGGCTGGGCCACATAATTAAGCGTGTCCCACGTCCTCGTCCGGGCAGCAAAGCTCAGCTTGGCCTCGGAAGTCCTGGCAAGACCTGCCACACGACCTGGTTGCGTTGCACACGCGATCGAGGGTGCGCAGTAGCCAGTAGTACGTATATCACCAGCTCATATATGGCTCCATGACTTCACACCCCGCCGCAGCAGGTATAGCGAACTGCAAATCTCCAACCGGCCTTGGGCGGTTCAGTTTAGATACAAGAATGGGATACAAGAATGGTAATCAAAGTGGACTGACCACATGTAACTGAATAGTGAATAGTGTAATTCTCGGTAATGATCAATATGAGACAATATGAGACCAAATAAAAAAGAGAAGCTTTACATGAAACAATAGCGTCACACAAACACCACCAAGAGGAAATACAATATGAGACCAGATGAGCACTTTGCATTGCTCAATTTTATTTAGAAGCATGCACGAAAAATCATCTTAAACAATCTGAATACAGTAGCACATTTTGCATTGTTTTGACTGGCACTGAAATTTTCCCAAATACCGGGAATTTGAGGGTGGAAACTTAAGCGGCGGAAATAGTACGATCGATTCAATTATATAATGAATAGAGCTTTCAGTCAGACTTCAGCTCATTCGCATAACTATATATTGTACACATGATAATAACAAAATGATGCATGCATTTAAAACGAACAGTACTTTGGTGACAGTGTGTGCTACCAGGTAAACATATATAGTTTTGTTTATCAGGCAGTTGCAAACGCTTGATCAAGTTACGTGTAGGGAGGCACAAGTCTTAAGATGAAAACAATATTTGGAGGAACCGTATTTGGATATCTTGCTTCCAAGGTAGGGGGAACTGTAAGCCAAGGGCCTCCCCGAGCGAAATATGGCAGCACCTGTTACAAATATGCTTCCTGAGATCAACAGCAATCACTAATGCCTCTTTGTCCAGCAAATCCTGCCGATCCACCATGATGCACACAACATCGCCGTCATGCAGGCTCAGAGCAGGATAGGATAACCCAAGTATGACCCCTTCAAGGTCGGCAGTGCCGAGTCGTCGGTGACCTTGATTTCGCAGTCCTCCTCCCACTTCTCGACAGAATCCCTCCATACATGTGTGGCTACCTGCCAACCACCTGGGCCATTGTACGTGTCCATCTTAAGGAACTTGATGCAACCATCGAAGAAAATGATGTCCCGGTAACGAAGAGGAGGACCCCCGAAGGTCTCGCCTACAAACGTGGGCGGGAGTGGGATGTAGCGAAGCGCGTGGTTGCCGAGGAGAACGTCGCAGATGAGGATGCCTCGCCACAGGTCGACCCATCCCAGCGAGCCGTGCTCCCCTCCGATCGCGATCACCTTGCTGGAATTCATGTACGCTCCGTTCTCGTGCAGGTGCATCCGCTTGCTAGATGGACGCCGGAGGTTGGCGGCGCGGGTCGTCGTCGGGGAGGATCGGCGGAGGAGCCGTGAGGGATTCGTTTACCATGGATCGTCCGCGAAGTCTGCCGCCCATGGAGCCTGCGGGGTGCATGATCGATGCACCGCTGGCCGTCTCCCTTCCAGCGCGCGGAATGCCCCCCCCCCCCCCCCCAGCGCCGCCGCCTCCGCTCTGGTGTGTAGTCGGGCTGATTTGATCTCCTGGGCCGGTTTGTTGCTTTTGCTGCCGAGTGTGTTGGTGCGGGATTGACGGCTGGGCCTGTTCGACGCGGGCCATCATGTTCGTCTCGGCTGGGCCTGGCTACGTTTGCCGTGCCGTGTTTTCGTGAATTTTTTTTATTTTTAATCGAATTTTTTATTATATTTTTATTACTAACCGAACGTTTTGGAAAATTGCAAAAGTAGTCGCCCAGTCGCCCGAACGATGGGCGATTGCGGCCAGTCGCCCCACCCGCGGGCGACAAGGGTTCAAACCCCCCACGGCGCAGTCTGGTGGGGCCCAGTCGCCCCACGCGTGGGCGACAAGGGAAAGTCGCCCACCTGAAGGGCGACAGGAGCCAGTCGCCCACCTGGGGGGCGACAGGAGCCAGTCGCCCACCTGGGGGGCGACAGGACCCAGTCGCCTACCCGGAGGGCGACAGGAGTTTCGTTGTTGTTTTTCATAATTTTTTTTCGATTGTTGTGGCATAACTTAATAAAATAGGAAACATGGAAACTGATAAAACATCGTACAAAATAAAAACCATGTGCATATGAGTATGCTATGCCATCGTACAAAATAAAAGCTATGTCACACACATAAAAGCTTCTACACATGGTATGCTATGCCACCTAATCTTACTGAAATGTTCGATCCCACCGCCGAGACATATTACTGAAGTTAATGTCCATACTGTAGGGGGTGGATGATGGCTGTGGGCGAGGTGGCGCTGAGAAGTCGCTGTTGGAGGGTCGTTCTCGCAAAACAGATTTACTAAATGCCTCGTCGTCAGGGTCTTCGAGTGGAGGCGGAGGTCTTGAGGGTGGCATGGGCATGAAATCGTCGTCTTCATCGTCGTTGGCGTTTGGTTGCACGCGTGTTGCCGGAGCGCGTCTTCTTGCAGTATTTCTTCGACGGGATGTTGCTGTGTTAGATGGCTCCGAAACACTACGGTTGGATGAGGTATGTCGCCTTCTACGTGAACCTGGCATGCAACCTCCACCAAAGAACATAAATAGATAGAAGAAGTTTGGGATAGGGTTGTCGATCAATTCTTTGTCTTCTGGAAATGCCTAACAAAAGAGAAGCAGTCGAATGAGCAAAAGAAATAGAAACCGATAACATAAAAATAAAAAAAATTGAGTGTACCTGAACGTGGGAGGCATATTGATCGGGGAGCATCATTATCTTGAATGTAGTGCTAGAGAAACCTAACACTGACGGGTGGTTTGCCAGCTCGCAAACCCTATGATACAACTGCCTTTGATCTTCTAAGAGGGCCCTAAGGTCATTTGTGGTGAGATGTTGCGGCGCCATAGTGTGTGAGGTCGTAGGGATTGTTGCATTTAACCTCGAGACAGCTTGTGCGAGATTGTTCTCCCTGAAAGGATCATCCCGGTGTTCACGCACGGCACGCCAGATTGCGTCCAGTGCTCTCTCGATGTATTGTGGTGTCCATGGAAAGCCTCCACTAGATGGTCCTGCCATGGATGGTGTTGTTGAAGCGTGGAAGAAGAGTGGATGCCGCTGTGATGCAAGAGAGGTTGCTGTGAATGAAAGAGTGAGTAGAGGATAAGGTTTTGTAGGAGTGGTTCCTGAAATTGAAAGCACGAGTGGGAGGCCGTACTAGAGATTCCGGCTATAATGTAGCTCAATTATTTTGATGGGAGTCGGATGCATGCATCAAAAACGTCACATTGAGCAGACATACATGCATGGGGACATTGGATGCTCCTGGGATTCTTTGGCTGTTTTGCAAAGCGGGGACCTTTGATGGGAGTTTGACGGGGCTGTGATGCATGCACCGAGAGCATTAATTGAGGGGACATGAAAAAAAACATATTTCGTTTTTGTTTTTCATAATTTTTTTTTATTGTTGTGGCATAAATTAATAAAATACGAAACATGAAAACTGATAAAACATCGTACAAAATAAAAACCATGTGCACATGAGTACATACATACAAAATAAAAGCCATGTCACACACAAATGATACAAGAGATAGCTAGTGCCTGCCACGCTTAGGGGGCACACCCCTAACAGTGCCAGGCTTGGGTGGCTTGCGACCCGCTCTGACGTGACCGGCTGAGTACGTCAACGGCGAAGGAGGAACCACCTGACGTGTGGGTCGACCTCCAGCAGGCGCTGGTGTGTCGTCGTACTGCTGCGAAGGCTGTGTCATTGGTGGTGCGCCACTCAACTGCGAAGGACGAAGTGTGTCGTGCTGCCCCTCAGCCAGGTACGCGTCCAGGTCGAAAGGCGTCGGAGATCGTCGGCCATAACGCTCGGAGTGTCCGGAGACCTCCTCGTCGTCGTAGTCGTAGTCATCCATCTCAGACCCTATAAGAAGAAAGTTGTTATGCAAAAGCTAACAATAATTGATACTATGAGGAGAAATTAGTAGTAGACCTTACCTGGAGCCATGCGTGGCACCTGCGAAGACGAGCCAGCAACGTCGCCAGTTGGTCGCCAACCACTATAGCTTGGACCTGCGCATAATAAATGAGACATGTCAGTAACGAAAACATGTCAATAATCATTTGAACGAAATAGTATAGGGTTTGACCTGTTGTGAACATCGGAGGAGGAGGAGGAGGTGGTGCTGCAGTCCTAGGAGTGTAGGACGGATGCTGAAACATAGGTCGCTCCGCCCTGGGTGCTGACTGAGAGGGGTGCGGGACGGCATCGGTATGCCGACAACAGGAAGTGCAAGAGTTGAGCTTGACGATGTCTGTGGCGGAGTCGTAAATCCTCTTCATCGCAAGAGAGATCTCGTGTCCGGTAAGCTGAATGCCCTGCCTCATGCGCTGTAGAACTGATCCGGACTCCACGGCGATCCGCTGTGCTAGATCAATCTATTAAGAGGACATCGAGTTTAAAATGAGTATTGACATATAACAGAAAATGATTTCAAAGACATAAGTTAGTAAAGATCGTACCGCCAGCGACGAGGCCTGGTCCCTGTGGCTCGGGTACGTGTCTCTCAGGGTCAGGGTGTGGCTTTGTCGCACCGTGGGTGTGTGCGTGACCCTGGTCCGTGTGCGAGGAATGTACCAACGTAGGTAGTCCTCGTAGGCCTCGGAGGTGAACGGCCTCGTCTCCTGTATGACGTCCTCCAACGCCTGGCCCCACTGTACCACCCACGGCTCCAAACGTGTCCACCAACTGGTGCCTGCCGCCTGCCCCTTCCGCGTGTAACTACATAAAGAGTGGAATTAGACAGAAAAAACCAAATATTTTATAGATTTAGTAGATGTAGTTGAATAACTTACGAGTGAACTGACGGCGTAACAACACGAGGAACCGTCAACGGGAACTCTTGGTGAAGACCGAACTGACGCATCACCCGGTGAGGTGAGTACTCCTCGACGAAGATGTCGAAGACGAGGGCTTTCCGCGTAAGCCAGTACTCGCTGTCGATCGTGCAGAACGTCGACAACCCAGCCGGTGCTCGGGCAGCAACGTCCTCTGGGCTGTAAGGTGTCCAGCGCACGTCCTCGTCTCCTCGAATCCTGTCGAACTCCCAGACGTACTCAGGATAAGCTCTGTGAACCTGCAGGTTTGCCCAAGTAGGCTGCATAGAAATAAAACAAATCAATTAGATATACACAATGAAATAAAAATGTACAAAATCACGGCAAGTGAGAAGAACTAACCCGACGTCGACACCACAAGGAGCCCATGGTTGGGCCGTCTTCCTCGCTGTCACCGTACAAAACTCCTCCGTAAGTCGACAGATCCATGTGTGGACGTCCGATACTGAATCGCTCGTATGCCCACATCTGGAGGAGCAATGGGCAACCAGCGAGGATAGCGTTGGGGTCCGTCTTTGGGCAAGCGTCACAAAGGCCTCGGTACGTCACTGCCAAGATAGCAGAAGCCCAACTGTACTGGGGAACAGCGTCAAGCGGTGCGTCCGCAATCGCACGGGCAAAGTGGATCAGGTGCTTGCCCACAGAGTTCCCGTGTGAACTTGTGAACATGATCCAACCAAACAACCAAAGGAGGTACGCCTCCAAGTGCCTCGACACAGTGGCCTCATCTGCATCCGGGTGAATGTAGTCCGCCTGCATGTCACGATAGAAAAACAAATGTTACCTATAGGTATCGAAAATTGAACATGCAGATGAAATGTACGACATGATGTATCACTTTACCTGAAACTGTAGTAGCCACTTCTTCGTTGGCCCGTGGTGCTGGTCACCAGGAATAGTCCGGTACGGTGGAGCACCTGGCGCACGAACGATACCCTCGAAGCGGACAAGAAGGTCGTGCCGCCAAGTGTCTGGCACGTCGGGAGAGGAGACCGCCTGACCAGCAGTGCGTACTCCAAGCAAGAACGACACATCCTGAAGTGTCGGTGCTATCTCCCCACAAGGAAAGTGGAAGGTGTGAGTCTCAGGCCTCCAGCGGTCCACTAGTGCAGCTAGCAGAGAACGGTCGTACGAAAACCGTCTGGCAGGATCGGCCTGCTCGTCAGGCCCGGTGGCCTCAAGAAGCCTACAAAGTGGTAGGAGTCCAGCTGCCTGTAACCTGCAAAAGTTAAAGTGATTAGTTTTCGACAAAAAATTAAAACAAATAAACAAAAAAATTGAACACATAATGATGCATACCTCGGTATCCATCGATCGTCTAACCGCAACAACTCCAGATGTACCCTCGGGCGTAGAACAGGCAGCTCGGCTGCAGTAACAGCACTCAAGTAGGATCGGTGCCGACGGTCCAAATTGGAGTCCAGTAACTCCAACTCAGCTGCACCCCCCGTCGCCATACCTATACACGTTGCTTACAAAATCAGGAAATAACATACACATTATAGGAATCTAGTCGCATTACAACTCAAAGTCTCACAATACATTACAACACGAAATACAATGTCCATAATAACTTAGTTCGCATGACACAACACGAAACGCATTAAAGACGTTACTTGACATACAACAACATGGATCAACCTAGAGTAAAGAACAATAATGCTTCAACGAACTGTTCCATCCATCCTTGGTACTCCACGACGTGTACGAGGACGACGACCATCTTGTGGATTCCCGGAAGGGCCTGCTTCAGCTGCTCCCTCTGTTGTCTTCTTACCGGGGCACTTCTTGTAGGTATGTCCGGTCCCATCACACTTCGTACATCTGTCCTCCAGTCTTCCTGTCTCAGACTCGTCCATATCATTTCTAATACGCCGTGTCTTGCGACGACCACGCTTCTGCCTCAATTTTTCTTTATCAGGACCACGTAGGTAGTTACGGCCAGGGTTGTTTGTGAATGTGCCAAATATAGCAAACCCATAGATCTCTGCATTCCATGTTGTCATGACTATCTCCTTTGAAAAATATTGCGACACATAACGCTTGGGTGCCAAATTTGTAAGTGAACAAGCTGCTATAACATGGGAGCATGGCCTGTGTAGAAGCTTTGGCTTCATACAGGAGCATGTGCATGACTCATTGCGGACAATGCACTCTTGTACTGTCCTCTCGCGGTTGCCACCACGACGGCCCCTGTCTCTACAAAGAATGTCAAAACGATTCTCTGCTGTGCCCATAGGTCGAGCACGGTGGAAACTTGCCTTCTTAATTTTTTTCTCCATGTAACTTGTCATGAATGACGAAAATACCAATTTGTTGTCGGCCATAGCATGACAAGCAGCTGCATGTCTTTCACGAAAGTACTTGCATATCCCATGCAAAATCCCCTCGACTATTGCAACAAGAGGCAATCCTCTCAAAAAACGAATAACCCAGTTGTACACCTCTGCCAAGTTTGATGTCATTATTCCATACCTACAACCATCTGTATCGTACAACAATGACCACTTTTTCCTTTGGCTCATGCTCAATCCAATCAGAAAAGCACCTAATAGATGACCCTGATCTCCGGACAACGTTCCTCGGGGCATCCGTGGGAAGGCCACAAAGAGGAACAAAGCTACCATCAGGGTTAGGGTTCGGCCTGTTCGACAGCTCTTCAGTTTGTTTTGTTGTCAACTCATCAAGGCACTGCCACATTGCATTAAACTTTCTCTGTTGATTCTGGTTGCATAACCTTTTAAACATGTTCATCAGATGCTTATTTTTGAAATGTCTAAAAAAGTTCGCACCCAAGTGCCTCATGCACCACCTGGATTGTATGTCAGGCCAACGAGCTGGAACACCACGCTCAACGGAACCATGTTGCATATCCATTATCGCCTTCAGCAAACCTGGATGTCGGTCGTGTATGACACAAACATTAGGTCTTCCTTGAACCACTGCCAACTTCACACGCTCCAAAAACCAATACCAGCTATCTGTGTTCTCACTCTCCACAAAGGCAAATGCCAATGGTACAACTTGATTGTTCCCATCGACTCCAATGGCAGTCAAAATCTGCCCTTTATACTTTCCTGTGAGGAAGGTACCGTCTATGCAGAGAATTGGCCTGCAATGACGAAATGCCATGATGCATTGACCCAATGCAAAGAATGCACGGTGAAGGATCAATTTCCCAGGCTCTTTTTGATTTGGCAAATCCATGATATCGTAATACGTACCAACATTCCTCTGCCTGATGGTTTCTAACAACTGTGGCAGGTTCTCATAAGAAGCTTCATATGAACCAAATCTCTTCTCTATTACCTTCTGCTTCGCTTTCCAAGCCTTTGAGTAGCTTATGGTGTACTTAAAATCCTCCTCTATAGTGTTGATTATAGATTTTGGCTCATACCTTAAGTTATCCACAATTCTATGATACATGTAATCAGCAATGAATTTGGAGGTCAGAGCGGAATTGCACTTTTCCAATTCTTCCAACTGACATGTATGATCCTTCACTATAGAGCATTTCCAGAACAGACTCCACTTTTGCTCGTAAGCATGCACCCTGAACGGACACTGTGTGAACACACACTTAACGTCATACAGTTTTCTGCTTGATTTGACAACCACAAAGGACCTCTTCACTGATAGAGACCAGTACTTCACAGCAGTCATCACATCATCTTTGTCTTTGTACAGAGCTCCCTCTGTCACCTCATTCTCGTGGTACTCCCATGGGACAGAGTACCCTTCATTGATAGCCAAATTTGCAAAATTTTGATTGTTCCACTCAGCTGGGATAGGAATCTCATTCTCGTCGTCTGAAGAGTCAACTTCAGGAAGATTCTCATACTCCTGGTCCTCCCTCCTCATTTCCTCAACTATGTATTCTATCCGTTCTCCTTCGTCTGCTTCACCGGTCGCTTCCACAGATGACGGATTTTGCTCACCCGTCTCAATTTGTGTCTCGCCTTCCTCTTCATCCACCATGTCTGCACCACCAACCTCATCGACAGCATCTACCTCAACCACCTCCTTCAGATATGCCTTAGCAAGGAGGACAAGAGGCCATCCACGTTCTACAGCCTTGTTCACATATTTCCTCCATGTCGATGTTGCATTCAAAGGCACTAACTCCCAGTAAAATCCCTCCCGTGCACGACTGACCATACCCATCAGGTTCAGTCCGTGTTGGTCTGTGTCAAGCTGAAACAGCCGCATCAACCAATTGTGCACACCAGTAATTGTCCTCTCATTTGGTCTTGTGATTCCTCTATAAACTGATGAAAACCCAGACAGATCAACCCCCTCTACCCCATGAACAATATCCCCTTCTCCATAAAAAATTTGAAACATTATCTTATCTGACATACCTGTCAACCACCGAGATTCAAATTAACTATATTAAGATCTATTATACATCTAGATCTATTAACTACTAGATCTTTAACTCAAATTACATACTGCCTTATAATACATCCAGATCTATTAACTACTATTTTTCTTGTAACTACTATTTTTTATTATATCTAAACTATTTATATAAATACTACACAATTTACAGCTATATAAAAATGTTGCTTCTATTATATCTAAATATTTATTTCCATAATCTATAGCTACAACAGTCGTAAAATATGAATACAACTATATTATGCTAAACTATTTATTTAAATACTAGTAAATCAAGAAATATTGCTTCTACTGAAAATACACTATTTCTACATCTAAAGCTACATTTGTAACTACTCTTTTCTATACGAATTGAAAAACTTACCGAAGTTGCGACTCGTCGGGCAGCACGCTCTCCTCCCTTCTCTTCTCCTCCCCTCTCTTCTCCTCCCCTCTCCCCCTCTCTTTTGTTTTTTTCCGAATTTATGTCCAATTTAGGCCGAAATTCGGCCATTTATAGGCCTCGGAGCCAGTCGCCCGACCGTTGGGCGATTCGGCCCCACCTCCGCGCCTTGTCGCCCGTTCAACGGGACATTTGAGGACCTGTCGCCCGCGCGTGGGGCGACTGGGCCCCACCACACCCGCGCCCCGGCCTTGTCGCCCGTTCAACGGGACATTTGAGGACCTGTCGCCCGCGCGTGGGGCGACTGGGCCCCACCTGACCGCGGCCCGGCCTTGTCGCCCTTTCAAAGGGAAATTTGAACCCTTGTCGCCCGCGCGTGGGGCGACTGGGCCCCACCACACCCGCGCCCCGGCCTTGTCGCCCGTTCAACGGAACATTTGAACCCTTGTCGCCCGCGGGTGGGGCGACTGGCTGCAATCGCCCATCCTTCGGGCGACTGGGCGACTACTTTTGCAATTTTCCAAAACGTTCGGTTAGTAATAAAAATATAATAAAAAATTCGATTAAAAATAAAAAAAATACCGTGTTTTCGTCTTCGCCACTCTGCAACGAGTTGTGCGGTGCTGCTGAAATGAATGCGTCTTTGCTTCATGCTTTCCTGCGATCCTGAATTCCCGCCACCCGCTGAGCTTAACCAGATCACATCCGTTTGATTTACAATACTACAACTGTAACGATCATAGTAACAAACTTCTGCACATGGGGGGAGCTAACCAGCGATCACAATTTCGACGACGACTGTAGCAGTGCGTACGCTTGCTTCTGGTGCTTGCAAATTAATTTACACAACTGTCGTCTACCATGCATTGTACCTGCAGCTGGATCCACGTAAGCATGCTCCACGTCCTGGCAACACTTGTCACGCCCTGGTGGCAACGCATGCCGCACCCCCGGTGCGCAGTGTCACCGGCTCATGGCTTTCGTGACCTCACACTGCAGCAGCAGCCAGAGGGAACTGCAAGTCTGCAACCGGTTCAGTTTCGCACCACGCCAAGCGCCCATTGACCGAGTAAACCTCGTCCGCCGCCGCTCCACCTCCTCCCGCAGATCCCCCGAATTCGTCGTCCACACCTCGTCTGCTGTTTCTCTTCTCCTCTTGCAGAAGTCCGACGGGCGACGACGAGGACCAAGATGCCGGCCGCGACCGCCGCCTTGCAGCCGACGCACGTGCCGCGGGTGTCTCCAGGCAACCGTCTGATAATCGTCTCTTCTTTTACTGCCTTTCATGTCTTGTTGGCGACGCGTTTAGTTTGAATTTTCTTTGTTTATTATTTTTTCTTCAGCTCGACGTAGGAATGGATGCGTGATGGTTCAGTGTTGTGACGGAGAATTGAGGGGACCCAGAACTAGGCCTTGGTTGAGAACAAAGAAATTTTCATGGACAGGTGAAAACTGAGTTGTTTGTTTGGGAGATTGACTGAACAGAAGTACGGCGCAAAAGTTAGTATTCGTTTGGTCTGATTGAGAGTTGCGTAAAATTTAAAACCTACAAGCATCAGTAGTACTAGCCTTCGGAGTCAATTTTTCACATGGCTTCAAGGCCCTCAACAGCCTGATCCCTCAAGAATTTCAAGGGGAACAGGACCCATAAAAATTTCAATCTGTTGGAAAATTCTAATCAGCTCCTACAAACAGACGAACCAAAATATTTCCAACAGAACTAGGAATTTTCTTCTTTCAACTGGAGTTTCTATCTCCAAATTGTTGGTCAAACATGCTAAACTGTTTGTTTTTCATTCTACAACTGCAGGTCAGTTGTGCGCGGCAGCTTCATCAGGACACTGGAAAAGTCAAGGGATGTGTCATAATAAAGGGTTCGTTAGCATCTTGCTAGTTGTTATTGTTTTGATTCCAAACAGCACACACCTGTTCAAAAATACTAAATGCCACTTTCTATGCTACTAGTCCTACAACAACTGTTTCGAGGCATTGCAGACATAATCCAGGCCTCACTGTGAGATGCAGTGCAGCTACTCATCAACATAATTTCAAACCTCCTCAGTTTGAGGCTATTGGCACAGAAGTTATAAAGAAGCTGAGGGCTTTCTATCAGTTTTGTCGACCCCACACAATCTTTGGCACTGTGAGCTCCATAATCTCTGATTAATATGGCACGTTGAAATTTAATATGCATAATGTCTCATGCTTTTTCCTTTTCCCCCTCTTAATTATATATGGATAATGTCTCAGATAATAGGCATTACTTCAGTGTCTCTCCTGCCAATGAAGAGTCTGGACGACCTTAGTTTGACTGTTTTACGGGGATTTCTTGAGGTGATATACTATTATGAATACTATAATCTGGACACATGCCATTTCTCTTTGAAATTTCTACTTTTTTCATTTTAACACTTCACCTTCTTTGCAGGCTTTAGCCTCCGCGTTATGTATGAACGTTTATGTTGTAGGGCTGAATCAGCTGTTTGACGTTCAGATTGATAAGGTAATTTTGGATGACTTTGCATCAGTTTTGCTGTTTATACTGTTAACTGCTGCATTATTCTGATGAATTTATGCTTCTTGTGCAGATCAACAAGCCAACTCTCCCTTTGGCATCGGGAGAGTTTTCACTAGCAACTGGAGTATTGTTAGTAGTGGCATTCTTGATCATGGTAGGTTATAGGTTTAAACAAAGAGTCAGTAACCTGTCATCATTTCCTCATTAATTTTCCATATTTTTTTATCCATTTGTTATCAGAGCATTGGCATCGGAATAAAATCCAAATCTGTTCCATTGATGTGCGCTTTGCTTGTCAGCTTCCTTCTTGGAAGTGCATACTCCATTGATGTAAGTGGCTCATACCTTGTTCTGTGATTCCTATAGGTCTCATTTTGTTCCTTACAATCTGAATTCATCTTGCTGCTTTCCAGGCTCCATTACTCAGGTGGAAACGGCATGCCTTTCTCGCCGCATTCTGCATACTCTTCGTGAGGGCTATTTTGGTTCAATTAGCCTTTTTTACGCACATGCAGGTACTTAACACTAATACACTATTCACGTCCACTCAAGTATAAATGCTTCCTTGTTACTCTGCTTTTGTTCCTGACAGTGTTTTTTTGCAGCAACATGTTCTGAAGAGGCCACTGACACCAACAAGGTCTGTGGTATTTGCAACATTTTTTATGTGTTGCTTTTCGGCAGTCATAGCTCTATTCAAGGTAACTGTTCAGTGGATCCTACAATGACTTTTAGATACATATGCTTACATGATGTCGAAATTAAGCAATTGTTTTTTTCTTTATGTTCTGAGCTTTTAGGATATTCCTGATGTTGATGGAGATAGAGACTTCGGCATTCAATCCTTGAGTGTACGTTTAGGTCAACAAAGGGTAAGAACATGCCTATTCATCGACAAAATCGTAAGGTCTACCACGTAAGAAAAAATTGTCTGAGTTTTCCACGACAGGTATATAGGCTCTGCGTTAATATTCTAATGACAGCGTATGGGGCTGCCATTTTGGTAGGAGCATCATCTTCAAACCTATACCCAAAGATTGTCGTTGTAAGTGTTGTCTTATAAAATCTTTAAAATATATATAATGTTGTCAACTAATTTCATCAATCTACAAAACAACCAGGTTCTTGGGCATGGCCTGCTTGCTTTTGCGCTTTGGCAGAGAGCACGGAAATTCGACATCGCGGATAAGGCATGTATCACACCATTTTACATGTTCATTTGGAAGGTGCGTAAGTTGCTCTTTGTGATGTGCCTTCTATCAGCTTTTGAAGAAAACTTTTATCGACATTGAGCTTTGTCAATGTGCTCATATCTAATTATTTGCATGTTTTTCTTGGTTTGCAGTTATTCTACGCCGAGTATTTCCTTATACCATTTGTGCAGTGAGGATCATGCAAAGAAATACAATATTAGAGATATATAGAACACACCATGTGGGCAATGTGTTGATGCATTTTGTTGGACATCTAGGTTGATTGAAGGTGAAAACAGGCTCTAGTAAAATTGGTGATGAGTTGTTTCTATTAACCTGATTTTCCTGGTTTTCTAGAAAACAAGTTTCCCATTTATGGGAGTTTATTGGGGCATTCAAACATGGATTCTAATGTTGTTTAATTTTAGGAAGAAGTCCATTTTACTACCCTCAAGTATCCATGTAGTTCACTTAACCCCTAAACTAATTTTTGGTCCATTTTACTCCCTTAACTATTTAGATTGGTTCAATTCACTCCCTCGTGATTTTTTTTTTTTTGTATCTCTAGATACACATCATGTTTGAGTGTAAAATTTTTGAGATTATAGGTTAAAACATACCTTATGTTAGAAAATTGTTTTAAAAAAATTTTTAAAAAAATTTCTATGCGGAAAGTGTGCAATACAAATTTGACATATAAGATAGAATAATGTAAGAAAATATTTCTAAAAAAATCTGAAATAATTTTTTTAGCATAGAGGATGATGTCATCTACTATCCTACAAAATTTGAGCTCAAAATATAACCCATACAAAGAGAAACAAAAAAATAAAAATTCACGAGGGGGTGAATTGAACCAATCTAGATAGTTCAGGGTAGTAAATTAGACCAAAGATTAGTTTAGGGGGTTAAGTGAACTACATGAATACTTGAGGGTAGTAAAATGGACTTCTTCCTTTATTTTATAACAAAATTTTACTAAACTAGTTTTGATAAAGGGTATTGCTACATAACAAAGAAAATCTCTACGAAGCCCCTACGAAACCAGTCATGCGACATGGCAGCAGCCCAAACTAACCCAACCCACACCACAGAAAAAAAAAAATCACGGCACAGGGCCTACGAAATCTCAATGTCTACACACGCGAGCCCAAATTAGAGAGAAACTGTTTTAAAGTTGAATTACGGCTCTGCGGTCAAGATCATGCTTAGGTTGACCTTGGTTAGATCTAGCTGCAAAAATATCAATAGATCTATGACACTGTGTGCAATACATGTGTACACAACGCGCACCCAATGTCCATGACTTACATGAGAGATCAATGCAATCGAGTTGTAGAAAAGATATGATCAAACTAGGAACGAATCGATACTTCCTCGTCCATCCTAATAAAGAGATTATAATTTGCCATTTTCAACCCCAAGAATTAAGCCCATACAATTTCAATTTTGCATGTAGACCATATGGCTACCCAGTCAGTCCTCCCATGATATCGGAGCCTTCTTGGAACGGGTAGTTGCATGCCGTTGCCGCCTCCTTATTTCTTGCCATTCTCTCACCCCACAACCACTCTTTCCATCTGAACTAGTCTCAAGGAGAGAGAAGACCCGGAGAAGCAGTGTCATCAGCCTCAATCACACATTGCAAACCCAAGACCTAGCTAGTGTCAGATCCACCAGAGATCACTCACTATGGCGTCGCTCGACGACCTCAAGAACGAGAACGTCGACCTCGTCAGTCCTAGCTCCTCGATCTCCTTTCTTCCAATTCGCACGATCATTTGTTTGTGTTGCGAGTGATCGCCGTCCCTGATTGATGGCTAATCAATCCTGCCTTGTCTCGTGTGCGTGTGTGGTGGTTTTCAGGAGAGCATCCCGATCCAGGAGGTGTTCACCGTGCTCAAGTCCTCGCCGCAGGGGCTCACCAACGTCGATGGCGCCGGCCGGCTCGAGATCTTCGGCCCCAACAAGCTCGAGGAGAAGAAGGTCCGATCAATCAGGAACTCGTTGTCCATTTCCCAATCCTCGCACGATTCGACCCGGATCGATCTCACGAGTGAGGTGTGAAATCTGCAGGAGAGCAAGCTGCTCAAGTTCCTCGGGTTCATGTGGAACCCGCTCTCCTGGGTCATGGAGGCCGCCGCCATCATGGCCATCGTCCTCGCCAACGGAGGGGTACGTACGTTCTGTTCCATGGCTGTCTCAATCTCAACGTTTCGTCTTCTTCAAACGTACGTACGCGTGGGTGCGTTACGTGTCTGGCAGTGAATGACGCGTCCGTTCGTGCGTGCGTGCGTGCAGGGGAGGCCGCCGGACTGGCAGGACTTCGTGGGCATCATGACGCTGCTGGTCATCAACTCCACCATTAGCTTCATCGAGGAGAACAACGCCGGCAACGCCGCCGCCGCCCTCATGGCCAGCCTCGCCCCCCAAACAAAGGTACACAATTGCACGAGCGATCTTATTAGTAAATCTTCATCCGTGCATCGAACGCCGACCCAGTAATTAACTTGATGGCGTCGCACGTACGATTGCAGGTTCTTCGGGACGGCAAGTGGTCGGAGCAGGAAGCGGCGATCCTGGTGCCCGGCGACATCATCAGCATCAAGCTCGGCGACATCATCCCGGCGGACGCGCGGCTGCTTGAGGGCGACCCGCTCAAGATCGACCAGTCGGCGCTGACCGGCGAGTCGCTGCCGGCGACCAAGATGCCCGGCGACAGCATCTACTCCGGGTCCACGTGCAAGCAGGGCGAGATCGAGGCCGTCGTCATCGCCACCGGCGTGCACACCTTCTTCGGCAAGGCGGCGCACCTCGTCGACAGCACCAACAACGTCGGCCACTTCCAGAAGGTGCTCACGGCCATCGGCAACTTCTGCATCTGCTCCATCGCCGTCGGGATGCTGGTCGAGGTTGTAGTCATGTACCCGGTGCAGCACCGCCGCTACCGCGACGGCATCGACAACCTGCTCGTGCTGCTCATCGGAGGGATCCCCATCGCCATGCCCACCGTGCTCTCGGTCACCATGGCCATCGGATCGCACCGGCTGTCGGAGCAGGGCGCCATCACCAAGCGGATGACGGCCATCGAGGAGATGGCCGGCATGGACGTGCTCTGCAGCGACAAGACCGGCACGCTCACACTCAACCAGCTCACGGTCGACAAGAACATGATCGAGGTTGGTTGGTGCACATTTGTTGTTGTTTTTCCCAAATAAGTTAATACCATATAACCATTAACTGCTTCTTTGGTTTCAGCCGTTTGTGAAGGATCTGGACAAGGACGCCATAGTCCTGTACGCGGCTCGGGCATCTAGGATTGAGAATCAGGATGCCATTGACGCGTCCATCGTCGCAATGCTTGCCGATGCTAAAGAAGTTAGTGACGTTCAGATCATGCCTGATAACAAGCATAAATAAACCACTGAATTTTGCTCTAGTGTATGTTGATCCAAAGCATCTGACGAAGAGTCCTTGACATTTTTTCTCAGGCCCGTGCCGGCATCCAGGAGGTGCACTTCATGCCGTTCAACCCCGTCGACAAGCGCACTCAAATCACCTACATCGATTCCGACGGGACATGGCATCGCGTCAGCAAAGGCGCCCCGGAGCAGGTCGCCATCCGCTGTTTGATCGATTTATCATCATGTAGAAATGCTATGTTGTGATGATGCACATACGAGCCTTCTAAAACTTGTGCGTATGTGTAGATCATCGAGCTGTGCCGGCTCCGTGAAGACGTGAGCCGGCGGGTGCACGCCATCATCGCAAAGTTCGCGGACCGCGGTCTGCGTTCGCTGGCGGTGGCGCGGCAGAGGGTCCCCGAGGGGAACAAGGACGCTCCCGGCGCGCCGTGGCAGTTCCTGGCCGTGCTCCCGCTCTTCGACCCGCCGCGTCACGACAGCGCGGAGACCATCCGCCGCGCGCTGAACCTGGGCGTGAACGTGAAGATGATCACGGGCGACCAGCTGGCGATCGGCAAGGAGACCGGTCGCCGGCTTGGCATGGGCACCAACATGTACCCGTCGAGCGCGCTGCTCAAGGACGGCGACACGGGCGGGCTCCCCGTGGACGAGCTGATCGAGAAGGCGGACGGGTTCGCGGGCGTGTTCCCGGAGCACAAGTACGAGATCGTGCGGCGGCTGCAGGAGCGGAAGCACATCTGCGGCATGACGGGGGACGGCGTCAACGACGCGCCGGCGCTGAAGAAGGCGGACATCGGCATCGCCGTGGCCGACGCCACGGACGCGGCCCGCGGCGCGTCGGACATCGTGCTGACCGAACCGGGGCTCAGCGTCATCATCAGCGCCGTGCTCACGTCGCGCGCCATCTTCCAGCGGATGAAGAACTACACCATCTACGCCGTGTCCATCACCATCCGGGTGGTCCTGGGTTTCCTCCTCCTGGCCCTCATATGGCGGTTCGACTTCGCGCCGTTCATGGTGCTCATCATCGCCGTGCTCAACGACGGCACCATCATGACCATCTCCAAGGACCGCGTCAAGCCGTCGCCGTTGCCCGACGCGTGGCGCCTCCAGGAGATCTTCGCCACCGGCATCGTACTCGGCACCTACCAGGCCCTCGCCACCGTCCTCTTCTTCTGGGCCGTCCGCGACACTGCCTTCTTCACGGTCTCCTCTTCTTCTCTTTGTTGTTGTTGTTGTTGTTCTGGACCGTGTCATTAATTCATCGTCCCTGATAGACAGACAGACAGGCTGACACTTGCATGATGATCGATGCAGAACACGTTCGGGGTGCACCCGATCGGGGAGAACAACGAGGAGCTGATGGCGGCGGTGTACCTCCAGGTGAGCATCATCAGCCAGGCGCTCATCTTCGTGACGCGCGCGCGGAGCTGGTTCTTCGTCGAGCGCCCGGGGCTGCTGCTCGTGGCCGCCTTCCTCGCCGCGCAGCTGGTGGCCACGCTCATCGCGGTGTACTCGGACTGGCCGTTTGCCAAGATCAAGGGCATCGGATGGGGTTGGGGCGCCGTCATCTGGCTCTTCAGCATCGTCACCTTCTTCCCGCTCGACATCTTCAAGTTCGCCATCCGCTACTTCCTCAGCGGCAAGCAGTGGAACAACGTCTTCGACAACAAGGTACGCGTCGCGCACTGAACTGATGATGCATCGACGATCTGACTGCTCGAGGCAGTAATAACAAGAACCGATGGAATGCAGACGGCGTTCGCGAACGAGCTGGACTACGGGAAGAGCAAGCGGGAGGCGCAGTGGGCGATCGCGCAGCGCTCGCTGCACGGCCTGCAGCAGCCGGAGGCGTCGGGCCTCTTCAACAACGAAAACAGCAACGACTTCATCGAGCTCTCCGAGATCGCCGAGCAGGCCAAGCGCCGCGCCGAGATCGCCAGGTACGTTCCTTCGTTCGTTTTTCACAAACACATTGCTTCGTACAGCGCTCGAAGCAGGCCATGGTCATGAGCAGGAACTGAAGATTGCATCTTGCTCGTGCAGGCTAAGGGAGCTGCACACGCTGAAAGGGCACGTGGAGTCGGTGGTGAAGCTCAAGGGGCTGGACATCGACACCATCCAACACAACTACACCGTCTGATGATCATGATAGAGGCCACCTCGCCATCGTTAGGGCTTTTGATTACTTTTTTTTTTTAGATTGGCTTTTGATTACTTGCAGATAGTAGTAATGTTAAGTTTTGTATTTGCAGTGAGAGATCGATGCAGAGCAGCAATCATGCTTCTCATCGGTCTGGAGAAACATTAGGATTCGGTTTCAGGGTACCCATTTTCTTTTCTATTTCAGCTTGATTGAGTCAGGAGATACGTATAGGTGAGATGAAATAATGGTTAGTTTAGGGATTGATTTACTACTCGACTATATTTGTAGGTGATCGATGGATATCTATGTTGCAGAGCAGAATAATTTGAGGTTACTGGTATGCGTCAAATATGTTGTTTTGTTCGTTCGTAGTTCCTTCGGGGGCCGGCCTGGGGATTTGGTTTTTTTTTTTTTTTTTTTTTTTGAGGAGACGGCCTGGGGATTTGGTGAGGCCCAGTAAAGCCTGCAGGGTCGATAGGCGGCCTATCATAGGCCCGGGCCGGCGCGGGTCCTTCTTTTTTCGGCCCACGCAGCACTCCGGATGGCCTTCGCCAGCTCGGACCCTGCCGTTCAATTCGATCCAGCTCGAACCAAGCGCAAGCTTCGATGGCTCTTGCCTCTTGCTGGGCATCGCACCGCCGCGCCGCGCACTGACGGCCGGTGCTGGTCGATGGTGAGGGAGGGGACCTCTGTGCCATCCGCGCCGGCCACCACCGCACCATAACCGTCGACTTTACTAGTACTCTTTACAGGCTCGTGCGACGAAATTGTTTCAGTTTCAGACATCCCGATCAGAGTCTCACTCCATTTCAACCAAGGCACGCCGGCGTCCCCCGCGCAAAGAATGAAACAAGGCGAATCCGCACAAGCCCTTGTTATTAGCTCGAGTGGCCAGACGCTGGAACAGCACAACCGCCGGTATTGTTCATCTTTAACTTGGTCAGTTAATCTCCTAGGTTCAATTACTCCATTCTAACCAGGCCATGGCGTGAACGTGAACTGCCGCCAAATTCATGACTGCCTTTTTTTCCTTTTCTTTTGCTATTCCAAATTCATGATTGCCTTGGACTGAGGCTGAGCAGCACAATGCATGCTTGCTTGTGGCTGTTATCCAGTATCAGATGCTAGAGCCGTTTTTTTGTTTATCAAAATGAATGGATTCTGGAAAAGGGCATATATTTCGAGCCTTTAATTAATTTCATTATCAGAATGTAGTTTATGTACAGCGTGCACAGGCTGCAATCACTGTACGTAGTTAACAGGTGTGGGCAATGCCACCATGTTTACATGCCTTGTCTGGATTTCATGTTTTAAGAAATTGTGTGCACTTAGCTACTCCTCTGCTTCGATTTTTAAACACCGAGAGGAAGACAGATGAAAGTCGTGCTTGCTTCCAACTAACCATATCCTTATGAAAAACAACTCAACTATGAGTAAAACCGGACGAAAACAAGGCGGACCACAACATTGCCGTTCTCGTGCCCATTAAAAAAAAAAAAAATCAGAGCATTGCACATTGATGTGAGTGGTTGCACCCTGTATCACAACCTGCTCGATGGCCACTGTTGGCACGTCCATGTGTCAGCCGTGTGAATTGACGATTGGCTGGCCCAAGCTGCATGTTATCTTCTCCCATATTCCCTCCTGCATTTGAGTATTCTGCTTGGATATAGTCAAAGATAAAAACATGAAGTCCTTTTTTTTTAGGACCGCGGCAACTTTCTACCTACTCTCAGAGGCCATGGCTATAACTTTGTCTTATGCCTTGATGGCAATGCATAACTGATAACAGTCAGCACTTCACTGTCAGTTAATCATATTATCATCTGGAAAAGTAGCAATTAGAGAAAAGAGGACTGAGCTGTAGATAAGCTCAGTTCATTAACAAAGGACCAAGGGTGTGTTCGTTTCACCGTTTAGACCCCTCTAAAATTTAACTCTAAAGAGAATCTTATTATTTAGGAGTATTAAATAAAGTCTAATGACAAAACCTTTTTACAGATGGGTACATCTTTACGAGACGAATCTAATGAGCCTAATTAATCTATGTTTTGCTACAGTGATGCTACAGTAAATATCGTCTAATCACGGCTTAACTACCCTCGTTAAATTCGTCTCGCGATTTAGAGGGGGGTTCTGCAGTTAGTTTTGTAATTAAACTTTATTTAAGACAAGATTCTTTGTGTTTAAACCCCTCTAAATTTTAAACTCTAAAACGCCGAACACGCTCCAAGTACACGCAGGCAGAATCAGGAAGCATGTAGTCATGTATTACCTGGAATGGCTAAGTGAAAAACTTTTGATTTTCAAGTGCAAGCACACAGCAACAGCGAGTTCTAATCAACTATATGAACTTGTACCAAAATGAAGGCCAGAGGCCAGAGTTCTTACCTGACTGGCAAAGACCATACATGTGGAGTTATTGTCCAATTGAATGAATGGAACAGCAAATGTAATCTCTTTATCAGAGGAAAATAATCCAGTATCCAGCATATATTTCTCTGATATGATTGCCAGACAGGGCTTCAATGAGATGCAACGTCCACAAGTTATTAGCATGAGTTGTTCATTTCTCAGTGGGCCTGGCAATCATATATTATTCTGGATATTTTATCAAATGTTCAACAAAGATAGCAAGTCATCAGGGTCACAGCAGATGGCTTGCCGAGGGATTCATGCAGAGTTTGAGCTCATCATGAGGACAGGGACTCGAGGCAGAACTCTCATTTGGATCCAGCACGTTTGAGGTTGAGAGAAATGTTAAAACAGCCGCCCTGACATCCTACCTTCAGCCCTGACAGCCGCCCTGACATCCTACTTCGCTGCTTTGCAGAGCTGTTTTGCAGCAGCTACAGTGTTCCAGTTATTTTTTCAGCAACAGCTACAATGTTCGTAGTTATTTTTTCAGCAGTCGCTATAGTAAAACGGCTGCATCGCAGCGAGGCGACCCGGCTGATTTCAACAACAAAAAGACTATCATAGACTTAGAGTATCCTCAGAAGAGGACAATAAATAAGTTGAAACTCTAACTGCCTCATGAGCTATCTATGGCAACTTAGAGCAAGCCCAATAAGATTGGCTTGTAGCCAAGCTAGAGCCAAACCTATAGCCTATGCACACAACAACTTGACCCTTCTCACAGACTCCAACACATCCACCAGGTCCACTTGCCAGTATTTTTAATTCAACAATCTCAACCTTATCCTTTCTTCCTCAGCTCCCACCGTAGGCCAGCGGCCATCCATCGCCAAGCTCACTGGCTCATTCCGAGATGGCCATCCATGGCGTGGGCTAGCTCCAAGTGACAAGCACCTCGCCGACCCTCCGCTCCGCGCTGCAAGAGCGCCACTCGCCCACGCTTGTCCGAGGCACGCTGTCAGTCCTTGTTGCGCCAAGCTCGCCCCGCTGGGTTGGAGCTGCTGCGTCGGCCATGGTGTTGAGCTCGCTGCAAGAGCGCCACGCGGGGTTGAGCTCGCTGCGTCGGCCATGGTGGGCGGGGCACCTCAGGGCGCGCAGCCATGGCGGCGCAGAGCTCGCGACGCCCAGCCATGGCGACCAGGAATCCAACGCATGCTGTCGATTGAGCCGCATCCCTGCTCATTGCGCCGTGCCATCGATTGAGCTAGCCGCGCGCGTCCGAGCTCGCCATCTCCGTGCGCGTCTGAGCTCGCTGGTCCCCCCGGAGCGGTGGGTGGAGAGAGAGAGAGGAGAGAGGCAACGCGAGCCCCATGACTGCGTTGGAGCTCGTGCCATGCTCGGCGCCGGCAGACGCGCCGAGCTTCCTATCAGGCCTGATTTCTCTTTCATCCACGTAGGATTTTGCTGAGTTGTCTTGGCTTGAAGCCAGATGAACGGTTTTTATTGGGCCTGCTCTTATGGTTGCTCGATCCATATTCTCCACGGGTTAGAATAATCAAATATGATTGTTCCGCACCAGATATGTACATCTGCTGTTGTTAAATAATTTCAGTAACCAATACCTTTTCTTCTCCTATTATGCTATTACCTGTCCACGAGATGCTTTCTCCATTATGAACAGACTGGGTTGCTACCAAGATGCCAGATAGCTGACGAAAATTCTTGAATCAAACAATTACTATTGGGCAAAGTTTGGGGTGTTCGTTTTCAGGGGTCTAAATTTTAGAAGGATCACATCAAAAAGAATTTTGTTATTTAGAAGTATTAAATAAAGTTTAATTACAAAACTAACTGTAGAACCCCGGGTCTAATTCGCGAGACGAATCTAATGAGGGTAATTAAGCCGTGATTAGATGATGATTACTGTAGCATCACTATAGCAAAACATAGATTAATTAGGCTCATTAGATTCGTCTCGAAATGAGCATTAATCTGTCAAAAAGGTTTTGTCATTAAATTTTATTTAATGCTTCTAAATAACAAAATTCTCTTTCACTGTAGAGGTCTAAAATTTAGAGGGGTGGAAACGAACACCCCCGAGTTGTGCACGAGTTCACTCAGAACATAAAAGAGCTGTTATGAAAAATAGAGACTGCATAACCTAAATACATCTTTCAGTTCCATCAAAGTACCATTACGTGCAATACAATGCAGCAAACAAAAGTGCTCAGGTATCCATGTGGAGCCCAAGCATATAGCTTTCTAAAATGCTTTTGAGTTACAGTGTTTGGAAAAACTCTGTTCTGTACAACAGGACCCTAAAGTCTAACGAAAAGGAAGTGTTGTTTCTTTCACTTCTTTGTACAAGCAAAGACATAGGAGATAGCTCTCTTTCCAAACTAGAATTCTCCCATAGTACAACCAACAACCAGCAGGTTGGAACTGTCCTCGTCAGGCATGCAGCTCGGACGATAAGTTACTCGGTAAACGACAATCCAAGTTCAGCAGCGTGAATTTGTGCTCTGCTCTGAATTTTGATCGATTGCATCTCAACGAGGAGAATGATTTTGGTTTGGGGACGGTGGCTCTGCAACCCTTAGTGTCCCACCAAGCTCCACAGGCACTAGAGGAACTAAAGAGTGGAGAACATCCGTTATCAGTGGTCTGTAACTCGGTTCTGGTTGCACGCATAGAACAGCCACTGCTGCAACCTGCAGAGGTACAGGATAGCAATCAAATATTTAGAAAGATGAATTATCTGTAATAAAGAACATTAGAAGATGATCATTATTGTACCTGATACAAGTGCTTTGGATCCATTGTGTCCCTGATCACTGGGTCAATTATGTTGGGAAGTTTTGATCTGTCTGTCAGTTGGGGCATGGCCTGTTTGAGATTTTTTTAGCATGTCATATTTAGTAAACAGATAAACTGCAATTTGAATATTTAAATGCCATAGCATGACATTGAAAGTCAATATTTTCTACTTGCCACAATGAAGTCAAACTACGCTAAGGCCGTTGTATGAAGGCAACATCATTGAACATTCAAACTTTAGCAATTCGACTTAATGAATATGCACAAAATTCAGGGTGAACCGTACCCAAGTCACAATTGATTGGCACTGAGATTGACTCAACTTCTCAACAGGCTTCCTTCCCATTAGCAGCTCAAGAAGCACTATGCCAAACGCGTACACGTCGCTTTTCTCGGTGAGCTTCCCTGAAATTGACACCATTTATATATTGCTACATATTGGAAGCAGAATTTTGCAGTTGACAGCTAAGTTTTGTCTATGAATGTGAGGGCAGGTTGAGAAGAATGGAAGCCATACCATCCAATAAGTATTCAGGGGCTACATAACCCAATGTCCCAGAAAGCTGCATGCTTCCCTTGTCAAGGCTCCCACTGGTCACTGCAAGACCAAAATCTGAAATCTGCACATGTGAGCAAATAAATAAATAAATGAACATACACAATTTTTACTGCTGTCCAAACTATGAATTGCTGTCAAAATGAATGATATGTTCAGCTCAAAGGAAAAGGGTAGAAGTGTACCTTAGCATTGAAGTCTGAATCTAAAAGTATGTTAGATGACTTCAGATCCCTATGGATCACTGGTGGGCTGCAGTGTTCATGAAGATACTCCAATCCCCTGCTCAATTTTAATTTACCAATGCAAGTTATGACCAACCAATCGTCAGCATTTCAGTTTAAAAATCATTACTCATTCACTAGGTGTGAAGGAAAGTGCATGGATAATAGCATCATAATAACCTCGCCATGTCGAGCGCTATCTTCATCCGGATGTGCCAGCTCAGGGCTGCTCCATGTGACGGCCCTGAAGACAACCATCAAAAGCGTCCAATATGAAGATCTCAAGAAAGAGCTGCATCCATAAGCAACAAGGCCAATCATAGGAGAACGGAAGACAGTACCATGCAGCTGTGTTTCCAAGGATCCTTTCTCCATCAGCTCATAAACAATGTAATGATTCCCCTCATGAACACAGAAACCCAGAAGGGACACTATGTTTGGGTGCCGAATCCTGCCTAGCAAATCCAGCTCATTCTGCAAACCACTCCCAACCGAAACAATTAGGACAGGAACACAAGAAGCCCTCACCATCACTGTCAGAAATGGACAAGAACCTGCACCTCGAATTCCTTCTCGCACTCCGGCCCGCCGCCTTCCAGCCTCTTCACCGCTGCGGTGACTCCCCCATCGAAGATCGCCTTGTAGACGCGACCGAAGCCGCCGACACCGAGCAAATTGCTCTCACTGAACTTGCCTGTCGCCGCTTCCAGGGCCAGGTACTCGATCATCGCCACAAGCCCCTTCCTGCTCGCCTTCAGTGAGTTGAACTTGCTCAGGATCGGCACCAGCACGAATCCCCTTGCAGTGCCTGCACAATGTAGGTGAGTGTGGTTGGTTTGGGTGGCCCTCGAGCAACGTACTATTCAAGAATTCAAGAACCAGCTGAGATAATCCGGAGAAGTGAGAAAGACCTGAGCTCCGGGTGCCTTTGCCGTCGAGCAGGCGGCGAGATCGCCGCCACAGGATCCACGCATAGAACGTGGAGAGGATGATCGCGACGATGGCGATGGAGGCGAGGACGGAGGCGACGATGAGCTCATGGTGGAAATGGCGGCGCCTCTCCACGATGATCACTGCAGACGCAACAGGCAGTTCAGGAGGCAAATCAAGATGTGCGATTTAAGGAAGATGAACAGTCACTGGCTCTGGTTGTTGAAACGGCCCGGGAAATGCGACTGTTATTCCAACTCAAACCGTCAAACAGAAGAATTTGATGAGAATAGAACTGTTGAGTAAATATACACAAGAAATTGAAGCAACTCCCAACATGTTTTTTTGGGAAAATGAATTTAAAACAAATTGAAAATCCCAAACTGCAAGTTTTTCAAGGCTTCATTAAACCAGAATTCTTTGTTCGATTTCAGAAGCAGAACAACGCAGATACCAAAAGTGCTACCACTTCAAAAAAAGACGCAATTACTTTTCTGCACCAGGGAACTCTGCACACGAATCTTTTTAGAAAAACATAAGTTTGTTCCCCGAAATTGAAACAAGAAATAGCAAGAACAATAAATGGCCGTATGATTCACACCATTAACCTACCAACGGGAGGTGGCGCCGGAACCGTCGGAGACAAGGAGCCAGTCCCATTGGCACCACCGGCGTCGGCGGCGCGAATGTGCTTGGCGACAGGCGACGCGCCGGAGGAATACGGCGCGGCCCTCCCATCAGCCGACGATGCCAGCAGCAGCACGACAAGGACGGAGGAGCACAGAAACGGCAATGGAGGTGGCGCTAGCCTCATTGCTAGTCACCCACTCTCTCCCCTCGAATCCCTCTCGCTCCTCCTCCCCTCCTCTTCCGTTAAAGAGACAAATGAGAAGAGTTTTGTTTACTTGGCCAGCTCGCGCAGGGAGATCCTCACACTGGAACACGAGATTTTGTGCCTTTGCGGCAATTGGGCGTGCGAAAAAGCCAGAACCAGAGAGAGAGAGAGAGAGAGAGAGAGAGAGAGAGAGAGCACTCTGGTATGGCAATGTTGCTGCTTGAGCAGCAGAACAGTTCCGCCTGACATTTTATTTTGGGGCGCACGGGGACATGGGTGCAGTGCAGGAGGGAGGGAGTGGTCGCGTGGCCCCCCCGTCGCAGTGAGAGCGGCCATGTGCGGTGGTTACGGGAAGGTAGTGGAGCCGCCGCCTGCGCAGGGTGGGCGAGTGGATGGAGGACGAGGGAGATGCGAGGTTGCAGTCGCAATTTCGTAGGCGTGCGTGGATGTGGCGCGGACAAAACAAAGCCATCCCGTGTTTGGTAGCGGTACATCTCTTGGCGTCTTCTTCGGTCCTTCCGTCCTTGGCATTTTTTTTGCGACGCTCCACATTGGACCTGTCAGTGTCTCAGGCTACGACTACGTGAAACAAAAATGCAGTACTAGCACGACCGCGACAGATTCTCGGGTGGGTTGCCGGCTCGAAGCACCATCGTTCAGGGTTTCGTTCGCTTTTCCTCTCTGTCATTAACCTTTCTACCAGGGTAAGCTTCAACTTTAGGAACATTTAAAAAGAAGCTCAGTTCTATCATTGGCTGGTTCGTACTCCTTGAATGGTTCGCCATGAGTCATACGTCGAAACAGGAGCAAGAGATCACTACTGACCCCAGTGCAACAAACACGTCCCCACGATGGACACGACGAGTGCCCCATGCGCCACATTTATCTCCGTATATCCGCCACCTCCCCCGAAATCAATTCGCCAGCCTACGAGATTGAATGAAGATATACTACTGCCCTGGACGGTGGACCACCCTTCCTGAATCCTGAGCATTTCTCTCAGTCGCCCTATCCAACTTGTTCATGGTACGAGTAGTAGTACTTGGAAAAATCATGGGTATTTGTCGTGCTCTGGCTGTGTTTTTCTTTTCCTCCACAGGGTTCATCTATCTTGCCGTCTTGGACGTTGGACCTTCATCCGTTAGCTTACGTAGGGATGCTACGCTACCGACCAGTCGTGCCGAGGTGGGAACACGAATGTGCGGAATGTGTTGCACGCCTGGAAATTTGCAATGCAGGTTAATTACAAAAGCAGATGGCAGGTCACTGTACTATGGTACCGCAGAAGACAAGCTCTACCATACCAAAGGTCTGGACTGGAAGCGACCACCAATGTAGAGGTGCGAAGCGTACAGAATCTCCATACGTGCCGCTTTGGCCGCGGTTTCTGGCTCCAACGAACGTTCAGTACTGCGACAGCGAGAGAACGAAGCTCAGCAGCAGTACCACGTCAGTGCTCCCGGAAGAGAATGACAATCCGTGCGTGTTTTGAGCGACTTTGACCTTCATCATTTTCTACGAATCTAATGCTGAACAATTCGCTTCCCCAACCTTGTCCTGCCACGCGCGCAATGACGAACCTTTGCGTAGCCAGCCACCAGAGTTGGAGACTTGGAGTGCAGGAACGCAAGAGAAATCCTGCCAATTTCGAGTGGGGAGAGTGCCGCCAACCGGGATGCCTGTTGGTTGATCAAGTGGCCAGCACCTGGACCCGGCAGAAGCCGGCCGGGGGCATAAACCAACTTGCCGTGCCATGCGTTGCGTGAAACCTCCCCGCCCCGTACCATCGATCGGATCGTATCAATCAACCAGCCCCGCCGACGCCTCTAATGCGCAGCGTGCCCGCACGGGCGCGCTGCACGGCCGGGGAGCTGTCAGCTGCGAGTGTTGCGACACGACGGACGGAGAGGTCGCGCGAGAGACGGGCAGCTCGGAGCGGCCGGCGTCGTCCTCCCGGTGTGGGGGCTGCCGGTGCTATCGTATGATCGATCGGTGCACGCACCTGGCCACCGATGTCTGGATACAGCTACCTGCCACTGATCATCCGCGGCAGGGGACCCGCCACCGCGCCTCGACGCATCTCCATGATTCGGAGATTATTGGGTGCAGGTGCGTATGGGGTCGAGATTTTATGGGTACTTGCGGAGATCTTGGTTCGCAAATGAAACGTCGTGTCTTCCTCGCTGGAAACTCGCGACCGGTGCCATGATTACTGAGGATGATTCGGACGAACGGAAGAAACATTTGTTAGCTCCATCTGCGGTCCATTCATTCAGCCCAATTTCAACAAAGATGAGATGACCTTGGGCCTCGTAGAGCAGGCCGGCCAGGTCCGACTAGGCTCATCAGTATCTCTACTATTATCTCTACTACATAAAAAGTCTTAAAAAAGTCGTCAGCCACAATTTTCAGCCGGATTTTTCAGTTTTCAGACCACCTCCATCCGAGTTCACCTCGAATTTGAATTGTGTTCGACTCAAATTCATATGTTCGAGTAGTCTTTTTAAAATTCAATGGTTTATGATCAGAAACCTCTGTGTGCTGCAGTGGTAAGACCATTCGCTTTGTTTTCCTTGACCCAGGTTCGAATCTCATTCTCCGCAGCACAGGTCACAGGTGCCTTCAATTTATTTTTATTTTTCGCGCGTGGTGCTGGCGGCCATTATGGTCAAGTGCGAGCGCCGCCAGCTCCACGTCGCGTCCTGCTGGAGTTTTGGGTTCGTCGATCAGCCCGACCTTTCAGCCTTCCGCCGGCCGACTCCGAGTCCTCCCGATTCTCTATTTTTTTCCGTAAAGCACAAATCAAATCAGCGTTAGAGTTGGGGATACAAAATACGGTGGTAGTCACTTGGTCTGATAACCCATGACCGGCAGCCAATTTCTTGGATTCGTTCACCGAATGGGAAAGAGAGAAGAGAAGAGATTGGAAGCGCAGCCGTGAGAGAGATCGAGAGGGCAGAGGTTGAAGACGACCGCTTATTTAATTTGGTCAGGAAACTTGGCCTGAAAGTTGTATTATCACCCTGGGCCAACTGGGCCGTATGTCATTTTCATGCGAGGATGATTAAAGGAGTTGAGGAATTGTTAATTGGGTTGCTCAGTTATTTCGGCTCAATTTTACGGCAGATGAATCACCGTTGTCTTAATTTGTTATTGTAGATTTTTTAAACGCTTCAAAGAACAGGTTAGGTAACTACCAAATGTATCACCTATACTCAATTTTGGGTATTATTTTTTAATATTAATGGACATTAAATAAATAAATTTAGAAAAAGGTGAAGAGAGACCCGGAGTCCTATCAATTACTTTATTTTTTCATAAGAACTACAATTTATAAAAGTATAAGATGGTTGTAACTAATTTTCTGGATTTCATACTTATCATGGTATTGTGTTTCCATGACGATATTTAGCCCGTAGCAACGCACGGGCAAGTTACTAGTATACTTAAAAAGGCTCAAAGAAGACGTCAGCCAAAAATTTTCAGCCGGATTTTTCAGTTTCAGACCACCTCCATCCGAGTTCATGTCAAATTTGAGTTGGGTTCGATTCAAATCAGTCCAAAGTACCGTTCTTATATGAGTCGAAACGCTGGGAGTCATAAACGTACAACTGCTCCAGCGGTAAGGCATCTCAATGAGAGCAAGACGCCGTGAGCTCGAGTCCTATACGCAACACCATTTTTTCCTTTTTTTTCGAACGGTCGGGGAGAGCCGGCGGCCGGGGCGACGAGCCGGAGGACACGGACAATATCTGCGCGAGGGCGACCTCCTCTTGATACTCTGTTTCGTCAACCACAAATTGAATCGGAAAGCAAAAATTAAATCACGTTGTCTCGTCACTAAGCCTGGGCGGTTAATTGGAAATCACAAATCGAATTTTCCTTCCGCCGGGAGCAGTTTGCCGGCTTTGCCACTGTCCTGCGACTCCCGCGTGGCTGCGCTTGAGCATACCGCCAGCCGTATAAGAAGGGAGCCAACGACCATGGAGAGAGGCGGAGGGAGAGAGAGAGAAAGGAAGAGGACGAGGCAGCAGCAGCTGCTTTGCCATGGCAAAAGGGCAGATAGAAATGGGTCGTGGTGAGAGAGATTGAGCCATTGAGGATCGGGAGACTGGAGTGGAAGAAGAAGATGACTATGGTAGGCCGAACATTTGGGATCGTGAGTCCAAAGAGTTTTTGACCGGTGGTGGCCACTGGCCTCATTTCATCTCTTTCCATGTGGAAAATAAAATGAGACTTCAGTGGGGTCGGCACAAATCTACCACTTTGACCGATCTCGATAGCAATACAACCGTTGAATGTATAATTGGATAAAAACACTTGCTATTTAAATTACAATTTGTCTAAAAAAATTGCAACATTCACTTGCGGAGGATGTGTCGTATGAACAATACTATGTTTTTTTTATTCTACAGTACACTAGTGAAACAAATTGTTGTCGATGTGTTGGTAAAAGAGTAGTGAATGACTCAGACCGGCAAACAACTAAACTATTGATGCCCTCAAAAAAAAAAAAAACTAAACTATTGATCTTATACTTTACGTCTTCCCTAGGTAATGCCTAAATGTGTGAACTTATAAATTTACATATCCATAATATGTTTATCTTTTATCCGTTGCAATGCACGGGTACTTTGCTAGTAAAAGAAAAAAGGGGCACGTTTATTCCATTACTGTCGTATCAACAAAAATCATCGACGCATTACATGCGTGAACGAACGAACATTTCGGTATCGGTACATCATTATTCATGAAATGAATGGATCCATGCTGGGTGCCCGTTTCAATATAGCTTAATCAAGAGTCTTTTTATCATCCGCGAGCCACGGCATATATGTGCACTCGCACTCACTAGATCCTCTGCATCCGCACCACCTTATATTTTTGTTTCTTGGTGAGCCAAATATACATGCCCCACAACACCTTACTCGGGTGCAGTGTGGCATAGGGTGATACACGTCTTCATCTGCATGCGCATGCGATCGACAACTCAGTAAACCACGCGCGAAAAAAAGGAAAAATCATGGTAGTTACAACAGGGATCTAGGTACATACCTTCCACGCAGGACGTGAGCGTAGCACACATTACGACAAGAACAATGCAAAGAGAAGCGCACACGGTCCTCCTCGTTGCGTTGCTCCCAGTTAGCGCCATGAAGAGAGGAACACTTATATTGGTATATATGTCTGTTGGCACTTATTTTCCGGTGTGCTTTTGGTGTTGTTGGCTCATGGTTATATAGTGGCGAGGCTAGGCTGTTCTACCTTGGTGCACAGGCACCATGGTAAAAAATAAATTCAGCAGTAATTGGCTCATAATCACCATTAGTGCATCCCTTAAAACTTGAGTACAAAACACACCATTTTGTACGCATGGCACCACCATCATTCCCGTTCAAGCTTCGTTACTGGTTATATATGGATAATTTTTAGGGGCGGTACCTAACCCTCGAATGAATGCTAATGGTTCATGCACCGTAATGCTTTTCTATATAGAGGTATATAATGCTTTTCTATATAGAGGTATACAGAAACATATGAGGTGTAAATTATTGAGCGGTTGCCATCGTCAACATTAATGTTGAGATATGTTCCTTGTAAGATTTGATACCTTTGCACCACAATCAAATAAAGGGGGCCATATCCAGTGTTTTTTTTAAAAAAATTTATTCTCAAGCTCGCTCTATTTATTCATTCAAATCCGGGTCAGCCATATCGCAACCCACAAAGTTTGTTACAAACTCGGGGAGGGGATCATCCCAAATGACGAAATGATCCGAGTCCCAACCCAAACCACAACGAACGATCCTCGTGTGATACAAAATTACAAAAGCGTGAAACAGCTAAAACTTTTACCGACTCAAACTGATTATTGATAAACCTCATATGCCCCCACTCCCCAGTGTCCAGTGTGTTAAACCTTTCAACAAACATCTTTATTTTTTTTCTTTTTGGGGAAGAATTTCAACAAACATCTTATAGGCCGAAACATATCCACCTCAGGCTCAGCCCAGCCAGCCGAGTCCCGTCCGCCATCATCGCCCAGCGCGAGCTGAGTATCACGGGATTTAGAGCCCAATTTAAAACTTCTAGGTCCAGCCAACGAATCAGTAAAATTTCGAGTCCACAAGGAATGAGAAGTCTCTAACGAGCACGTGCTTTCTTGGGCCATGGCCCGCAATAGAACTTCGTGCGTGAATGGCTGAATGCCGACCCACGGAGCAGGCAGCCAGGCACGTTTATCTCGTTCGTTCCATGTATCCGAGGCTCGCAAAAAACGCTGTTAAAAAAATAATCGCGAAACGCGGTAGTCAAAGATGCCTGAGAATGGCAGTGTTACATGCTCATGGCAGTTTTAAACAAAATCACGATCGAGATCGTCAAGAACAAGTTACATGCTCATGCATCCGTATGCGAATATGACGCTATCTTTTCTGTTGCTCAGACAGATCGCCATCTCGCGGAGCTGGTTTCGCATTTTCCCCTTTCATCTCTTTTAAAAAAAATGGTTTCAGCTGCCAGCAAGACGATGATGAATATTCGTACGCGACGTGTGCTGACTGCTGCTACATCTCCTCGTGTGTTTCCACTGCTCATCTATCCACGTCAGCAGGGTAGGAGTAGAACACTGTGAGCGGAGATGGCGCGCGTGGCGTGCTTCACCGAACTTGTCCGCGGCTCGACCACCGCTCGCCCACTCGTATTCAAAGCCGGGCCGAAAGCAACACGAGAGACCAACCAGGTGGAGGGAGGACCGACGACGCTTACGAAACACATTGCCTTATCCGTCGCAACGGCGACAGCAGCAGACGGAGTAGCTTCCAAACAGGAAAAATAAGCGGTGATCAACAAAGGGTGCCTACTTAAATAAGCTGCAGAATTCATGCCGGGGAGAAAAATGCGTATACTATCGACTCCAGTGGCTCCGGCCGAGCAGGGAGTACGGCTGAGAATTTTCGCAGGGTTCTTGGGCAGGGTCCACCGCATGACCGCACATCGTTTTCAATTGGTGTGACGATGAATCACAGAGCACTTCATACGAAACTGTGAACAAATCGCTGGGTAAACCGGCCGGGGCAAAACGGTAAAGCGCAGTACTACCTCCGTCCAGAAATATAAGGATTCGTTGACTTTCAGCTATCATCTTTGACCATTCGTCTTATTCAAAATATTTATGAAAATATAAAAATAATTAAATTATACTTAAAGTATATCTAGTGATGAAACAAATCATAATAAAATAAATAAATTTTTTATAAATTTTTTGAATAAGACGAATGGTCAAAGGTGATGTCTGAAAGTCAATAAGTCCTTATATTCTTGGACAGAGGTAGTATAAAATTGCAAAAGAAGTCCATGCCTGTGCACGCAGCAGCAGGAAAATGTGCAAAGAATTTTGAGAGTCAAAGAAGAAGGCGGATTTGAGTATTTCCGCACCACACGACCACTGGATGGAAGTAGAGGAAGGGCAGGCGCTTTTTATAGCTAGCGCAAGAGCAACACCCATCGCGCCACACGGAATCCCAGACCGCTGCCACCTCCCTCTCCACTCTCTTCTCCAGTCAGTCATCCATCCATCCATCCACACGCCTCGCGTCCTACGCCTCGCTTTCCCCAAACAACCACGTTCACTGACACAGCGGTCCCACAAGGTGCCACCACCACCATCACGACTACTGACAACCATCTCATCGTCATCCCTCCCGCGCAGTACGCGAAGGGGCGGAAAGGCCCTGGGGCCCCACTGCCAACACAGTCGGCGTCCCGTCCGCGCGAGTGCGTCGTGTCCCCATTCCCCAAACTCATTCACTGACATCTGGGTCGTTGTGTACGGACCCACATGGAGGCGAGAGTGCCGGTCGCGTCTCGGCGTGGGAGACGTGGCGCGGCGCGGCGCGTGGCTGCAGGTGATGGCGAGTAGGGAGGAGAGGGGAAAGGGAGGTGGTGTGGTGGTGGGCCCGGCTTATTTTACGTGGTTTTGGTTTTGTTTATTCCGGCGTTTAAAAGGGCCGGACCGCCACGCCCTGGCGTTGGTTCGTGTCCACGCCCCCCTCATTCTCACCGCTCTCTCTCGCTCCTCGCTCACATCCTCTCTCTCTCTACACGCCTCCACTAACCGTGGGCTTTGTGGGTGGGTTCGGTTCCAGCTCCTCGTGTCCCTGCCTGCCAGCCATGACCGCCGCCGCCGACGCCGAGGCTGCCTGCGAGGTGGTTGCCACGGCAGCCGACATCATCTGCTCGCTCCGCGCCGCCGACCTCGCCGGCTGGACGCCGCCGTGGCGCAAGCCGTCGCCGCCACCGCACGCTGCTGATCCTTCCGCCTGCGACGGCGACGCGCGGGAGCTGGCCTGGCCGGCGGTGGCGCGCGGGAAGCGCTCGCGCTCCCTCCGCGGCTCCCCGTCCGCGTCGGCCGGCTCCGGCTCCGTACTGGCGGCGAAGAAGAAGAAGCCGAGGCGCGCGCGCGGCAGCCCGCCGTCGCCGCTCGACTACAGCGGCGGCTCCGGCGCTTCGACGAGCGGCGGCGAGGACGGCGCGTTCTGCTCGCCCCCGCCGGTGCTGTCGGCCGACGGCGGCGGCGGCGGCGTCCTGCTCGTGGAGCCAGCTGCTAACAAGGTACGCACGCATCTCCCGTCGCCTGCCTCTGCATCCCGCTGCTGGTTGTGGGCGGTCGGTTGCTTTCCACTTGGTGTTCATGTCTCGCTGGACCAAACTGCCCCTCCCGTCCCGTGTCAGCACCACGAGGATGACTTCTCGATGAAACATCGCTTTACCTCGCCTCACCTCCTCGCTCACCCGCTTTTTGTTCGCGCGACCTTTTCTTAATCTCGCCATGCCTCGCTGTTCCTTTTCCTCTTTTTTTTTTCCTTCTATCTCTGCAAGGGGTCATTTGGGTAAAAAAGGGAGACGCCGAGGATATCTCACGGATCTCTCGGCTCTTGCCAACGATTTCTTGGTTTCCTCTTGCGGTACTACTATACGTCCACACCACTTGGCACTGGTGAATTTGGTGGAATTTTATTCGCTGCCCGTATGGTACGTGTCTGTGTTTTGTTCGGCGTGGTTGTCTGGTTGACTTCTACGGCGGGGAGGGGCACCGCCGGCAATTCACACGGGTAGGTGGGCGGGTTCTTGCAGTTCCTGCGCTGCGCCCACTCGACTCGATGCCGCCTCAACCTCGAGCGGCGGTTGCGGTTTCCGTGCTTCCTCTGATTTCCCCCCCAAACTACCCTCGCCTCGTAGTTCACGGCGGAGCTAACCTACGTGGGCAGTCTTGACATTTCTCCCGTCCTTATCCCCGTTACGTTTCGTGCTGTGGTGGTGTGGGAGCTCGGTGGCTGGAGGCGCACGGTCAAACCGGTCGGGCGTCACGGCTCGAGATCGCGCGGCCGAGCTAGCGACGGATGGGCGCCTCCGTCCATTGGCTGTGTGATCCGTGTGGCCCAGGCGCCGCATGGTCATGGCTGGACACGCAGGCGTTGCTGGTGGCAGACGCAACGCGCCACCGCCACTCGTGTGCGGCCACGTTGGAAGTGGCGTGGCACAACGGGCCCACATGTCAGCATGCTACGTATAGCATTCTTAAAAAAAAAAATGGGTTAAGGGATTGCGCAATTTGCTATAGCTGGAATAATTGATTGTCGGTAAGGCGACAGATGAACAAGTCGCTTGTCCGTGCTTTGATGTTCATGCTGTCTTCATACGTTCCGTAGTAGCGTGCTTCATGTGATTGGCTAATCGAGATGCGCAATTGGCAAAGCTAGGTAGGAATTGGTTAGGCGCCTTTCTCCCTCCAACGAACTTTACCCATGCTCATTCCTACCTGGTTGTAGAAAATATAAACAAATTGTATAAAGAACATGCGTCGCGTGTTGCTTTCTACGCCTGTTGTTCGTTGGACCGTTCCGGGTGGAGGACTAGAGTACAAACTACTCTAGTGCCACTCCACCAGCATCTTGTAGCTCTACCACTATTGTCATCGAGCATCCATCCACTGGCATATTGTACCTAACTAACCGGGGCGCGCGCTCTTTGTGCTTCTCCAGGTGGTGGGCCTCGCCGGACGGCGGTCGATCCTGCCGGTGCCGGTGCCGCCGCCTCGACCCGCCGGACAGCGGCCGCGGAAGAAAATGGTGAGTTCCTCGTCCTAACTCTGTTTTAGAATCTCTCCATGTTAAAGCACAATTAGCCGTGGTCACGAGTGTATAAAAGCAAGCGTGTTCACGAGTGAGGTGAGCTGATTCACAGAGCGAATTGGGATCGTCTGCCATCAAACGATTTTGATGGCAGGTGACATCAAACCGGCTTTCGACCGTCGGATCAAAAACGAACGTGTGAGGTTTGATGCTACAGTACCAGTGAACAGTGAAACCGGTACAGTATTTTCGCTAAGTACCCGTGAACAGTATTTTGCTGCAATGTTCCGATGGCAGGGTACTGTACGCCACTGTAGCACCCCTCACAAAACACTGTTTCCCTGCCTTCAAATCGGGTGACTGTAGACGATCCCGATCCTCAGAGAGCATGGGCGATGTTGCCTGCCAGTGGTAGCTTTGCTTCTGAACTTTGAATGCGGTGACCAGCTTGCTGTCCACTGCGTCTGCGTGTATCCCCCATCATTTATTACGCGTTTGAGCAGGCCAGGCAAAAGGTAGCCTTTGGCCACAGAGCCTTCACTCGCTCATTTACCAGTAGTAGTGATAGCAAAAAGGCTGTTCAAATGGTAGCTTTGCCTGGAATAATAAAGCGGTGCTGCCGCAGCACTGCCATTGGAAGGAAAGATGTGCAGTCTGCCGAGAGGGGCAGGAATGGCAGCGTAGCATCTTGGGGACAAAAGTGTCAAAGGACGCCTGCCCAAAAAGATCACGCACCTCATCATCATCACCTGCTGTCCCGCGACCGAAAAGATCATGTTTCACGCCTAAACAAAAGCGGGGCTTGCCGTTTGCGTTTTCTTTTGCTTAATGAAAGCTTGCCGTTTGCGTTCTGTTCGGGGCTCTTCTTTAGGCTTGACACATGCTCGTTGTTGTGGACTGCAGAGGCTCCCTGAGATCCAGCAGATGGTGCGGTCGCTGTCGGTGGAGAACGATGCCCTCCGCCAGGTTACTATTCTTTTATCCTTCAAATTATTTTTTTTAAGTGTACTTCATCCATCAGTGGCGTTCTTAATGTTCTCCAAGTATTTTCTTCAGTTCCTTAAATACTTATCTTTCTTTTCATGTCTGAGCAGGAGATGAAGGCGTTGCAGAAAGCTTGCACGACGCTGTCGAAGGAGAACGGCAAACTAGAGGTCAGTGACACACCAACACTCCTGAACCTGTTCCTTTTCGTGTCCATGTGGCTTGCAGGCCACCATGCATATGCTTCCACGTCGGGGCCCGAGTGCACTTATAAAAATTCTAGAAAAATGGATGTGCAGTTGGCGTAGCTTAAAGCAATAAGGGATGCACCTTCCAGTTTGCGACTACTACCAGAATTAGAATTAGAGGCTCTGAGCCTGGAAGTGAAGCAGCGGGCCCCGAAATTATGCGCTTTGATAGTTGTTTATCCCCTCGGATGCCTTGATTCGTAGGCTATTCCTAGAAGACGTGCCGCGTTGTTTGGTTCGGTGGGAGAGAGCTCCATTTCGCGTCCTTCTCAACAACCGTTGTCCCTCGAGAAAACGGATATCGATGCTGATAAGCCTTTGGCACTTGCTGGGTTAGAACGTCAACCTCCGTGCCTTTTGACTTTAGATTCCCGGGTGCCTAAGCTCGCACGCGGTGAACCGTCTGTGTCTCTGCTCGTGGGACATGGGGGGAGTGCTCATAAAGAGCTGGTTAGGTTAAGAAAGAATATGCCGGCCACGGCCTGACGGCCGTTCGTGTTGCTTCACCACCCATGATAACTGCCAGTGCCAGCAGAGGGTTAGGGGATGCGTGTCATGTTGTCAAAGCGGTTGATGTGCGACGCCTCAGCTGAATACTCAAGTTCGTGGCGTAGAGATGCTGATGGTAAGGATTCTCTTTTAGATTAGGACCGTAAATCGTCCGGACGTTGGACAACCGTCCGGTCTATGATTTTTAGCCACGATGAAGTTTCTCTAGTTTTTTATAGGACGATTAAGTTTCTGTATTTGAAGAAGACTAAGTTACCGTAGGCTGAATGGAACCTGCATGCGTCAGTCAGTTGTTTTGCCTTCTGCATCTATAGTGAAGTTACTGTCAACTCTTCATAGTATCATTCTGAGACACCCGATAGAAAGTTCAAATTTCACATGCGTAGTGAGTATAGAAGTAAAAGCTCAACCTTAAAAAGGGTTTCATGCAAATCTTGAGAAGAGGCTCCGAGGCGCCAATCCTGTTGTCATAAACTGCTCGGAGCACTCGCTAAACTCTGTGGCTGCAACCGACGCAGCGAGGTGTTCAACTGTTCTCGCACGCTTCGTCTCCACTGGCCGTACGCTGTCTTAGAATCTTTTCAAATAAAGAAGAGCAAGTTGCCAATCCCACCCACCCAGCAGGCCAACGCACCTGCCGGCCGGCCTGAATTCCACGGGCTTGTACGCGCACCAAACTCGAATCCCGGAAACGATTATCCCGTGGCCTTCTTTAATGCCTTCACTTCACCTGCGTCCGTGTCCTTGCCCTGCTACCGCTGCAGTGATGTGCTCCACAAGGTTATCAAACGAGATGGAGTAGTAGCTGCCTCAACTAGAATGACATGCCAGATAGATGAACGGCTGGGCTGGTTTACTTACCCAGGTCAGTTAAGCTGGATGGCTAATTAGACCAACTAACTGGGCCAATCTGAACTGAATGGTCCCTGCGTCCTCTCTCTTCTTATCTGGCAAGAAATTGTGTTGTGTACGCCCGCACTGTAATGGCAAACATCCTGGACCCGTTTAGTCCTCTTTCAGGTTGTTTGATTTCTGGTGCTTTGCTCAGGGATTCAAGTCAAGGCTGCAGCTCGTTCACACTTTTTCGCTTTAGCATCCTTGTTTAATTTGTGACAGGACAGGGATGTCACTGTCCCAAATAGTAGGAACTACGTACTGCGTATCTTCAATTACAGTCCTTGCAACTGTAGTGTGATTATGTCTGCTGGTTGATCAGCCTGTTCTAAAGATGGCTCATTGCCTCATTGGTCTCAACCTTCCAGTAGATGAACCTACATGCCACAATGCGCAAGTTACTCTCAACAAAAATATATCTGACAAGTCTTTTCCTTTTACCAATTTTCAGATAAGGCTAGATCACTCAAGTAAGCGAGACGGAATCATCTCCGAGGAGAAGAAAGTAAAGACGCAGCCTGTTCAGCGTGAAGCCGAGCAGGAGGCTCCGAACGGCTTTACACTCCCTGATCTCAACCTTCCTGCGCAGGACGGCTGATTGAGTGCTCAACTCACCGGTGGCTGTAAACTTCAGATTAGCATGCTAACCTGATAAATTAACCGTGTATAGAAGAAGATGGCAAGAAGCGGCTCTCTGATTGACCACACGCGAGGAAATCATTGAACCACAAGGATATACCTGTTTGCTTTTTTTTTTAAGTTTTTTAAATTAGTGTCTAGAGCTACCGCAATTATCCTGTCTCGCCAATGTTGTTATTGTTGGCCCAGAAAGGAGGATGGGTTTATCTTACATTTCCGATATGTTTTTTTAGCTCTTGTTACCCCGCGCTTCTGTATGAATGAAAGCGCTGAGGGATATTTTTTTATGTAGCTGGAGATTTCAACATGAACCCACGATCAGCCTGTTCGTCTCGCTGCGGCTGCAGAAAAATAACTGCGAACACTGTAGCTGTTGCTGAAAACACTGTAGCTGCTGCTGAAGAAATAACTGCGAACACTGTAGCTGCTGCAAAGCAGCGGCTGCAAAACAGCGAGACGAACACGCTGGATGTAGTTTGTTTTATATCTATACAAAGCTTAACTGTTGGTGTTCTTATCTCTTTTCTTCTTCCTCTGCTGTGGTATGGTTGTTTGAGACGTCAATCTGCCTATCTCAAGATTTTTAGTTTTTAGATGCAAATGATGCTGGTGGAAGTTGTAACAAAACCACATACCGTGTCAACTGTAACATGTGTATTTTAATCTGTTTCGAATTTGGCCGTACTATACCACAATCATCTCAATAGGACTATCATGTCAACTAATTCTGTCCTTCCAAAACTGAATGTTTGGAGCTTGGAGGCATCCAAGAATGAAAAAAAGGAGTAAACTTTTGCCCCAGTTAAACTCATTTCCGGCCATGGGCCTCCACACTCCAATTTCAGCCCACTAACTATTTCACCCATACACAATCGTGTTGACATACATCCTCTGAAACAAGTTCTCAACACGACGTTCAGTGCCTTTTTTCTCTTTTTGCCGGTAGAGTCTCTTTCTCCGTTTTCTTGAAAAAAAATATCAACATCAGCATAATTAATCACTCGAAAAAGCTCATGATGATCAGGCATCATCGCGAGGGCACAAATGACAAGCGGTACCCGCCAGCGCCCGCTTCCCACCACGGACCGGCCGACGCCGACGCGTCGGACGGGCTCCGGCTGGGCCCCTCCCGCGGAGGCCGTTCCTCGTCAAAATCCGTTGGGCCCCAGCCCGCGCGCGTGGCCCGGCTCCCGCTCCTCGTCGCTGTCCTGCTTTCTCGTCGCCGGTCACGGCAAAAAAAATATCACGTTCCGAGCTGTGCATGCAGTCGCCGTCGTCTTCGCCGTGCTTTGCCTATTGGGGTTGCAGAGTGCTTTTGCCCTCGAAGTAGATAACAAGGCGCGCGGTGGACCAGCGTTATTAACTCGTTAAAGGAACAGAAATGGACGCGTTCGTAGTCGCTTTCCGGGACTGGGTCCTCAATCTGTTTTTCCTGAAAAAGATTATCGAATTCAGATGGGTGTAATTCCAAAAGAAATAAAATATCAGATCGGTGTAACGACGTTTGAACTGGTCACCAAAGAATAAAATGATTCTGAGGCTGGAGACAAGCCGGCATACAGTTGTGCACGGCTCTGCATACTCTGAATTCTGTCGACGTGCCCTAACGCCCGGCAATCATCATCGGTTAGCAGATTAACCGGAAATTGCAGCCCTTAATTGGACGGCAATCATATGGTCCACGACAGCCGGATACGATCATTATGATTCGGCGTTTGTTGATACTAGCTTTATGATATGCGTGAAGCTGGTTTAGTTTTGTCCGAAAGACCATTACACAATCCAGAACTTGGTACAGCACAAATTAATATTTTTTTTTACTATGTAATGAAAGTTGCTGTACCAAATACCAATGCTGCGATATTTGTCTGTAGATAGAAGCTCCTAATAAGCGAAAATTGGTTGGGTGAGTTTTTGATTTGCACGAGAATATAGTACAACTGTAGAGTGTAGACTACAAATTCTCTGAATGTTTGGTGCAACACACTTTGAAGCGCGATTTACGCTTTGCAAAATTGAGTCACGTGCAAGCAAGCACACTTTTTTTTTTTTTTTTGAGTTGAAGCAAGCACACTTGATAAAACACACGAGAGGCCCTCTTCGCTTGTCCCTCGTCCACGCCGAGAGCAGCGTCGCGTTGCCTTGCGGTCCCCCGCCACTTGACACCTCTCGCCGTCGCGTCTCCTTCTCCAACCCCCCGCGCCTCCACTTGACTCGCATCCTCCTCTCCTCTCCTCTCGCTGCGCGCCTCAGCTACTACCAGCGCAGCTGCTGCCTCGCCCGCCGCCGAGCCGAGCCTCCGCTGCGTCCGCGGCGCCGTCCCCGCAGCTGCTCGAGCGGGATGGCGTTCCAGTACACGGACCACCACGGGCTTGGGATGGACGCGGCGGCGGCGAACCCTGGCTACGGCGCCGGCATCGGAGGCGGCATGGGCGGGGGTGGGTGGGAGAGGGAGAAGGCGGCCATCGCGGCGCACCCGCTGTACGAGCGCCTGCTGGAGGCGCACGTCGCCTGCCTCCGCGTCGCCACGCCCGTCGACCAGCTCCCGCGCATCGACGCGCAGATCGCCGCGAGGCCCCCGCCCATGGCGGCGGCGGCCGCCGCGGCCGCGGTGGGGGGCACGCAGTCGGGAGGCGAGGAGCTCGACCTCTTCATGGTAAGGGCCCGGAGTTCTCTGTCTCACGGTCATACTCTGATGAAACTGTAAAGAGGTTGACTGGTCGTTCGCTCGCTGTGTTGCTCTGTAGCTTGATTTGGCTTCCGGATGGCTTGTTCAGCGGGATTCTGAAAAATTCGCTTGCTGAAATTCTGTATTTGCCGTGCTAAATTTTGGTCTCTAAACTGGAGCTAGATATTAGGAATGGACTGGACTAATTTTGTCTCTAGGGAGTATTGGGATTGCAACGGGGCTGAGAATTATGAATGAAGATGCTTCCTCTTGCCTTGCTATCCCCTGTTATCCATCCTGATTGCATGGAGTATCTGCTTGCTAAAGTTGCGAAAACAGGAAAATGAATTCTTTTTCCAATAATTACAAGCTGCTTCTTGTCTCTAGATTACCATTTTCTCCGAACTAATAATCGTGCTTTACCTTGTTCTTTTTTCCCAGACACATTATGTTTTGCTCCTCTGTTCATTCAAAGAACAACTCCAGCAGCATGTTCGTGTTCATGCAATGGAAGCTGTGATGGCTTGCTGGGAGCTTGAACAAACTTTACAAAGCCTTACAGGTAACTCAAAGCTTTCTAGTTAACAATTTTCAGTGGTAAAATAATAGCTTGCCATCTTTATGATGTGTAGTCTACAATCATATTTGCTACTACCTCAAGACTTGAAATGATGCCGCCCGGACAGCAGTTTTGAACTTAAAACGAATAAGCTTTCCTGTCAGGATGTCAACAATTGATGTCCGGAGGGTGTATCTTTTACTCTTGATATATTCATATCACTATCTTGGCAGCTACTTTCATATTAATTTTTTTGCCCAAATAAATGTTGATTAGACATCTAGGCCCTTTCCACCACCGATGCCTTTTCTTTACAAATGATCCCGCCTATGCAGTATATCAGTTTCCTCTTGTATATTGAAAATTTGAAAACGAGCCTGTACGGATTCAGTCTTATTGATCTCAGCTTTAAGTGGTACAGTATTTTTTTTTTTTTGAAACTGAGACATTTGTTAATCATGTTTGGACATGTAGACAATTCAGACTGATTCATGTTACTTTAGGAAAACGCGTGACTGCCAGCATATCAAGAAAGAGCTGTAAAGCCTGTAATATTGATTTCATGTTATAGGAATTCAAATGACAGGAACTAACTCATGACTCCGTATGGGTCCTAGGAACCAATTTGTAGTGTAAAGGAATGCTTCAAACATGTATTATGCAACACAATCTGTAGACACTGACACCACTTGCCACACATCTACCCCTGGACATCAGTAGCAGCATCTCGAAACTACAGCCAACGAAATATTATGCCAAGGACGTTTCAAAACTTATTTTTATTTTAAAAAGTTTAGTGAACCTTACAACATTAATCCATGCATTTAATGTGTTAGCATCAACTGGCATGCATCAGGCTCATGCAGTTTAAGGTGTTAGCATGAGCTGGGTTGCATCAGGCTACCATCACATACATTCCTGAGACACATGGAAACTGGAACATGGAAATCTTACCTGTAGGAAATAGTAACCACTATGCTCTAGAGAAATGACAATGAATTAGCACTTCCAGTTCGGCTGACTGGATATATCTGGAAATAGCAACCTATGTGTTCTGCCAGTAACAAACTATTGGTTGGCCTACGTTGAGTTGTGCTAATATGTATTCTTACTGTAGGCGCGTCTCCTGGTGAAGGCACTGGGGCAACTATGTCTGATGATGAAGACAACCAGGTAGACAGTGAGAGCAACATGTTTGAGGGAAATGATGGATCAGATGGAATGGGCTTTGGTCCCTTAATGTTGACTGAGGGTGAGAGATCCTTAGTCGAGCGTGTACGTCAAGAGCTCAAGCATGAACTTAAGCAGGTAATGTTATAACCTTCTAAATGTTCAGTTGTAAATATATTGTTGTCTAAACAAGCTTCTTCCACTTGCAGGGTTACAGAGAAAAACTCGTGGATATCAGGGAAGAGATCATGAGGAAGCGTCGTGCTGGAAAACTCCCTGGAGACACAGCCTCCACTCTGAAAGCTTGGTGGCAAGCTCATTCTAAATGGCCATACCCAACCGTATGTCACAACACCGATGCTGCTCTCATCTTTTTTACTTCCAGCATTTTTTTTCCTAGTTCCTTATAAGCATCTTCCATAAACTTCTGTAGGAGGAAGACAAGGCTCGCCTGGTGCAGGAAACAGGACTACAACTGAAGCAGATCAATAATTGGTTCATCAACCAACGCAAGCGGAACTGGCACAGCAATCCTGCATCATCCTCATCTGATAAAAGCAAGAGAAAAAGGTAGGGCACTAACGCTTCTTCACTAGCTTGGCATCTTTCTAGTTTCAATTTCCTGTATGCTTATGCTTGGAATGAAGAAACACTGCAGGTGATGGCAACGCCGAGCAATCTTGGTAGAATACGATTGGAAAAGAAGTATAATGTAAATAATGCCGATTGCCGATATATTTATTGCTCCAGGGACGACCAATCAGACTGGCGTTTCCTGAGCCCCATATCCATAACAAAGTCATCTCGCGATGTAATAATGTTGTAACGAGTCATGTATACGAAATACAGTATCTTGTATAGGGAATTATTAGAAACTAGCATATACGAATTCAGTCGGTATTGTCAGTGCCGAGTAACTGTTGGGCGTCATGTATCTGTTTTGTGTGGTATATAATTAAATTTTATCTGACTATTTGATTGCTGTCATTTGTGAAGTATGAAGCTGTGTACGAGCTGACATGTCGGTGAGATATCTGTCGAGCTGCCGTTGATCAATCGGTCTATCACTCGCTATACCCTCAGCTCGGCAGGTCTAGTGCTGTCGCCAACAATGTTCTTCCTCTGCCCTTGCAATATTTCTGCATTTTGAGTTCGGATGGCGGCACACGCAGTTTCGTTCTGTCACTCATCAACGCAAGCCGGAGTTGCCGAGCGCTGAAGACCATGCGTGGTCATGGATCTGAGCGCGAACAGGTTCGGATCGGCGTCTGCCAAGCCAACGGGCTGGAGACGACGCCTTCCAGCCGACGGGCGATGCGCGCGTACGGCGTACACGAGCCCAAATGCCCCTTGATGCCGTCTATGTGGTTGCGTGCTTGTTCCAGCTTGGCGTCGCGTTTCCTTCACCGTGGCAACTACGGCTGCCGCCGCCTTCTTCTCTGATCTCCGCAGCCACATTTGAGAGTCGAGATTGCAGGTTCGGCGCCATGGCTTCGGCTATGAAGCACGGATACTTCCGAACGTCCACGTATCGGATACCGATACTCCTCCGATACGTATCGGACACCGATACTGCACCGATACGTGTCAGACGCGTATCGCATATATTTATGATTTTTAAATAATTAAAATAATTCTGATACTTGACAAACACCTTGCTGATTCTTTCTGACTACCTCCAGCCCTGACCTAACCCTCATTCCACACTCATAAAAGCACTCTTTCCACCAATAACACGACCCATCATCCTATTCTTCCGATTATCCTCACGTAAAGACGACATCTTCTGTTACTGCAAATCTAGAATTCTTTCTGATCACCAGTTACAAATAGTCAGTTGTTGAGTTTGTCATGCTAGGAGGGAGAACTAGAAGCGAGACCAAAAGATGATTGCATATGAATGCATTATACTCAACCTTATAGGTAATTGCATTTAGCTTTAAACAAAAAATTATAATACTATATATATATATATATATATATATATATATATATACAGGCGTATCGCTGTATCGGTGTTTTTGAGAAAATGCCGTATCGCGGTATCACCGTATCACGTACCGGTACCGGTATCCCCGTATCGGGGTAACGTAGGGCTTCGGAATCGAGCCATCTTCCAATTAGGTCTCTTTCCGCTGTGATTTCAGCACACAGAGAGGTGGTTTGACGGAGGTCGAGTGTTGAGGAGGGCTATGGCAAGAGCTTACGCAGCGACGGTGAGTCTATCGGCCGGCCGGCGGCGGACGGGAGAGCGGAGGAGTCGCGATTCCTACGGCGGGGTGCATTTGCATATTGGAGGGGCTTTTATGTAAACTATTAGATCGCGATTAATACTCACGATCTAAATTAAGGTTTTATTTAAAAAATACTGGATCGCAACTATTAATCGCGATACAAATTAAGGAACTTTCCGAAAATAATGGATCGTCACTGGTAATCGCGATCCAAGTTAAGGGACCTTTTGCAAAATAGCATTGGCCCGTTGCCGCGGGGCCGCGCCACCGGCGCCCGCCGCCGACTCCGTTGCCGTGCATCCCGCGCAACCCTCGTTCAACCGCACGCACTCTACCTCGTCGCCGGCGGCGTAGGCCCAGGAGCGCCGCCTCCTCCGGCGCTACAGCCGGCTGAGCAACCGCCTCCGACTGGATCCACTCTCGCCGGTGCACCGCCATGGGGAAGAACAAAGACAACGAGAAGACGCCGAGGCAAGCAGTGCGTCCAAGCATTTCTCGTCAGTCATCTCCATCGATTTGTTCTCCTCCTGTCATCTGCTGAACCTCCCTCCAGTGCCACCGCGACGACCTAGCAGAACAAATCGTAGCTGTTAGTTTGATAGATGTCTTTCCTTGAATTTGGTCAGGATTGTGCGCGGTCTTGTAGCGCGTTGTTCACTGCTCTCGTGCATTCAGATGGGTTCCACGAGAAGAAGAGAAGACCACGCGATGCATAGATGCAGGGATCTGTTCGCAATGTAAGCTTCGAGCACGGCGCCTCTGAATATCTCATGCAGAGCAAGCAGCAGCAGTAGCACGGCACCTCTGAAGAAGCTTTGCTAATTCAGTTTTTCGGACGAGATGACTCACTGAAGCAAGGATTTGTCTCCACGGTTGGCTCTGCCATCAATATAAGTTGTTGAGCTAATTTTGTAGCAACCATAACTGAAAGCCAAGAAATTTCAATTGCTTTGGAGCTGCTGGTTTCTTCAGTCCCAAAAATCGTTGGTTTCAGATTGTTCAGTTCATGCCAAGCCTCCACAGTTCAGCTTCGATGCCTTTTCATTTTCCATTACTTATGTTTGTCTTGTTTTTCATGCAGATGCGTTATGCGTTGTTCTCTGTTTGGTCAAGGAACAGCAGCATGTGCCTATTCATTTGATGGAAGCTGTAATGGCTTGCTGTTTTTTTTTCTTTCCAGAAGCTTGCAGCTAGTATCTTTGGTCATTACTCTGCTTGATGCACATGTTTAATTGTTGGCCGTGTTGGCTCTGTACAGCACGGTAAATGTACATGACTACTGTACTGGCTGAAATATTCTATGAGTAATCTGTGAACTGTGAAAGCGTGTACAAGCTGAAATGTTCTGTGAGTAACCTGTGGAGCTCTAGAGCTGCAGTTGATCCGCCAGCCTGTCGATCACTCGCTAGTTGTAACCACAGCTCGGCAGTTCTTGCGTTGTTCGTCCCTGTCCTCTGCAGTGCACTGGCAATGATTAAGGCAAGCTGGAATAACGAATGCTGTACCTCTCACCCTCAGTTAACAGTAGAGGACTAAATTCCGTTTCCAGCGATCCATCATTTTTTTTTGGCGTGTTCGGCGTTTTAGAGTCTAAAATTTAGAGAGGTTTAAACACAAAGAATCTTGTCTTAAATAAAGTTTAATTACAAAACTAACTGCAGAACCCCCCTCTAAATCGCGAGACGAATTTAACGAGGGTAGTTAAGCCGTGATTAGACGATATTTACTGTAGCATCACTGTAGCAAAACATAGATTAATTAGGCTCATTAGATTCGTCTCGTAAAGATGTACCCATCTGTAAAAAGGTTTTGTCATTAGACTTTATTTAATACTCCTAAATAATAAGATTCTCTTTAGAGTTAAATTTTAGAGGGGTCTAAACGGTGAAACGAACACACCCTGGGAACACATCGATCCATCATTTCCATCAAACATGAGACATGTTAGTCTCACTATTAACCTGAATTTCTTCATCGTCAGACATATTGCTCCGGTGCCTTCAACAGGATATGCCTGGACAAAAAGGGTATATTTTACCACAAACTCAGAAGCAGCTTGTCTTTCTCAGTTCAATATCAGACCGAAATATTATTTCCCCGCCATAACGAATTCTATAGTCATAAGTTTCTTGCAGATTAGTTTGGCTTGTTCAAGCATCTATGTGTGAAGGAAGACTGAGACAGCTCTGCCAGACTAATAAAATCATATGCTAACACACCAATGTGGATAAGGCAAACGTGCCTACTAAACTTTTCCCTTAAAAAAATGCTTACTATGTGCGTTTGGGCCTCTTCTTTTTTCCTCCTCCGCTACTAGATCTTTGTAGCGGCGGTCCTTCGTAACAGTACCCCGTGTGCCACTACAGCGGCGTTTTTTTTTAAAACCGCCGCTACGTGTTTTTCTGGTCTTTCTGGTCCGCCGCTGTAGTTGACTTGTGTTGTAGTGAAAGAGATTTCCCTAGGGCCAATTTTAACTGTGAATTTGCGTGACGGTCCACCCACGGGAATAATTTTTGTGAGGGTTTCGGGCTCACAGAAAAATTCGGTTATGTGTTAGTGAACAGCCAAGCAACGGTGGTACAAATTATGTCCCTTCAGTTAGAAGACTTTGTGGTAGTTTTGGAATTGAAATATTTGTTGATTAATCGTGTTTTGTGTCATGAAAGGTAAAGTCAATCATGCGGCAAATCAGGATCTGGAATGATAGTTTACCTTATGAAATCACTTAGTCTTGTATCTCTGATCCTATTTCTAAGAGTAATTTGACCTTTTGAATACAAGTATTTGTACGATTTTCCAACATTTACCCTTAGTTTAACAAACTATAAAAAATATTAGTAATTATTATCAATCCCGGCAAACTTATCTAGACCGCCGGATCATAATACTATCTAGTCTAGTCTTGTCTCCAGTCAAGAATACAATCAGAATTTATAGGTGGATGTTAAGTACAGGAGAAAGGAGAAAGGAATGGGGTTTCAGCTTCAGCCAAAGAGAAAATACCATAGCATAGAGGACGGCGTGTTTGGCTGGGCTTATTGCCCAGCTTCTCCACCAGCTTATGCACTGTAGTACACTGTAGCTACAGTGCATAAGTTGGAAAAAGCATCTAACAAGTTGCTTATTTTGGTTTCTTGTCAGATGAATAGTGTCAAACAGTGTTAAACAGTGAATATAAGCCAGTGGAAAAGCCAGTGAAGAAGCTGGTGCCAAACATAATCTTACTCTTGGAATCGGGACCTGACGCATTAGGGTCTCCCTCTACCTATAAAAAAAACACTACTCTATGAGAGGAATGCAATGGGATGGATGGTAGAGGGCTGCCTGCGCCCAAAAACGATGATTCACTTGCCCCCTTGTCTATACAGACCTTGTGGCATACAACCGCAACGACTCTTGGATGGGGGTAGGCCCAACCCAGGCTTGTGCGGTTAAAGTTGTTGTACATGACTTCAGTTAGAGACGACGATCGCAGGTTTGCCGGAGGAGAGGGTGTTGCGAGCAAGATTGCACAAACAAAGCCATTGAGCGACGGTATCCATCAATGTCCAAACCACAATTCAAGGGCTTTGGTAGGCAAGTATTTCACCAGCCCTCTATTTTTTTTTTCTGAATTTTAGCTTGATCTGACAAACTGCTCATTACCCAACTATAGTTTTTGAAGCAAATCAGGGGTAAAATCACAATTATAGGGGTAAGTTTTTGCTTCAGTTTGAAAAACCAGGAGTAAAGTCATAAAGGTTAAAAATAAGAAGTAAAATCGCAATTGAGATGCAAACCAAGAGTAGAAACACAATAATTCTTTTTTTAATTTGATTTTTGTTGTTATTCTGTGACCGGGATTATTTTGGGCTTACACAAAGTCCCAATATCCTTGTTTCCTATTCTTGCAAATTTCAGTTGAAGGATTGAGATCATCTACCCAGTCGAAGCCACCCTGGATCCAGCTAAGTCCTCCTTTTTTTGTTTGCGGAAAATAGCACTGTTGGTGGTTGGGAAGCTGGTGGCTTGACGATCGGTTTCGGATATACACTGCCGGCTGTATGATTGCTGTTGTCAACGGCACTAAACGACATCAAGGAGAAGGAGAACAATAAGAACAGGTACAATGCTACACGTAAGCAGTCTTATAGGCCGTCGTCACGTAGGATTTTTTATGAAGTGGAAGAAAGAGACGGAAGTAAAAGAAAGAAGCGGTTGTTTCGCAAGACAACCACCTCAAACGCTAAATTTTAAGAGTATGAGACGGCTTACACACTATTGTACATATTGTAGTTGTCATGCAACTAATAAACATTCCTTTTCTCATCTATAAATTAAAGTAAATTGCAATTATTATAAGACAATTAAAACAATCACCCATTGTACAAGTGGTCTGATAAGCAGCCTGAACATTACATAATTTGTATGAGACGACCTAAACAACGACACCGTTGTACCTGCCCTCGCGCTCATATTGTCCCACATTTGTCGTAGAACCTCTTAATATTTAAGGAGACTTTGTTTAGACTTATATCTTTGTACATCAGCGTATCTTACATCAGCGGTGCGACGTCATCCATACATAAGTAAATTTCCCTTCAGACATTTATTTGTCGCGTTCTTGGAAGTCTACTCTGCCATGTTGACAATAATTGCATTCAGGAATGACATGGCTGCTCGGTTGCGCCTCTTCAGAGGCAATGTCATTCTCATTTTCATACTAGATCAGCTGGAATATTATCCATCCATGTCCATGCCATCCCCCCTGCAGATGAGTCTGAATACAAAGAATTTTTGAACCGCAAATTTAATGTATTAAACTGGCTACTGTATTATTCTATCTCGAACTACCGCTGATGCTAAGTACGGTGATTAAAGCACATCGCCATCGACGATACTATCAAACTTCTACTATCAGGCTACAGGTCAGATCTGTATGCATAGAGTAATTGTATATCTTTGTTTAGATGGAAGATCATTCTGAATACAAAGAAATTTTGAACCTCAAACTGATACATCACAATGAATATTGACTACTTAGTGTATTATTCTATCTCCAACTACTGATGCTAAAAAACGTGGTGGTTAAGGCACAGCTCCATGGACGGAACTATCCTACAGGTTAGATCTGTATGCAGATGGATATAGGATTCCATCTCAAGCATCACCCAGCACATAGCAGCAAAGTGAGATATGCAGTGACGGCACAACTAGTACTTACAAATGGTACTCTAAACTACTAGAAAAATTTCTTGATAGAGACCCTTGTCCTGTTGCTCATTATCTGAAGAGGCGGAATTGCTAGCTTGCCGCGGAGGCCCCTGCAGTTTGCACACCAATAGTAAAAAAAACCAGCTAAATTCAGGAGACACAGTGTACAAAGTGTGTTTCAACAACTGCCTGGCCGAACGGAGACCGCTCTCATATGGTAATCTTTTAGGACATCAAAGCTTTACGAAGTGGATTCAATGATTTGAAGATGGTAATCTTTTAGGACATCAAAGCTTTACGAAGTGGATTCAATGATTTGAAGATGGTCACGATATCTGTAGCGTCCCGCCTCCCCGAGGCCAGGCCCGTACACCTGACAGCCCTATAGGACATCAAGAATTCCTTCACAGACCAACATATGTCTTTTCTGCGCACTTTGTCCTCACTCGTGTGCATCCGGAAATGACTTTCCGGTCGGTCACCTATTCTGAAATTGCTCCAGGCCAAACACACTTAACCTCGGAGTTCTTTCGAGATGAGCTTCCGGAAAAGAAGTTGCAACTTGTTGATATGAGTATTCTATCAATCCTATTAAGCCTTGGGCCGAGATGTCACAATATCATTGCTAATGAACTGGCCAAATAAGCTCCCAGCGTGAAAACAGTTCAACAATTTGGCTAGCAGAGGTTTCTTAGTGTTTTTTTTTGAGACCAGGGTTTCCTAGTGCGTTAGAATATCTATTTTCCTCTTAATCTGATTCCCTGAGTTAATTTGCTCTCTTTATCCACAAAAGTAGACAGGATAAAATTAGCAAGAAAAAAATAAAAAAAAATCCACTTACTACACCTTAGGGGTGTTTTCATATGCCCTCCTACAAGAACTTGCATTTGAATCTACCACCTGCAAGTTTTTATGAATTTCCATAATCCCTTGACAGCTTTGACTGGCCAATCTGGTTCTATCGAGACTCGATACTCTTTGATGTAGTTTAAATAACACATAGGTTTCTATTTTATCCACAGTTATGTTTATAACATTGCCACTAGATTAATATTAATGATGTTGGTGATAGTAAGGCAAGGTCAGGTTTTGCAATGTCCGATTAATTGACAACTATATTACAATGGATCATCTACAATGGATCATCCGAAGTAGTAATGTTGGAGGCCATAGAAGAACCATGCCGGCGGTCAAGCTTATGAGGGGTCATGAAAGCACATAAAGACTTGTAAGTGGGAAATTTCTTATAGGTTGATGTATAAACCTTATATGTAAAGTGAGATGTTGTTGTTCTCCTAATTATTATGATAAAGTGGTGAGTTATGGCTAGAAAGTGTACCCAAACTACCTTGTTCTACAGTTGCGCTACCGTGCAACTAGGAAGTTTGCATAATATCTTAAAGCTTAAGCCGGTCAACTACTATGTGATGGTGATAGTTTTGCTTATTCACGTATATTGTCTTTTTTTTTACGCAAGTTCATAATTTGAATGGTATGGCCCGAGAAGTAAGCACGCAACCCAGATGTGTAACGAATGGTTGCTCGTCTAAATAACGGTTTATGTCCATTCAGATCGATCTCATGATGTTTTCAATGTGATTCAGATCGAGCGACTTGCTACTCCTACACACTCTTGCTTATTACAAAATCATATTGGCATCGTCTACAAAAGAAGGTAGTTTGTCATATTCCTCCGCAAACAAGAAGAAGAAGAAGAAGAAGAAGAAGAAGAAGAAGATGGTAGGAGTAGACGTTAGGGACTGCACTCATTGTCATCAATGATCCTTCTTTTCGGATGAAGAACCGTTTGGTTCTCGTTATTTGCAAAAGAAGGCCCCGTTTGGCCGGGCTTCAGCTCCGGCTCCGCACGCAGCTTCGGCAAAAAATTTGCCAAACGCGGTCCTCCCGCAGCCGCTCCTCCGAAAATTCCGGGCGCAGCCGGGCGCGAAGCAGGGCCGAAGCCAGGAGCACCTCCCGGGTAGCTTCGGCCGCTCCTCCCCTCTGGTCCCACCGAAATTCCAGGCGCCCTTTCCTCAAAATTACGCGAGTTGCCACTGGTTAGTTGTTCTCTCCACCGACGCGCCCGATTTCATGGTGGATTTGAGGAGGGGAGGTGAGTTGGGGAAAGAAATGGAAGGAGGCCGGCGTGCTCTGGAAAGGACGAAGCAGAGAGAAGAATTCGTGGGGAAGGATGGAGGGGTGGGACCGGGTGGCTGAGCCTTGCGATTAGGGGGTGTTCGGCGCATAGGAGTCTAAACTTTAGATAAACTATATTAAATAAAGTTTAATTACAAAACTAACTACAGAACCCTGGTCTAATTCGCGAGACGAATCTAATGAGGGTAATTACGCCATGATTAGATGATGGTTACTGTAGCACGACTGTAGCAAAACATAGATTAATTAGGCTCATTAGATTCGTCTCGTAAAGATGTACCCATCTGTAAAAAGGTTTTGTCATTAAACTTTATTTAGTACTAGGTTCTCTTTGTTTAGAGGCCTCTAAAATTTAGCGCTAGAAGAAACGAACAGGGCTTTTATTTTTTATTTTTTACCTCAACGAAGCATTGCGTTGGAAAGATCGAGAGCGTGTGCCTTGCGTTGGGACGTTGTGGGCTGGGCCTATTTCATTGATGCACTTAGTTAATTTATATGCTACTATTAATTAGTGGCTCAAGTCTATTTTTTCTATTATGAAACAAGAAATACATGTATAAAGTGCATCAATATATCCATGGGCAATATGGACATTTGGCTCTTTCTTTGATGAAGCTAGAGGAGAAGCTGCTTGAGAAGCTGCGTAAGAAGTTGTTTTTCAGCCACAGCTGCTTGAGGACATATGGACATGTGGCTTCTCTGAAAAACACAGCCACAGCCGAAGCCACCACAGCTGGTTTTTCAGAGAAGCCACAGCCACAGCCGAAGCCACCACAGCTGGTTTTTCAGAGAAACCACAGCCACAGCCGAAACCGGCACAGCCGGAGCCCTACTAAACAGGCCCGAAAAGGTGATGAGAGAGAGAGAGAGAGAGAGTGAGAGAAGCAAAGCATCTGTATAAGAGTCTAAGCCTTTGCAAAGCAACAACAAACAAAATTCAGTGTTAATCTTTAGGCAAAGTCTCCGCGAGGGCAAGCGCTCATGTGAACCTCATGCTGGAATAAAAATCATTCAACGTAGTAGCAGTTTGCCAAAAGAAAAAACTCAGTAAGCGAACTGCCACATGTAAGTGTTGAACATGGATTAACCATGAATTTGGCTACCTAATTAGTGTACGATTCCATCGCCAATTACCACCAGAGTAAGTACGGTGGTTAAGGCACACCGCCATCGATGATACTATCCTACAAGTTAGATCTGTGTGCATAATGAGAGATTTGTCTTTGTTTTAGAAAACATGAAACTGATGAATTGCCGACAGTTTATTTAGGTGCCTGACAGGTTTTGCTTCTCTTCACTATTTTTCACAAGTGGCCCACAGTTTTCTAGTACAAACTCACATCATTACCAACAGTTTTGCATATTACCCACAATATAATCCCCCACAAAGTCATTACCTAAAGTTTAGAAAATAGTTAACCAAATATACAAGAAACTGTTGGCCATTTTCAAAAAGACTGTAGGGAAAGAGTTCTACTCTTGTAGAGATGGATGTACGGTTCCTTCTCAAATAGCATCCTGCACATGGCAAGTGAGACATTTAGTAACGGCACAATTACTTACAGATGGAATCTACTCTAGTATAACACAATTACTCGTTTCTAAATAAAAAAATTACTGACAAATGGTACTTTTGGTACACTACATTATCAGAACAAATTTCAGGATGGACGCTGTTGCTCTATTGCTCATCAGCTAATGAAGAGATGCATTTGCTTGCACACCAATGGTCGCAAAAACCAGATGTTTTGGAGACGGACAGTGCAAACTGTGTTTTGGCAATGGCCTAGTATAACGGAGATTACACTCACATATGGAAGCCAAAGCTACACAGGACATTAAAGCTTTATGATTTATGATGAATCAGATTCGGTGATATGAAGATAGTCACTTTTTTGGCCCGGAGGATCAGAATATTATTGCCCACGAGCTGGCGAAATACGCCCGGCGTAAAACCATAGCTGGCAGGGGTTCCGGCGTGTTTGGACTGGAGGCCATGTGCACTCTGCCGGAAAATCGGTTGTTGGGTGCTTGGCTTCTGCCACGTTTTGTTTGGAGCCAAGCGTTGGCTGCCCGCATAGTTCAACGACGGCGCACGTTACTTGCCAACCGGCGGAGGACGGATGAATGGTTCAACAATGACTCCCACCCATGTTTTGGCGTGGTATGTGAGGCATAGACGAGACCTACCCTAAGCATCTTAAATAGTTACGAAAAAAGATTCTAAAACACTTGTGGTAACGATAAGACTTGCCTTCTCCAACAATTACTAATTTGTTATTTGCAATGTCATGTTTTTGTGAGCCCTAGTAATTGATTTAGTCATGGGAATGGTGAGACTGAGTGGATTGAGAATGCGTAAAGCATCAACAAATATATGAATTAAATAGGAGAAAATAGAGCAAATTTAAATATAGAGTGTGTTTAGATAAATGTTGGGGTGAGGTTTTTAATATTATACCCTAAATTAAAGTTTGATAACTGCTTATTCATAACGGTTGGGGATGACGTGTCGTATTTTTTTTTTTCACAAAAAGATGTCTCGAGAAGACAAAATTAGTCACACTTCTTGTAAAATGCTCACTAGATCACTAATTTTGTTTAATTGAGCACATTTGATCAAATTGCTACTAAGCTGGTTAATCCATTTGTCATGGCATCCTAGTTTGACTCGAACTTGTCACAGATCAAATATTGTTTTGTAGAAACACCCTTATCATTTTGTATGTTCTGACGAGCTGCTTATGTACATGTTCCTTTAATTTTTTTACTTCTATGTATGTTCGCTAAGACTTGCTGAAGAAGTAACGATGTCTAGTAAATCAAGCGAGCACAATCGATGAAAACATCATGAGCTTTTCACTCACTTGCTTAAGAAGCAGAGTAACAACGATATTGCTCATGTAAACATCTACAGTACTGATTAATGGAACACGCAAAGGGTATGGCATCCACCACCGATCGGCAGTCAATGATATTCTGAACTCAGCAAAAGTAGAAAAAAAAAGTTACTTTTTTGTTTGGGACATTTTTGGAATTGGATCGAGCCAACGTGAAAGATATCTCCAGTCGATTTGGTAATAGTCTACTTTTGACCCCTAATGCACCACTTGAACAAAATTGAAGACCCATCTGAGTTTTTTTTTTTTAAATGTACAATACAACTAAGACGCTCACAATGCATACACATTCACCTTTACGAACACGCGTACGCAAACTCTATCTCCGAAGACTGAGCTGGAAATCCTCGAAATTAACAGCGTCAAATTAACAGCGTCAACAGTAGCGCCTCGGTGTCGACGGGAGCATCGCCTATCACTAAAAGCACAACGCCGTTAAATCCTTAAAAAAATCACTCCCACGAGAAGTCGAACCCAGAACCTGAGGTGACTATTGAGGCTCTTGTAAACAGGAGCCTACATGCCCTTTCCCACCTATCCGAGCACTTTTACAAGAACCATGACTAAATCGCACCCATCACTCAAGTTGTTGCACTCGTAGTGCAATTCACTCTAACAATAAAGCGTGTAAATACTAGCTGGAGTAAAATTATTAGGGGAGATTTGTCTGTGGGACACTATTAAATGCTGATTTTGTCTTTTGGACATCGCATTTTTTCTTTTGGTCTCGTTGACACTGAGAAATAGTGGCTTTTGTCTGCAGGACACTAAAGTAGAGGCGACTATTTTTTCAAATTTTATCTGATTGCACAAAATACATTGTAACTTGAAATTTGGCACAAGCATACATTACTGTATTCTCTATACATATAGTCTTTTTTTGTTGATTGTTTGCATAACTTTTTAACTAAAAAATATTTATTTAAAATCAAAGAGTCTCAAAATTAAACTATGCAAACAATCAAGAAAAAATCACATGAACAGAAAACGCAACTATGTGCCTTTGTGCAACTATGTGCCTTTGTGCTAAAATTCAAGTTGCAATGTATTTTGTTCATTGAGATAAAAAAAATTTAAGATCGTCATTCTCCTGCTATAGTGTTCTGCAGACAAATGCCGCGTTTTCTCGGTGTCCATGAGATCAAAAGAAGAGGTGTGGTGTTTAAGAGATAAAACTAGCATTTAACAATGTCCTACGGACAAATTTCTCAATTAGTAATGATGTTTAATATTGTGAGAAAAGTGTTTGGAAGTGCTATGAGCACGGTGGTAAAAAGGTCACTTTACGGTTCATGAAATATTATGAATTAACAATCAAACTAGAGAGAGGACGGACCCTCGGGTATAGGGGTAGGAACGTTGTGTGTGTGTGTGTGTGTGTGTGTGTGTGTGTGTGTGTGTTTTTAGGGCAGTAGTAGGGAATGGAGGGTATTTGAGAATAGTGTTTGTTAGTTCAATTCTTAAGAACTGATAAAGATACCCTTTTTGCAAAAATAAAGTAATTACTGAAATTATATGTGATTGTTAATACAATTAGCGAAAGATTGAGCTTTTGGTGACTACAGACGACCGTACTTTTGTTATCGTTCATATTCGTCGCTGATATTAGTTTCACAAATAATGTAATATGGAACATTTTTGCAATAAAATTTTGGGTAGTGATTGTCAGTATCAGCTCTGTTTCACACACTAGTTAAGGAACACAAAACACGCAACAAGATGTAGCTCAATATGGTTAGGTTTCTTGTGGGGAAACAAATCCACTCAGATTCAAGTCTCCAACTTTGGTCTTGCATTTGCGACTAATTATTTTTCAGTGGTAGTCAAAGTCTATCAACAGCGAGGCATATGTGGTAATTCTTCATGAATCTCAAGATCAATTGGTTCAGTCTTTCGTGGTATTCATAGGGAAAAAAAAATGTGTGTGTGTGTGTGTTCATGAAGGTTAGTGATCGTATATGTATTTGTGAGCGTTAGCGTGTAATGAGTTTTCGAAAAGAAAAAGGTACTACGAGATATCTCATCAAGTTAACCTCACATGGTCTAGATGCCTTTCACATTTCCAAGAATTAATCAGGTCTTAGTTTGTGGGCGTTAGTACTGTATACAGTTGTAATACCGTGCAAAGGTGAAGTTTGCATACTATCTTAAATCTTGCGCCGGTCAACTACTATGCGAAGGTCGCATTTTTGCTTACCACGTCTCCTGTAAATTGGTCACATTTTATTCCTTACGCAAACTTCATAACTTTGCAGATAAATATGGAATTAAGAAACAGCCTGCGACGTGTGTGTATAACGTGTGGGTACTCGTGTAGATAACGTTTTCTGCTTAGTCAGATCTCTTGCCGATGTTTTCATTATCATTTTACTTCATTAAATTTGAAGCAGGGAAAAATTAAGCTTCAGTTTGACAACCGAAACTTCAACTATAATAAATTGATGCCAACGTGTGTGGGTGGTTGTTAATACTTTGGTGCGCATAGAACGCCTCATTTAGCACCAAAGTCTAAGCTGGTTGAGGTGCAACTCAACCCTTTGTATTTTCCAATAAATGGACTATTTTTCGAAGCAATTCTTTTTTTGGGGAGTGGGTTGAATCCCCTCTTCACTAACATTAAATTATTGAACTAAAGTAGTTGTACAAGGGTTGTCATGGCATAACGGGGAGATATTACACGTGAGAATTGTTCGACAAATAAATTATTGTTGAACTGAGGAGGGTTGTACTGTACTCCTAGGGTCCACCATTGCAAATATAGAGACACAGGAGTTTGTATATAACTGGATCATCCTTGCGAGTGAAAAATCAAAGGAAAAAACATTAATAAGCCTTTTCATCTGTTCTGTTTACTTGTTATTTAGGACATCAAGACGCTTTGGATCAAACACTTTTTTCCTAACCCTATATTGCTCCAATTTGTTGGAAATATATTCATTTAGAAGTATTTTTTTTATATAAAACTGGTAATATCATTTTTATGTGACAATTCTTTATATCTTTTGTGTATCAATATTCTTAAATTATATCTTCAAATGACGCCAAGCAAATGCCTATAAATTCTTTATATCTATGTTCACAGGAGCACCTGCCGCCAAGCAAATGCCTATAAATAATAGTGGCCTATTGGCGTTGTCCACCACGGGCACCAATTAACCATTCCATTTCCAGCCAGAGGCATCCCTTCACCTCATCGAGCGAGAGAAAGGGAGAGAGATGGCGGAGGCGGTTGCTGGGCCGCTGCTGAGCAAGCTGCAGGAGGTGGTGGTGGCGGAGGCGAACACGCTTGCTAGTGTGGGCGGCTCCATCGACAGCCTACGCGACAAGCTCATGTGGCTGGACGCCTTGTTGCACGAGATCGAGCAGCGCCGGCACGACACCAGCCGGTTCCGCCAGGTGCTCGCCTGGCAGATCCGCGAGGTTGCCTCGCAGGCCGAGGATGCCATCGACAGGTTCCACCTGCGGGCAGACCTCTCCCGCCGCGGCTGGAGGCGGGTTCTCTACTGGTTCGCCATAATCCACGCGCGGTGGACTCTCTACCCCGAGGTCCAATCCATGAATGCGCGGCTGGAGGAGATCATCGAAAACAGTGGCAAGTACGGCAAGGACTACGACGGCAGCAGCGGAGATGAAAAGGGCTGGAAGCAATCAGCTATTCGGCGTGAATGGATCTGGTACGTACATCCGCATTATTATTAATTTTTTTTCCAGCACCTGCTATTATGATGATGAGCTCCTCTATATAGTAGTGTGCGTGTTCCTGTCATACGCTGCTGGTATGCTGTGATTGTTATCCCGACGCCAATCGAATCACTAATCGTACAATAATTTTTACTTAGAAGACTCCATAAAAGATGCTCTCATCTCTGCTGTTAAAGACTTCACAAATGATGCACTCATCCCTAATCATCCGTGAACTCAACTGTAGGAGCACGCTTAATTATAATTATAACACAACTATACATGTGGTTTTACACCATGCGGAAATTGTGCACTTCCTGCAAGTTGTGCCCGCCTCTAGCCGGACCAAGCAGGGAGAAACATAAAACAGAGACACACTTTGCTCTGAGTGACTCCATTAGACCACTACTAACCAAGGGATGACTCAGTAGACTCAAGTCGGATAATGACCAACGATGTCACCTTGTCTTATATATCCTGGTTGCCCGTTGCATCTCTTGGCTCATGCGTTGGGCACCAAAAGGTTATGTGGTTGTACTCAAAACATAGAGCAATTGTGTTTTTACCCTTACTTTGAATTCTAATTCTGATTTTACCCTTAAATTTTCAACTTTGTGATTTACCTCTGGTTTTTTAACATGAAGCCAGATTTTACCTTAAGTAGAGGTAAAATCAGAATAATTTTATTGTGATTTTACCCCCTGTAGGGGTCAACTCTAGCTTCAGACTAAAAAAACTAGGGGTAAAATCATAAAGTAAAAAAAAATAAGGGTAATATCGCAATTAGAGTTCAAAATGAGGGTAAAAACATAATTATCCCTAAAACATTAGGCTTACAATCATAATGAATCACGACCTTTCAGTCACATATAGTTTACCAGAAGTGGGAATTTTTTATCAAACAATATTATTTTAATAAAAAAATTGCCAAAGGATATGCGTCTGTAAAATTGCAAAAGTAGAACCCAGTCGGTCACCGACTAGTTGGTTTCAGTCACTGTATTACCGATAGGATGACCGGGCAGTTACGTGGCATGCCTGCAAAAAGAATTAGGAACATGATGATAAGTAGTACACTTTTTTTTGGGGCAGATTAAGCATAACTTTGATGGTTAGATCTCCTATGTTGGAACCAAACTCACTCGTTGAGTCTTTTGCTCAGCAGGATATTACGGTTACGACTAAGTATTCTTTCAGTAAAGGCGAATATTGTGTTAAGAGCGATGTGTTTGTGGTGACTTTGTGATCACCCGACCCAATATCTCATAGGCAAGGCAATAATCCAATAGTATTATAATATGATAAAGGGGCATATCGAGGTTATCAATGTAACAACAATATTATCAATATTATGGACGGGTTTGACTTTGACTTGAATTTAGATAAATTTAGGATCAAGAATTAGGTCAAGGGAGTCCTGATGGATGGGTGTGGAATCTACTTCAAAGGCTACCTGATTGTTAAATCCGAAAATGAAAATTGAACATGATAAAATCATGATAACTAGTATGGTTGTCCGCGCAGTGAGCTGCTAGACTTGCTAAACTGTTTAAATTATTTTTATCTTATTACAAAGTTTGAACATAGTTAAAATATTACTATTTTTATAGTAATACATTCTTAACATAGCTAAACTTAATCGGAGAAATTTCTCACTGAGTCTGTCAATTTAAGTGTGTGATGAGTCATCATTTACCTGAATGCCATATTGAAATAACCAATTTTTATAAGAAGATCATCATTGTGACAATTGGCTAACAAATACACATGGTTAAAATAGTGAACATGTAAGTATGGTGTAAGGGCTAGAATAAAATACGAATAAAGGAACAATATAAAATAATAGATTTGATATAAACTCATGGCATTTAAAATGTATTATTTTCTTATCACTCTATTGAATAGTTATAGATTATGCCAATCATAACATATATTTATCATTTATTAAAACAATAAAATTGATGCTTTTCTATGTAATTAAAATAATACAGAACTCCCACTTTTTCATAATTTTTCCCGGCATGCTCCCTTTGCTTATTCTAATTTTTTGTTCTTCCGTCGACATTTTTTCATCTTGGACATGCTTCTGTTTTAATTTTTATTTTTTAAAAATATGACACATAACATGATTTTAGCATAAGAAATACACCACACAAATGAAAAATATGTTATATACTTTTAGAAATAAACAATACCTATAAATTTTTCTGATTACCCTGTAGTGATGAACTTCTTAATTTTGGTTCATATCTCCCATCTCTTGCACTTTTAATATGTTTGCAACAGTACATGTTTGTCACAGGAGACCTTGGCTGAATATTTTGGGATTTGTATAATTGTTTGTATATTAGTTTTGATAGTCTTGTCTCTTATTTCTATTGGCGTGAAACACATAAGTGAATTAATTTTAAACACTTGTTCCATGCTTTATAAGATGCCTAATTTGTATCATCATATCACCATTAAGGTACTTAGTTAATTGCATTTTTATATGATATTCCTGTGTTCAAACATCGATCACGGCAATCCAGTGCACATATGAATGTATAATAGATAACCATGGCTCAAAGGCTCTCGCAGTTACACTTACCTAGTGTCCCTTGAAGACATGATTATATATGCTTCTTGTAGATCCTATGACTTTACGTTCAAAGGCCTACTTAGCGCTGCCAAAGATTATTGCAGTCCCATGTAAGCAGATGGATCGTGCTCACACGTGCACCCTCAGAGGCCAATCGTTATGGTTGCTCAAGGTCATCGTCATGATACAACAGACGTTTGTTGATATATGTATATTGCATAAATTTGACATCTTATTTACTACTTTTTATATAGTATCCTCGTGACCGGTCTCTTCTTATTAATTTCTTGCCACGTCATATCAAATAGTCACATGACACCTTATTTTATGAAAATGAAAGTAGCCGAATACGGATAAACGAACAGTCAATGCGAAGATTCGGTGTACAGATAGAAGAACGCAGTCGTACTAATTCCGTACATAGTCCTAGTATGATATATGTTTTGTGACTTTGTGATGATGATCCGTGCGCTTACAAATGCAACAGGGAGAACTCGGTTCCTTTTGAAATGATGGGCCGCACCGAACATAAAGAAAATCTGAAGAAGAAACTCATGGATCAATCTGGCCCGGCAGTTATCTACGTCGTTGGGGACAGTGGCATTGGCAAAAGAACTCTCCTGCAGTATGCCTATGAAGACATAGACATCAGGGCTTATTTTGAAGTATGCTTCTCGGTGAACCTCCAAGCCAGCATCAACATCGTGCAAGAAATCAAGAATCAGCTAAAAACATATGACTGTTTGGAGGATGAGATTCGTTTCTTGGTGTGGATAAACAGCCCAGTCAGCATTAAAGAGTCGGAAAATAAAGAACTCGAATCATTGAGTATGTTTATGGGTAGAAAGATCAAGTTTATGGTTTCAGCGAAATCCAGTCGTGAGTGGATGAAGAATTCCATCATCAAACTTAAGCCTCTAGATTACAATGAAAGCTTAAAATTGTTCCAATACGCAGTGGGACATTGGGAGGGTACGATCAGTGGTCACATTAAAACAGGGATTGATGGGGTTGAGAAAGATATTAGAAGTATCACCAGTGGTCTACCACTTGCAGTGGTTACTCTAGCAAAGTTCATGATAGCCATGGACAACTACAACAAGTGGGATATTGCATCTAACTATACGATGAGCAATATTAACGATGACAAGGTCAAGGTAATGTTGCACTTAAGCATCGACGACCTCCCTGATGATCTCAAGCTATGCTTGCTGTACACCGCAGGCTTCCCAGAGAATACAACTATAGATGCAAAACAGCTGTTGCGGCTCTGGATGGCGGAAGGCTTCCTCAGTCCGCAGCACGGGATGGAGGCGGAGCAGCTTGGCCAATGCTACCTCAAGGAGTTGATTCATCGAGGCCTTTTGCTAAACAAGACGAGTCCACATTGTGATGAGGTCCGTTTTGTTGCTGTCCACGATCGTTTTCATCCGATTTTCAGGTCAGAAGGACAGCGAAGGTCCTTCATCCATGTCCACTGTGGTGGGCTCGTCGTCGCCGCGCCCGACAACACACGCCGCCTCGCCCTACAGCTCCAGTCTAACAAAAACAAATCCCTACATTTGGGTGATTGCTACGGGAAACTACGGACCGTGGTATCTTTTTGTCATCATCACCCAGACACGACCAAAAACCGAGGTATACAATATGCAACAAGTTTGAGAATGTTGTTTATGACATTGTTTGCAATTTTATGACAGGAATATTATTATTATTTTGTCATGGGCTGACCCGAAATTTCAGGAATAAAACAAATGCATGTCTATTTCCTTATTATTACCATGTGCTTGAAACCATTGCAATAATATTTAAGCAACATCACATTCCTTTTGAAACCCAACCTAAGCAAAGGAACTAGGATTATAAATGCTAACATCATTTTTAAATTACTTTTCATTCTATGTTAGTCCTAAGTCAACCATTTTTTTTTCTTCTTTTGACCATAAATTTCTGGAAAACCTAAGTAATGTGAAATGGAAAAGGGGGGGGGGGGGGGGGGGGGTTAGTTTCAAGACACTAAAATTAGAATAATTGTTTCATAGTTTTGAGGAGGAGAAACTTTATATTCACAGCAAAAAAAAAAAGAGAGAGAGAGAGAGAGAGAAACTTTAAATTGTAATCATTCTGCTGATATAGATGGCAAAAACAAAAGTTGCCGATGTATGGCTAAAAGGATGTGCGTTTCACTAGGTCGTCCGACCCAATCGTCCCAGTCCCACCAGTGCAAAGTATGGTGATCTGTTGTTGATTTGAATAGATCAGGAGGCTGGGTTGAATGACTCATGTGTAGTGTAGCAGCGCTCTATGTAGGGGTGAAAGTGGTGTGGATAATTATCCGCTCCGATCCGGTCCGAATCCGATTTTCGAGGATTTGGAGTGGGATTTTAGATATCCTAGAGAATCCGCTCCGCTACGATCCGATAGCATGCGGATGCGGATTAGGATATGGTGTTCGTAAAATCCGACGGATATGGATTATCCGAGATATTAAAGCGGATAATCCGAACCTCAAAATAGGATTATCCGACAATACTTGTCTGTCCAACAAACCACAGTCCACATCTATCTATAACCTGGCCCATCCGTGTTGTCCTATGGCCCACAAGGCTTCCTATATATTAATAAATTGTATTATTTTCCACATTAATAAAGAGTTTGCTTGAGAACATTGTTTTACGTGCCTCCTTTTATATTTTATAAACTGAGAACTTGTCGTTGATAAGGCATGATTTCTTTGGATATTGTATGGTTGCTGGTAGCTATTCAACATCCTTAGATAAATTATTTACGAACATATAATTCTCCATTGATAGACATATTAATTATATCCGACCTTTGAAGTTCCGTTTCCGATCCACTTCCGGTCCGAATCCGCTCCATTTCCGACATCCGGAAATATCAGTATCCATAACCGCATCCGCAAATTATCCGTTCCGCTCCGAATCCGATGAAAGAAAATGGATTAGGATATGGGGAAGGTATTATCTGCTCCGCTCCGATCCGTTTTCATCCCTAGCTCTATGTATCTCTATACTTTTTTTTTGCGAATAATTTATCTGTATACTAACCTCTCTCTTTTTTGAAATGGTATATCCATACTAGTAGTGAGGTAGCTGAGATTTTTTTTTTCTTTCTTCTAAATATGCTTAATTTTATTTTGAGGGAATGCATGGCTAAAAAGAGAAGCTTAGAGGTCCTTTTCCATTTTGACCAGGGACGGATTCGAGGCCCAATATGGTGACTTGCTCGGCCTCTTTCTGTGCGACTTGCTCGGCCTCGATGCCAGCCCCATGCGGTTGCTGCGCTGCCCCCAATGGTGTCGCGTGGAATGCAGGTGAGCACAGTATGACCGTTCCGGCAAAAATCCACTCGCAGTTTATTAGGTGAACACTTTTTTTGTGAAGAAATCTTTGCACATCGATTGTTGGAATCTCTATTAGACCGATGTCCAATGAATATCGTCCGCAGCTAGAGAGATATTTTCTTTCTTCGAAATTCCTGTGAGCCCATAGACTAGAGGGAACTTAAGAAAATTCGCATGTTGATAGGATGAAATAAACCTTTTAAATTGGACAAGATAAAACTAGCCCAAGTATTGATGATACATAAACGTTAAGACTTGTCGCGGACTCGCGGTGCTCGGGACGAACCTCTACTTCCCTCCCCTCCAGTAATTATCAACTGTTGATCGAATCAGTATGTCGTTTAGAGCAAGTATAGTAACAGGCTTAACGCCCGCCCCGATGTCCCATGAGCCCATGTGGAAGAGAGAGAACGTCAAAGATTCCTTAGAACGTCTCCAACGGTGGAGTTAATTAAGAGGCAGCATCCATTTCTTAGAGGGAATAAATGAAAGATGGGTCTCATGTTTCATTCTCTTATTTTGCTTAGAGACTAACTCTTAAAGAAGAGTTAGTAGCATTATCTCTCTTCTTTTCTTCTAATAAATAATTCTAAGAGCCAGCTAAGAGTTAGCTATTGAGAACGCTCTAAAACTGACGCTTGAACACCCGCCCCTAATTGCATCGTAACATATATTATGCCAATCATAACATATATTTATTCTTTATTAAACCAAGCAAATGGAAAAACAATTGATGTTTTTCTGTGAATTTTAATAATACAGAACTCTCACTTTTTTCCATAATTTGTTTCAACATGCTTCCTCTGCTTGTTTTGATCTATTGTTTTTCCATCGGCATTCTCTCATCTTAAACATGCTTCTGTTTTATTTTTTATTTTATTAAAAATATGACACATAACATGATTTCAACATAAGAAAGACACCACACAAATAAAGATATGCGATATACTTTTAAAAATAAACAATACTTCTGATTAGCCTGTAGTGATGAACTTCTTCATTCTGGTTCACATATATATCCCGACTTTTGCACTCTTAAGCTCTTTGCAACAGTTGTGTTGCCATAGGAGACCTTGACTTAATATTTTGGGCTTTGTCTAATTGTTTATATAATAAATTTGATAGTCTTATCTCTTGTTTCTATTAGCCTGAAGCAAGTGAATTATAAACGCCGTTCCATGCTTTATAAAATACCTAATTTATATCCTCACATCACCATTAAGGTACTTTGCTAATTGTGTTGTCATATGATGTCCTTATATTCAAACATCGATCACAGCGCTTCAGTGCACATACAAATGTATAGCAGATAGCCATGGCTCAAGGGCTCAGTCCTGATCAAGCCAGCTCTATGTCACTCGCGATTACGCGTACCTAAGATCCCTTGAATACTGAACTATATATGCTTCTCGTAGAGCATATGACTTTGCGCTCAAAGGTATACTTAGCGCCGCCATCGATTCTCACAATCCCATGTAAGCATAAGCAGATGGATCGTGCTCACATGAGTACCCTCGGAGTTCAATTGTTATGGTTGCTCAAGGTCATCTTCACGATACAACAAACTTTTGTTAATATATGTATTCTACGCAAATTTGACATCTTATACTTGTGACCTGTCTATAAAAAATGGTATCTTTCGGACCGTCACATGAATAAATTTTTTAATTTTTTGATAGTTTTCCTATCACATATGTATATTTAGTTAAACAAAATATTAAACTATCAAAACTTCAACCATCATATAGGTTTATATATTGAGATACTTTTCAAAAGCTAATGAGATACTTTTCTATGCTGTATTTTCCATAATTTAAAGAGAAATTATATTTATTTTCATTTGAAGTTTATTTTTTCATTAGTGTTTGGAATAGGAAGAAGTCCATTTACTACACTCAAATATCCATGTAATTCACTTCACCCCTTAAACTAATTTTTGGTTTAATTTACTACCCCGACCTATCTAGATTGGTTCAATTCACCCCCTCGTGAATTTTTACTTTTTTGTTTCTCTTTGTATGGGTTATATTTGAAGCTAACATTTTGTAGGATGGTAGATGACATCATCCTCTATGCTAGAAAAATTGTTTCATAATTTGTTAGATATATTTTCTTGCATTATTCTATCTTATATGTCCAATTGTATTGCACACTTTTTACATAGAATTTTTTTAAAAAAAATTGTTAAACATTTTTCTAACATAAGGTATGTTTTAACCTATAATCTCACAAAAGTTTACACTCAAACATGATGTGTACTTAGAGATACAAAAAAGAAAAAATTTAGGAGGGGGTTAATTGAACCAATCTAAATAGTTGAAGGGAGTAAAATGGACCAAAAATTAGTTTAGGAGATTAAGTGAACTACATGGATACTTGAGGGTAGTAAAATGAAAATTTTCCTTTGGAATATTAAAATAGATTTCTTTATTAATTAAAATTTGGAGCAAGTAATCTAGAAATATGAATTAGGTGTATTTTTTGATATTTTAATTATTCCAAATTTAGCTATTTTTGGACTCACAATGGTATGGTGGGTAAGTTAGAAATAGAAATCAGGGGTATTTTGCTTATCTTTTATTATTCCAAATGTAATTATTTTTTGGACTTATAATGGCATGGTGGGTAATTTAAAAATAGGTGTGAGAGGTACTTTGGTATTTTTTATTATTCCGAATTTAGCTATATTTATACTCATAATGACATGGTGGGTATTTTTTGCTAAATTCTTCCTGGGTCGATGCCCGAGCGGTTAATGGGACGGACTGTAAATTCGTTGACTACTTCTTATTATTCCAAATTTAGGCATTTTCTAGACTTATAGTGGCATGGTGAGTAATTTAGAAATAGGTTTGATGGTAGTTTAGACTAAAATTTTCATAATGACAGTGGTGGGTTATTTTCTCTTCTTATTTTTTCGGATTAACAAGGCAATTTCTATGCCTCGAGAGGAACATATGGTGGCTCCTTTTTTCGTCAAATATACATATATAATAGATAGATAGGATACTTTAACCATTTTATCTAATTAATGGAATTACCACCTCCTATATGCCTTGCACTATAACCGAGCTGTTGTCGTGCCATCATCTTGCCCGTGCTTGTACTCACTCCAACCAGTCTCCTCCCAACACGCCAACTGCGCTCCCAGTTCGCCGTCAACACATTCTATCACCGCCTCGAGTTGGTGACGTGCTTGGCTATATGCCTGCCCACTATTGCAAAAGCCTTCCTAGTTTCTCACATCACGAGCCTGCACTGCAGCTCCCGCTCGAACAAGTAATTCAGCAGCTAGCCACTCTTGCTATGTTCTTGCTAGGCGCTTCAAGAAGCTAAGGTCTATACCGAAGCGTACGCGGCAATGGATATGCTCAGCTACGAGATATTCTCGCTGCTCCAGAGCAAGATCCTGTTCGGTACCGGCGGCGGGTGCCTCTTCGACCCGGGGCGCCGGCGAGGGTGTTCCTCTAACGCTGAGTCTGGTGGCTGACTTGCGGGGTTAGACGTAGCTGAGCCCACATTCAGTGGCTATGGGCGCGATTGGTTCCTTGCCCATTGTAGCCTGGCTCGCACCAGCAGCTCCAGGCTCTTGTTGGCCAGGATCGGTACATCCACACCAGTTTGTTTGGCTTCCATCTGCGTCCAGCCAGGACATGGACGGATGGTGATTGGTTGGACAGTGTACCTGCACGCCCGCTCTCTTAGAGCTTCCCCAACGCCTGACACAAGTGCTAGCGCTTGAAGGACAAATATAGTTGTTTATAGAGAAAACAGAGGAGAGAGAGCGCCGGTAGCGCTTGGAGAAGCGCTAGCGCTTAGCCGCTCCGAGAGACTGACACACCTCTGTCACACAAAAAGGCATCTCACAAGCGCTAGCAGCCATCGTTGCCTTTGGGCACGCTCTTACTCGGCTCAACCTGCTTGCTCCCGCTGCACAAAGCCAGCCAGGCCCGGTAGAAACGCAGATTTAATTCGTATCTGTGGAACCAGTCTGGACCAGTGCTTTTGCACCAGTTGAGACAGGCTCAGGCGTTACTCCAGGCTACCAATCAAGCTCATCTTGCATCTCGGTAGCCTGTTGGGTGAAATGCAGCGTACCAATCACGCCCTATGTCCCTCTAACGCGGGGAGCGGGGGCAGGCAGCACGTGAGGCCGAGCTGCCTCTTGAGTCTTGACGTAATATAGTCTCTTTATCTTATTCCCCTTTAATTTATGTGTGTGCGCATTTGAGGATCAATTTATTCCATGAAACAAGCAAATGTTAGTGTATTATGAATCTTTTCATTTTTCCTTTGATCACGCTGTTTTTTTTTTTGGTTGGGAAAGTAATAAATTAATATATGGTGCTAACAAATGCAGGTACGGGCCAGTCACGGAATGACGGTCCTACTAAGCTCGAGGGAGGCATGCGCCCGCTTTTAACAGGGTCTCCCTACCTTCGGGTGATCCACCTGGAAGGCATCGACATCGGTACGGAGGTACCTGAGGAAATAGGGGACATGGTGCAGTTGCGGTATCTAGGTCTCAGGTGTCCATCGCTGAAACGGATACCTTCCTCCATCGGGAAGCTTGAGAGACTCCAGACCTTGGACGTGCGGGACACGGGCGTGACGAAGCTTCCCAGGTCATTTTGGAAGATCAGGACGCTGCTTCATGTATTGGGCGATGGCCTTGTCTTTCCATCCAAAAAGATAAAAGAAAAAATGGCTGATCACCTCCGCTTAGAAAAGAAAAAGGGAAAATCCGCTGACATGGATTCTCTGCACACACTGGAGACTGTGACCATCAGACACATGAACCACCGTTGGACAGGACGGCTCCGTCTCTTACGCCGGCTGCGTGTTGTTGGCCTCCAAGGCTCTGAAGACCAGAGTGACTTGGAAACCATTCTTAGGGCTCTGAGCTGCCTCCAGAGTCTCAGTCTCTCGGGTCATGCCATACCGATTGAGTGGTTATTTGCGAGCCACTATCCCTGCCTGGTGGAACATGTGATGTCATTGGAGCTACACGGGACACTGTGGCGTCACCTGGGTCAACCTATCCTGGGGATCAACAACCTGTCTGGTTACAACATCTGCCTCTTGAATCTCACTCGTCTTGTTCTCAGGTCCACGCTAATTGATCAAACATTCATAGATGTCATCGCCAAGCTTCCAGTTCTCGCCGAGCTAGAGCTGCTTCAGAATTCGTTTGTGGGGCCAATGTTGGTTTTCTGTGCCGCTAAAGGATTCAGAAGCCTCGAGGCGTTGCAGATTTCCGGCTTGCTTACTCTGAAGAAGATTTGTGGTCCTGACAGCCGGCCCTTTAAACCAACATTCATCGACATGCCGCATGCTATATACATAACTCACCAATCTTGCAGTTCCTGTAGAAGCTCTTCTGCAGACAAGACAAATGTCCAGGGGAGCTCAGAAACTGTGCAGGCTGGCACCAATACAGACTCAAGCATCCAGCAGGGGGCTGGCACGGGCACCGACTCAAGCATCCAGCAAGGGGTTGGCACGAGTGCTCCCGACTCAACCATCCAGCAGAAAAATGTGCTCCATGAGGTACCTCTACCGTTTAATTTTATACTTGCTTTTGCCTGGTTGGACCTGGAATTGGGCCACGAGTGTGCTTGCATAGTTGCATTCTCGGTTACTCCACCCCCCCCCCCCCCCCCCCCCCCAACCCCACAAAAACCACCACCTCTCTCTCTCTCTCTCTCTCCATCCAGGGGGGTGGCTGATTTATGTATGTATATATGTTCTATCTATCTTATTGATGTAGTGGTGCGAGTAACTTTTTTGGCGCTCATCAGATGATCATGGAGGCTATCGACCAAGGCAACTCAACCAAAACGGCGATCGGAAACTTCATTGCGAGTAACTATGGTGACCCCCTGGTCAAGATCCTAGAGCACATGGTCGAGTGCCATGACATCAAGAGCGAAAGGCAGAAGAATTTCACAAAATACTACCTTGTCGAACCCACCAAGCAATCGCCGACCCGGACCTACCATAAGGTGCCTCTGCCTCCTTTTCAGGCGGTCAATTTTTCCCCTTCTGGTGCTGTTGTTGGTTGTTGTTGCACCGAGGTTAATTTTGTTGCTATGTTTGGGCGTGGTATTTTTGTACTAATTGGGGCTGCATCTATGGTTCTTGCTCTTGGGTTCTCATCATCAGGATATCCAGGACGTGGTCGACACAATCCGAGAGGTGATCGACAAAAACGGGTCGTCCAAGTCGGCCATCCACACCAACTTCAGAAATAGGCGTCACGATATTCCACTGTTTTTTGTACTAAACCACATGGACGATCTTCTCAAAGAAGAGAAGAACGGTACCACAAAATACGTCCGGAAATCCGGAGCAACAGACCGACCCAGCGCCGCCTGAACCTGGACGCCCCAACAGGAGCTCTGTTCCATAAGCGACCGCGCCTTCGGCTGCCCGCGCACGTCGCACCACGGCACCAGCAGCAGCCATGGGCCTAGGGTGATCGCTTTTGCCCATCGCGCTGTTCTCTCGTCCTGCGCCTATTTTTACTTCTCTTCTCTTTTTGCTATCTCTCTCTCTCCAAAACTGTAAGACCAAAATTTATCTGAAAGCTATTTAACTAGTTCATGAATAATTTATGATAATAACTTCAATGTTTAAGCTTCTGTAATGAGTTCGTGAATAACTTTTGGAAAAACTTCAGTTGAATAAGTTCGTGAAAAGTTATGTTAATATTTCTGTGGAATAAGTTTTGTACTCAAGCTTGTGGACCTCACGCAAATGGGAAGCAACGGAAGGAGCATGTCTAATGAGCACGAGTTGGAACGTACTTCCTGCGTCCAACAATGTAAAGACTTTGACCCACTTTAGTAGGGCTTTTTTAGCAGCTTCTTTACCGGTTTTTTTTTTATTATCTACCAAACAAGGTGCTTCTCCGAGAGCTTTTTCTGGAAAATAGGACGAAGCCCGACGTCGAAGGGCGAAGTGGGAAGCACCCGAAGGGTAGCTTCGCCAGCTTCTCCGTCCCTCACACGCGCCCCCCTGTACCTGGCTGCCCCTGGTGTTGCAAAAAAATTACGGCATATTGCCACCTAGAAAAATATCCTCTTGCCTATTCGTTTTCCACGATCTTCTCTTCCTTTTTCCTCGTACACGTTCATTCGTCCCCAGAGCAGGGGCGGCGGGGTGTCAAAAAAAAAAAGAGCAGGGGCGGCGGCGGGACTACTCGTTGAAGATGAATCCACTTCGGAAGCCGACGGCGACTGCACGCAAGCAGGCGGGCAAGACTCCTCCGCAATCCAATCAACCTGGCGACATCGGATCGAACCTCGGCTTTGCAGCGGCGGCGGCGGCGTCAAGCGCGATGGCTCCGACCTCAGGCTTCCCTATGCCCAGCGAGGCGGCGACCTCAACCTTCACCATGCCTGGCACCTCTGCAACATGGACCGGCATCCCAATGCCCGGCACACCTAATGCGGCCGGGGTAGGCTCGGGCGCGCCCAAGGCAGGCGTCGCCGCGCTCGGCGCACATGGCGTGAGGGTGGCCACTCTCGGCGCGGGCGTCGGCGCGCACATCGCAGGGCTGGCCACGCTCGGTGCGGGGGCGGCTACGCCCGACGCGCACGGCGCTGGAATGAGCGGGCTCGGCGTGCTCGGCACGCACGGCGCGGGCGGCATCGCGCCCAGGGCTGGTTCGGGCGCCCGGGACAAATCTGTTTGTTCAGGTCAGGATGTAATGAAATTGGTGGAGGAATATGGTGCTACTTCTGGAACAGACGAGCATTTTGTGGCCACGTTAATATTTACCAAGAGACCTGCAATTGAGATGTTCATGACCTTTCACACTCCAGAACAAAGGTTTCAATGGTTGACAAAGAGGCATGAGTTGATGACTAGGAGCGATGTGGCAAAGTAGAGCCACGATGCATGCTTGCAGCATGTCACCATGTGTCTTTCCCTTTTTTTTTAGAAATTTGTCAAACTTATTAATGCTTCTCATTTGGATGCTATCAAACTTTTTAGGCTTCTTAGTTGTCGTCGAACTTATAAATGTTTCCCATTTGATAATTGATAAAGTTTTATCATTTGATTGTTTTTATACTTATGGTTACTCATGTATAAAATTATGATGCATTGACAGATTTTATACTTATGAATCTGGCAAGGATGGTAGTGATTCTGAGATGGATGATAGTGATTCTGATGATGAGTGGAGAAGCAATGCTTTATCAGTGATCCGGTTTACTCACAGTTTTATTGTTTCTTCTTTTAATGTTGTCTGCAAGTACTATTTCACATATTTTGACAAGAACCCTCCTAGGGTCCCAGTGCAAGTGGTTATAGTTGGGTAATGGAAACTTTGAACACTCCACTCTCCAGGTGAAAGTCATAAGATGTTTTGAATGAATGCATCACTATTCTACAGCCTACATGACCTTTTAGTGAGTAAATATGGTCTACCGTCATCCATTCATATGAGTTATATTGAAGCACTTGCTATATTTCTTGTTACTTGTGGGCATGGTTGGTCAAATAGTACTCAGCATGGTACCTTCAAGCATTCTGGGGAGACATTAAGTAGGAAATTTGGTGAGGTGTTGAATTGTATGATGGCTATGTGTGAGCATTACATAAGGCCGGTTGATCCTAACTTCGCTACTACACACCCTAGGATAAGTGGTGACCGTCGGATGATGCTTTTTTTCAAAGATTGCATTGGAGCCGTTTATGCTACTCATATCACAGTGGCACCGCCTGCTCATGATCTTATTAGATATATTGGGAGAAGCGGTACAACAACTCAGAATATTCTTGTTGTAGTTGATTTTGATTTGAGATATTCACATATGCATCTATTGGACAACCAGGATCTATGCATGACACAAGTGTTCTTTTCCGTGCGATTGACCATGATCCTAAATTCCCACACCCTCCCGTAGGTATGAACATTAGTTGTCCACATTCTTGTTTTTCTCTCAAATGCATGTCATGTAAACAATCAATTTCTTATCTTTATTTTGTTTGTCCAGGAAAATATTATCATGTTGATGCTGGGTACCCTAATCGTCCAGGATACTTGGCGCCATATAAGGGTCAAAGGTATCATGTCCCTGATTGGAGGAGAGGTGTTACTCCAAGTGGTGAGCAAGAGACTTTCAACTATCTGCACTCAAGTATTCGTAATGCTGTGGAACGGACCTTCGGCGTGTGGAAAATGAAGTGGAGAATTCTTCTGAACATGCCGAGCTGTCCAATGGAGAAGCAAATGATGATCATTGCGGCTACCATGTGCCTTCATAACTACATCCGTGAGATGGATGCACAAGATAAAGATTTTCGAAAGTGTGATAGAAACCCCGATTATGTGTCAACCATCCCGTCAAGAGATGCGAGATATCTTCCTTCCAGGAATGTGTCGGATACATCAACTCCGTCAAGATATGCGAGATATCTTCCTTCCAGGCAATCTATATTTCTAGGTCTTCGTGATCAAATATTGTTTAAGCTATTCGGTTCTTTGGTTCTAGTGTGAGGACAAAGTAAGATATTCAAACAAATTTGTAGCAGGACTATTCGAACAAAATTGTAATCAGGCGTACACCCATGGCGTTCACTTGTCAGCATGCTATTTTTTAAAAAAGTGTTGAACGTTTTTTTTTTTTGGTAATCAAGTGCTGAACGTGTTGCTCATAAAGAAAAAAATAAAGGAAAGACCCCAGTACGTAGCTGTACAATCTGCCAACGCTACAAATAATGGAACAAGTTTCAGGAAAAGAAAAAAGAAAATATTAGTACACTAATTTTATTTTTATCTTTACTCCTTATTATTTGTCTTGGGGGTCTACCGTCTGCCCACTTCTCGTGAATTATCAGGAGTCTTTGCCGTAAGACAAGTCCACCTGCCGAGTCTCGGTCGTAAAAAAAGGATTCCACCTGCCGAGTTTGTTACGTGAATCAAGTCCGCCTCGTCCAGTTTTCCCGGGTTCCCTGATCCATTGCAACAAGAAGATCTCGCATCGACGATCCAATCCTTGGCATTCTCCGATGAGACTGCTGATAAGATCAATCGAGAGTTGGGGTCATCACCGCCGATTCCCCTTCATCGGTTTCAGGAGTTGCGTCATTGGGTGATTCATTCAAGAGGCGATTGCTGCCGCTGGGACATGGTCAGCTTGCCGCGGTCATGACGGGATGAGCCAGCTGCAGGCCGGACCTTCGCCAACCTGCCGCTGGAAACAGGAAGCCCGTACCGCCATCTCCCTCGACCGTGCGAGGCGGCCTTCTCCCGTGTCTTGCCGCACAGACCTTGCTCTGCCTCGCCGACCTGAGCTTGGGTCTCCAGCCACCTCGCTGATCTTCATTGTCAACTGATGCGCCCGCAGGCCTAGCTGCATCACCGGTAGTGCACTCGGGGTTCTCTGTTGCTGAGAGATCGAGAATGCTTCAGAGATACACGGGTGAAAACTTGGAACTTTGCACCCTGCTATGGGTCGTATGGTATAGGTCTGTTTATTGATTTATACGTCTCTAATTCGATTCATTCCATCATTTATGTACATTGCATCGCCCAGTGGTAAATTTGTTCACCATTGAGAAACAGTGCTACACCTACATTGTGCTGCAGGATTGCTCTCATAGTTTCAAGTACGATGAACAAATCAGAACTGAAATACATACAGTATATGCATTGATGTGTGCATTATTAGCGGAAGACGCAGGTAGGAGAACCTGAGAACAAGAGCCATAAAGCATACTGTAGTTCTGGTTCGTTTATTACCTTTTGTTTTTCCGTTCTCAAATGTCATCTGCTCTGACTTCTCTGCTACTCCTCGGAAGCAGATGCCTTCCTATTCCAATTTCCATCAAACCCATTGGTAACTCTCATTGCTTCATACGGTATGTTATAAACGTTTATGTTCGAGACCCTTCAGAAATACATATCATGTAAATTTGTCCTTGGATAATTGTAACAATTCACTAAACACATATTATCTCATGCAAATTTTAATGTGGTTCCCATAGCAACACACTTGGCAATGTAATAATATACACATGTAATCTGGAAAAATTACTAAAATTAGATTCTAGGGATGAATTTTGAGGATGTGTTTTTGTTGAGGAATAGAAGTTTTTTTTTTTATGATTCTCTTTGGAACATTTACTTGCACGGTTCATATCAATATGTATTAAAACTAAGATTTGTACCTTTTTTTTCTGGTCAGCCCGTGGCAACGCACGGGCACTTTTGCTAGTTTATTATTATTTTACATAAGTCACATAAAGGAAAATATAAACAAGAAATCCACGTATACTAAGACATATGACCAGGGGCAGTATGGACAATTGACTCTTTCATCCATGAAGCTGCAACAACAGCTGCAAGAGAAGCTGCAGGAGAAGCTGGTCCGCCAAACATTTTTAGGCACAGCCAGCACATCTGTTTTTCTAGAGAAGTCACAGCCACAGATGAAGCTAGCATAGCCGAAGCCCTAACAAAGAAGGCCTTAGAAGGACTTCTAAATGGGACCTACGTGGCCCCTTCCACATCCAACCTTATCTATTTTAGTTTTTCTTCACGCGATGTAACCTTGTCGTTTCTCCGCCTTCCCCTGCCGCTTGTATCTCCCCCCCCCCCCCCCCCCCCTCCTGTCTCCACCACGCTTCGCCACTCGAAAACCAGGGGCTACAGTCTGCTCCGGCTGGTGGGAGCTCCTAACACCACGGCGACGGCAGACACAAGCTCCACCAAAGAGCCATGGCGACAGATCTGCGCACAACGGATGACGCCACAACTGCATGGCCGAGAGGGCGAAGACGAGTGGGCGGTGACAGTGCACCCACGCGACGACTATTGAGTGAGGGCGAGGAAGGATGGACGCAGTGGTGGTGTTGGTGATGGTTTTGTCCTCGCTGGCTGCCGCCAGAGGAGGTGAAGATGCGGATGAACGACGGCGAGAGTGTGTAAGGGCCGTGTGACCGAGAGGAGGGGTGAATCGGTGCACACTCTAAATTTTTTTCTAACACAAACCCCCACTCAACTCCTAAACACGTAGTTCTAGGGGACTCTGAGATAATCACACTAAATAGAGTCTTTATCCTAGTAAACTAGTGTATAAGAGATAGCACAAAGCACACCACACTAGCAGAGGAAAGTTATTCTAGCTAGAGCAAGATATAGCAATGGGTTTCTCTACTAGCTAGAGATACAAGTGTTGTCATCATTTCACATACATTGTTATGTGCCAATAGCGTTCTGTTTAGAGCATAAACATTGTCATTAATACCAATCATTGATTATAGCAATATATTGGTATATGGTGTCGTTTTGGGTGTTTATTACAGAAAAAAGGTATAATGGATGACATTTTGGACATCACAACGGACTTGAACCACGAAGAGACCAAAAGTAGCAGAAAAGACCCGTGTGCCGGTAACCAAGCTGGGCACAAGGGTAGCCAAGCGAGAACAAGACGGACCCACACTCCAGTTCTTCTAGAAGGAAGTAGAAGGTGTAGATTATTAAAGATATACGTCGTGGAGATAAAAGGAAGCTTCAAGATGCAGACGTGCAATACAAGACTCTACTCGGAAAAACCTGACGAGAAGGCCTACATGGAAGCTACAGAAGACATCAGAACCAACTCAGAGGGGAGATCTAGCCCGTCACGCGTGGTGCCGGTCGGCACCGCCTATGTGCCGATCGGCACCTGACCCTTCCTCCAAGTTACCGACTCCGTCTCGCAGAGCAAAGATATAGATACTTGTAAACCCTAGGATAGAGGCATCGCTGCACAGAGGGACAACAATCACGTGAGTTTAAAGCCATCGGGCTTTGCCCCGTTTTTCAAGATCTCTAGTTGCTAGGGCTTAGCTTAGCTAACCTAGCCAAGTCGACTATTGCAAGATTGGCGGCTTGGGGTTTCAAGAACCGCTGATACTCGAGGTGATCCATCAAGGTAGGCCTACTAGATGGTGATGTATCTTGCGCTCTCGCGGTCTCGAGGACTCGGGTTCTTCTTTCCGGCTTTGGCGCAGTTCTTGCCGACGGTAGTACCCTTCCTTGGCGTTCTCCGTCCAGTAGTCTTTGCCTCCAGCATAGCTGTTGGCGATGCTCAACATGTGAGCCACCGAGGTTGGACGCTTGCGGCCCAGCTTTTCTACCAGCTCTCTGCGGGTGCAGCCTTCTTTGAAAGCCTTGATGACTTCATGGTCAAAGATGTCGGGGATCTCGTTCCTCTTGCGGGTGAAGTGCTGTATGTAATCCTGCAGATTCTCTCCTTCTCGCTGTTTCACCCGATGTAAATCATACTCGGTTGGCAAGCGGTCAGCCATAGCCCTGAACCGACCAACGAATTGGTCGCAAAGGCCTTCCCACGAGTGGAAGCTGTTAGCTGGGAGGTTAGTCAGCCAACGCCTGATGGAGTCGGAGAGAACCACCGGTAGGTAGTTTGCGAGGACGCTGTCATCACCGCCAGCTGCATACACTGTCGTGGCATACATGCTTAGCCACTCTTCCGGATCAGTGGTGCCGTTGTACTTCTCGATGCCGACTGGCTTGAAGCTCTTGGGCCATGGACCCGTGAGTCTTATTCTTATGTCTCCAGCTAAGCAGCCAAGCCCCCTGACTCGGCTCGAGTGCTGGTCTTCTAAGCTGGGCGACCGCTCACGGTCGTCGCGATGACGCCGTTGGTGTCGGTCTTCGCGGGGTTGCCTCCTTTCTCGGTCGTCGTGAGGACGCCGGTCGTATTGCCTTTGCGGGCGTTCTTCTCGCTGACGCACTTCATCACGGCGTCTGTTGCGGTGACGAGGGTTCTGATCTTCATCCTCATCGTCTGACAGTTGACCTCCTTCTCCCCGAGGGAACACAAGGCGGTCGTGCACAGGTCGCCTAGGCGGAGTGCGTTGCCGATCATCTCTGTTTCTGTGCCGCGTCGGCTGCCCGAGTATTTCTAGAGAGCACTCGGGCGCCTGTCCGAGCGTCGATCTTCTCGTCTTTTCGGGCGCTGGCCGTCCTCTGGTTCCTCGGACGAGTCCGGGAGAGCGTCCTGCCGGGTGTTCGAGATTGCACCTCCCTAGAAGGGTGGTCAGAGTGCTGTCTAGCCAGGGATCCAGGAGTGCGGCGGCATGTTGTGCAGCCGCAGCCGTCATGGCTTTGGCCTTTTGAATCATTGGAGTCAGAGTTGGGTCGGCTGCCGCCGTAGTCGCTACTCGGGCCTCGGTCTGTTCTAGGAGTGTTGTGATGCCGACTGCATTGTCTTGTGGGGGTGGTGAAGACTTGATGGTCCCCAAATTCCTGGGTCAGATTACGATAGAGCGGATTTTCTCCGGCTCCCGTGGTGTTGCGCCCGTCTCCAGCTCCAGCCGACGGTGTGCCACCTGCCGTGGCGGCTGCTGCTGCGGCCAGCGCGGAGGGTGTAGCGGATAAATTCGCCATAAAGCACTCGGACGATAGGATGCCGTCAAGCGAGGTGCTCTCCCAAGTCAGCGTGCGAAGTGCAGGCTCGACGGGTAGTCTCCGGGTAAGTCGGTCTCGAGAGATCCGAGTGTCCCGAGTAGTAGGTCTACGGTACTTTTGTAGATCTTGGCGTGGAGGTCGCAGAGGATCGCCGCGCCGTTGCGTAGCCCCATTGGTAACCGAAAGGAGCCTCGAGTTGTTCTCGGTGTTGTAGATCCAATCTTGGCTGCCTCCATGTCCGACTCAGATCCAGTGGGGTTCAGATCCAGATCTGGTCGGGCGAGGGGGGGGGGGGGTTCGGCTGATTGGGGTTCAACGCCGCCGAGTCAGCCAGCCGAAGTTCGCCGCCAGATCCGGCGACATAGCTCAGACTTCCAAAGGAGATCTGGTCGTCGGTGGTGAACTTGTTGAGGGTGTTGATGGCCATCGAGTTCGACGAGGTGGATCCTAGTGCTTCCCCTACCTGGCACGCCACTGTCGAGGTTTTAGGGCCTCGATGTTATTTATGTGGGTGCCTTAGGATCAAGAATCACAATGGTAACACGGGATGCCAAGGTTTATCCTGGTTCGGGCCGCCAAAAGCGTAATACCCTACGTCCAGCATTGGTATGGTATTGTGTGTAGTGAGTTTCAGTAGGATCCCTAACCGCCTTATATATCTGGGGTTTAGGGTTACATAGAGTCTAACCTAGTCGGTTACATCATACTTTGCCTTGTAGTACAAGTCTAACATTGTTTATCTCGGGCCAAGTGACCCAACCGACCTCAAGTCTGTTGGGCCACCCGATGACCCGGGCCTAATTGAAGCCGTCCGACTATTCTTATCTTAAGTACTCGGCCTTGTTGATCCTTGAGGATACCCGGGTTCTGGTTACTTCGACATATCAAAGTATGATTAAATATGTTAATGAATGGTTTGGTTGTTTGTTACCTGGATTTCATGGTTTTACATGTGCTTATTCCAATTACTTAGTTCTAGGCTAAGTATTTAGATGCTTGTTTAATCATGGTGATTAGTTTTAGTCATCCGGATCTTGTATGTGCTATGTATGCATACCCTATTAGGCATGCATGGATGGTAGGAAGGTTCGCCTGGGGACCCCACTTGGGAATGCCTAGCGAAGACTCACAACGGTCGTTGTGAGTTTGTATGAGAGAGCCAATCTTGTAAGGTGTTTAAAGAAGTGAAAACTACATGTTTTTTTTAATGCAGTGAAAACTACATGTTTAGTAGATGGAGTAGAGTACGAGGAGGAGCGCGATTTCGACCGGGGTCGTGACATGACATAGTCAGAAAGCATTTTTTAATGCAGTGACAACCAAGTAATTCCGTTTGCGACGCTATATTACTGTGTGGTTACGATCCCAACTAGCAGACTTACGATAACTTACGAACATCTTTCATAAGTCTCTTTGCGAACTTAACAACCTTCACACAAAAAAGACTTTGCGTGCCGATCGGCACGTCCCAATTTTTCTTCACAAACGCTCACACGCCCACTAAAAGGTTGAACTAGACATGTAAAAATGATAACTCTGCTTAGTTCTCACTTGTCTGTGTGGATTCGATTAAACCTTAAAATACTCTAAGGGAAAAAACTACAATGTACACCTTCCATTTACGATATATAAATTAGGTGCGTGTAAACGACCAACAAGCAAGTGCAACCAAAAGATAAAACAAAATGTCATTGGTTAAATTTTTAATCTTGGATCTGCCATCGCTTATATAAACTCTAATCTCATATATGCCAGCGTTGTTAAATTTTTATTCTTTACAATGCCACTATTGAGACACGCACATATATAACTAGCGATCATACTTGGACGGTTGGACCCACTCTGGGCCGGAAGTCCCGATGCTGGGCTTCCGGGTTCTTTTCCCGCGCTTGGCTCTTGACGGAAGTCCACCTTGACGCTCGATCCAGTTGCCGTACCCGCCACAGTAGCAGTGCTAACATTTTCTGGGCCGTATCTCCTTGAAATCATGTCTAGTCCGCTCGTGGGCCTCCGCACTTGCTTGGAATTGCCGGCCTACTGGTGCTGCATCTCCTTCATCCCAGCTGCATCTCCTCTCAGGAAAGAAGCTGGTACATTGCTCAAAAAAAAAAAATGAAAGAAGCTGGTATCCTATCGAACAATCAAGGAGTAACTGGCGTCAAAAAAAAAAAAAGATAGGACTAGCTTCCTATATATGCGCAGTTCTATCAACCTGTTTGTGTAGAGCTGTATGGCGAGCACGAGCTGCATGGCTGCATACACGACTCCCTGTTGCCTGTTGGTTGGGAACCTGGGAGTTCTGCCATAAACGCTGACTTGCTCGCTCGGACAACTCGCTTCATTCTTCAGGACCATCTTCCTTTTTTTCCATTATTTTATCTCAGATCCAAGAGCCTCGCTCCTCTCGCCCGCAGCCTGGATTTCATCAAACTAGGGAGTAGGGACGCACGAACGAGTGAGATTGGATGAGATCGCCACTGTAATAAACGGACACTTGATCATCGCAGCTGGGAAACTCGATAAGATCCCTGTCCCTTTTACCCCGATTTTTGGGGATCACGAAAGGACAGAAGGGGTCAGTTCATTCTACAAATCCGATTCCGGTAAAGAAGGGCTACAGCGTAAATCACTCTCTTATTTTCCGGGTATAAATAGCCGCGTTGCGACCCGTGAAACAGGATCTGGGTTCCCCTCGTGACTTTGTGGATGCAAGTTGGTGGTATAAACGCAGGGGAATAGAGGGATCATGGGGCTGGTGGAGCTGAGCACGTACACGGTTGCGCACGCAGGGCGCCCCATACGTGACGCGCCGTATCGGGAGAGGATCGAGCGGCACGCTGGGTCATGATGGGCGCGCCGCGCCCCGAAACCCGCCATGCGTCGCCGTCGCCATCGCGACTCCGCGGAAGTGGACTGGCTGCTCCCTGTGCTCCGACGCTGGTGCCTCAGCGCACCACGCCCTTGGCGTGTGCACAGCAAGAGGAACAATGCAGCATGAGAAAGCCTCATCCAGCACAGCTTTTCAGCGGGAGAAGCAGAGCATAAATCTGGAGACAATGCTCCAGCCAAAACATGCACCATGCATAAGAAAAACTCAACTTTAACAACAGGACCAGAAGATAAATATATATAACACTATAACTCAATCCCAAAACCAAAGCATGTCTTAGTTACATACAAGCAAGGACCACACTCTCTGTTCCCGAACTTGTAATATACCCAACAAACCTTACTTACCCAGCAACAACCAGTTCACATTCTGACTGACCGACCGACTTCTAATAATTAATTAACTCAATTATTGCCCAGCTAAGGGCGAAAAGAAAAAGAAAAGGAAAAAAGGAATATTTTCGGACTCCCCTATAACTGACTCTAGACTAGTAACTTATTGAACGCACCTCTAAACCAAAAGGGTATGAATGAATGAATAGGCATCTTGACGTCCATTGCGACACGGCTGGTAACTTTTTGATTACAAGATATGAAACAATGAAGGGGTATGGACAGACACGGTGGAGGCAAACCGGTCCACAGAAGCCCTCAATTTGACGGCTGCTGCCCCCGGTACATCATCTGCATGTTGCTGATCTTAGTTTTGCACCTTCTGGGATGAAGCCATGGAGCGCAACCTGTTTGCAACCTCGGTAAAACTTGGCCGTTCAGATGGTTCTGTGGCCCAGCATTGTTCCATCAGTGCTCTCCACTCCGGGTCACATGTGTCGGGCACTGGTGGCCGCAAAGTGTTGCTCACGATGCCACCTGCATACAAAAGAACAGTTTACATCAAGCTACAGTTAATAAGAACTACCAACCATCTTATTATCCCTATCTTACTATCAAGTGCACAAAATGTTCCCAAGGGCTAACATTCAATCATTACAATGTATATCTACATGGTAGTTTGTAATCACCTATAATGACACCATAATGTAAATCTGCATATGGCTCTTCCCCTGTCAGGAGTTCCCAGAGAACAATCCCAAACGAGAACACATCAACCTGAGGGAAACAGGACAGCATTTGTGTGTTAGTTATCATAGAATCAGAAGGACCAAATGAATTGAGTTCAAATCATAAACATCCTGAAAAAATAAGTTAGCAAACCTTTTCAGAGACCAAGCTGCTACTTCCATTCAAAAGTTCTGGAGCCATCCATGGGAGTGTTCCTCTGACACCACCGGAAATGAGGGTCTGACACTTAACTTTTGAAAGCCCGAGATCACCAACCTAAATGTTCAGGAAATAATTGCACGCATACAAAGAAAAAGGACACCGTTAAACAAAATGAAATACAAGTAATAAGCCAATTTTCTGATAGTAGCAAAAAAAAATATTGGAGACATACAATATGTGAAAACATGACATCTTATACGTCATATAAATAATGTCATACAAAAGATTAACCGTTCAGCTAAAGAATGTGAAATCCAGATGGCAACATGAAGAACAAAGACATTTGCTATATATGCCAAAAATAAAACCACTTTAAGTATTCCCATTTCTGTTTTGAAAGATTGTATAGCTGTGCTCCCATTTATGTTTTATACTTTGTTAACACAATAATGTGGTGTGAGCTGTCCACCATCTGAGCATGAATGATTATTCAAGTATTAAAAGAGATGCCTAAGTTTAGCCATAAGCCCAAATAATCCTAGCGAAGACGCATGTTAATGGATATAGTTTGCATCAGTACTGGTGATATCATCTGGTGCATACAGAAGTTCGGTTCTACCAAGAGATCTTTAGCAGCTAAAGTAGAAAATAGTAACAACCAATTTACTTCCGTTGCTATAAGGAAAAGTTTGCAGAGCTATTTGCGGAAAGTGTGCTAAAATTTAGCATGATGCTGAATTTGGTATGTTAATATAAGAGGAACATCCAAATAACTAGCACGACAACAGACAAGGTAAGAAACAATAAATCTAGGAACAAAATGGAATTGAATAAAGCGAAATGAGCGCTTACCTTGCATATTGGACGTTGAGGGTCCCTTAAGTTAACAAGCAAATTGTCACTTTTCAGGTCGAAGTGCACTATATTTTTGTTGTGCAAGTACTCCATTCCAAAAGCTGTGTCCATGGCAATAATTAATCTCTTCCGTTTATCAAGAGACCTGCATAGAGAGATAAAAATCAAATTGATTACCATTTCATTTCTTGAGGATACAGCAGATCAATAGAGAATATGAGTTAAATAGCATATGCCACAAAGAATAAGGAGCGCACTTGGCATTCTTGAGCAAAGCAGTCCTAAGAGAACCATTGACCATGTACTCGGTAACTGTGGCAATGGACCCCCCAGGTCCATCAAGAACAACTCCGTAAAAAGCGACGACGTTAGGGTGGTGTAGATCAGCAAGGTTAGATGCTTCATTCCAGAAGTCAGACCGCTGAAAATATTCAAGAACCATCAACATGCATACAAGCATAACCAAAAACAAAGATCTGAAGTATGAAAACAAACCATCTTCTCTTGCTCTGATGGCTTCCCAACAAAGCATCTCTCATTGATTCTTTTAATTGCAACATCAGTGCCCCTCCATTTACCATGATATACAGTTCCGAAAGTTCCAGAACCAAGTTCTTGGAGCTCTTCAAGGTCATTGTTCTTTATAATCTGGAAGACGTGAAGGATGCAAGAAATCATAAGCAAAATGCAATATTGGACAGGCAAACTTGAAACAAAATATCTCATGGTTGTAACCTGTAGACGCCCGTCTGTTACAGCAAATCCTGCCATCAAATCAGCTGGCTTGCTCTTGACAACCTGCAGGCTTGTCTAGTTAGTATTAAGGAAATCATATGTTAGGAAATTTAGGATCATCTAAATAATCTGTAGGATCGAATCACTCCCAAACCTCGTTGGCGTCATCTGCTTTAGCTGTAGCAGCCCCAATTCCCTCATTTCGTAACGGAGGTTGAGACTCAGATGACTGAGTTTTAGATGCAGGTAAACTATCCTCCATACCTGCTAAATCTGGGCTAGTGATGTCATCACCTGGACAGTGATAGACAGGAATAAGATTTACAACTTACAAATGCACGCATTGACCAGATTTTAGAGGAAATTATGGTAAAGAATAGAACCTTTGATAAACCGAGCATGTTCTGCGTATGTATCTCTATGCTCAGATTGTTGTTGTTCCTCAGCTGGTAAATTCAAATCTGGCCCTTTGCAGTTCAGTAAAGTGTTGTGGGGATGGGGGTCCTTTGGACTGATGTTCTCTCTGCTTGCTACCCTCTTAGGTCTTGGTGGCAGTGGATGTGCATTCGTAGCTACTTTCCAAGGGTCCTCATTGCCGAACTGTTGGCCTTGGCCAGGTAAACCAGACTCTTGGTGTTGTTCCACACTTGGGGCATGATTTGCCAGCGCTGCTGTCGCTATCTGAGCCGTATTTGGAGGATTAATGACTTCATGTGGAGCTTCCTTGATATAAACTTCATGTGGAACATCCTTCCGTTCACTCATTGGATTAACAGTGGCATTTGCATAGACCATATCCATGCCATAAGCTGATGCTGGCACTCCACCAGGCCCGACAGTAGCTACAACATAACTAGAATAGGGTCCTCCAATGCTCATCATCTGTGGCATATGGCTCATGTTAACATGCTGGACGTTGTGCATGTAAGAGTTGGCCACTGAAGGTGGTGGCATTGATTCAGCTTGAAGCAGTACCTTTGGCTCATTGTGCATATAGGAGTTGGCCACAGAAGGTGGAGGCATAGATTCAGTTTGAAGCAGTACCTTTGGTTCATTGACATCAAAAAAGGTGTTGGTGTTGCTCAGGTGAACCTCTTTTGCTCGGGTATCTGGTCTGGCACTGATATTATTTTCTGGGAGCCCTTGAGAATGTTCGGGTATTGCATGCTGTGGTAAAGCATTATCAGGAGACATGGCGTGCTTCCTTTGTTCAGCAGAGGTCTCATTAGGGCTCACCCGGAGCGAATCCATCATCCTGTCCACATTTGCCATATAAGTTGGCACAGCCAGAGGTGCCACTGGGGGCGCAGCAGTATCACGATACACCTGTCCATCATCACGGTGCCTTGAATTGCCACTTAGACTACCTTCACCTACAAGTGGATTATTAGGACTAACTGGCTTCGCTGGATACTGAGTCATCCCATGGCCTGAAGGCAATTGCTGCTGTGGCTGCTGCATGAATTGTTGGTGGGAGCTTGCAACATCAGAGTGGGCGGAGCTTGGAGAGACTACTCTATCCTTCTCACTAGGAATCACCGGGATATGGCTAAATCCATAGGTTGATGGCATCTGCTGTGATGGCAATTGTTGCTGCTGGTGCTGCTGCTGCTGATGCTGCTGCTGCACATAGACATGTTGAGGCATCCCAGACTGATCAATGAACACTGGGTTTGCAACCCCTTCCACCTTTGGCACATACACCCTGTCCTGCGGCACTTGATGCATATGCGTGTATCCATAAGCTCCCATTGGGGCCTGCACCGCCCTCTCTGGCATCATAATCCTAGCTACATCTTCAGGCCGCAGGCTCATGAACACAGGCCCTGGGTCAGGCGCAGCCCCTCCCTGCACCTCATTACCATACTCATTCACCACTGGATCAGAGTGGGCATGAGGCAATGATTTCAAGCACATGTTGCAGTCCTCAAATCTTGCCCCATTTCCTGGTTGCGGCTGATTCAGACCCTGCATGGCATCTCTATGATCGTTCATGAACACAGGAGGGAGAGGCGGCAGCTGTGACAGCGGCTGCCGGTACCTTGTCGCCTCCGGATGTGGATGCGGATGCGGGTGCGCATGTGGGCTCGCCTGGGGAGCCCTCACTTCAGCAGCACTCTCCTGTGGCTTCACAGGCACTGGAGCAGGAGCAGCATTGCTGAAGACATCCACAAGCGGCGGGGGTGCCGTCCCACTGAAGGCCGATCTCGCAGCATCATTAGAGCTCGTGGAGGTGGGGGAGAGCCCCACCGGAGAGCCTGGGGCGCCGCCAGCTGACGAGGCCGGAGGGGGCAGCCCCGCGTCGGAGTACTGAGCGGACGATACGCTCGCGATGCTGTCCTTCCGGACAATGCCGTTCACGGCCTCCAGATACCGGAGCCCCGCATCGAAGCTCCCGCCCTCCAACTCCTCCCCACCAGCGCCGCTTCCGCCAGACGCATCCAGGATGGGGAAGAGGAACACCCTGAGCTTCGGGCTGGCGCCGTCCAGCTTGTCGTACTCCTCGACCATGTTGTCGAGATCCTCCGGCGAGGACACCGAGATGAGGGCGTCCAGCCCCTCGTCGGGGAGCTGGTACTTGACCGCGAAGTGCGGTCCCGTGGCGCCGCCGTACGCCTCGGAGAGCCGCGACAGGAGGTCCGGCAGCGCCACCCCGCGCGGCACGGACACGATCCGGGTATCCCCGCCGGCGTACCGCAGAGTCCCGTCCCCAGGCCGCGGCAGGATGCGCCCGCCGAGGCTACACAGCAGCTTCATCCTCTCCGCGCCTCCACCGCCGCCGCCGCCGTCCTCGGCGGCCCCGGCGGGGGCGGCCATCCGCGCCGTCACCCCCTCTCCGCCCTTCCCCCTCTCCTCCTCCTGGATCTAGCCTCCCCCGACTCCACCCACGAATCGAAACCCTAACCGGCGCAAGGCAGTGAGACGGGAGCGCGAGCGCGAGTAGGAGCCGAGGACGAGAGCGGCGACTCGCTCAATGCTTAGCTCATGGCGTGGGCCGCGTCGTCGCTCGGTTAGTGTGTGGGTTTGCGGGGAATGGGAGGGAGGAGGGGGGGGTGTGGAGGAGTAGAGGAGAGGAGGGGAGGGGTCCCGTGTCTGTGTGCCAGCGTCGGATGACTCAAAAACCCTGGCTCGCTTCGGCTGCTGGTTTTCCTTTCCGTGCCCCTTTTTATTTGTTTTTTACCTCTCCATGGCGGTTTTCCTTATGCGGCGTTTTTGGAGGTTTCCATCATGTCAAAATTTGTTTAGGCTTTTTGTTTACGTTCGTCCTTTTTTTCTGGTGGGTTTTGGATTACTAGAAAACTTTTTTTTACTTTTCTTTAGTTGGTTGAAAAGAACTTGTGTGTAGAGGTGGAACACGTATCCGATCTTCACATGAGAAACCATGTTTCTGTTAGAGCTGATATTTTCTTTCCCTTTGGAGATTTACTTCGGTAACACGTCAAAACTAGGTTACGAAATTAGGAATAGATCCATCAGTTATCGAACGAACGTGGATATACGTTTACGTTAGTAGCGCGGATCGGTTGCATGCGATAAGTGAATATCCACAGAAGATAGAGTGCATGGCGGCAGGTTGTGAACCGTTATCCAACTGATAATAGCCGTTTGTTACGCGCCAAAATCCAGTTATGCAGGTGTATATGGTAACGCCAAGCAGTTATTTTGAATAACGGTTGTCGCTTTATCCCTTTCGATAACGACAAATCTGGTATTTCTATATATTGCAAATTCAAAAATATAGAAATGTACTATTTTTAATTTTATCGGCAACGACTTTCCCTCCGACGACGCTAAGGTGTAGGTTTATGTTTAGAGTTTAAAGATCAACATGCTTAGAGAGTGGGTTACGATCAAGGTTTGTAATTTCGGAAAAACCGGGAAAACCGTTACCGAGAAAACCGGTTCGGTAAACCGGAAAAACCGAACGGTTTACCATTTTGTTCGAGAACACAGTGTCGGTTTTTGCGAAATACCGGTCGGTTTTGCTAACCGGACCGGACCGATAAGTCCGGTTTTTCCGGTAAACCGGACCGGTTCGTCCGGTTTTGTGAACCTTGGTTACGATTGATGATCAACCTGATGACGCATTGTTTGGTAGAGATGATGCTACCAATCATGATTCACGAGATGGCTCAGATCCGTACAACAAGAGACACCAAAGATAAAAGAGATGTCGTGTGAAAGCAATGAGGCAAACTAAAAATTGCTTATCTTACTTTTTTTATTCATCAAACTAAAAATTGCTTATCTTACTTTTTTTATTCATCATTCTTATCATATCTATGGCCAAACAATTTATAGGCTTAGAAAGGGCACCATTATCGCTTAGTAGGAGAGATCGAGCTCATTGTACTCCTGTACCTCCGCACTCTACCGCACACCCTAGACCCGCCATTGCTCTTAGCCCTAATGCTAGGACGAAGATGAAAACACACTAAAAACCAATTAAGGGTCCACTGATCATCGGTTTAAATTGTTAAGTTTGAGGCAACAAAATAGGAGGATGCTCTCCTTTTTTCAAGTGGAATGAGACTGGAATATTTTTAGATAATAGGAAAGTTCCCTATCTTTGCTCAAGAGAAGGTAGAGCCAATTACTACGCAATAAGTCAAAAACATGATTTTTTTTTTAAAAAAAATGAATGATCATACATTAGTGTGACCAGACATTTTTTTTAAGTGGCTTGAGACTTTGGATTCTTAGTCAGTGTCAAGATGGAAACATGATAAAGACTAAGGTCCACCAGGATGCTCAATGTTTATCTTGGGATATCTCTGCCGAATATTAATCCAATTTCGATGTCAATGAATCACAAACCTATGAAGTTGCAATAAAAAACATAGACTAATACATCAGATATCCCTGTAAATAAATATTACAAGTATAACTTAGATTTATTTTTTAGTATGGCCCTGTTCGTTTCTTTTAGCGCTAAATTTTAGAGGCCTCTAAATAAAGAGAATCTAATACTAAATAAAGTCTAATGATAAAACCTTTTTACAGATGGGTACATCTTTACGAGACGAATCTAACGAGCCTAAGCAAGCTATGTTTTGCTACAGTCATGCTACAGTAATGCTACAGTACCATCGTCTAACCACGGATTGCTTACCCTCATTAGATTCGTCTCGCGAATTAGACTAGGGGTTCTGCAGTTAGTTTTGTAATTAAACTTTATTTAATACTCTTAATTGATAAGATTTTTTTTAGACCCCTCTAAATTTTAGACCCCTATAAAACGAACACCCCCTATATCAAAACATGCCTGTATCATATAGTAAATGACAGCTGCTAAACCAACAGCAATAAATAAGTAGCCTAAGACGACAGATCTCAGCTTGCAGCCACGCAAGAACAAGCTTGAAGAGCCTTGACCTTAGGTGGCACACATTTACTGGCCATCCCCTCATTAAAAATACAACCAGGGCCTGCAGGGATGCACCATCAGAATCTTAAGGTGGGCTCAGTTCATTAATGAGATGCTTTAGGGTGCAATTCGATGGCTTGATCCTTCAGATGTGGCGGCACGATACAGTGTGGCTTTCGCATCCTAGTACTCCACTAAAGCAATTTCAGTTGATCTGATCGATATGCTTCTTTCTTTTTAAGCTAAAGCTAAAGCCACTAACAGCATACAGCTACCAGAAGGAAATATAAAAGTAGCAGATCTCTATCAATCTGGAAGACTAATGTCCCATCTCATACAACATTTCTCATTTTTCTTTTAATCTGTTAAAATGTTTCTATGTTATGATATCATACTGACAGATTGCAGGAACAGCTGCAATATCATGTCAAACCAAAATTGGTTTGTCACCGTAAAATCATTTTATTTGTTGCCAGATGTGGACGATCCATCACACGATCCTGATATCTTCTTGCTAATCCCGCTAAGATTCCATTCCAGATGCAAATAGCAAGTGGCAGTTTATAAATAGGCCAGTAACAATTTATAGTGTTCAAGTGAAAAGTGACCCATTGGCATGGACCTACTACAAGTCTACAACATGGTACCTTCTATTTTTGGAGCTTCAACTAACACCAGCTACACACATCTCCTGCTTTAAGCAAGAAGATGGCAGTTCTAGTTGTCACTAATCATCATGCTGGGATAATCAGCCGGCTGGGCCCGACAGAAAGATGAAGCCTAAAACAAACCACTTAAGCACGGCAAAGGCGAGTGTAGAAGACGAAGGGGGCACGCTCGGTGGGGCCATGGAGGTTGTGTCTCCAATCGGGAGTGTTGGTGTCTGCCCCAACATCTCCGTTGGAGAAGAGGACTTTGCCAGCTTCCTCACGGTTGATACAATCATGAGGATCCATCGTCTTTCACCATGCAAACATCCATATATATAAAGATATGAGTAATGGGCTACAGTATATAATATCAGAGTAGGGAGATTGATTTTTTTTGGAAAAAAAAATCAGGGTAGGGAGAGATTGAGGGAATATCATGGCACAATGCACTATTGCACCCCCAACTCAAATTTGCTATGATTTACTGTACTTAAAAATCATGAAACCTAGGCGTATAACTTCTTACTCGAATTAAGGATAAACAGATTATTGCAATAACGAAGAAACCATAAAGCAATCAAGAGGGTCTATAGCAAACACTTGGGAAAACACATGGCCTATTTACATAATACTGAATTGGGTAGATATTTTGTTGACGTGCATGTGAAGTGAATAAAGGTGATGGCCACGATGAGTGTTCTACTCTTCCTTGCGTTCTAGTCTTAAACAAGAGAAGGGGCATATATACTTTTCTCTCTAATAGGCTACAAGGCCAAACAAATTTTTATTTATTTTACAAGCTCTTGTTATGCTCACAGATTCAACAAATGTCATAATCAGTTCCGCACATCGCGTTTAGTTTGGCTTGATCCATCAAAGATAAGACCGTTCAATCATGTCCTTGTTATATGTTCAGTTTAATCGCGCAAGCACCTGATTTGCATTTCTTCAACTTCAAATAACGTGTGTACACTGCACTCACATGCATTTAGTATTAACCATACTCTTAATAGTTTGGCCGCCTAATAGTTTAAGTGCGTCTTAGCAAGAGCGATGAACCGATGAACAATATAAGTGGATCCGGAATGCGTTCCTTTTTGGCCGGCCATTAACTCCGAGGCGCACAGTTGTTCTTATGTTCTTGTCTCATAGCCTGGGATTTGCTGTGATTACAGTGGCACAAACTGTTTGCTTAAGATTCCTTGTACACTGGAGTGTAGTGTTCTTTGGACTGATGGGGTGGTCAAGTCAAAATGGCGTCAGTGTGATACAAGCATGAGCTGCTTCTCATCTTCATCCAAACCTCCAATAGCCATAACTGGCTTTAAAAATTACTATTTGCGTTTGTTTACTTTGGGAGCCTGAAAGGAGCATATCCAATGCCAACTTGCAATCGTATGATGGTGACTTACTTCCTCTCTGCAATATCAGGTGAAGTGAAAAAGTTGTGAGCCTGAAAAATGACACCCGCACATGGAAGTATGAAACCGGACTGAATTGGGTCAGACTCAACATGGTCTGAAAACACAGTATTAAGAGGGATCTAAAAAATAAATCTTATCATTTAAGGGTATTAAATAAAATTTAATTATAAAACTAACTGCAGAACCCCTGGTCTAATTCGCGAGACGAATCTAATGAGGGTAAATAAGCCGTGATTAGACGATGGTTACTGTAGCATGACTGTACCAAAACATAAATTAATTAGACTCATTAGATTCGTCTCGTAAAGATGTACCCATCTGTAAAAAGGTTTTATCATTAAACTTTATTTAGTACTAAGTTCTCTTTGTTTAGAGCCCTCTAAAATTTAGCGCTAAAAGAAACGAACAGGGACACAGTCAAAGCCGGGGAACTTCACAGATCTGGCTCCAGGCAGTTTGGGACTACTACTAGTGCGAGTATACTAGCATGGAGCCCACACGGTAATCAAAATTTTCTACTGCTCCTGGAGTACACAAAGGTTAACTGCACCAAGGAATATGCTGTAGTTGTGAAATGAGGGTTATTAGGAAAGTTGAGCGTTAAAGTACTTCTGCGTGCATATTGTTATACTACTTGACAGATGAAATCTGTGGCGTTAGTATACGAAGTTCTAGAATCTAGGATTCCGCTATCGCGCATGGTTGCCCTTTTCCTAGATATCTGTACTTTACTATATTACACGATGAAACCATTTACCTATGCGCATTACTGGACGCTGGATGGAGATCTAACGATAGAGAAAACAAGAGCAATGTTGCATTTTCACGAGCCATCTTTGTTCTAAACAAGCACCTGTACTAGATTATATTAACATATTGTTGCTGATTGAATGGTTAATCTGAATCTGACGGGGATGGCGCCTGGTTCGGGGCGAGAGGAGAGGCCACACCACATGGGGTGCGTGACGCGGCCATGTGTCCAGGAATCCAGGTCACCGGACACCCAGATGGCTTGCAGCCGCAGCCCCCGCGGCGTCCTTTTTCACAGGCCTCCTGCCGCTGCGCTGCCGGTGCATCCTCGCGCTCCCGCTTGAAACTTGCGTCCGCGCCTCGCGCTGCGGTTTCTTTAATCCTCCCCGTCCCATGTCGGCATCCTCACCGTGCTAGCTCACCATGCTCTGGCCTGGCTTCATGCGTCAGGGCTTCCTCCTGATCGTCTTTGACCGGCTGATGATTACGGTGATGCCGTGGAGGCGGACCAAGCATTCGTTTGGTCGTTGAACCCCTTTTTTAAGGGTTCGTTTGTTCTGGTTCAGCTTTTGATATGTTTATTACTGATGGTTTGTGCGTTACTAGGATTTAGCGGAACTTGTGGATATGAAGCTTCAGAACAACTTTCCGTAACTAAAGGTAGTGGATCCTGGAAACTTACATCAGAACTGAAGACCTGAAGCTCACGTATCAGCCAATACAGCATTAAAAAATGAAGTTCAACTGAATAACCTTTGCCGCTAAGTAGTGTATAAAAATGTACTACGTTTATAAAGTCCACACATCTGCTACTACGGGCCGGTATCTTGAGCCTCAACTTGCTTAAGAACTCGTATCTAGCCTACCCGGTTTAGGATGTCGTAATCTTCTTAAAAACACTTGCCACGGCGGGATCCCACACGAGATCCGGGGATGAGCCGATGCGATTTAGCTATAAACTCGATTAAAAGGACAACCTGAGAGGACTGGCCCAACATGGCGAGGACATGAACAAAATTATATTGCTCGTACTAGTGCCCCCTGTTTAGCTTGGGCCGCTGCAACGCAACGATGTCTATTGCTAGCTTATGGTACAATTCCTTTAATTACAGCACCCTGCAGCTCTAGCCACCCATCATCAACGCCGCCTAGTTCCCTTTTGGTCACTCTTTTACTTTCTGTCGAGTGATTTCTCCCTCTTGGTCTTTTTATGCCTATAAACAGTATCCTCATGTCGTCTTGAAGCTTCTCCACACTTGACATAGACACAGCATAGCATACATGGGAAAACATGGTGCGGCGGCTCTGTCTTGAATCACAAACAGGGATACATGGTAATCTGATATCAGCTGGAAATCAGTTGCATCATTATCAAATAAACGTTATGTACAATGCCTAAATATGATCAAATAAAAATATAATGCAGAACATTCAAGAAGATAGTCCAAAGCGAACCTGTGAAGAAACATGGAGCAAGAATGTCTTTTGGTGGTGAACTTTTTTTTTTTTTTTTGGAAACTGAAGGTGAACTGTTTACAGACTACTAGTATTTGCTTTGATCTGGCATGGAGTTCAAATCAGGCATGCCATGACTGAATTCTTTTTTTTTTTTTTTTTGAGAGTGCCATGACTGAATTCTGACCTCAACCAAAGCAAGCAAATTGAACTTCAGCAACCAAAGCTCGGAAACGGGCCACCAAAACCGGGCTGACTGAGGCCCTGTTAAACCTTCAGCCGTCAGGAAGTGGAGACGATCACCTTGGGCCGAAAAAATATGCAAACTTCTAAGGAGGTGCCTTTGGGCTTAGTTAGCAGTCCACACTAGGTGGCCCAGTCCATATTAATAATGTCAACGGTCCAATGGAATCCCAGGCTTAATTACGACCATGCACGATGAGAACATTTTTTCGAAAGACCACGATGAGAACATTGGGAAGCTCGCTGGGGAATAAGGCATTGGCAACAAAACCCTCACTTGCCCCACCTTGGGTGCGAGCGTTCCATTGAGAGGTACTAGCAGGGCTTGTTTGGATCGATATCGACGAAGCACGCCCTGGCCCTGCTAATGGTGTGCGAGCCAGTTCAGATTTGGCTGCCGCTTAGTTGAACATCTTATCGTCATTACATGGATCTCCTCTCAGCAACAAGCACGAGGGGGTTCTTCCTGCGCACCACCAACCCGTTCTCCTCCTCCACGTCCACACAACCACGCGGCGCACGCCAATCAAATCCAAACAACAAGTTGGCCAGTAGCAGCTCGACCCTGGCCGGGCAGCTCATCCGGCCGATCCTGAACGGCACGAGCGTGGTAGCTGTCGTGCCACAGCTTGTGGTCGCTGAGGTCGACGCCGCCGTCGTGCCGCTCCGGCACGAACCTCGCCACGTACGTCTCGCTCCCACGTACGCGCCGGGGTACCTGCCGATGGCCACGGCGTTCACGAGGACCCCGCGCGTCCTGGCCGGCACCTCGACGCCGTGCACCGTGCATGGCGCGGTGGTCTCGCGCGGCGGCACCGTAGCCAACGAGGCGGCGCACTAGCTTCGTCCCGTGCCTTGGTGACGTGTCAGTCCTGGCAAGGAACATGTCCTGCTACCACACGTCTCAGCAGATAGGAACGATCGAGAAACATGCACGTGCAAACTAACTCCTGGTGTGTGCTCCGTACTCACCATCAGCATGCCTTTGATCTGGCTGCGACTGCAGAAGGTGCTCCGGTGAGCCGGGTCGCCGTGCAAGCGGAGGATGTACATCAACCAAGTCCCCCTCTCTGTCAGTGACGCCGCGCTTGTTGGTATTGAGATGATTACTGATGACGCGCTCGTAGAACGCATCGAGCACACGAAAGCTCCGTTCCAGCCGCCTCCGCGAGCAACGGAGCGCATCCAGCCACCCAAGCCACGGAACGTAATCAGCCACGAAAAACGCGCCGAAAAGCCTCTACGCCTCCTCGATGGCCGCCTTGGTCTCGGCGGTCTCTCCGCCGCCGTCGTCGTCGCTGAACGCGACGCGCCGCACGATCCTGCTGCTCGTGGCGGCAAGCATGTCGCTCAAGTTCACGTACGGGAGTCGACAAGCTTCATCCGGACGCGTCCGCGACGGCGGCGACGAGCGCGGTGGACTCGGCCTCAGCCTAACGGGCGCCGCGCACTCGCGGCGTGCCTGAACGGGCTGTCGGGTCGGCCTGTGAGATCATTGCTCTTGGTTTGTCTAAACGTGCACGTAGCTTCAAGACAACAGTAGCTCTGCTCGGTCCAGTAAATTCCAATGATAAATCAAGTGAATTTTATGACTAGTCACCCCCCATCGAGGTAAGTTGGTGTGGCTGATCTGATAGTCAGGATATCTCCTTTCAAGTCCATCGTTGTCATCATTCTCACAGTCCACTTCTTGTCTTTTTTTTTTTTTCCGAGCAAGCACGGTCCACTTCTAGTCAAGCCGGAGGGAGAAGACAACACCTGCTACCGCAAAGCGTGTCCATGGACATTTGCGGCCCGCGGTGTTGGTGGCCGCCCGTGTGCTCAAGTGACATATGGGCTTTTGTCTGTACATGCCGACGCCTGCGCCGTCAAACCTCACTCACGAGCAGGAGAGACGATCGGAAGTCGTTCACGACACTGCCGCTTGGCACGTCCACTTCGATCGATCAATCGAAGCAGGGACCTCACACAGCTGCGTCGCGTCGCCTGTTGCCAACTGGGGATCGGCCCACTCCACTCCATTGACTAGTGAGGTGAGTACACGCACGCGGGCGTCAGCGAAGCGTCCAACGGCCAAGTGGGTGACTTCACTGTCATCACCGCGACAAGCCGACAACGTTCAATTCCGCTCGTGTCTCATAAAAAATCCCTCTCGTTTACGGGCAGCCGCCGAAATCGCAGGGGAAAAACAAATGAAAATGCAAACCCGTTCGATCCTATCTTCAGAGCTCACTTGGCGCTTCGTGGAAGAAACGGACGCAATTGCACGCGGGCCCACAGGTCATACGCGACGCGTCTATCACGATTACCACCCGCGCGGTTAAATTGGATAAACAGCGCGCTAGAGATAAAAGAGAAGACCTTTGTGATCGCTAGCGATAAAGAGAAGATCTTTGTGATAAATAAGATAGAGAAGATCTTTCTGGGCTTGATAAAGAGTTAAAAAAAGAGAGAGGAGATTCTTGCTGAAGCGAGACAAAAGCAGATACAGTCATTAATTTTCACCAATGAAATGAAACCCCCAAATTCTAGGGTTCATCACCGTCTGCTTCAATCTGTATGATCGAATTACATATAGTACGATTACATTGGGAACATTCCTAGTAGATGTTATACTTAGTACTACTACTATAATCACAATTTGCTACGCTGCTACACACAACGCGGTCGCTTGCTCAGTGGATCATGGAATCAGAACACAAAAAAACAGAGTGCAAGCGATGTTCAGGCGATGGCGATGGCGGCAGGCCGCTGAGCCGGCGCCCGCGCAACCGGCGAGGGCGGCAGCCGGGATGTGAAGTTCCTGTACCGGAAGGCGGCCGCGTCGTCCTCGTCGTCATCCCCTTCATCAAAGTTGAGCGCGTAGCTGAGCGAGTCGTAGCGGAACTCCCCCGTTGCCGCGCGGCGCCGCCACCTGACGCGCTCCCCGCCGGCTGCGACCCCGGCGCCGCCGCCGCCGAAGCAGCCGCACACGGTCGTCCGCAGCTTGTGCTTCAGCGACGACGGGGACAACGGCGACGATGGTGACGCGTCCATGGATCTCGCCAGCGCCTTTCTCGCTCCCTGTCCCTTGTTGCTCGCCGGGATCAGCCTAGGGCAGTGGTGCGCTTGTGCTAGGATTTCTTTGGGAACTGCTTGAGAATTGAGATGCGTTTCGATGTGTGGGGAAGTGAAGGAGTGCGTTGGGATGGAGGATGTGAGGCGAATGGTGGGGGTGGCGGTTCATATGTAGGGGGTCACGGAAAAAGACGGATAAGGACAGCGCCCGTCCCCGCGTGGGACGTGGGGCAAGCCGACGCCGTGAGTGGGAAGGTACGGTGAAGGTGGGCCCACGCGCGAGGAGGAGGAGGATGGGATGACGCCGTTTGCGCGTGGGGTTAGACGTAAGGGCTGTTTCGGGAATTTCTTAGCGGAAAAGGTTCTCCTGAAGAGCCGTTTGGATTGAGGCTGCCTGACTGGCGGTGTGGGACCCTCGCCCTCGGTGTGGACGCGGAAGGAAGGGGCGCGGGGTCAGAGAAACGGGTAACGGTCACAGCCTCACAGGCGTGCACCACGTCAGCCGTCAGGGGAGGGTCGCAAGGTTTGCGGCGGATCATGGCTGGTGCGATTTTTTTTCCCGAAAAGATTTTTTTTCTTATCTGTAAAGATTCTTTCTGTCCTGCCGAGTTATTTACAGAGATATATCTCATGTGTGCTCAAATAATCAAATGTGCGATTATGTAAATCGATTACTAAATGATGCGCATCTTTGACACAGAACATTCTTTTCTTCTTGAAAGGAAGAAGAGATATGGATTCACTACACATTCCTTGCCCTTGGTGACCAGATTGGACCAGTTTCGCTGAATCCACACAGCTTTTTGTTTGGTTAGCTAAACCTTGGCGTGCGCGCTGTTCCACTGCCACGCAAGCACGCGAATATACATCTGAGACTCTGATCAATATCTTAACACGGCCTTTCCGCAGCAATAAACAATACCACGCGCTCCATGGTGTCACGAAACCGGATATGGTTTTGTAAGCATGATACGCCGCCGAAAGAAAGGAACAACACACGCCGTTCGTCCGTTCCGTTCCTCCTCGGGCCTACCACGACGAAAAGTTTGCTGCCAAAAGAAGAAAAAGCGCACCTGCGGGCGATCCGCGTTAAGGCAAAAAGGGTCCGGAGAAAATCGATGTGAACGCGAGCGGAACCCGATGCTTAGCCGGAGATATGTGTCGGACGGCGGGGGTGAGCCGAGCGCGGCGGCGGCGGTGATCGCCGACGAGGGCACAGGGCACGGCAGGCCCCTCCTCCCACTGGCCACTCCCGCTTTCCGCGACGGCAACGGCGGCGGCCTTCCGTGGTCGGCTCGGGAACGGAATGATCTGTCGGCCGGTGCGGAGCTGGAGCTGAGGCTTCCAAAAGTGTCATGTGGGTGCGCCGTTGGTCCCGGACGCAGCTAGATCAGCCAGATCAGCCAGCGTCCAGCCCAGCCAGTTACGGGCAACCGAACAGGCCGCTAGCTCGCACGAACCGGATAACGATGCCATGTGTGAGACGCGCACATTCAACGGCAGCCAGTCGCCTTGGCGCTCGACGAACGGGGCCAGCTCCTTCTGATCGGGATGATAGGTACGCAAGTCCATGCACTTCCATAGGCAGACTGTGAAGCAAAGCAAGCCGACTGTTTTTTTCTTCTTCATAACTTGGATAAACGGTTTTTGTGCTTTGCGCACGGGTAAAAACGGCGACGCATACTGTTCATTCTCTGCATTGAGACTTGTAATTCAGGGGATAAAACGGCGACTATTTTTTGATACTTTGATCAAGACTGATCTTGATTAGAAAGGGGCCTATCATGTCATGACTCACGAGGGCTTTAACCTCGCCAATAGAGAATTCGCCAAGTGCAGTATCTGCTCATCATTTCATCCGCGACTGAAAGATAAGGATCGATGCCGATTCAAGCGATACACTGTCCCTACTAACAGTTGAATTTTTTTTATTATTTAAACGTTTTTTAACTAATATTTTAATAAAAGACCGTCTGGAACTAGATTTGCAAATCTAGACGTTTTGATCGCGCCATTCCAAATGCCGCGACTGAAAACTGAGTCACGTCAAATGAATTGACGCGATTCATTGCCATGTCAACGAGTCGGATTTGAGTCGCGCCAAACTAAATGGAGTGATTCAAGCTGGAGTCGCGCCACACCGTTTGGCGCCACCCAAGTTTCTCGTCTCTGACAGCCCGGCGTTCCTGCCCGCATTTAAACAGAGGCAGAGAGAAAATTTGTGTGAAAAGGCTGACGAGTGATGAGACAGCGCACAGGCACCCATCTGATCTTTTCTCAGTTTTGCTCATGTGGTCTTCAGTACTGGTAAAGTGCACAGGATAGATGATGTCTCATGCCCATGCGATGCTGTTTGATGGATTTTGGACGGTGGTCGATGGTGAGATGGCCGTGTTCTTTCAGATCGGAATTTTCGTCCGTGGCATATCCGTCTGGAATGATGATCCTAGATGGTGGAATTTATGACTCTTTCAAAGTTTCTTGTCTCATTAATAGAGTAGGTGTTGATTAGGATGTCACTGTAATCAGAGGATGTAATATGCTTCATTATTAATAAAATTCCCTTTTCGTAAAAAAAAAGCCGTGAGAAATAGAAGAAGAAGCAAGCAGTATGTAACTGTAGACATGTATACGTGTCATAGGAATAAAAGTAAGGCAGTGTTTATTTCCTTTCAATCATGCGAGTATCCTATACGATGTGGCCTGCATCATTTACAAAAGTCCTCTGCCACGGCTTACAAAAGTCCTCTGCCACGGCAGAGGACTTTTGTAAATGATGATGACTCCAGATAGATGTTTAGTTAGCTTCTTATCTAGTACTTGTGCAATGAGATTTTTACTGAGATGCAGCTAGTAATTTCTGCATTGGGATCTTGTAATTTTTGCATTGAGAGATCGAGCAGCAGGTGTCTAGTAGGGTGGAAATTGTTGTCTCTACCTGGTGAAGAGGTTTCCGGCAGTTCTTTGCCAAACAAGACATTGTGAGCTTCTTAGACTACTCTTTTGATTTGACTTGACTGAATTCTTGTTTGCCTTAATACCTTGTAGATCCTTCCAGCACCGGCTCGAGTCGGGGAAGACGAGCCACCTCCTTCTTGGGACCCGGTATCAACTCCACCAGAAGGTATCTTGGATTCTATCTTACTTTCTGCTTTAATTATGAATTATTGATCTTTCTTGCTTGTTCTTGGAGTCTATTAGCTGATGTACTTCTTATTTTTGCCAAAAAAAAAATCTAATGTTTTGAATATGAATAATAACGTAGCCAAATGGTCACTTGTCCTGATATATGAACACATTTTAATGTTCTCAACAACATCTGTTCTAAATCTGTGCTACTATTTAATTAGTTCCAATGAGTATGTCATTGAGAGATCGGATCAGAAAGAGAAAGAGAAGGGAGGAAGAAGATGATGACAAACCTAGTTCACTGCTTGTCTTCCTGTCTAATCTAGAAAGCCGCTAGTTATTTGCTTGTTTCTACTGCAGTCTGACAACATAAGGTGTCATGTGTTCATGCACCGTGCATGTTGTGTGCTGGTGATTCCTTTTTTACTGTAGTTATTTGCTTGTTCTACTGGTCTGAAACCAGAATGTTTTCTTGCACCGTTGTTAATCGCTTTCTGAAGCCGGCAGTTTAAGCTTTCTGAAGTTTGTGGTCTTGTTTTTATTAGTTGGTGAGCAATTCTTGATCATGCACACAAATACATAACTGCTTATTTGCTAGAATTACTCTACTTACTAGACTTTATGTTGCAGGCATTCATAGCAGTGGCTATTTGCTACTCGCATATTGATTGAATAACAAAGTGATATTTGTTGTTCTTTCTCTTGAATAGGATGGCAAGTCAACCAGCTGCAAGTGGTGCTACTAGGCCTACAACCGTGCAAATGAAGGTCTGCAACCTGTTTCTACAATGAGGATTGTTGTGATATATTGTGTGCGTTATCAAAATTCTAGAGATGTTCGAATAGTCTGTTCATAGGAACTCTCATATGGTATCTGATAGCTTTGCACACTATGTATTGTGGCCAGCATCGCCATGTGTTCAATAGAAACAGTACAGCGTGGTCTTCTGTATGGGAACTGTGACATCAAAATTGTAGTACTGTTTCATACTTTTGATATCCCTTGAACTCCAATGGAATGAATTTATACGGTGGCTTCGGATAATTTCATTTCTCTCAGTTTGTTCAGGCCATCATTCTTGTGCAGTTTTGTTATACAGATAGTGCCGTTCACATCGTTAAGCATCTTCAGAAATGTAGTACTAGGGTAAACTTTTGCTTCTACTTGTCAGGAAAGCCATCCTTGTTGCTAGTAGTGGATTAGCAGAAGTCTTTTTGTGCTGTTTTGATGATCAGGAATAGGAACAGCCTGGAATAATCGAACGTGTATTTTGAAGTACTGTTTTCATTCAGCGAGTGATTTCAGACAGGAAGTGGTTTGAGTGAAATGGCAGGATCCACCAAATCCTATCCTGGCCACGTTCCTGCTCTGTTTTCAAAACTGTTTTGCCGAACAAGGCCTAAAACGTCTCCACTGAACGCGCTGTTTCAGCGTTCACCAAATGACAACACTACACGAAAAAAATCCTCGCGGTTGCGAACAGAACCACGGCGCCGGCCTCGGAAGCCGTGTGAGCCCGCGACACGCCACGCGGCCTCCCTGCTCCCCACCCGACCAAACCTCCCGAGTACAGGCACAGCTCGCAAGCACGGCAGCGCGCGCAACCCGTATCGGCTCGCTCTTCGCGGGGTATCGTCGTGATTGTTAGCTGTGACCGCGCTGCGCCATGGAGATGCTGGCGAGATCGGCGGCGGCGGCGGCCTCGTGCTCCACCGCCCACCCCGCGCTCCAGCTCCCCGGCGCCCGCGCCCCCGTGCCGTGCCGTTCCCGGCTGCGCCGCCCCGGGTTCCCTTCCCTTCGCGCAGCTGCCGCCGCGTCCGCGGCTATCGCCGCTGAGCCGGTACTCTTCCTATCATCTAATTTTGTCGATTATGTTTTTCGAACCAATTGTCGATTATTATTGTCGCACGAGGAGAAGACTAGAAGAGTTTTTTTTGCGCGCCTACCACGTGCTTGCCGTTATGCCGGTTTAAACATACTCTGACACATGCTGCTGTGTTCTTACCTGCAACCCTTAAACTTTCGTGGTAGTGAGCTTATTAGATGTTTACTGTCCATATTTCTGTTCAAACACATTACAGATTGGAGCTCTAGTTACTGCAAATCAGCGGTGCGCGAAATAGCTATGGAATTCTAGTCAGCAATCAGTTGACAAGATAAGCCGTAGGTATGAGCGAGCCTCCAGCCATTGACAAGTACATAAATGCTGAAACCAGGATGGTTTTGGCACAAACACTAATCACGAGCACAATCAGGGGGCGCCCCTGATCCTAGTCATTGCTAACGAGACGCCTGGAGTGAAACTGTAATTAGCAGAGACAGCTTGTGTATGCAGCACGCCTTCTATAATTTCTAGGGAACTCACCATTTTGTGATGTGGGTTGTTGGTTCTTGCTAAACCTGATATGTAAAGGCCGTTGGTGTTCACTGTCGACAAAATAGTGAGATGTCTTCATAATACAAATCTTCGTGATTCTATATTTACAGGAGACCAAGGTCCAGCAGAATAGCTCTTCAGACACTGAGGTGTTTGCGTGCCCTGTTTGCTACGAACCATTGATAAGGAAAGGTCCACCAGGCATAAACTTGTATGTCCTAGTCCATCTCCCTCATTGCTCAAGCATCATTACTATCGTTCTTTGAGTAGATTAATCTCTAAGTTCCTTTGACTTATGTGTTTCCCATGCAGGCCAGCAATTTACAGGTCCGGATTCAAGTGTTCAAAGTGCAACAAATCGTTTACCAGCAAAGACATCTTCCTGGACCTAACTGTTACTTCAGGGACAAAAGAATACAGCGAACAGAAGCCTGCTAGGACTGAGCTGTTCAGGAGTCCACTTGTATCGTTCCTTTATGAGAGGGGATGGCGCCAAAATTTCAATCGGAGTGGCTTCCCTGGTCTAGATGAAGAGGTATGTTTCTGGGTCACCTTGTTGTCGACTCCGCAGTGTTACTGCACAATGAGTTCCTCAAAACCTGCTCTATTGTTTTATATACAATAAGCAACAAACAACCAAGTTGTTGCCTTTTCTTTTGCTGAGATGATTTGCATTTTCTGAATTAAAATGGTTCAGATTGTCCATTTACAGAAAATCTTCGCATTCATATGCTTGTTCTTCTGATCTTCTGCTGTCATTGTCAGTTTCAAATGGCTCAAGATTATTTCGAACCTGTTGCTGGTGGTACCCTTCTTGATGTCAGCTGCGGCAGTGGCTTGTTTACTAGGAAGTTTGCAAAATCTGGAACATACTCAGCTGTAATTGCATTGGACTTCTCCGAGAATATGCTCCGCCAATGTTATGAATTCATTAAGCAAGATGGCACTCTCCTTAATGCGTGAGTTCTCCTTCTTGTTTTTAAATCTTCTTTACATATCTTGAGGTCTCCCTGTAACACAGAAATAACATGTCTCATATATTTTAACATAAAGTTTATGTGGACCTTGGATGCAAAGTAAGAGGGGATTGGGGGGTTGATTGATGAACCCAAATTTCCCCCACCAGTATCATTTCAAACCTGCAAAAAGCTGACAGAGAAGCAAGGGAAGGCTAAATAACACGCAACGAAAGCAAATGAGACCTTAGTCTGGTAGCCTCAATATCTATGAACTATAAAGAGATTTCTTTCGTCTTGTGTGATGAAGATAAATGCCCAAACAGATTTTCGAAATATCATACTCATCAGCACTGCCGCACTGCTTAGGTAGTCCCTGATTTCTTTACATATCTTGTGCTGGTCAAGTGTGTGTCCCCTGATGACGCTTCTCAAGCTTCAGCTGGACATGATTACTCTTCTTTGTATCCTCAGCTGTAACCTCACCCTCTTGTCCCCGCACACACAAACCAAAAAAGAAGTAAGGAAAATAGTGTTGGCAGTAGCAGTAAACTTTTTTTTTAAGTAAGTAGCAGTAAAACATTTGTATGATGCAGTAGTTTGTCCCGCAGCTTGAAAACATAGGCTAAATTTTTGCAGTTCATTCATTCAATTGTAGTCCTCCAAAGAGATTTCTTTCGTTGTGTATTGTGAAAAAGTAGGATCAAGTCACCTCAATAATATATTTAAGTAAGTACTTCATAATGATGCCAAGGAAAGAGCTGACTGCATCCTCTTTGGTTTCGACAGGAATCTAGCACTCGTAAGAGCAGATATTTCAAGGCTCCCTTTCGCTTCCTGTTCAGTAGATGCCATTCATGCTGGAGCTGCTATCCATTGCTGGCCCTCCCCTTCAAATGCGGTACAATATATGTTTTGCACTTTGATTTCATGTGATATGTTATTTGGACTGCATTACCTGAAAGTGATACCTGCGTTATCCAAAATAAAATTGTAATCGCATTTTCAAACAGAAAAGTATCTCTAGTCAACCATTACTGTTCGGTACTTAAAGATTCATTTGATAAAAAAGAAAAACTGTTTATTCATATGGCCGTACCTTATCCGTTCAGACAATTGGTCATTTTTTTTGCAAAGTATCTCAAAAGCATAAAAATGTCATTATTGATATTAAACGGTGATGTCATTCTTCCATATATGTTTCTTTCTTATCTGTTCGTATATCTTCTACATTGAATATGGTTGCGCACAATGTTCAGCTCCATAAATCAGAATTTAATTGTTCCATTAGTCAATTGCCAGCCAGCAATTAGTAAGTAATAACTGATTGCCCTTCGTTTCAAGATCACAGTATCATTTACTGCTTTTAATTGTCAGGTAGCTGAAATAAGCCGTGTCTTGAGGCCTGGTGGTGTCTTTGTGGGGACAACCTTCTTATCAACTCCCAGGAACAATCCGTTCTCTGTTGAAGCATTAAGGCCACTGAGACAGGTAATTGTCCATATATTAGTATTCAGTGCTTAACTGAGCTTACTTAGTTATCTTTTTTATCTTCATTTTGCTGCTTTGTTTTGCAGATTGTTGGACCAGCTAACACCAGCTACAACTTCTTCACTGAAGGAGAGCTAGAAGACTTGTGTAGATCTTGTGGTCTTGTTAATTACAGCAGCAAGGTTCAGAGGGCATTTATAATGTTCTCAGGTCAAAAGCCATACTGAATATATATTGTTTCTTCGGAATTGCATATATTTACGTCGCAGTAGAGAAAGAAATATCCCTAGGTTTCCTCTTGTCTTTACAAACGAGTTTTCCTGGATGTATTCAGAACAATGAAATACACTTGCTGCGGGTGTTCTACTTTTCCGTGAATCTCAGAACATACTTCTTACTTTACGTCTAAGCATGTGTTAGAATCCTAAGAACAAGTATAGTAAGCATCGTTGAGCCGGCGCAAACCAATCAGAAAAAGAGAGAAAGGAGCCGGTGACTGACGAAGCGGTGACTTGCAAGCGGGCAAAATGCTTGCGTTGGCTGCTGGTCACCACTCCACCAATCAAATCGTTCACACCTTGCGCAGGACTGTGGGGCCCGTCAACAATTGACGTCGCTGAGACGCCCGCAGCGGGTGAAACCATAAGACCTGCTCTAAGAGCAAGTATAGTAAGCATCGTTGAGCCGGTGCAAACCAATCGGAAAAAGAGAGAAAGTAAGAGAGAGAAAGGAGATCATCCATCGCACTCGCGTACGCGAGATCCAACCAACTCTCGCGCACCTTCTAAATCTAGAATTATTTTTCTCTCTGCGATACTTCCCAATCGGGCCCACGTCTAAAGCTCTTCCTGTTTCGTTTCGTCCTTGCATTACTTATCTCGTCGCTGCTCTCCCAGACACACGGCAGAGCGCCGCCCAGCCGTATCTCCCCTCGCACATGGCCTGCACGCTGCCCTAGCCCGCGGGTCCGCCGCCACCGCTGCTCGCCTACGCATTGCCGCCGTGCGCCGCCTCTCTTCCACGCCGGAACATTCAATTTTCTCCAGACAATTCCCATGGAACATTTGATTCTTCGTGCTGGAACAATTCGTTTCTCATAGTGGAACATTTGATACTTTTTGCTGGAACAATTCGTTTCTCATGGTGGAACATCTGATTCTTTGTGCTGGAACAATTCATTTTCACGGTGGAACATTTGATTCTTCCTGCTGGAACATTTGAATTCTTTTAGTGGAACATTCAGTTTCCTATTCAAACTACCATGGCTGTGATGGAATTCTGGTCAGAGGAAGAAGAAGAAGTGTGCGGTCGATGGGCTGTCTTCGTTTGTTTGTTTCAGTTTGTTGATCGGCCTTCGCTTGGCCTGAGTCCCCACGGAAATGGTTAAAATGGGCCTTCAGACGAATAGGCCTAGGTGCGTAGGGTCCGTCCGTGGGTAGGGGCTTGGGGGTGCGCGAGAGGCGTAACTTTTCTCGCCCACGTGAGTGCGAGAGCCTTAGAAAGGAGCCGGCGACTGACGAAGCGGCTTGCAAGCGCGCGAAATGCTTGCATTGGCTGCTGGTCACCACTCCACCAATCAAATCTTTCACACCTTGCGTAGGATTGTGGGGCCTGTCAACAATTGATGTCGCGAGACGCCCGCAGCGGGTGAAACCATAAGACCTGCTCTAATACGGACTATTGTCTTAGTGTCCTGCACCAAATTTTGCGGCAACTGATACATGATCTTTTTGCGGAAACTGATGTGGATTCGCTCACCACTTCTGTTCCTTTCAGCCTCTCTCTCCGCATCACGGCTGCAACAACGATCTATCCCTGTTCTTCCCCTTGGTCTTTTTTTTTTAGGGGATCCCCTTCGTTTGGAATTTTTTTTTTTAGCATGATCCCTTCGTTTGCTTTTTTTTTTTTGAGAGGATCCCTTCGTTTGCTGGACTTCGTTCCACGGATGGGTCGACACCGGTTCGTGTAAACTGGGCCTCTTCCTCGCCTCGGGCCGAGGTCGCGTTTATAGCGGCCTCAGCCCGTCTCCCGCTGAACCCCAATCACGGTGGTTTCTTGTGGGCTTGCATAGGCCCGGCCCGGCCCACCTACGCGGCACCCGAACCGCGCCGCCTCCGCAGTCGGCGCCCCGGCCTCTCCCCTGCCATCCGCGCTCCTCGTCAAGGCCCCCGACGCCCCACCTCTCCGCCCGTCCACCGCCGCCGCCGCCCGCGCCAGATCGAAGCGCCGCCGTCCTCATCGTCGCTGGGAACGAAGAAGGAAGGCCCCGGCACCCTCGACGACCTCGCGCTTCTCCATCCGTCCGCTGACGCGGCGCCACCACGCGGTGAAAATCCAGCGGAGACCCGGGGTGAATCGTCCGGTTTCTCTCCCACCGCTTCGGCGATCGTCCCTGCGATTTTCCGTTGAATTCGCTCCATTACGGCCTCGGCGGCTCTAGGATTCGCGGATTGCGGTCCCGATTGCGACCTTGAGGGCGCCGTGGTCTAGGGTTTCGGCTGTTGGTGCCGTTGCGGGGCGGGGAGGCGGTGCTGGTGAGGCGGCAGTGTCATCAGCAACCGCAATCATGAGCGACGCGGAACGCCACGACGAAGAGAACCCGACCACCAGCGCTGCAGGTGAGCTTATGCACCGAAGCTTTGTCACGATTCATTTGCCTGCAATTCTAGTTTTGATTTTTTTTTCCATAATATCCACATGTCCTTTCACCGAACTCAAGTTATACCGAATTGATGAAATGTTTGCTGATACTTGTACAAACTAGGTTGACTAACCCCATGATACTTTTTACCATGGTTATCATTGCAGAAGATGACGATGATGAGGAGTATGAAGAACCTGGTGGAGGGAATCACTTCCTGGGATTTATGTTCGGCAATGTCGATGATTCGGGTGACTTAGATGCCGACTATCTTGATGAGGTAATGTCATTTTAAATCCCTTTTCTTTTTCCTTAACAAGGCAATCTCTGGACATTGTTGTTTTATAGTCCTATCATTTTCATGTAGCTGCTTCTAGCACGTCATGTAGCTACAGATTGTTGTTTGGAGTATTTTGATGTGCTTGCTAAATGATGTTTCTGGTTCAGTGCTGTAAGGTGCTGCAGTGCACTTTGGGATCGTTTTAGTAAGATTTTGCTGTTATGGAGCCTTAATAGACACTTCTAATGCTACTATTAAAAGCCAAACGCAATGCCATAAGTAGACTTTGTACAATGTGATGTTGTGTATCATGAATTTAGAAGCCCTATCTTTCCACCATCATGCATTTTATTCTTTTGATACTTCTCAGTTCATTACAAAAATCATATTTCACCAGTAGATTAGATTAAATAACCATTCCAGAGGTGATGAGGGTGGTCTAGTCAATGTTCACGGGTGAGGCTAGGGAAGGGCTGGAGGGGGCCTGGCGCCCCCAACGCTGCCAAAGAGCCCCTTAATTAGCTTGTTGTTGTGCTTAATCATCAAGTGTTTTAGCTTACCTAGCCCCCGTATGGTGTCTTGGCACCCCCCCAAACCCGAAGTCTGGCTTTGCCCCTGTTAATGTTATCCACCAACAGTTTCTTGCTCCATGTCATGTACTTTTTATCATAATTTGGATAAAGATCAGGAAATTTGACCAGAAAGAAGTCGGTTGTACAGCCAGGGTTATTTAAGTTATATGATTTTCCACTGAATAAACTATACACTATATTCTATTTTTGTATTTATTTTTTACTTTTATTTTTCTTGATTTATCAGGATGCAAAGGAACATCTTTTTGCACTGGCAGACAAGCTTGGTCCGTCCCTCAAAGACATTGATGTATGTTAACCTATGATCATAGTTATTTGTTTTACCTATTTCATTACTAATGTTAATACCTGGTTGTTCGCTAATATAGCTAATCAAGTCTTCTCCAGCACCAGCTGATCCTTCTGAACAAGGTTAGTGATATCTCAACGTTGCCTAATAAGCTGCATGAATGATTTTTGTTGGTTATTCACGGAACCCAGTTTGTTACTTATGAACTTACGGGGTGTTCGTTTCCAGGGATCTAAATTTTAGAGGGGTCACATCAAAGAGAATCTTGTTATTTAGAAGTATTAAATAAAGTTTAATTACAAAACTAACTGCAGAACCCTGGGTCTAATTCGCGAGACGAATCTAATGAGGGTAATTAAGCCGTGATTAGATGATGGTTACTGTAGCATCAATGTAGCAAAACATAGATTAATTAGGCTCATTAGATTCGTCTCGAAATGAGCATTCATCTGTCAAAAAGGTTTTGTCATTAAATTTTATTTAATGCTCCTAAATGACAAGCTTCTCTTTCATTTTAGAGGTCTAAAATTTAGAGGGGTGGAAACGAACACTGTTTCTGGTATCTTCATTCTGTTCTGCCAATGCTAATTATACACAATATATGACGTCAGATCTTTTTCTGTTATGTAGACTATGATGAGAAGGCAGAAGATGCTGTTGACTATGAAGATATTGATGAAGAATATGATGGACCTGAAGTTGAAGCAGCTACAGAGGAAGACAACGTGTTATCCAAAAAGGATTACCTCTCATCAGCTGCAGCATTTGCATCGGCCAGTACTGCAGTTTCCGTGTTTGACGATGAGGACTACGATGAGGATGAAGAACCACCCAATGGTCCTGGTGATAATGCCGTGCTAAATATATCTTCAGGTGATACTGGAGCATGTGCCTGGTTGTTGTCTTGCCTTTTCAAAAAACAATATTAGCACACATTCTATTTCTTACCACCTTTGGCACATTTTCTGTCTGCATCTGCTACTTTTTCAATGTTTCCCTTGACACTAAGAGACTCAAGAGTGCACGTAAACTTCACGTATGAATGGAAACTAGTTAGAATATTGTGCGACTTCTTGTTTAAAGCAGCACAGAGAACAATTGTTTATGGTTATTGAATGCATGTTTCAATATAAATAAACCAAGCAACTGTTGGAGCTAACAAATGAAAGTATCAGACTAAGTTTTATTTTATTTTTGTTTGCTTTTGCTAGCTGACATAATTTTTATTTCCCATAATCTATTTGGATATAGTTTCAACTGAGCAGCGGGATATGGTGACCTCAAGAGATGGCCTTGCCTTAGAAAAGGTTGGCTCGTTATCACATCCAGAAGAAAGTATGGACTTCGAACATGACACTTTGCAGGTATTACAAAGCATTGACCTTGAACTTACTATTGCATGGAATCTTTGGTTGAAATCTATGTGTCAGCGCATAGTTTATGCCTTTATGGCAATGAGGATTACCTAAGTGCTTTTCTATCTACAGTTAGCTAGGATATTTTTCCTTCAGTCGGCTATATCTCCAGCTGTACAAATCTTTCGTATCCTTTATTTTTTGGATACCGATCATGAGGGTCATTATAATACCACCCAGTGCCTCTGCCTGCTGGTAGGGTTAGGGGGGGGGGGGGGGGGTCTCCCATTTCTGTCTGAAACTCTTTTACTATGGAAGTATTACATTATATCTGCTGTCTATGGAAATGTAAATTTTGTGGAGAACTTGGTGAAACTTATTTTGGAAATGTTAGTTTGGGGTCACTACATTTTGTGAGCACCAGCTCCGTCTATCAAATTAGACACTATGTTCACCTATAGCTAATTAACCCATCCTTTTGTAGCCTGAAATCTGTGTTAGTTTCATAATAATCATCTATCTATGTCTTAACATCACTGTGTTACTCTTTCTAATTAAACAGGATGAGATGGGCATCGACGAAGGTCAACATGAGCCTGAAAGTGCACCTTCCCTCCCAGTTTTATGCATAGAGGATGGGAGTGTGATCTTGAAGTTCACTGAAATTTTTGGTATCCAGGAGCCTGCAAGAAAAGTGAAGACAGATCGCCATAAACATTCAGTGAATAAAGGTATGTTGCATTTTCGCTGGGAAATGTCAAAAAACCACCATGCTTCCCTGTATAGCATGGATATATATACTTGGTATCTGCAGTTTCATCACCTGAAAGTAGAACGGTTGCTAAAGGCGAACCTTTTGTCTGTATATGCTTTTGGGTTAACTGTTTTGAGATAAAGAAAAGTAAATGCCACTGGCTGTTTCCACAGTACAGATTTACCTGCGTTGTCTGGGAACAAGTATCTACTTTGGTATACTGTTAAATGTTAATGTTGTAAAAATCGGCACTTCTGACTACTTTTAGTTATTACTGCTTTGTAAAATCAGGCCTATTATAAGCCAAAAACAAATGCTGTACACGACTAGGCTCAATCATCGTTCTGATTATTGCAAATAGTTTTAGTAAACTAAAAGGGCCAATCTGTGGATATATACTAGCAGCTTATTGGCTAATTGCTTACAAGGACTTCCAATTGATTATTGTTAAGAAGTATGAACATGTGGACCTAATCTGCATCTATACAATTTTATCGATCGATCCATTTTGCAGCACAAGCCATCATTGACAGATGATTATTGGTTAATATATTACCTATGTGCAGGAGAAGGATTATTAAATTTTTGTTGCACAGCTATATGATTACAAACTTAAAATATCAATCTGTCACAAGTCTAATGTTCCGTATCCTCACTACAAGGTGGGGTGACTGAACAGTACAAGTTACAAACTATTAGAATGTTGGACTTCGACTTATTGGCAGTTGCCCCTGGCCGCAATATTTGAATATACCTGGTGTTTTATTTTATCTGTTCTCATTGCTTGCAGAGCTCCATATCACAAATGTTGCTGACATTGTTGAAGAAGATGAGGAATTATTTCTCCGAAGTACCACTCAAAATGTCTCAACTTTGAAGCATATCCAGATGAATGAAGAATTTATTGAGAGTGACAGTGATGAGTCAATTTCTGATGTCAATTTAAGGCTCACGGACTCATGTCTTTCTGAACAACCAATGAAAGACACGGAAAAGGATATTTGTTCTGTTAAACTATCTCCAGTTTGTCCTGATTTTTATCCACTTGAGCATGATGATTGGGAAAATGATATCATTTGGGATAATTCACCGGCAACTGAAAGTAAGTCTTGCTTAAAAAGCTGTGTAGTATCTGAAGAGAGTGCTGATACTCATTGTGAAGAAGATCAGGAGTATGGCCAGGCCTCTGGGTGTTGTGATGTACAGAGTAAAACTCATGCCTTTCCAGTATTAAAAGAGCCTGTTGGTTGTACAGAAATGCCTGCTCCAGCTAACTACCTTTCCCCTGGGAATGGTTATCTTCCATTGACTAAGGAAGATAACATAGACCGCACCGAACCAAATAACTTGGATGAAACAGTTAAAATTGACACCATGAGGCGTTTAAGCAAACTATCTTTACTGAATAAGGAATTACTGGAAGGAGCATGGTTGGACAACATAATTTGGGATCCCAGTGAGGATGCTCCAAAGACTAAACTAATACTTGATCTCAGAGACGATCAGATGCTTTTTGAGATCCTAGATGAAAAGAATGTGGATCACCTCCGCTCTCATGCTCGTGCCATGATTGTTAGTCAGTCGATAAAGACTTCAATATCAACAGTTGAGAATTTTGACAATCAGGCAAAGATGTCGAGTGGCAGATTCAACATCTCAAACGACAAGTTCTATTCTAACAGGAAGATGTCGCAACAAGCAAAATCTAATACAAAAAAACGTGCTTTAATGGGTATAAAGGTGGTGCATTCTGCTCCAGCTCATAAGCTGCAAACCATGAAACCAATATTGAGCAAGTATGTGCCCTCTCCTCCCTCCTGCTATATTGGGAATGTCTGCATCTTTGATCTCTTATCTTTGTCTGAAAAAACCTGTATTTGAATGGATCTTTCATGCTTTCTATCAACAAGATTTGCTGTGGGCAGTGTTTCGATGAAGGATTTTTTTCTTCCATTTATTCCATTTGAAAGGAAAAATATGTGGCATATCAGTGATACACACTCAATGGAAATATTTCTGCATATCCTTTCTATCATACGAATAATATTCCATCCCAGCTTTTGGTTTACGTATGTTACAACTGGGCTCTGACTTGTAGTGCTGTTACACTTGGAGCTTTAGGGTATGCTTGATGCCCTTGCCCAACCTTTGCTTAGCCTTTTTAGCAGGCTAGGAAATCCTTGCTACCATAGGATAGCCATCTGGATCTCCCTCGAATGCAATGAAATCCTTGCGTACCTTACCCAAAAGTATGACTAGGCAAAGTAACTCGATTTGCATGCTTTCACATTGGGAGCAAAAACCAATCATAGACCTTGTTTGTTCCATTGCGTTCTATTTATAATTATTCGATACCCATGCCATCTCTAATGATTTTGTTTGTTGAACTTTGTGCAGTAAGGAGATTGCAAACTTTCACCGGCCAAAAGCTAAGTGGTATCCACATGAAAATAAAATTGCTGCTCAGTTGCAAGGAGCTGCTTGTAGCCATGGGCGAATGACTGTTATACTTATGACTTTGGGAGGAAAAGGACTCAAATTTGTGGTTAGTGCAGAGGAAACTCCAGACTTTGTCAAATCAAAAGCTTCGAAGAAGTTAGGTTAGTGTCCATTTACCATCCCGTTTGTGTTGCTTATTTTTCTTTATTTTGAACATTCTGTTGTGTTTTCATTTGTTTGGTTGTTTGTTTGCAAATATATCTACTGTGTAATTTGAACCCTCCTAGTAAAAATGATGCCTTCCTCTAGTTTTAATAGTTCCCTTAATGCCTTAACTTTATGCAGAATTTAAGCCTTCTGAGAAGATCAAATTGTTCTCTTCTGGGAAAGAGCTTCGCGATGACATCTCCTTAGCTATGCAACATGTGCGACCAAACTCGATTCTCCATGTTGTTCGCACTGAGGTCAATCTGTGGCCAAAAGCACAGATGTTACCTGGTGAGGACAAGCCTCTACGTCCTCCTGGGGCATTCAGGAAAAAAACTGACTTGTCCGTTAGTGATGGTCATGTTTTTTTAATGGAGTAAGTCTATTTTCCTTTATATAATGGAACTATGCACTTCATATATGTGATTTTGTACACATGCACATCTTTTTAAATGTTTAGTTGCTGATTGAGCTGAGTTGTGAACATGATATTAGTTGCTATCTGGTTCAGTAAAGTGTGCATAAGAATTTGGTGCTTAGGTTTGGATTATTGTTTTCCATTCAATTTTATAACACATATTATTGATTGTGCAATGCAGATATTGTTAGGAGGGATCGTTCATATTTTTGATTGAAATCTTCTGTTCAGTAGAGTAATTCATCTGTTAATTGTTTCTTTGGATGGATGCAGATATTGTGAAGAGAGACCACTGCTACTTTCAAATGCAGGAATGGGAGCCCGACTCTGTACATATTACCAGAAAACAGCACCTGCCGATCAGACTGCTGCATCATTGCGAAACAACAATGATGGTCTGGGCACAGTGCTTGCGATTGATCCTGCTGACAAATCTCCTTTTCTGGGAGACATACGTTCGGGTTCCCATCAATCTTGTATTGAAACGAACATGTACAGATCACCTATATTTCCTCACAAGGTTGCGCCAACTGACTATCTTTTAGTTCGTTCAGCCAAAGGGGTGCTTTCTCTTCGTCGTATTGACAAGCTGTATGCTGTTGGCCAACAAGTAAGTTATGGTGCCTGAAATACTGTATTCTGTATGAGCAGGATCTGCAATGCTGCCACTCCTCTTTATCTGCTGCTTGTCCTAAAATGGTCATGGATAGACTAGTTAGGATGCTTTTCAGTGTTGCGTTTCCAAGCTATATACAGTGAAGATGTGTCCTAAAATATTCATTGTATCTCTTGGGTTTTATTTGTACATTTTTATTGGGACATGTAGTGAACATAGCTGGAAGGGGCGACTAGGATTTCATATCCACCCCCCCCCCCCCCCCCCCCCCCCCCCCCCCGAAAAGTGAATGTGTATTTCTCTACAGTGATAGGATAAGTGCTTTGCTCCTGTGTCTTCATTATTGTATTTTGATTGGGGCATGGAAACTTGATTCGTTTTATTCCTAAGAACCTGCAATGAAGTTGAATGTTGAGTAACCTAGTGTGTTGTTTTGATCTCGAAAGTTGCATGTTTAGAAATTGTTTTGGTGCGGTTTTGGCATGGCAGACGATAACTTTCTGAAAGACCCTACCGCTGTCAGTGTATTGCTGTTTCGGTTTGACTTGAACATGGTTGAGTATTTCTGTGTTGAACTTTGAAATTATTTTCCATTATGCTCACTTAATTACCAGCAAAATTTGAACAGTGCTGCCCCTCGAATGCCGTTATTGCTAGAATATTACTTTCAAAATAAATTGTTAAGTGTTAGTTTAGGAGTTAGTCTGTTTGAGATGAGTCTTACAATCCCATTTATAACATGGATCTTGTGTTCTACTGCAGGAACCTCATATGGAAGTATTTTCACCAGGAACAAAAAATGTGCAGAATTATCTCCTAAATCGATTGCTTGTATATGTTTATCGTGAGTTTCGTGCCAGGGAGAAACCTGATACTACTCCTCAGATTCGAGCTGATGAGTTGCCCATTCAAAGTCCTCTGACAGAAGCTATTGTGAAGAAACGGTTGAAACATTGTGCAGATTTGAAGGTTAGATATCACTCACACATGTTTTATACATACATTTTTCCATATATTAGTTTTGGTTCTCTATTAACCAGATTAAATGTTCTCCTGTACTTTCTTTTTTAGAAAGGAACAAAGGGAGAAATATTCTGGACCCAGAGATCTGATTTCCGGGTTCCATCAGAGGAAGAGCTGAGAAGATTATTGACTCCAGAAAGTGTGAGTTTCTTCAAATTATTGTTACTCTTGTGTTGATCACCTATTGATGACAAGCCTAAGGAAATATGAATGTTTATCAAATTTCACTTGTTATATAAGGATCACTAGTGATATTTATTTTTTCTTTTTGAGGGAAAAACCTGTGTGGTTTATTACTTCCTGCAGTTCCAAACATATAAGGAGCTAATTCCTTCTGCATGCCTTTATTACTTCCTGCTGTTACTGTTAGGGGTGGTCTGTTGCTTGAATCTTTTCCTTCTATCTTGATGCTGATTTGAGAGCTAGGAGCGGGAAAAGTTTTTTTGCAACTTGATAGTTGAGTGCATGTCCTCTTTTTCTGAAAGAGGTTCCAATGAAGAGTAGGCCTTTCATCCCCATACAGAGGGGTGATAGCCTTTCTTTATGATAGATTTGATAGTTCAAAAAATAAAGCTTTGCATCTAAAAAAAGGGCTTCAGTTTCAGCACTTCTGCAGCTTGTCCGCTTATATAAAAAAAATAAAGCTTTGCATTGTGGCTAGAATTCCTAGTTTGTGTAGTGAGATTGGGCAATGAGGTGGAATACAAGTCTTTCTGCAAAGTACTTAATAGAGCTGGCCAAGATTTGATCTTAAACAAGATCACATGGCTAGAATAACAACCAAGTTTATTGTGAATGGCAATGCTCTTCCTCGTATCATTTCTGACGTCTAGAATATTATGATGATACATCCTTACTGGAAGGTGTATTATTAGAGCACTTTAATTTCTGATGTATTTTTTTCTTATTCTGCTTGAAAGCAAAATTAATGAGGATATATGTCCTTCCAAGGGTAGCTTTCCTTATTCTTTTTTATCTTAAGGTGTTTTAGAACATTAATTTTTTCTTATACAATAGTTTCGCCATGAGTTGCTATTGAGTAGTATTTCAACTAACCTGCCCTCTACCAGGTCTGCTGTTATGAGAGCATGCAAGCTGGCCTGTATCGTCTCAAACGCTTAGGAATTATGAAGCTTACGCAACCAACAGGATTGGCTTCGGCTATGAATCAGCTCCCTGATGAAGCTATCGAGCTAGCTGCTGCATCACATATTGAGAGGGAATTACAAATCGCAAGCTGGAATCTTACCAGCAATTTTGTTGCTTGTACTAATCAGGTACTTTACTTGGGATTTCTTGTCATGTGGTGATTGGTGAGTCGGAACAACATTGTTGTTGATTCTATGCCAGTTTGTTGATATAACATATAAGGACAATATTTTATATTATATGAGAAAAACATTTCATGTAAAGAGGATTGGTTGCTAGTTCCACAAGGGCTTGTTGGGTGCACCGGGAACGTGCAGGATTATGGGATCCCAATCTATTTCCAGGTTCTTGTGACCTGTGGAATATTCCCCCTTCCTGCATGGTTTGGTTTTTGAATGTTTCATGGGCCAAGAAACCCGTCCCTGATCTACAATGATTCTCTCTAGGCCATGGGGATAGATAAAACTTTCTAACGGGAAATTTATATATGTTGGAATGGGTACTTTTGATGCTGTATGGATGAAAGTGGCAGTAATGATCTAGCACTGCAGAAATTTATATATGTTGGGATGGGTACTTTTGACGCTGTATGGATGAAAGTGGATATAGTCGGATTGGATTGCATCTGCTTAGAAATCAACTAAATTTGTTTATCTAGTCCTTAGCCATTTCACATTTATGGTGTGTGGTTTGACAAAAGTAGGGTTTGAACATTGAAGATTCTGCAAACTGGATGTACAACTGCCACTGATAGGGTATGGTCTATCCACTTAACAATCGAACCTATACCCAGCACAATTTGGATCTCCGTTACCCACACACATCAGAAAGTGGATAGGCCCTTTATAGAGTTTGAGGGGGCATAGAAAGATAATGAAGAGATGAGGGTAAAATCTAATGATAGGAGTAATGGGGAGTGTAAATAGTTTATATAATATAGAGATCTGTAAAGTGAGATTGGGAGAGTGAATGGAGGGAGGGGGATGAGAGGTAAGGATTTGCTTTGATGAGGTGGGTGGTAAGTGGGAGAAACATGAAATTCAGGGCAGGAGAGAACTAATGAACTAGAGAAGTTAGCATAGAATCAGCTGGTAGGGGTAGCCAGCCAAACAACCCCTTCCCCATCCCCACTTTTCAGCTTAGCCAGCTATCGTCTGTAGCAGTGTTGCGACCAATTCCTTGGCCCTGCTGCCATAGAGAGGAGAGGTGGAGATTTGGAACAGATTTGTCGATAATATTTGCATTTGGGGGAACAGCTTTTTCTGAGCGTAAATGTAGAGATATGTAGTGTGTGTGTGTGTGTTTGTGGGTAGAGAGATATGTAGTTAACCTTCCTTATTCCTATACCTTTTTATTGCTATGTTTTTTTTTTTTCAAAATTTTAATCTATTTTCCTTTGTTGTCCGCAGAACCGAGAAAATATAGAAAGATTGGAAATTACTGGTGTCGGTGATCCATCTGGTCGTGGGCTCGGATTCAGCTATGTGCGAGTAGCACCGAAAGCACCTGCCTCCAGTTCAGCGCTCAAGAAAAAGTCAGCAGCTGCGAAGGGTACCACTGTAACTGGGACTGATGCTGATCTCCGTAGATTGAGCATGGATGCAGCTCGAGAGGTACCATCAACCCTAGTGTAGTGATAATAATATTAAGGAACATGGTTCTCCGTGAACTATATATTTATGTACTAATATTTGATAGCATTTGAGATTTTGATTGGGTCGTCTAAAAACTTAAAAGTTTGCCCCCATACGATGAACTAACTCAAAATTTGCTAATAGTTTTAGATGTAGAAATTGCCGCTGGGACCTACTCCAAGCCATTGACAAACTTGGTGGTATTGTGGAGTATATGATTTTCACTAGCGATTTGAAAGAAGATATCCCATACCACCTAAAATTATCGTCCCTTCTATGATTTCTTCCATTCATTCATTTATAATGTTGATGTATGATACGTGTTGAGATTGAAAATTTGTGAAATTAATATGGTACTTCTTTTATATGAAGGTATAGCTAAATTGTTTGGGTGAATCATGCCTTCATATCTCTGTCAAAGTATTTGTTTGATTTTTATTCACTAACATTTCTTTATTAATGTACGTGTAGTTGCTTCTAAAATTCGGCGTTCCAGAAGAGCAAATTGATAAACTAACAAGGTGGCATCGGATCGCTATGGTGAGGAAGCTGTCAAGTGAGCAAGCAGCATCAGGAATTACTATTGATGAAATTCCTGTTAGTAAGTTTGCTCGTGGACAAAGGATGTCTTTTCTGCAACTTCAGCAGCAAACAAGGGAGAAATGTCAGGAAATTTGGGACAGACAAGTTCAGTCGCTATCAGCTATCGATGGTGATGACAATGGCAGTGACACAGAAGCTAACAGTGATCTGGACTCATTTGCTGGGGATCTTGAGAACTTACTGGACGCAGAAGAATTTGACGATGAAGATACTTGTAAAGGAGATTTGAGAAGTGATAAAGCAGATGGAATGAGAGGACTTAAAATGAGAAGATGCCCTACCCATGCTCAAATCAATGAGGAAATCGAAGATGATGAAGCAGAAGCTTCTTTGGCAAAAAAATTGCTTGAAGGTATTTATTTCCCTTTTTTTTTCTTTACAAAAAACACTGTAGTTCTTACTATTTATTGCCTCTTATCAGATGATGGTAATGATACGAAGAGGAAAAAACAGCCTGTAGAATTGACAAATTTTGGCACCTCTGCCTCTAATCAAGGTGCCAGTAAAATGAAGCAGAGTAAAACTGGACAAATGATTAAATCATCTGGTTATGTTGGTGCATTGACCCCAAAGGAGGGCACTCCAAGAGACGCAAGAGAGGTATTACTGTATCTGAAGTTTGGACCTAGTCTTGGTTGTCTTGTCTCTTTGATTTATTGATATAATGGCAGAACTAAGTGGCAATGATGTTAATCTTACTACACGCAGGCCGGGAATTCTTTTGCTGAAGGTGGTTTGCCCACAAAACTAAAAGCGAAGATGACATATGACGGAAATGATATTATTCTAGTTAAAAAGAAAATTCCAGGAAAGGATGGACTCAAGGTAAGCCCAGAACATGATTATTGTTTGCAATTTGTCAACTCAAATCGATTTAATTCTGAATTTTTTATTGGACAGCTTTGTTTCCTTTACACCTACCCTAAATGTGAATCAGTGTATTGATAGACTGATTGTAATAATACTGTTTGTGATTATGTTGTACTTGTGGAATTTTTCTTGCCATCAGGCTTCACCAATTGCATGTGATGTATTATTTTCTGAGTTATATAGTGGAAACCACACTTTTATATCTAATATAGTGGCAATTAAAGTAAGGTGTTGCTGCTGCCCACTGGTTATTGGCTTGCTGAGTTGTTATCATGCCTATCTAAGTGTTAGGTGGGAAGTATGTTGCTAAAATTTGGAATTGGAACACTTATGTGGCATGCCTTTCTTATTTTAAGGAAAAGAGACAAGGTGCAAGGGGGGATACTCTTGTCTGCGGAGCCTGTGGTCAGGTACGAACAGTAGATCCAATATGTATGCGCCCTTCTGGAAAATGTCATTTTATGTTTGATGATTTTGTTTTCTTACTTTTTTGTTGTTATTGCATAGCTTGGGCACATGCGGACTAACAAACTATGTCCTAAGTATGGGGAAGATCCAGACACGTTAGAATTGGATGCAAATTCAGTTAAATCCAATACTCCGGATGTAGCAAGCCATGGGCAAACAAAGACACCATTCAAGAGGTTGATAACCAAGGTTTCGTCTGATGTTACTGAAACCGAAGGATCAGGTATTGACAAGACAAAATCAGTCCCAGTAAAATTCAAATGTGGGGCACCTGACAAGTCCTTGGAGAGGAATATGTCATTGTCTGGTTCCGTGGTTTCTGATAAACGCACAATGGATGTTTCAGAATTTAGATCTACTGGAAAGGCCAATAAACTAGTAATACCTAATAAGATGAAGTCTGATGATTACCCCCCTGACACTCCAAAGCCATCTGTTGTATTTCGGCCTCCTGCTGAAGAGAAGGATATACCACGCAAGAAAATCACCATCAAGCAACCTAAGGGATTAGAACAGCAAAGACATGTTGAGCTGAGGAGTGTTCAGGAGCCCATCAGAAAGACAAGAAAAATTGTCGAATTGTCAAGTTTTGAGGACAAAATTAGGGAGGATGATCATTGGTTTGCTGGAGAACCCAGTCAGATGAATTCCCCGATTGATAGAAGGTTGGCTCTGGAGGGAAAAGGGAGGAGCAAACCCTTAATGGAAAATGGTCAATCCTGGAGAGATTTTGAAGAGCAAAGAGAAATATCACAACAGAGGCTAATTGATGCTAGGATATATGCATCGAGGGAGGAAGATCATCAGAAGGCAAAAAAGAAAACCAAGAAAAAGAAAAACCATGAATTCCGAGATGATGACGTACTGGATCATAGGCCATACAGAAATGACAGAAGGGTACCTGACAGACATGGTGGGGCAAAACGACGTACTCCGAATGACGTTGTCGAATATGCACCATCGGCAAAGCGTCGCAGAGGAGGAGAGGTACCTTTTTTTTTTTTTCAGTTTCCCCTTATATATGTATTAGGATTATAGAGTGTTGTATTCATGTTGTCTCCAATTCTTTTTTTTCTTTTTCCGCTATAGTTGGAGAGCTGCATATGGTCACAGTTTTGGTTTCTGTAGGTGTTCGATCTAGTCATATATGTATGAACGTCATATTGTAGGGAGTATTTGGTTGAAGGGGCCGAATAATTTGATGAAAGCATTTTATGCTACTTCGTATTTTCTTCTCTTTCCTACTACAGCTGCAAATTGGTGACCCTAATGGTATCATTCAACCCTCTTTAGTTTAATTAACTGGATTAGTTTTTGAAAAAAGGGATTCATTTGAAAAAAACTAGTTCATTTGATAGAACTAAAGTGGGTTGGAGCGTGCCCCTAGGATCGTCAATTTGCAAACTATGCCTAACATTTCCCAACGAAACAATTTCAATTGAATGTGTGATATAAGTTAGGACAAATTTTCCATGGGACACTCAATCGTGACATTTGCTGTTGGACACTGAAACATGTTTTATTTGCTGCTAGACACTGTCTATTTGTTTCTCAGTGCCCAGCAGCAAATAAAAGTCATTCAATAATTACTAAACAGTATATATTTGTTCTTCGTGAAGAGCTGAAGGGACTGCTACTAGAAGTCGTTCAATACTCTGTTTATTTTTATATACTTTGTTTTTGTCGGACACTGGGATTAAGGGGCATATGAAAACGCGAGGATGGTTGGTGAAACTGACTAGTGTCTGTGGTGTTAATTTCTTTCCAATTTACAAATAAGAAGAGCTGTGTTGGGTGTTCACTTACAATCGTCGTAGTTTATTTGAAATGGAGAGAGCATATTCTTCTAGTCTTATTATTTACTGCCGGGTTCTTGGATGATTCCTTTTCAGTGATTTTCTTTGCAAAGACAGTTATAATAAGGGCAACACATGTTGATAGAGTGGTTTAAAATAACACACGTTGATATTTGGTGGTCAAGGAATCGAAGCTCAATTAATTGTTTTCCTCCTAATGGCTCATGCAGGTTGAGCTCAACAACATATTGGAAAAGATAGTGGATCACTTGCGGGGACAAACTTCTATATCATACCTATTTCTTAAACCAGTGACGAAGAAAGAAGCTCCTGATTACCTTGACTATATAGAGCGGCCAATGGACCTTGGTACCATCAGAGACAAGGTGAGGAAGATGGAGTACAAAAACCGGGAGCAATTCAGGCATGATGTAGCGCAGATACAACTGAATGCTCACATTTACAATGACCAACGTTATCCTGCCATCCCTCCACTTGCCGACTCACTCATGGACATGTGCGATCATCTTCTTGACGAAAGCGCGGAGCTGCTGGATGAGGCAGAATATGCGATCTAGGACTAAAACTGTAACTAGGTTTAGACTTTAGATAGACCCTGTAACTGTTGATCTGTAGGAAGGGAGAGTGGCTGTACATCTTTTTGGCCCTGTAAATGTACATGACATCCCTAATCCAACTATTGTCCCCCTGTTGGTACGAGCAGTTGGGATTCTGAATGTACACAAGATCTAGGCTAGTCATTGAGGGGTTCGCTGGCCTCTTGCTGTAAAAATGTAGAATGTAATTTGTCAATACCCATGGCTTATGTCCTAATAATGTGATGTTCTTGCAATATGTGGTATGGCTGGTCCTGTACATTAGAATCAATCAATCTGCATGCACCTGGTTGCATTCCGTCTATTGTTTTGGAAACGTCCTGCTGTTAAAGAGTTTGTAGCCGTTTGATGCTTTACACGGGCCGTGATTTAGGAACCTTAACATGTTTGCTTGATTGGTGACTAGCATATGGATATCCAAGCTCCAAAGTCAAAAGCTTGTGACGTGAACGATCATGTTCATTGGCCGAGCATAAGTTGTTAAGGAGTAACCTTGACTGGGTACTCATGGCGATGTCATTTTGATGTCTACTCGTATCTGGTAATGTAACAGGGCAAGTAACCATGGCTTTATACAATGTGCAACTTACACCCGTTTCTCTTGATGGAACAAAGCGGATATATTATTTTTATCTAGGATGTCGACCCACTATATATACAACCAGGCACAAATACCAGGAACTCTTCAAGGCTCGGTAGATGCTCTCTCTGAGGAAGCTTTCAGAGAACCTGGAAACGTACGGTGGCGTCTGGATCGTCCGATCAGGACGAAAAGAGTTTCTTCGTCACTTAAGCACCTGCCACCTGCTCTTACCACTCAAACTTTGTGCGTTTTGGCTGTGACGAAACCAACCGCGAGATGTCATCCAAATAATAATTTTAATCTGAAAAAGTGTGGCGCTTTACGCAGCTGTATTGTAAACAAGTGCCGTGTAACTTGCAGAGAGGAAGACCAGGCCAGCCTCCGCGTACGTCTCACACGGTCGCACTCGTACCATGCATTCACATCGCCGACGGACAAACAAAACGTTTCGACTGCCGCGCGACCGATTCCAATCGCTTCGATCATCTAGCTGCAACCCATCGCAGGCTTGGAGCAGCATATACGCGTTTGTTCATGTAATAGTTTCACAGTTCGTCTGATCGCCGTCGGGTTAGAGATTCGGTGTCGTGTAACGCCGCCATGGGACGACCTTCTCGCGGGCGTTTCCTCGTCCTGCTCCTCGTCTGTGTGTCCCTCTTCGCTTATGTATCAGGTAGATTCCCCCCCCCCCCCCCCCCCCCCCCCCCCCCCCCCCCTAGTTACGAGTCTCCTCTTTTGTTGGCTCTTTTTTTTTTTTTCGATGAGGAGATGAATCGATCGATCTCGCAGCTGCTGAGTCGAACACGAACGCGTTGGCGGCCGAGCGGACGCGGCGCAAGGATCCCCTCGACGGGTTCAAGTACTACACCGGCGGATGGAACATCAGCGACAGGCACTACCTCGCCGTGAGTTCATCATGATCATCTTGCTCTGTTCTTACTGCCACATGCAAAGTCGCAAAGCGTGATGACGATGAGGCAGCGATCCATACCGCCTCGTGTTCCCGTCGTCCCCGCTGCTCTTCTTGTAAGCCTAGCCGAGCCGTTGAACCATGCGCTTACCGTGTGCTCACACCGTCGTGCAGTCGGCGGGTTTCAGCGCGGCGCCGGTGTTCGTTGTGGCCGCGCTCTGGTTCGCCAGCGTCGCGTTCGCCGCGCTCCTCTACTGCTGCTGCCGTTGCTGCTGCTGCGCCGGCGGCAACATCAGTGACTCCTACTCGCGCAAGGTGTTCGCCATCACGCTCGCGCTCCTGCTCGTCGCCACCGCAGCTGCCGTGTATGTAACCCACCGATCCCCAGCAAATTACAGTGACACTCTGTTCTTGTTCCGTAACTGATTCTTATCTCCGGACCGTGCATGGATTCGATTCGTTCGTCGCAGCGTCGGGTGCGCCGTCCTGTACGACGGGCAGGTCAAGTTCTACGGCAGCACGACGGCGACGCTGGACTACGTGGTGAGCCAGTCCGGCGAGGCGTCGGCGACCCTGCGCAACTTCACCGCCCTCCTGGAGACGGCCAAGGCGGCCGGCGTCGGCGGGGCCACGCTGCCTGCGAACCTCGCGCGTAGTGTCGACGATGTCGCGGGGCGGGTGGACGCCGCCGCCGACGAGCTCGCCTCGCGCACGGCCGATAACTCGCGGCGGATCCGGTCCGCGCTGGAAACCATGTACGTCATGACTCATTCACCAGCGCCGCCGGCAGCATACTGGTTCTTGTTGAAGGCGACATGAAAATTTTTGATCCATTTGTTCTACGTGATTGCAGAAGGAAGATCCTGATCGGAGTTGCAGCTGTGATGCTGGTCCTGTTGTTTGTTGGCTTCGGTGAGAACGAACCTGCTTTCTTTGATTTGTTCAGCCTTTTAAAAGCGATAACAGTTTATCCCATTTATTTTTGTTGTAGTTTTCTCATTGACCGGGCTGCAGTCGCTTGTGTACACGTAAGAGCATTAGTATACAGCATACAGAGAGAGTTCATCCTCTTCTGACTGCAACTGGTTGGACTTGTTCTTTCAGAGGTTACATACTGAGTTTTCATTTGCCTGTATTTTGGCAGAGCGGTGTTTCTCGGATGGATCATAATCACAGCCACACTAATCCTGTCCGGTACCTTCCTTGTCCTGCACAAGTAAGTTGTACGCGTCATATGCAATTTCGATTAAATTTTGATACGTTAAGTTCAAATTCTGCCAGCAATTTTGAATTGATTTCAAATGATTTTTATCATTCAGTGGCAGTTGACAGCCACCATACCGGTCCTATGGCCACAGCATTTTCCTCGTTAAATCCGAATCTCACATCACACAGTTTGAAGTTAACAATGCACAGACTAACAACTGTTCCCACGTTCCAGCGTGATAGGAGACACCTGCGTGGCCATGGACGAGTGGGTGGCCCGGCCACAAGGACAGGGCCGCACCGCGCTGGACGACATCCTCCCCTGCGTCAACACGGCGGTGACGAACGAGGCCCTGCGCCGGAGCCAGGAGGTCACTCACCAGCTCGTTGCCGGGCTCAACACGATCATCACAAACGTGTCCAACGCCAACATCCCACCACAGGCCGGCCCGCCACTCTACTACAACCAGTCCGGCCCTCCCGTGCCCGTCCTCTGCAACCCTTACAACTCCGACCTCTCGCCCCGCTCCTGCGCCGCCGGCGAAGTCCCCGCCGATGCCGCGCCACAGGTACGTGCGCGCAGAGAACGACACTGACGTGCTCGGCCATGACATGTCAATCGATGAGTTGTCTCACATTCTTGCTTGCGTTGCGCGTGTCGATCAGGTGTGGCAGCGCTTCGTGTGCCGCGCGACGCCGGCGCCGGGGCAACGGGAGTTGTGCGCGACGACGGGGCGCCTCACGCCGTCGCTGTACGGCGAGATGGTCCGCGCGGTCGGCGTCGGCGACGGGCTGCGCAGCCAGGCGCCCGCGCTCGCCGACCTGGCGACCTGCGCCACCGTGCGCCGCGCGTTCCGGACGGTGAGCGACGGATACTGCCCGGCGCTGCGGCGGCACAGCGCGCGGGTGTACGAGGCGCTGCTCGCGGCGTCGGTGGCCGCGGCGTTCGCGGCGGCGGCGTGGGTGGCGCACGCGCGGGAGCGGAGGCGAAGGCGCGAGAGCGAGAGGTTCCGGGTGTCGCCCTACAGGCTGCCCGTCGAGGAGAAGGTGCTGCTCAACAGTCCCAGGCGGCCGTACAGGCGAGTGTAATCGGCTTGATCTCTTGAAGCCTGCGTACGAAAATGGTAGAGGTGTAGTACACACTGTCCACGTTCCGAGCACTGGATTTTTACCGGAAATGTCATGAGAAGTCTTCCGGAGCGGGGCTATTCTGGATGTGTATATATGTACGTAGCAGTTTTGGGAGTACAACTACTGGACTTGTATAGAGGCAGTTTGCACGTTTCTTCACTACAGTTCTGTTTATGTATCCGATTGACTCATTTGAGAAATGGAATCAGGGGAGTACAACTATTGGCCTTAGTCTGGGGAAAATAACCTCATGTTAAAATGTAGAAGTTTTGATTCGCAAAAAAAAAATTGTAAACGTTTCAATGCCATAAAAAAAACTGTAAAAGTTTTAATCATGGGGAAATCATGGGGATTGGACTATTGAACATGGGTTTAGTAGAGAAACCTTGGGCAGTTGGTCTGCCATTTCAGCACAGAATGGAGAAAAGAAAAGAAGTCCCTGTAGCAAATCCGGCACAGGTTTTTTTTTTTTTTTGAGTCGAATCCGGCACAGGGTTGCAGGTTGCTCCGTGAAGAATGCCATCGAATGACCAAACTTTCTTCCCACACCTCCTTAATCCGGTAATTCTTTGGCTGTGAGCAATCCAGGGCACTTCTAGACTGAGACGTAGATGCAGCCCGCAACACCAGCAGCCACGACCCACGAGCTTATCAATGGACGAAGTCGGCCTGGAGTGAGTGCTAACCTAGTAGGAGCTCACCAATTTGAGGCGGCGGATCCGCTTTTTCTCCCACTTCTGCCGCGCGCACTCCGGCTAGCTCGCCAAGCAGCTGCACCGGAAGGGGGCGCACGGGGCATTGGCCGGCACCGTGGCATGCCTAGGCCAACCGAGTGAGCGCTGCAGCGGTGGACAGACGCGGCTGACTAAGCATTGACGGGAGCAGCTACAATGCTTGATTTACCAGGAAAATTTTGATCAACCAAAAACACTTGCTTCATCAAGACAATAAGGACTGAGAGCATGCACCAACATTCACGGAGCTACAGTGCAACTATAAATTAAGCATAATACGAAAATATCAACAAAGTAAAGGTGTATTACATGTCCTGTATACTTTTAAAAACAAGCTAAAAATACTGTTATTAATACATATTCTCAAATACTATATTCTAAAAAGCTACATGCACTTCTAGGTGCTAACTATGCTCACATAAGACAACTCTACGGATCCGAGATATATCTTTCCACCTTCTCATTCTACAATCTCCGTTGGTCTCACGCTCTTGGGACCCTTCATAGCTTGTACCTTTTCACCGTTAGCGCCAATCCTAATTGCCAACAAGTGGCTATCCTTACCAAATGGGAGCTCGTACATCTCGCGATGTAATGCCACCCAATACCCACCCTTCTCATCCGGTCTTACATTGTCCGGGTATCCCGGAAGGTCCGCGAATATCTCGGAGGTGTTGGCCTTTGGCCCTTGGAGCCAATACCTCATTAGCTTGCACGGACCGGTGAGTGCAACGACAAGGTGAGTCCGGTCGGCACTAATGGAGATGCCATTAGGGTATGTCACATTGGATTGAAGCACGGTGACCTCGTTGGTGCGAGGATCATACTTCATGATACGGCCCGTCGAGTCCCTTGTGGCGGTCACCATTTCATGTTGCGCTCGTGAATAGGTCGTGCTACTTGATGTGAAGTAGACGACGCCCGTGACTTGGTCCACGTCCACTCCATTGGTGAAGCTAAGAGGCACGCCATCGGCCGTTGTTGCTAACACGGTCGCCTCCCCGCCGCTAGGACCCACCCTCATGAGCCCCATGTACGCATCGGCGATGTAGAGGTAGCCGGAGTCACGGTGGAACCGCAGGCCCAACGGCCTGCCGCATGAGCTCTCCTTTGCTTCAGTCGGGAGTTCAGAAAATGGCGGAGCCGAGCAGTTGTTCTTGGTGTAGCTGGGGCTGTACGCAAAAGTCGTCCAGCCGGCGCTCTCGCCGCTGTACTTCAGGATACGCCCGTCGTTGACGCTCACGTAGGGCCCTGTGCCGTTCCCGTCAAACGCGACGCTTTCAAGGCCGTAGATCATGTCTGGTAGCTCCAGGTGCTGCGTCTGCAACGCATTGATGGTCTTCGCGATGCTGGCGCCTACGCGAGCTGCAGCAGTGGAAGGCACCAGCAACAAGAGAAGAAACGAGACGGCGAGCAGAGCAAGCTTCGACGACGCCCTCCCCATGATGGCCAACACGTCGGGGCCTTCTTGGCAGCGGTCAACCGCTATTAGAGAAACTTGCGGTCAAAAGAATCCCTCTGCGTGTTTGGCGTCGTCTTATTGCCTAGCTTATGCCTATGTTTACCTACTGTTTTGCACTGTAGACTATAGCAATAGTGAAATTACTGTTCACGAAAATGAAGAAGCCGGCGCAAGCAGCAATTTGGGTGCTTTTTCGGCTTATACACTGTAGCTATAGTACTTCTACAGTGCATAAGCCGATAGAGAAGTTGGGCATATAAGCCCAGCCAAACACGCCCTTAGACTCACTAAATTCCTCTTCCACCTTCCGCGCGGCGCGCAGGTGCCACCCCATCACGCGAGACCCATAAGCATCTAAACATATGCATTTGCTTAAAAAATGCATAATTTTTCAATGGAATGTCCGAATTAGAAACCGATTATACCATTGCGTTCGTTGTAACGAAAACTTCGAAACTAGACCCCACTTGACTATATTTGCGGTTATTCTTTTTTTTTTAAAAAAAGAAAATGATGAATAATAATAAATGAAAAAGTTGGAAGTCTAAACAACAAAGTTGTAGCAACAAAAAAATAGTTGGACAACTGAACAAAAATATTACAGCAACATTTGAAAAAGTTGAACAAAACGAAAAAGTTGTAGCAACAAAAGAAAAAGTTGAACAACTAAACAAAATTGTTGCAGCAATATTTGAAAAAGTTGAACAACTAAACGAAAAAGTTGTAGCAACATTTGAAAAAGTTGGACAACTAAACTGAAATGTTGCATCAACATTTGAAAAAGTTGGAGAACTAAAAGGACATGTTGCAGCAACATTTGAAAAAATTTGACAACAAACAAAAAAAGTTGAAAAAAATATCGTCGAAACATAATGAAGTGGGGTCTAGATTTAAAGATCTCATCACGAGGAACACGATGGTGAAATCGGTTTTTTCATTAGACGGACGGTTTGTAATGCAAAGAATTTTTAATGAGAGGGGAAAATTGCATTATTGCGTTCACACGGAGTCGCTTAGTTCTGGTCTACTTGCTGTTGCACGCACTTTCCTAAAAAAGCAATAACCGCAACTTGCACTGCTTGCGGTGACCGCAGGCAAGTGAAACCCAACACCTGCCTGTTCGTTTCGCTGCAGCTGTGGTTGCGGCTGCAGAAAAATAACTGCGAACACTGCTGCTGCTAACACTGTAGCTGCTGCTGAAGAAATAACTGCAAACACTGTAGCTGCTGCAAAGCAGCGAGACGAACACGCTGGTCACGTCGCCAAGTGCGGATGTGAACGTTTCTCTGATCCTCTTTGCTGCTGGTGGTGGTGGTGGTTGATCGATCGTTGTGTGTTTCTGTTGTTTGATAGTGGAGGCCGTACCCCTGCCTCTCTTTTTATTGAGAAGTGTGGCACGTTTCTCATGTCGGAATCGGCTCAGCAAGCAGCAGTACTCTTATCGAAGTCGGAGTTTCCCTTGTGAAAGAAACGGCGATGAATTCTGAAAGGATCTGAAACGGACACCGGGTCTGTATCGGATTCACCGAAAAGATTTGGGTTAATTGGTTTCATGCCATTATAATTTTCCCGTTTCTGAGATATCCCACTGGTATTCATCTAATTGGAAAGGTACCATTACAATTCTGTTAGAATTGGAACCATGCCATACTGTACATACAGGACCCGTTTTTCTACTGTATCACGATACGAATCATTCGTATGGACTAAAATGCCCCTGCCTTATCCCTTTTCACCTGTGAGTCTCGATTCAGATCGATGCCGCCCCCATTCGAACCACTTCCAGCCGTGACCGAACCCTAGCCACTGACGGACGGCGGCGGCGGAGAGTGGAGGACGACGAACCGGCGCAGGGAAGCAGCAGCTGATGGAGGAGGGAAGCTGCGCCCGGTGAGGACGACGACCTGTTCTTGATTTCGCCATGGCGGAGGAGATGCAGGCCTGCAATTCGAGGTAACTAAATCCGCCTCTGTTTCTTACGGTAGATTACAGCGGCGGTAGGATTGAATCGATTTCATTTGCTTTGTGAATAGGCTGTTTTGCCTAGAGATTAAGATTGAAGGTTTTGTGACGAGGGAGCCCAATGGTAGAACCACTTCTGCAGCACCGAAGAAGAAAAAGACGCCTAAGAAAAAGAAGGATCGCAGAGCTGCAGCAGCACCACCAGCAAGAGTTGTTCGTAGCCTGAGATCATGGTTGGGCATGTGATGCTCTGTTATGTTCTTTTGTAATGGCTTGCATGTGTGCAGCCTATTCTGAAAGTTTAAACTGACATTGTCGTTTTGGTCATGTGATTCTCGTAGCTATGTTCAGAACCTATTTTGTTATGTTGAACAAGAACCTATGTTGAGCAAGAACCTATGTTGCTTATTTGTGGAACTCGCATGTAATGTCAAGTTCAGTTGAACACGGTTTATTAAGTGCACATACCCGCATACGCGCAGACTACACTAGATCTGCACAGACCCCGTCAGTTGCAACGACGGGAACATGCAGTTGCAACAGTTACAATGCACCAATTGCAACGCATTTCAGTTACAACCAAATTAACGGCGAGTTGCAACACAAGCTACGTCAGTTGCAACATGAGTTGTAACAGAATGTATAATATATTTGGTGACATCAGTTACAACTTGGACGGGTCATCAGTTGCAATCGTGGACAATATCGATTGCAATTGTTGATCATCAGTGCACATATCTTTTCGATGGCACCAATTGACATAAAAAATTGAGTTCCAGAACCAACATTCTTCATGGATTTCATTCACTGCATTGAACATGGTTCACAACTGAAACACCCAACACATGTTGCTACTACTGCTATGGCACTAGTTCAGCTTCAACAGAAATCCTACAACTAGCCCAAACAAACACCCAACACAGGCTGCCACTACTGCTACGGCAGGTTTTGGGAGTTGTTGTCGCACTTGTAGAAAACCTGGCCGTAGGTTTTGGGTTGCCTGCTCACCAATCGAATGATGGGAATGAAGCACTGAAGGCAGTCGATTAGGGGCAGCACCGTCCGCGCGTGGCTGCTGCTGCTCGCTCCAGATGCCGCCCTCATCCGCTGCGACATGCCCAGGGATGGAGAATGAACGGGCTAGGGTTAGGGTTCTAGAGGGGTTGAGAGCTTGGGAGAGAAGATTGCGATGGGGAAGAATGGAGAAGAAAGGGGCGCCCTGCTGGATCCGTGCGAGTATAAGGTCCAGGCGGGGGCATTTTAGTTCATACGAATCATTCGTATCACTGTATAGTACAAAAACGACTCCAACATGTACAACATGGCATGGTTCCAATTCTAGCAGAATTGTAATGGTACCTTTCTAATTAGAAGAATACCAGTGGGATATCTCAGAAACTGGAAAATTATAATGGCATGAAACCGATTAACCCAAAAGATTTTGTATCGGTTGCGCGACTACGGCGCTTCACGCTGGCGCTGTACGTACGCGATCGAGATGGTCCGCGTGGTTGGCATCGGCGACGTGCTGCGCAGGCAGGCGCCCGTCCTCGCCGACCTCGCGAACGTGAGCGACACAGGCGCTGCTCGTGGCGGCGTGGGTGGTGCGCTCCCGGGAGAGGAGGCGGCGTCACGAGAGCGAGAGATTCCGGGTGTCGCCATACAGACTGCCCATCAAGCGAGGAGAAGGTGCGGCGCAGCAGCCCCGGGCGGGCGGACAGGCGAGTGTAAAAGCTCCACCGCATTGAGCTTCAGTTGTGTAACGCAGCCATGGGATTATCTGGTTGGCGTTTCCTCGTCCTGCTCCTCGTCTCTGCATCCCTCGTCGCCTATGTACATGTATCAGGTAAAATTTTTCTTTTCATTTCACACGTCTCCTTTCTTGTCCTCAAATCAATTGACGAGGAGCTGAATCGATCGATCTCGCAGGCAGCTTATGCTTTTGTGAACATGTAAATGCTGGTGTACAAGAGTCGAAAGATTTTGGTCGACCCTGTAGCTCTTGTTTTGTATAATGCCTTTTCAGCATCTATGACTAGAGGAATATTATTTATTTCAATAAAAGTGATCCAAATAATTATCTATGATTTATGTATTTAATTCAATTTTTGGAGCAATGCTATACATCCGACCAGAGTGGTAGACTCACGTAGGACTGGTGAATCACATCCACTGGCAAGTTTTACGTACGCATAGCAATTCTCATATAATAATATTTATTATATTTGTTTGCATTGTTTGTGCATGATGTAGTCCTTTAGTGATATTAATTTCTTTTGGAAATCCTTTAGCGATATCTAGCTATTAAAGGAATATTAATTTCTTTCCAGGGCATTGGGAACAATAGCCGTTCTCTAGGGTTAATGTATTTATAATAAATATAGGAGCAATTCCTTTCTTTGAATTGATCATACTATATTTTATTTCATGTCAGTATTAATATCTTTATATTTTTAGAGTAACATTAATTTTTTTCCACAACATTGATCGTAAAATATATTCTATGATTCGTGTATTTCAATCGAATTTATTTGATCTTTATTTCCTTGCATTGAAATGCATTCATTTAGCATGTCCTCTATGTCACACCTATATATATTAGTTCTTTCCCATCTTGGCTGGAGGGAGGTGAGGTACGATTGACAGTGTCATATTTTCATGTGGAAAAATGTTGAGACTCTTTTACGTATCTATGTTATTCCCCATCCTTTGCTTTGAACAAGTTGCTACAACATCATGGTGTGGTAAGAATCCAGACCTTTGCGGAAGCATGCGATTCAGAGGAGAGATGTCCTCCAATGGGAGCTCACTATCGATCAAGGTGGAGCCACAGGAGAGTTCAACATCGATAGCTCATGTAAGTCATAGATCATGCTCTTATCCACACCTAATAGCTTTCATGTCCTAATCTGAGATGTATATCTACCGAAAAAAGGTGCATATATATAAAATAGTCTACATATTTAGGTTCAAATAAAGCATTCAAGTTTTTAAATATTTCAACTAATTGCGTTGCTCTCTCCTGATAGAAAGCAATTTACATATCAAGTTCAAGCTATGATTCAGTACTTTACGGTACGATGACGACTTTAAGTGTTCACGAGTTTCCAACTACCAAGAAGGGGCAAGACATTGAGGCTACTGTTGCAGTGTCTAATTTCCAAGAAGGGCATACCGATAATGTTAATGCTATACATGCTGGATGGGCAGTAAGTTAACATTTCCACTTTTTTTTTCAATAAATAGTGTACACTTGAAGTTTTGAGTTTTCAAACATGTTTTTGCAACATGTAGATCGAGCCATCTTTCTATGGAGACAATAAGACTCATTTTTCTGTAAGATGGACGGTATGTGGTCATGGTGAATTTTTTTTGAAAATTGGTTATGATCTTCTAAGTCTCAACATTTGCATAGCATGAGTTTTTGGAATTGAACACTTACCAGGCTGATGGATACAAATCAACCGGGTGTATTGACTTGAAGTGTGATGGGTTTGTACCAGTTAACTATGCTCCTATTACCCCAGGAGATATTTTGGAGGGTAAAAGTAAGATCTCAGTCAAGATATTCAAGGTACGACAAAAATGTGCCTATTACGTCGTCCAATATCATGATTAATGTCAATATTAAACAAATGAAACTTGTTTTGTTTATATATATGTCGAGGATCGGATATTTTGGTATCATTTCTGTGTCCTTACAACACAACAATATTCTTATGCTAAAGTTCAGAATTACCTTCGAGGGGAAAGAAAAAAGATGACCAGTACAGTAACCACAAAATGGAAACATGGGCTTTCCTTCAATCACGCAAGGATAAAATATTACTGTTAGAACTGGTTAAATGTGAAGTTTCTTTCATATAACAGCGTCCCTCAATGTTTGTGCAGAAGAAAGATGATGGGGATTGGTGGTTATATTTTGGCCATGATGGTGGGAGCATTACTCCAGTGGGATTTTGGCCGAAGACTCTTTTCAACAATTTGGCAGGCCATGCAAATACGATAACTTGGGGTGGTTACACTGGATCTAATGTAGGAGATTCCAGCCCACCAATGGGGAATGGACAGTGGCCAGGAGAAAATTCGGCATCATTTCAAGATATTCAGTTTGTCGATAGTAATGGGAGTGGCTACGCTCCCGCTCCATGGCCTGGTGGCGTTCACTCTGATGTGACCCATAAGAAGTGCTATCAAATTAGTGTATTCACAAATGGCATGTTTCATTATGGAGGTCCCGGGGGTTGTACTGACTAAAAAGTTTTATGCTTGGAGACATATCAATAAAAAATATTATAATATTATACATTGTATTTCCATAAACAAGTTGCCGTGCACCATAGATCACTACCAAACTGGTTGCTTCTCGGATGTTTTCATTTTGTTGTTGAAGTTGCCTCTTATGTGTGCATTGTAATCGCATCTAGTGATCCCATTTTTGATCCTGAGTGTACTAAAAATAGACTTATCAACGTTGTAATTCAACACTGCTATGGAGATGGGTTATTTAGTTTTTGTTGCTAACTGTAATCGAACTATGACATCTCGCAAGTCGCCTATATAGTACTAGAAAAGTAGGCGCGCTCCGCCGCGCCTGATTTGTTTAGATGTTTCTTGTTCTGCTCATTGAATGGAGAAAAAAAAATTAGCACGCACGGTGTGTAACACAAAGGGACAGACACATCAGAACAATATTGTCCATTCATTCTTCAACTACACCTAACACCGCTGCTCCCCTTATATTCAATTTTTTTTTTCTCAGTCTCGCTGGCACTCGCAGAAGAGCCCAGGAGGCCACGCGGCCGTGCTTGTTGCCACTTGCTGCTGGCTGGCCAGCACATCCAAATCGTCACGACCTGTCTCTCTTTACTCCGGTGAAGAAGTCTAGCAGCAGAAACTGTTCCCTCATGCTCTGCTCACTCTATCGCTTCGTCAAAGCGCAGCAGCAGAGCCACAAGCCAAGAACACTCCGTGAGGCATTGTTTGCGACCGCCGCGCTGAGCGCCAGCTCTGCCTCGCTCAGCTCACCCAAGCTGCTGGTCCGGTATGCATCGTGCCGCTCCGATGCGACGGCCCGTCCACACTGTGCGAGGCAGCCATGGCCTGATGCCACCCCCGTCTGTCTGAAGTTCTTCACTTCATCTTTTTCCTGAGCTCTACGTCTGCTCTTGCTTCGCACCCACCCTCGCCTCTTCAGCTCACTAAAATACGACACAACAAAGCTACTCTTCTTGCCTAATCTTCCATCTCCCGAATCAAGCAGCGCTGCAAAGGACATCTCCATTACCTGCTGCTCCTCTGCTGTGGAGCTCGCGAGCACATCCCTTTCCCTGCGATCGAGCTTGGGCAACACCGGTGGCAAGTCCCTAACTGCAATATCTCTCACCCAAAGGGCTCCCTCCTCTCCTGTTCACCAATATCTCTGCTGATTTGGTGCTCCAGACATGGCGCCCCTCGTGCCCTACCCGCAGGCCGGGGGCATGGTCGTCGTGGCCCCTCCTCTGTATCGTGGAGGAGAGCGATGGAGCAGGCAACCACCAGCTGAGGTGAGCGGGATGCTGGCCTGAGGTGGGCACGACGGCCCAAGTCAGCTCCAAGCATCATGCCCAAGCCCGATGCATCCGGCAAAGGAATGACCAGCAAATTCATGCCCAGACACCAGGTGAGCAAGCGAGACGTGATTTGATTCTCAACCTCAGGCTAGTAGCGAAACTGCAAGCAGCCCACAACGACGCCGAGCGTTGTGGCCCACGGCCTCTTGACGCCTACCGACTTACGGAGAGCGACGTGCTCGATTTGGAAGCTGTCCACGATGTACGGCGCCGACGCGTCGGAACAGGAGGCTGGCCACGTTCGTCAGAACGCTGAGGAGAGGCGGAAGCGATGCCGCATATGCTTTAGAGTATTTGTTGTCCACTGCAATCGATCTACTTGTATGTCTTTACTTCTTTTGCGTCTCGTATACAAGAAGGCCTTGTTTGTTTACCTCTAGATTATATAATTTGGTTTAAATAATCTTAAGCTCAAACAAACAGCTGGATTGTTGTTCAGATTGTATAATCTTCACTTTCAGATTATCATAATCCCATAATCCTTTTGAGAAGGGATTCTTCAGCTTATAATCTGCCTTTTTACCAATTGTCTAAAAATGTTTCAGGTTATTTACCCGCCACTGCCATTACACACCGAATCGTTTTGTTTTCTTTCTCTGTCACGAGCGTTCGAACCAGTCGTCATCACTGACCTCCGTTCCCCCCTCCCGCCTCCCATGGACCCCAAAACCTAGCCAAATCGGGCCAGATCCGGCGCTCCTCCGTCGAAAATGGCGGTTATCAAGGTGTAAGATGAATGGGACAAGCGATCTTTGGGCAGAGGCGCACGAGATTCCAAGCGAAAGAAAGAACGGGCGGCGGTGCACTGCCAAGGCTCCGGCACGGCGGCGCACGACGAGGCACGTCCCGGTCTGCCCACCGTCGGCGCGGGCACGAAGCGTCCCGGCCCTCCCGCACGCGCCTGCCCCTGCCCGCACCTTCCTGCCCACCGTCGGCACTGGGGAAACATCGAGCATTTCCGCGGCAGGTAAGCCTACAGAGAGTCAGAGCTGGTCAGCATTTCCGCGGCAGCACTACATCAACACTACACTGGTCAGCTGGGCACATGCACTCCACGAGAGCAAACGTTGAACTGGGACTTATTGGATATTCAGCGCCATGATTTGGGCAGTCTGGATGCCGACGTTTCTGTGGCAGAGATCAAAGAGGCAGTCATGAACAGCATGTTCGTTTGGATGTTTTGCCAACAGCAGCAGCTACAGTGTCTGCAGTTATTTCTTTAGCAGCAGCTACAGTGTTTCAGCAGCAGCTACAGTGTTCGCAGTTATTTTTCTGCAGCTGGAAAGCTCCATCTGAAAAAGCGCCAGGGCCGGATGGTTACATTGGGGGATTTTTCAAGGCAGCCTGGGATATTATCAAGCATGATCTTGTGGCAGCAATTCAGGAGATCTTTGACCGGCGATCATCGTGTTGGAACGTTCTCAATTCGGCAAATATAGCACTGCTACCAAAGAAACAAGGTGCGGCCGGGATTGGCGACTACCGGCCAATCAACCTCATGCACAGCATAGCAAAAATTCTGGGGAAAATTTTGGCAAATCAGTTGGCGCCACACTTGGATGCATTGGTATCGCACAGTCAAAGTGCATTCATCAAAGGACGATGCATCCAAGACAATTTTCAGTACGTGTACGGAGCATTGCAGCACTTCCACAAATCAAAAACTCCTATGTTGTTGGTCAAGTTGGACATTGCAAAAGCCTTTGACAGTGTAAGATGGGAATATCTTCTTGAGGTCATGGATCGGCTTGGCTTCGGACAGCGGTGGCGTGATATAATCTCACTCACCTGGGCAACCACAACATCTCGCATCCTACTCAACGGAGAACCAGGCACACCAATACAACACCGTCGAGGCCTACGGCAGGGTGACCCCCTCTCAGCCATGCTATTCATCTTGGCCATGGATCCGCTCCAACAACTACTACACCAAGCAACAGAGCAAGGACTCCTCACGCCAATTGGTGCCAGCCCAATCAAAATGCGCACAAGTCTCTACGCCGACGACGCAGCCCTGTTTGTACGACCGATAGCTGCTGACATAGAAAATCTCCAACAAATTCTACAGCAGTTTGGGCAGGCCACGGGATTATGCACCAATTTCCAAAAATCTGAGGTTTTCCCAATCCGTTGTGAGGGCATTGATGTGGCTTCGATCCTGGGCAACCTACATGCCAAGCAGGGACAGCTCCCGTGCACATATCTAGGCCTGCCGCTACGCACTGGTCGGCTGCACCGTAGCGACGAGCAGGCCATTGTGGACAGGGTCGCGGCCAAACTGCCGGGCTGGAAGGGGAGGCTACTGAACAAGGCGGGGCGGCTCACTCTGGTCAAGGCCGTCCTCTCATCAATCCCGACATACTATATGACTGTCTTTCGTCTTTCCAAATGGGCGATCAAGCGCATCGACAAGATACGAAGGAATTTTCTTTGTAAAGGTTCGGAAGAGGCAAAGGGAGGCCACTGCCTGGTCAATTGGCGGCGTGTTCAGCAGCCGAAACAGCTTGGCGGTCTGGGAGTTGCTGACCTTGTGACCTTCAATCGAGCTCTTCGCCTCCGGTGGCAGTGGCTCCAATGGAAAGACAGCAGCAAACCATGGTCCGAGATGACAATCCACCACTCCCCAACGGAGCTCGAACTCTTCAGGACATGCACTACCATCTCCTTGGGCGACGGTCGTCGCGCTTCATTCTGGCACGACCGTTGGTTGCAAGGGAAGAGCCCCAAAGAGATCGCACCCGATCTCTACAAACTTGCATGGCGGAAGAACGAGAACGTTGCCACCGCCCTCACCAATGGCCAATGGAAGCGAGGACTACGCCGTTTGTCCACAACGGAGGAAATCAATCAATATGTCGAGCTGTGGGCACTAGTTGAAGTGGTGCAGCTAGGTGGCCAACCGGATGACATAGCGTGGAGATTTTCAGCCAACGGCAGTTACTCATCGAGCTCAGCATACCTCATTCAGTTCGCGGGAGCTTTTATTGATCATGATTGGCAGCGGCTATGGAAATCCAAGGCGGAAAACAAGTGCAAATTCTTTGGCTGGCTGATTCTACAAAACAAACTGTGGACGGCTGATCGCATACTCAAGAACGGAGGCCAAGCAAATGCTATATGCTCCTTGTGCCGCTCCACACCGGAGACGGCTTCACACATGATGGCAACTTGCTCTTACTCCGTGCAGGTGTGGAACTCATTTGCCTCCATGGGCATTGTCCCGCAGCAACTCCCACCAAACAACTACAGAAGGCTCAAGCGATGGTGGACATGCATGCTCGGACCGGCCGGAACGCAGGCATCAAGGCAAACTGAACAAGCAGTCATCTACATCGCCTGGAATATTTGGAAGGAGAGATGCCGCCGGATGTTTGACAACAAGGCTATGACCGTGTCGCAATTAGTGCTCCTCATCAAACAGGACATTCAAAACTGGCATACGGCGAACACAATTTGGGAGGAGTAGGCCACGGTTGCTTCTTTTGGTGTCCTTTGTATTTTTTCATTTGTTGGCTTAGGCCACCTTGTTTTGTTCTTGAACATTTGCTTTCAATCTATAATGAAAGGCAGAGCACCTGCCATTATGCTAAAAAAAAAAAAAAAGTCAGAGCTGTTCACGGTGGCTCGCGTGACCGGCCGGATAGAGGTGTTGGAGCTGGACCTCGCCGGCAGGAGGCTGGTACCCGTGAGGTGCCTCGGCCGCAACGCGGTGTTCGCCGGCGAGACCCACGGCGTCTCCACCGAGATGTTCTCCTCTCTTGCAGCTGACACCGTATATTTGGGCACCGGAACCAGCGCATTGTGAAGTTCAGCACCTACAATCTCAAGAGCAGGGGACTGAACTGCCGCACCAGTTCTATTTGAATTTCTTCTGTCTGTTATTTCTGAATATGTGATCTTGGAGCACTGAATTTGTGCACCACTGATTATGTAAAGGTAGAAAACTATGGGGTAATTTTCTGTAGAAGTCATTGTCCTTGGTCTGAAAAGGATGCTGCAAACTGAATGATTCGTGTCCCTTAGGACAGCTTGCTGTACACTAACAAGTTCAGTGATTATGAAATGGAGCCAGCCATCAGACAGGTCTGTATCATAAGTCATAGACAGGCTTGGTCTTTTCTGTTCAGAATTCTAGCTTCAGTATAACCATATATGATGTTCGTTCCTAATACCAGGCACCAGAACATTCTACTGCTGCTACCCGGTTTATCATGTTGTTCTCTCTACTAGGATTACAAATCATTTTTCATACAGAACATAAATTTGTTGATGACATGTGTGCATGTTTTTGTTTGTAACAAACAGAAAGAGGACAAAGCAAATTGGTCTTTCATGAATAATAAAATCTTTTGTGAAATATGCTAGATTATATAATCCAACATTAATAAGCTAGATTATATAATCGGCGCATGGTTAGATTAGTTGGCTTACAGAAAGCAAAGGGAACCATAATATCTCATACGCTTGTTATCTCATACGCCAAGTCTGTTTTCCAGCAATCAATTCTAGCATCAGTCCAGACGCGGGGAAGAAACAATTACTGACCACAAGAAACTACGTACAGATAGAATCTTGGCATATACACAGCCCAACCGAACAATTGACGCATCGACTCAAGCCTAATACTCCAATATAGAGTCCAATATATATACTGTCTACTACATGATAAATCCATGTCCCTCCTCCATCAAATCGAACGGCGCCCCCCAGCATCTGGTCCAGTGGATCCAAAAGCTCTCACTCTAACTCGGTCATCTCGATCTCAACATCACGCCTACACACCGGGCACCGTGGGGCAGCCTCCATGGACTGTTTCACGCACGGTGTGTGGAAAGTGTGGGCGCACGGGAGGCTTGTTACCTCGTCCTCACCGGTGGTCAAGTCTTCCATGCAGATGGGGCAAGTGGGAACCGAGTTCCGGGCCGAGGACGAGGCCGCCGAGCTGGAGGAGGTAGAAGCCGGACTCTGGTCTGGTGGGGTCAACGCAGGGCTCTGTGCCTCGATGTCCTCCATCCCCTCGCCGCATACTCCGTACTTCCGGCACACCCAACGGATCAGCCAAATGCCGAGTAGTACTGCTGCCAAGGCAAGACCGATGTACAACAGCAGCCGCAGCAACCAATGCCGACCGAGCTTTTTTGCGATGGGGCCATCGTCCTGCCCGTCGTCACGTGCGTGGGCACCTGCAGCAACACATACTCCCGCAATTACGAAACAGAATTACAGAAACTCCTTTAGAGAGAAATAGTAGCAAAGGTTCGGATTGGGCTTGCGATCCGATCCAACTCATGCAAAATAGCCAGCCAGCCCAAAAGAAACTTACCAGGGAGGCACGTGAGGAGCAGGAGAAGAATGACCGCTACGAAGCCCAGGATCCTTGCGCACTTGGCGGCAACTGACCTGATTTCGGACTCCCGCCGGTAGAATGTGACACGGTGGTACTGCAAACTCCTGCCGGGATCAATCTCACCGTCTGCAGTCCAAACACAAATCTGTTTCGAAACACCTCTAGTGTGTATGAATGAATGCGTGATCAAGAAACATGTCAGGGAGACTCACATTGCAGCTGGACCTCGTTGGCCACTGCCTCCTTGCCAAAGCACTTGACCACAGCCTTGTCATACACCCTGATGACACAGAGCAGCTCTTTGCTCGCTCCTGTTCTTGATGTCATCCTTGTAGTCGTCCAGGGCGAAGCTGATGTCTGCACTCACACCCCGGAACTTGATGGCAGCCTGGTCGTAGGCTCTGGAAAGGAACAGAGAACAAGGGATTCAGATAAAACTTCAAACTTCAGCATCTTTTTCAATAGTACAAAGCAAGTGTGCACAATTGTGCTAACCTTGCAACAGCCTGCGCTGTGTCAAATCCACCTAGGAAAAGGAAAAAAAACAGAACCATCCGTTAACAAATTACGTCATCTGATTAAATGTCAATAAATCAAAGCAAGGGTCGGTGTTCCAACTAGTTCCAAGTGGACAGGAACTCACCCAGGTACACCTGCTTCCCATAATCCCTGCAAATGGATGAAGTGGATGAACACGAAATGGAACAGGAGATGGTAAACACAACTCGCAAAAGCTTATTCATTTATATGGAACAATTCGCAAAGATTATTGCAAAGTGGAGGAAACAGGGGACTGACCAGATGCTGTACCCCCTCCGGCCGGTGCGCCGGTAGAAGGAGACGCTGCGGTTGAGCGCGGCCGGAGACGGCGAAGACCAGGTGCGGGTGCTCCACGTGCCGTCCTCTTCCGCCAGATGAACAGACGCGGACACCGGCTTTCCGGAGTCCAGCACGGCGACGAGCCCGGCGACGTCGCCGTGGCGGTGCACCAAGGCCGCCACAGCGTCCAGGAACGGCCTCGCCGCCGCGGACGCCGGGTGGCCGGCGTTCCAGCAGTGGACGCCTCGGCGGGGCTCGGTGGTTCTGTGGCGGGGGTCGTCGTCGGAGGCCAGCAGAAGCTCCGGGTACTCGTCGCCCCAGCGGATCGTGCTTCGCGTCGTCTCCTCGGCCCACGCGCCGCCGCCGCTTGTGCCTGAGCAGGCCCCTGGCATGGAGCGCCGTGCATCGACCACGACGTAGAACTCCGTGTACAGCGTGGCCTCCTTGTCCTCCCTCGCCGCCGCAGGGAGCCACACCGTCACCACCGCCGCAGGGAGCAGGCCCCACTCCTCGCGCCGACACGCCAACAAGGTGGCCAGCCGCGACGAGTGCTCCATCGCATTCTCCCTGCCCAGGAACAACACCTCCTGCATGGCACGGCGCAGCTGATTCGCCGAGTCAAGCGTGTTCTCGGTGCACGTGTCGTTGGGGATGGTCCGGGCGTGCGTCGGGTCGAAGGCCTTGAAGAAGTTGGCGCGCGTCTGGTCGCCGGCGTACACGGCCAGCCGCGTCCGGTGGTCCTGCGTAGAGCGGCGACGAGCGTGACCTGCAGCATTGGGTCGCTCGTCGTCCCGAGGATGCCGCCGCCGCGGTTCATGAAGATCGTGGGCACGCGGAGCTGGGCGAGCGCCTCCATGAGGTCGCCGGCCATGGCGTCCTCCTCCTCCACCACCACCACCATCTCCCCGACGGGGCCCAGCTCCGTGAACTCCTCCTCCGCCGCCACCTCCCTCCCGTCCCTCCCGCCCGGCAGAAAGAACACCGGCACCACCTTCCGCGCCATGTCGGCGTCGCCGATCGGGCACGCCGCCAGCTTGTTCAGCAGGCGCCGGGCGCTGCTGCTGCCCTTGGAGTGGTCGGCGAGTGCCACCGACGACTGGACGCGGATCTCGTGGCTGTGCTGCTTGGTGGGTACGATGGCGGCCGACGCCGGGCTGGCCATCAGCTTGTTTCACGGTGGAGAAGGGGAGCACCGCCTGCGCCTCCTTTTCGCCCGAGAGCCTCTGTTTGATCGAGCAGCGAGGAGCGCGTAGGCAGGCAGGGCTTGTGATATTCTCTCCCTCTTGTCAGCACTCACTAGTCCCTCCCTTTCTTCCCTTTGTGCGGCTCGAACAAGATGTACATCGAGTTCCCTCTCTCTCCGTGTGTCTACATCAAGCGCACACATGCTCACTCCATCTTTTTCTGACATGATTAATTGAGTGTTCGATTGGTCGTTTGTTTTTCCCTTTAAATACAACAAGACAAGCTCCTCTCGTTCGTTCCATTTGCCTTTGACGCACCGGTGGTCGGTGGCTTACTTCCCGCTCGTGGAACGATGATGTCATAGTTTTTGCAACATGTTTGCCGAGAGGAGCTGGAGGGGAGTGGTTGGCAAAGATGTGGTATTTTTGCTGCAAGATGGATCATACGGGAGCGCAGTGATATAGTATCCATGTTGCTGAATTGTTATTACTTTTGCAAGAAAGGAGTTAAGAGCTAAGGTGGGCTACTAGCCTAGTACACATGCAACCGTCCACGCCTGTCTTTGAGATCCACGCGAGCTGGCCCCACAATATGCTCCAAAAAAAAAAAAAAAGTGGGAATACCCCTAGAGAAATCATGCTATATATATAACCCGGCCGACGTATAGCATACTCCAACTTTCAGGTACATGGGGCCCACCTGGACGTTGCCCACCGTCCACATCTCAATCTCCATCCCCGAGCTTTGCTTTCCTCGCCTCCCTCTCTCCCGCCGGCCATGGCGGCTCGATCTTGTGACTCTGCCGCCGCCTGCTGGCCCCTTTCTTGTTGACCCGTCCCGCCCGGACCGTGCTGATAGCAGGCCCGAGTCGCCGGCGCAGCCATTCCGGTCCACGCCGCTGCCTTGCTTTGGGGATTATGGTTTCCACGCGGGAGCGCAGGCATTCCCTGATTGATCGCCATATGCTGCTCATCCCTGTCTTCTCCGTTCATGTTTCCTGGCGCCGCTGGCACCCACAAGTTTATCCGCGGTAATTTATTTGCCAACCACAGGATTCTCATCCCCACTCCTTTCCACCTGCCTTCCTTCCTTGCTCTGACTGGCTGCTAACTCTTTCCCTGCTCTGATGGCGAGCGTGGCGACAAAGGACGGTTGTCAAATTTGAAGGTACTTTTCTCTAAGCCCGGCAAAGATATTTGTTTTGCATGTGGTCTTGCTTGCTAGTTTTGATTGGCGGAGCAAAATGATGATTTCTTATTCAACTTTTTTTATTGCTCTGATCACTTGCAGTTGTACATGATGGGCTTTAATTGATCAAAAATAGTTAAAAGTTACTCCATAGACAGATGCACACGCTGGTAGGAATAGCACATTTGTTGTGTGACCAAGGGAGTAAAAAACCAATGCTATTTATGGTATGTCACCTGTCCAGCCATCTAACTCCCCAAAATGCTTTTATTTATGTTTGTGCATTGTATTTAAGATAAAGTAGGTTGAATGATGTACTTGTTGCCTACAGCAGGAGTTGTGAATGATTTGCATCTTTAGCCGTTTTGCAAACTCCTTTGAAGTGCACGTGAGCTCTGGTTCATGGCTTCTATAGGGAGCAGAGGTTTTGGGTACCACATCAGTTATGTGGCAGTTTACATTTCTGGCAAATCAATGGCTACTATGGGTTCAAGATCGGCACTAGCTCAAAAACTAGCAGAGTTACCTTTTCAACAAAATATTTTAATGGGCATTTTCATGCAGGTCACAATCATTTACTTAACATAAAGTACATTTATTGTTTTGACAATCATAATGTACATTTACTTAACAAGCTCTTTTCGCATATGGATTAAGAACTAGAATATGAAAATGAGTAGTGCATGCTATTTATAGCATTGACTGGGTGGGCCACAGCCCTTTGGCCACAACTCTAGTGTGGTGACAGATTAACATGGATAGATAAGTTGTCTACCTCAATGCGTGGTATGTCACCTGTCCAGCCATCTAACTCCCCAAAATGCTTTTATTTATGTTTGTGCATTGTATTTAAGATAAAGTAGGTTGAATGATGTACTTGTTGCCTACAGCAGGAGTTGTGAATGATTTGCATCTTTAGCCGTTTTGCAAACTCCTTTGAAGTGCACGTGAGCTCTGGTTCATGGCTTCTATAGGGAGCAGAGGTTTTGGGTACCACATCAGTTATGTGGCAGTTTACATTTCTGGCAAATCAATGGCTACTATGGGTTCAAGATCGGCACTAGCTCAAAAACTAGCAGAGTTACCTTTTCAACAAAATATTTTAATGGGCATTTTCATGCAGGTCACAATCATTTACTTAACATAAAGTACATTTATTGTTTTGACAATCATAATGTACATTTACTTAACAAGCTCTTTTCGCATATGGATTAAGAACTAGAATATGAAAATGAGTAGTGCATGCTATTTATAGCATTGACTGGGTGGGCCACAATAATTTTGGTATTTGCTTATATATATTGCATCTGCTTTTTTGAAAGTACATATGTGACATAATTTTAGGTTGCTTCAGTTCCAATGTCCTACCAAGTAAAGATTTGCAAAAGTTTTTACAGCATGTGTTAGTCCATGGATCTTTTGAGCAAGATGCACTCATTGTATATCATGCCAGGGTGTTGCATCTAAAGAAATGAGGCAATATGTCGGCACACATGGTTTAGTTACCGTCCAACTTTCTACTAGTACATGGCATGGATTAACCAAATGATGACTCAAATGAAGAGTACCAAGAAAGTTCTTTTCAAACTATGACTATGAGCCAACAAGATTCCAACTTACTTTGTTCAAGATAACAAGTTACAGTAATTTATGAAAGCCTTCAGAAAAGTACCAGGCTTGACTATGAGTGTCTGTCCCTTTGCATTTTTGAGGAAAGTACCAGGCTTATCAAACTTTGCATGTTTGTCTCCAACCAAGGTGGGGAATTGCCAAGCATGGACACTGGCTGGACACATGTCTGTCTCCCTTGCCCAACCAATACTGGATATGCACTTTGTTTTAGGTGCGCTGATGTGGATTTAGAATAGACACTGCACCTTTATGCTATGGCCTGTAACTAAAGATTAAGTAGTTCACAAGTAATTATCTACCTGTGTATAAATGTTTGTGATTAGATATATACCTTAAGGGTCAACTATCCACTTGGAATGGCATGGAACTGCAATAGTTTTGTACTGGGCCCGACAACTGTCTCATCCAGTACTTGGGATGGATTACACATGTTTTAGCTAGCTCAGCAATAGGGAGACATGAATAGTTAGGTTTGTAGAATTGTAAGTCAATACCAGATGCATGCCACTTCATGTGTAATGTTAGTTTGTAAAGGTGCTGGGCCAGATGGTATTAAGATTTGTTACACTAATTGTCAATCAGTTTATTGGAGAATAACAACATTTTGCTTGTATCATTTTACTATTAATTGCTATGTGACCCTATAGGATACCACATTTACAGTCATTATTGAAAAATATATGTCACTAATGTGTTGCGCACTGTTTGGAACAACTTGAATAAAGTGAAAACATTGTTTCTTGTATCCATCGGTTGCTTGTTTCAGTCTAACATTTTTGGAATAATGTTATAGTCAACTGTTCTTTTTTTTACATCTTCGTTAGGAGGATGTGATCATGGCAAGATGGACAAGAGCTGCATATGACAAGTATCCAACTTATTGTAGAAAACTCTGGTCTATTGGAGTCTCTTTTTTTTTTTTTGAATGCTTCATAGCACTGTTAGAGAAGATGTTCGAATAGCAAACAGCCATTTTTTTTACCATTAAGTTTTGAAAGATCTCCATTAAAAGACTTAATCAATATTTTGGCAGATTTTGTACTTGCAGTTTCTTTTGTTTGGAAACATCTTCGTTACTGTTGTGTACTAGTAGTGTTACGGTGTTACCATTGTGTACTAGTAGTAGTATGGGAAAATTCTTTATCAGCCACTAGAAAAGGTTGAGGTTCCTTATCAGTATTATCTTTTTTTCCTTTCTAGCTGTCGCCGTCAAATGGCTGATAAGGAAATGGCAAAATTACTGCTAGGGGTAGGTTAGTATTTTCTCATTTCATTTAACACGGTTAGACCATAAAATTTATGGTAGTGGCTAGAAAGGAAAGAAAGATAAGGTTGGCTAATAAGGAAATTTCCAGTCCCTAATATGGAACATCAACTTTTTTCGGTGGCTAATAAGGAATTTTCCCTAATAGTATTGTTTTACTGATGGTCCATGGTGCTTTTCCCCCCAAATAGTAGTTTCTGGTCCATGGTGCTTTTTGCAAGTTCATGAGCATGAAGTGGCACTGGCACACATGGATCAGTCCAACAGATGCACATGCTGCATTGTTTATCACAATGGTCAACGATGTGCTTGCAGTTTTCATTCGGATCAAGAAGTGGAATGAACTTACCAACATATGTTAATATTTGGGAAAGGTTGGCCAAATTCTTAGTTCAACACAAGTAAAAGCGGTACAAGGCTTAGATATCAGGCTTCCATATTGGAAGAATCCTTTGTTGTAGAATTATATAGGTGATAGCTCCGAGTACATTATATTAAACAAGTTCTGTGAACAACTAATGATGCACTAATTAAGCGATGTTTACATTTTGTTTTTGGTAGTTCAGTAGTAAACGTTTTCTCAAAATGAAATATTTGGCCAACCATGCGAAACATTTGATTCAAAAGCTCAGCAACAGGCTCAATGATTGAGCTCACCCATGTGGGAAGAAGGGAGAAAACGTGAATTCACCTGATCCACAGTTCACACCTTGTCTGTTTCTCTCTCACCTGACACCGCAGGTGGGGCACACAACATCTTGGATATACGGTGGCCCAGAAAAGCATTCCCAGCTAAATACGGGAACAATACCCGCAACCTACTACCAGTCTGTTCGCCTTGCTGCTTTACAGCGGTTGTTTTACAACAGCTACAGTGTTTACAGTTATTTCTTCAGCAGCAGCTACAATATTTGTAGTTATTTTTTCTGCAGCTGCTACAGTAAAACGGCTGCTTCGTAGCGAGGCGAACATGTTGACGCTGGTGGCTCCAGAGTTGTTTTTTCCAGAGTTGTTTTTCCGCTTCCGATTTACTATGGCTATCAGGTCTGCAATCTTACAACTACTGCGTCATTGGTCCTTTCCTTCGTATCATACGCTCCTCTGCTTTCGATTCTGGCTGGACATTATCAGTTCGCAACAATTGATCGATCATATGATTTTTCTGCTTTGGAAAAAAGATCTTAAATAAATGCAGTTAAGGGATGGTACCAAATTTGTCAACTTCTGAATCGCAAAGGAATAACGACTCATGAGCCTGCAGCACAGTATCATCGATGAAATGAACAAGCCTGGCCGAGTCACTGACAGACGCGGCCAAACCCGTCACCATCGCTCGGAACTCATGATTAAGAGCTTTTTAAAGGTTATATTTAAACTAGCTTTTAGAATTGTTTATTAAAAAAAAAAGAGAGAGAAGACAACTAGCTCTTCTTCAAGATCAAAGGGTCGAGTAACCTGACAAGGGTAGTCGGACCAGCCCAGAAGAAACCGAGTAGTCCACGATACAAGATGGAAGGTTCTACTACTCGGATAGATGTAGGAAAGGCTTCTTGCCTTGTACTCCAAGTATTTCCATGATGTAACCGACTAAGACTCTTTCCATGTAACCCTGTACCCCCGACTATATAAGGCGGGCAGGGATCTCCTCTCAAACATACACAATCAATACCACGACATACAGGACGTAGGGTTTTTATCCTCCGGGAGGCCCGAACTTGTCTAAACTCCTTGTCTCGTGTTCACCATCGTATTCTTGGTCCTTTCGCCCCCATAACAAATCTATCGAGGTCCTATAACCTCGACAGTGGCGCGCCTGGTAGGGGGTGCGTCGGGATCCTCCCCGTCGACTACGATGGACTGCTCCATCAACAACTTCGCTCCAGGCGCCCGGCTTAGCTTCGGGAGCTTGGAGTTCGTCGCCGACAACATCGGCAACCTCGTCCCCGTCAACTCGCCGACTACTGGGGTCGAAACCGAGTCGGACTCTTCTCTCTCCGAGTTAGAGTCCGGCTTCTCCAGGCTTCAGATCGAGTCTTACTCGGACTGTTCGGCAGCCGAGATAAGATCCGCTCTGGAGAACATCCGCTTCAGATCTGACTCACCGAGCTTGATTTATTACCCGGCTCAACGCTATGGTATGTTTTCCTTCGGTTTGCGCAATTCTGCTGATACTTTTCTCCGGGGAGGCGTGCAGGAGCTACTAGCATCAGAGGGAGACATGTCCTTCAACCTGGTTGCTTGCATCCGGGAAGATCACATGGACACCTATGATACATCAATCTGGGACTCCATGTACGAGCCGACAGATTAAGGAACTCACGTTGGTTACAGCTCGGACGGCTCATCCTCGCCCATGCCGTATTAGTGTTTCGCCTTAATAGGTGATCTGACCGCTCAGGACGGTGACGCGGCCAACTTACCCGAACCCCCACCAGGAGGGCCACCACCGGCAGCAAACATCGTCGTTCCTGCTCCGGCAGCTACAACGGCAGCTGACGAAGCAGCCGCGGCGGCCCTAACTGCAATGAACGCCGAGTCCTCTGCTGCAGCCGCAGCTCGGGCTCAACAATCCCGACTAAACAATCAAGGTGCCCTCGGCACAATACCTGAGGAAGACGAGAATCCTGATGACTACAATCGTTCTCCTAGAAGAAGGAACAATGGCAGATCTCGCGATCTCCAACGTTCACTTTTCGTTGACGTCAATGGTCATCAAGCCTTTCGGACACCGGAGCAGAACATGGTCGCCAACAGGACCATCCTCGATCAGGTTGAGGCAGCCATAAACGACCCAAACTTCTCACCGGCAGCCATCACGCCTCTGCTCGACAAGGCTAAGTGTTACGCCGAAGCTGCCACCCTCCTGAGGAGTCAAACTCCCTCTCGGGCCCCCAGCTCTTCATCGTCCAACAGAAGGCGTATGCTCCTGGAAAATCCGAGTGACAACCGCCAACGAACTCCGGCAGCCGCGGAAGCACCTCCCCAGCAGAATCTTCACCGCCAGGTGATAGCTCGACCTGGGTTTGATGCTCGCCGAGATATCAACGCCATACGTCGCCAAAGATCAGAAGATCGAGAACGCGCCCGACAGGATGACTATGATCGCTTCGGCATCGAACGTTCACCCGGACGACGATCACCCAGACGATCTCGCTCACCGCGGCGTCGCTCCCCTGATCGGTCACCAACCCCGCCAGCGCGATCACCACCAAGGAGAACTCCACCGCGAGACACACCTCCTCGAGATGCGCCGCGGAGAGAATACCGCCGACAGGAGGAGGACCGGGACCGTGACAATGATCGCCGGCGCCGTGACGACGACAGACATCGAGACGACCGACGCCGAGAAGATCGCCGAGAAGATGGCCAACGCAGGAACGACCGGGATGAAGATCGTTATCGTGATGGTCATCGCCAACACCGCGACCAGGACCGTGACAGGCGCCATCGTGACGATGAACGCCGAGACACACCCCCACGCCGTAGCGGCTCCCCCCGACGCAACGACCGTCACTCGGACGATGACTCAGACGACATCGACGGACTGCAAGCTCTCACCCGAAGGCTCCGCAACTCGGCGCGATTCCCCGAGTCAATGCGCCTGCCAGGAGTTGAGAAGTACGACGGAAAGGGAGATCCGGCCGAGTGGTTAAATACCTACTCCCTCGCCGTTCACATCGCTGGTGGCAACAAAGCTGTCATGGCCAGCTACCTTCCCATCATGCTAGCTCCGCCGTTAAGACGTTGGCTAGCTAACTTGCCACCCGGGTCTATCAATTCCTGGGATGAGCTCTGCCACACGGTCATTGATACTTACAAACCGACGGCACAAAGACCCGCCAAAAGCAGAGATCTCAAGATGATCAAGCAGAAGGAGGGCGAGTCCCTTCGGGACTTCATCCAGCGTTTTTCACAAAAGAAGAACGAGATACCAAGCATCACCGAGACAGAAGTCATCTCGGCATTTGTTGACGGTTGCACCGACCAACCTTTACTCCACAAGATGGGTCAAGGCTATCCCGGCTCTGTCAGAGAGATGCTGGCCTTAGCCGACTCATACGCTGCAAGGAACGAGTTATGCGCTGAGCGCGACAAGGACTCCTACCGCAGACGCCAAGATAACAAGAACAAGTCGGACAAGCCAGAAGGATCGGGCTCGAAGGATAAGAAGCGCAAGGGCGATGATCTAGTCGCAGTAGCTGACAAGTCCTGGTTCCAGAAGCAGCGTGGGCCTCGAGAACCCACCAATTACGAGCAATTCCTCGACGAACCTTGTATCTTTCATGGTGGTCCAAAGAGTTCTCACAAACTCCGTGACTGCATGAAGCTCAAGGGCCTCATGACCTACACCAACAAGAAGGCCGAGGCAGACCCAAAGGCTGAGGATGAAGATGACCAAGATGGTTACCAAGAACCTAAGCAATGCCTCCACATCTTTGGTGGTCCAGACGCATATGAGTCCAAACGCAAGCAAAAGCTCACCAGCCGAGCTGTCAACACAATCTCAGTTGATGCACCTCATTATCCACGATGGTCTGAAGTACCTATCACCTTTGATCGACGAGATCACCCAGACTACATCCCCAAGCCGGGCAGATATCCTTTGATCCTTTCCCCGATCATCGATGGAGTCCATCTTAGTAAAGTTTTCATAGATGGAGGAAGTGCTCTTGACATCTTATTTGTCAAAACAGTTGACGATATGAAAATCCCAAGGTCAAGCATCCAGCCGAGTAACTCCCCCTTCCATGGGATCATCCCGGGCACCTCAGCCTTACCGCTCGGACAGATTACTCTCCCTGTTCAGTTCGGCAATCCCGACAATTACAGGAAAGAATACATCTGCTTCCAAGTAGCTGACTTTGAGTCAGCCTACCATGCCATCATTGGCAGGCCAGCTTTGGCCAAGTTCATGGCCATTCCAAACTATACTTACCTAGTTCTGAAAATGCCAGCTCCAAAAGGAATCATCACACTCCGCTCCGATGTTAAGATTTCCTACGCTTGTGAAGCCGAGTCACTCCAGCTCGCGGCGACTCAAGAAGCAGAACACGGCAAAGCAATGCTTAACCTTGAAGAAGACGCCAACAACGCGGATAACTTGGTCCCTTCAAAGAAGGCTTCCAAATCCAGCGTCCAACCTGTTGAGCCCGAATCCAAGAAGATCACTCTTGATCCCTGGATGATAAATAGGAACTCGCGCTCGTCAGTTTCCTACGGGACAACATTGACATTTTCGCCTGGAAACCCTCCGACATGCCAGGAGCCCCAAGGGAAATTGCCGAGCACGCTCTTCACGTCGACCCGACGGCCAAACCCATCAAGCAACGACTGCGACGCTTCACCCCCGATCGCAGAGAAGCCATTAGAAATGATGTAACTAAGCTTTTAGCAGCCGGCTTCATTAAGGAGGTGTTTCACCCCGACTGGCTTGCTAATCCTGTTTTAGTTAGGAAAAAGAATAAACAATGGCGCATGTGCGTTGATTACACAGATCTCAATAGGTTTTGTCCAAAAGATCCTTTTGGGCTCCCTAGAATAGATCAAGTTGTAGACTCCACTGCTGGGTGTCAATTATTGAGTTTCCTTGATTGCTACTCTGGTTACCACCAAATCCGACTCAAAGAGGAGGATTGTCTTAAAACGTCCTTTATAACTCCCTTTGGCGCTTATTGTTATCTAACAATGCCCTTCGGCCTCAAGAACGCGGCAGCAACATATCAACGTTGCATCCAGAAGTGTCTGGCCCGTCTCCTTGAGCAGCGCAAAGTCGAGGCATATATCGATGATGTGGTTATCAAGACTAAGAACAAAGATGACCTCATTGAAGACATTCGAGCCACTTTTGAGTGCATGCGAGAATTCAAAATGAAGCTCAATCCCGAGAAGTGCGTCTTCGGTGTTCCGTCCGGCAAATTACTCGACTATATCCTCACCCATCGTGGCATCGAGGCTAATCCCGAGAAAGTCGAAGCAATACTGAAGATGCCGGTCCCAGAGTGCCAACGTGATGTTCAGAAGTTGTCAGGATGCATGGCAGCTCTGAGCCGCTTCATATGACGACTCGGCGAAAAGGGACTTCCGTTCTTTAAACTCCTCAAAAAACAAGACAAGTTCGTATGGGACGAGGAGGCTCAGAACGCTTTTGTCCAGTTAAAAGAGTTTCTGAGTTCACCACCAACCTTAGTCCCTCCGGACCCACACGAGCCTCTCCTCCTCTACGTCGCAGCAACGACTCATGTAGTCAGCGCTGCCCTTGTCGTAGAAAGAGAAGAAGCCGGTCAAGTTCAGAAAGTTCAGAGACCGGTGTACTTTGTCAGCGAAGTTCTGTCCGACTCAAAGGTCAGGTACTCGCACATCCACAAGATCACCTACGGGTTGCTGATGGCTTCCCGCAAACTCATCCACTATTTCCAAGATCACCCAATTACCATGATAACCTCTCATGGCATCGGGGATGTTCTCAAGAATAAACAATCAACCGGCAAAATCGCAAAGTGGGCCATTGAGCTGAGCACCTATGAACTTTCGTTTAAGCCTCAAACGGCCATAAAAGGGAAAGCTCTCGCCGACTTTGTAGCCGAGTACACTGAAACCCAGGTTCCTCCTAAGCCCGAGAAGATTGAAGAGTGGGTCATGTATTTTGATGGCTCATTACAACTCTCAGGAGGTGGCGCAGGCATTCTACTAATCTCCCCTAGCGGAGACGAGTTGAGTTATGCCCTGCAACTACGTTTTAAAGTTTCCAATAATGCCGCTGAGTATGAGGCTGTCTTACACGGCTTACGAATCGCTGCATCACTCGGCATCCGACATCTTGAAGTACGGGGCGACTCTCTCCTGGTTATCAACCAGTTGAAGAAGCACTGGTCTTGTGTTCACCAGGACATGATTGCCTACGTTCAAGCGGTCAACAGATTTGAGGACAAGTTCGAAGGACTGGATTATGTCCATGTTCACCGAGATCACAACAAAAAGGCAGACCGACTAGCCAACATAGGCTCTGGCCGGGAACCTGTTCCCCCAGGAGTCTTCATGGAAGTCATTACCGCCTCCTCCATCAAGAAGGACCTCGAAACCCCGCCAAAGGAACCGCTGCAACCACAGCCTGATGCGGAAGCCATGGCTGTAGACATCTCCGAGAACCCGGAAGAAGAAGACTGGCGACTCCCGTTCCTTGACTTTATACAACATGGAAAACTCCCTAGCAAAAAGGAGGAGTATGAACCTCTCTTCAGAAAAAGCAAGGTGTATAAAGTCATCAACGGCGAGTTATTTCGAAAAAGTGCCGACAGAAGGGATGTCGAAGGACTCGGCATCTACATGAAGTGCATTACTCGGAAAGATGGCCAGCAGCTTCTCCAGGACATCCACTCGGGCGTATGCGGTAACCACGCAGCATCTCGCACCATAGTGGGAAAAGCTTATCGGCAAGGATTCTACTGGCCAACAGCAGTCTCTGACGCCACCAACCTTGTTCAAAAGTGTATAGGTTGCCAGTTCTATGCACGGCAGATACACATGCCAGCACAAGCATTACAAACCATACCTCCCACCTGGCCTTTTGCGGTCTGGGGGCTTGACATGGTTGGGCCTATGAAAAAGGCTCAGGGTGGATTCACTCACCTCCTCGTTATGGTGGATAAATTCACCAAGTGGATCGAAGCTGTGCCCATACGTGATCTAAGTGCCTCCCGGACAATCGACTTTGTCAAAGACATAGTGTTCCGGTTTGGCGTTCCAAACAGGATCATCACCGACAACGGCACCAATTTCAAGAACAAAGAGTTCGACGCATTCTGCGAAGACGTCGGCATCAAATTGTGCCACGCCTCCACTTACCATCCTGAAAGGAATGGGCAAGTTGAACGAGCCAATGGTATGGTCTTGCAAGGACTAAAATCTCGCCTGTACAACCGACTTAAATCTCATGCTTCCAGATGGGTTCAAGAGCTCCCGGCGGTATTGTGGGCACTCAGAACCACTCCTACCCGACCCATGGGACAGTCGCCCTTCTTCTTGGTCTACGGAGCAGAAGCGGTCCTCCCCTCCGAACTCGAATTTGGATCTCCCCGAGTAACCAACTATCGAGAGGAGCCGTCCGATCAGCAACTGACCCAATCCGTCGACCAGCTAGAAGAGCTACGAGAAAACGCGTCTCGGAGATCTGCGATGTACCTTCAGAAGCTCAGACGTTATCATCAACGACGAGTCCGAGATCGCGCATTTTCAGTAGGTGACCTCGTTCTCAAGAAGATCCAGTCTACCGAAGGCCGACACAAGCTATCACCGGTTTGGGAAGGACCTTTCGTCGTATACGAAGTCACTCGGCCTGGATCGTATAAACTGCGCCGAGAGAACGGGCATCTTCTACCACATACACACAACATTGATCAGCTACGTCGCTTCTTTGTTTAATGCCTTTTTACAACTCATACTTGTACAACTGCCTTATTTGTGCACCACATGAATAAAACGAAATTTCTTTTTGCCTACTTCATCTTTGACTCTGTTATGACCAACTGCCTTAGACATAACAGAGCCAGGGGGCTAATCAATACATGAGTATATGTCTCGGATCTCTTCTGAATGACTAAGTAAGCCTTGCCCATCCTGATTGTGAAGCTCCAACGGAGAGTGCATAAACATAAGGAGGCAATTGGTCTCTGAAAACAGTCTACAGAAAACTCCGACCGACAAACACTCATCTTATATCAAACATAAATTGTTATAACTGCTCTGATTGTGAAACTCCTACGCTAACTCCTGTGCATATAATGACTCATAGTCTACTACTGCTGGAATGGCTAAGAGTGCATAAACATAAGACAGTTAACAACAAAAGAATCAATCATCAACCACTCGGTCACCACAAAGACTTAGTGGCACCAAAATATTCAGTATTCAATCCTGCATACAACTACTTAAGTGTTTTATTTACAGGAATTCTTGCAAACTATGGTGACAAAGGAACATCCTTCACCAGCTCCTCTGCGCAGCTACCGGCCTCCATTGACAGCTGGTGTGCCCGCTCAATGGTTGTACCCTTGGCATAGCCCTCCTTGCAAGACGCCAAGTCAATCTTGGGGTACAGTGACTTCACCACTCCTAAAGAATGACGAGCCGCATACTCGGCGACCGACTTGCAATGAGCTCTCAATGCTTCAGGGACTTGTGCCAGCGTAGCAGGCAGAGGACCTTCAGGCATCTCTTCAGGCACTGGCCAAGTAAACTGGCAAACAGCTCTGGCACTTTGAATGAGAGAAGTGTTTTCTCCTTTAAAGTCATCAGTTCAACTGCAAAATCAAAGTCTTTCAGCAAAGATATAAGAAACTGGTCAAAGACCTTTATTCATGATCCTTACATTGAACCTCTTCTTTCTCAGCAAGGAGAAGGTCCGAGTCAGTCTTTGCGGCGTCCAGTTCAGCTTTGAGGGCGTCTTTCTCTCGGAGGGCTACCGACAAGGCTTTAGCTGTGCTTTCAGCATCAAGGTTCGCTTTAGCCGCGCTTTCTCTCAGCAAGGGAGCATCCCTCTTCAACAGCTCAAACTCGTCCAGGTCGTCCTCGGTCAGTTTGGGTTGAGCTACAAAACAAAACAGGTTACATGAGTCCACGCAGTCATAAAACATAACAAGTAATAGCTCCAAGACATTACCTGCGAGGGTAAGCTCAAGCTCAGCTCTCTCCATTTGAGCAGTTGACAACTCAGTCTTCAGTCTAGCTAGCTCCTCCTGTTGCTCCTGGATCTTTAGCTGCTTAGTAGTCAGGTCTTCATGGAGCGAGTCGGCCGCAGACTTCAAAACTTTGAAGAACTTAGTCTTCTCTCGGCTTTTAGTAATGATTTTCTGCAAAATCATGCATGATAAGCATTGACTCCCTTTTTAGTGTAAAAAGAAAGGCTAGTCAAAAACTTCACCTGATGAGTGTCGATCAAGTCGATCAACTGGTTCTCCGACAGATCAAACTCTTTCTCATCCTCCTCCTCGTTGATGATTACCTTCTCTCCAGCAAATTCGAAAGAGAGGCTCCCAGATCTTTTCTGGCTCTCCTTAAATTCGAACAAAGCTGGGTTAAATTCAATAGAAGGAGGAGGAAGATCTTCTACCTCCATAGCAAGCCCAGAAGAACTGGCGCCACCCAAGTCTTGAGGCCGGTTGACTAGTGGGTCTTCTCGGTTCATCATCTGAACTTCTGCTGCAGGCGACGGAGAAGGATGGAGCACCAGAGCTGATGACTCGGCAATCTCTTGGTTGGTCTCCTCCGGGTTTCCTTGGCCATCACCATCAAGGGCGAGTGTTGGCTCCGTCACTCCACTCTTCTCCATGCCTGTTTCAACATTTAGTTCCCCTTCTGCGGGAACGGTCTTCTCAGCTGTCACCACTGGCTCTTCCTCAGTAGGAAGGCTGTCAGATGAAAAGATTAAGTCAAAGCTCAGCCAGCTAAAGCAATTCAGCAGCTACAAGAACAAATTAAAGGTCGCTGTGAAAGGCTTACCTGTCAGAAACCCTCATCCTCTTCAACGGCTTGATCCTCTTGCTGGGGGCTGGAGTTTGACGTGTGAGTGGATCAGGAACTGAGGTAGTTTCCCTGGTAGCTTGCTCATCAGGATCTTTGTCCCTGACACCATCACCCCCCTTAGCAAGAACATCAATAGCTGCCAACTCTTTATCAATAGTGGCAACAGCCACACTTATGCTTTGCCCAACATTGGCATCAACATCTTCAGCATGCCCCCTCACTATGCTGGCATCTGGAATTTGGGGGCTCTCCTCTCCCTCGGCCACAGCCTTAGCCTGCAAGAATTATACTTAATCATTGAGCAGGACTAAGAAGCAAGGTGACCTCACACATAAAAGGATAATACCTGTCTTAAAGTTCGAGCAACTAAGGAAGGATGTCGGACCTGAGCCTTAGTCTTCTTAACCTTTCTGACTCCCGAGTCAGCTGGCTTCTCGGGCAAAGGTTCGGCATCTCTCAGGTCCGCTTGCGTCCTCTCTTCATCAGAATCTGAGATGATTATGGAGGGGTTCCGCTTACGCTTCGGACGCTCAGGCAACTGCTGGCGGGGTCCTTGGCCTGCAGCATATTCAAGACCTAATCGACGAGCATCTCGGTCGTGATTAGCCTTACTACGCCTTTCGCGATTATAAATCAACTCACCTGCAGATGCAGGCTGAGTAGCAACAGCAGTCGGGACGGCGCTAGCAGCAGGGACCTCCTCATGGCCAGGAGACTGATCTCCATCTTCACTGCTGGTGGCCAGAGGATCTTCAATCTCTTCGCCACCTTCTCGAACTTCATCATCGCCCTCGGCCTTGGCATTATTGTCGTCATCCGAGTCCCCAAACAGGGCCTCGAGCTCGGCATCAGTGATTTCTTCATCATCTTCACGTAACCCGATGTTCTGCTCCCTGATTCGCAGAGGCACCAAGTTGCTGTCAGTAATCACCGGAGGCTCAGGACCAAGGTTCTTGAACTTATCACGGCCCTGCAAGAATAAATCGAAGTGATCAACATTCCATCAAGAGAATAACTCAGAGATTTATTGAGTAAAGTGCAAACTAACCTCAGGACGAGGTTCGTTGTGCCAGTAGCCAAACCACTGGTACTCATCACCCGAAGGCTTCAGCAAGGTGACGGCGTCCCTTACGACAAAGAAATCGTTCCTGGGGCTGATGACTCGGCGTTTCACCTCGCTGTATCCCCCAGGAATTGGCTCTTCGTTAGGATCCTTAGGACCTCTCCACAACCAAGCTGGAAAATATCTTGCCTTCAAAGGCTGAAACTTCCTCAAGCAAAAATTCAGTGCAATGGCTGGACCGAGGACCCCTTTACTCGGCTCCTTCACAGCTGCAATTAACTTATGCAGTTCTGATAACTCGGCAGCAGCTGCCGGGCCCGGCCTACTTTTCCAAATGTCTTCATACACTGGATATTTGTTCTGAAATTTGGGCAGGGCCGGAAGAATATTTGAGCAATAAAACCACTCACAGTGCCACCCTTTGTTTGAGGTGGACAACTGGCAATCGAAATATTTGTTCTTTCTCCGAAGCTGGATACCGGCTCCTCCCACTAACTGAGGTTTCTCGGCCGAGGGATGCGGCTTCAGGAAGAACAAATCTCGGAAAAGGTCAAAATGGGGTTCGATCCCCAGAAAACACTCGCAAAGAGTGATGAACATTGACAAATGCAAGACTCCATTCGGATTAAGATCCGTCAGTTGGATCTTGTAAAAATGTAGCAAAGATCTGAGAAAGCGGTGAGTCGGCAACCCAAATCCGCACCGAAAGAAGGATTCAAATACTACAATTTCACCTGGCCCTGGAGATGGGAATGTTTCCCCTTCCGTCGCTCGCCAGCCAATGATCTCCTTGCTCGGCAGCCAGCCCTTCTTCACGAAGTACTTCAATCTCTTTTCCGAAGAGATCGATCTAGGCCATGGATGGGTTTTTTCTCCTTCGGCAGCATCCGGAACGACGACCAACGGACCCGAAGATCCGCCTTCATTGCTCCTTGGAACAATTGCTCCTTGAGATGAACTTGCACCCGCAGAAGCATCGAATGGCTGCGCCATAGCAGCCATCATTGCCTCCATCTCCCTCTGATCTCCTTCTCCGGCCATCTGAGTTGTGAGGAATTCGTGGAATTTTTAGGGATTCGATGAACAGTATGAGGAATGGGGACGAGAGGAAGAAGAGAAGTTTCGATTGCGGCGAGACCTAATGATATACGCGGATGGTTTAAATCCGACGGCCCACGATGCCTGGTTTGCCTCTGCGGCCCAGATTTACTAACCGTTTAGCTTCTCCTATACGCTAGGGCTGCCAACGGGCGGGAAATTTGGAACCCTAGAGATTACTCGGCCAGATCACTCGGCCAAACTACTCGGAAAACATATAAGAACAGTTCGATTTTCTTCAAAGAAGATCACTCGGATTTTGAGTTTTTCAGTTGACTTAAACATGACTCGGTCATATCAGAAATTGAGTCTCTTTATTTCACTGAAAACAGAATGCAGTACAATGCAAATACGATGCTTCACTAAAAAGTGAAGATGCAGACGAACAATACTGAACAAGAACAGTATGCATAACAGGAGACTCCGGTGAGCTTCATCGCTCTAACCTATTACAAAAGATCTACATCTACCCACCACGACGGCTGCGGGTCCTGTGAGCAACACAGGACGGCTTTGCAAGAAGATCCTTGCGCCCTGGCAGGTACCTCCTGCGTGGTTCGCCTTCGTCCTCTTCCTCAGAGGAGATGACGATGAACTCCGGCAGAGCTGGAGCTTCCGCTGGAGGATGAACCACCGCGAGCGGAGGTTCGTTGAATACTTCAACGATCTCCAGGGGAACAGGAGCAGGTGTTGGAACTACAGGTGGCGCTGGGACTGGAGCTTCTGGAGGTGCTGGCGGCGGCGGCAAGTTGCCCGGAACCGACGGCGATGCAGCGGATGAAACCCTACGCCTGGAATCTCTACGGCCAGCCATGGTTTGATATTGAAGGAACAAGGAAATGGCCAACACCAACGCTCGGTTTTAAAGGCCCAGATGGAGAATCTGAAAGGACGAAAATGATCTGACGTTTCTGCTTCAGGATCTGAAAAGCGCCTGTCCAGATTCCTGCATCAGCGACAAACTCGTCACAGTAAACTTGTGACTCGGTGGATAAGGATGAATGACTCGGATAAAATTTAAATATGCATTATTAGAGTATGCACTTAATCTCTCGGATTATTTGTATAACACTCAGCTACTTTTTTGTTTAACAATATAGATTCCAGTTCGTGTGTTTCTAGTTTTTCTTGAGTCTGTACATAATCATTCTGATTATCCACAGACTCGGGGGCTAGTCCACGTGGACTCACTTGCGTGAGCTCCACAAAAAATCAAAGCAACTGTATCATCAGTCATTACTCGGATTTATGTCTCTTTTGAGTCTGCACATAATCATTCTGATTATCCACAGACTCGGGGGCTAGTCCACGTGGACTCACTTGCGTGAGTTCCACCATTCTCTCGGCAGACTTGCCAGGCACACGGGTTGTCTTATATCCTTGACAATTTAAGTCGAATAATACCTAGAATTTATCCTCTTCTGCATCTCAATTGTTTTCGTTGAGAGACAGCTTGGGGGCTACGGGTTGTAATCATCCCTGGCTGATTAGCTGGATGGACCTAGACACCAGCTCGGAATGAGAAGTTCTTGGCTGAGACTCATTGTGACTTCCTGTTCTAATTGCCTTGTGCGCAGGAAAACATGAGTTCCTTACATAATGGATGCTACTTTTTAACACATCAGTATGATGCACTGATCGTACATTCATTCACTCGGATCAAGATCTTATTTCTTGGTTCAGCTTACTTTGAGTTACTATACAATTCTACGAATTACACAGTAACTCGGGGGCTAGATCAGTATGATGCACTGATCGTGCATTCATAATTTTCAAATTTGTAGACATGCCTTTTTCAAGGCCTAGGCCGACTCAGTCAGTTGGATACTATTTACATAGTATGTTTTCAGCCCTAGCCGACAGATTCGGATGTTGAATTTATTTTCACTCGGATCAAGATCTTATTTCTTGGTTCAGCTTACTTTGAGTTACTATACAATTCTACGAATTATACAGTAACTCGGGGGCTACATCAGTATGATGCACTGATCGTGCATTCATAATTTTCAGAACTGTAGACATGCCTTTTTCAAGGCCTAGGCCGACTCAGTCAGTTGGATACTATTTACATATTATGCTTTCAGCCCTAGCCGACAGATTCGGATGTTGAATTTATTTTCACTCGGATCAAGATCTTATTTCTTGGTTCAGCTTACTTTGAGTTACTATACAATTCTACGAATTACACAGTAACTCGGGGGCTACATCAGTATGATGCACTGATCGTGCATTCATCATTTTCAACTTTGTAGGCATGCTTTTCAGCCTAGGCTAACTCAGTCAGTTGGGTATTATTTACATAGTATGTTTTCAGCCCTAGCCGACAAACTCGGATGTTGACTTTATTCAAATCTCCTCTATAGACTTAATCAGCTCTGAAAGCTGAGTGTTGTTCTATACACGGCATTTACATACAAACTTGCTTCAACAAGCATTTATTCAATTTTTCTGATATCATTCAGAGTTGGGTACCAACTGACAGCATGCCTAATTCAAGGCCCTGTTGGCCTTGGTCCACCCGAGGTCAAGTACCTCAAACTTGATTCAGGTCAAGTCCTTTTTAATTTCTCAATATCACTTGAGATCAATTCCTACATAGAGAGAAGATTAGTCGGAAGCAATTCACTTGATCAATCAAAAAGCACTTGGGGGCTAGTGTCGTTACCATGACCCCCGGGTACCCTCAAGACCAAAGGGCCGAGTAACCTGACAAGGGTAGTCGGACCAGGCCAGAAGAAACCGAGTAGTCCACGATACAAGATGGAAGGTTCTACTACTCGGATGGATGTAGGAAAGGCTTCTTGCCTTGTACTCCAAGTATTTCCATGATGTAACCGACTAAGACTCTTTCCATGTAACCCTGTACCCCCGACTATATAAGGCGGGCAGTGATCTCCTCTCAAACATACACAATCAATACTACGACATACAGGACGTAGGGTTTTTTTCCTCCGGGAGGCCCGAACCTGTCTAAACTCCTTGTCTCGTGTTCACCATCGTATTCTTGGTCCCTTCGCCCTCATAACAAATCTATCGAGGTCCTATAACCTCGACAAGCTAGCTCTAAGAACGTCTCTAATGGCTACTTCTTAATTAATTTTTAGAATTGTTTATTGGAGAAAAAGAAGAGATAGAAGGCTGCTAACTCTTCTTCAAGAGGCAACCTCTAATATTTATTGAGACACTGACATGCGGGGCCAGTCATTACTTTAGAATTGATATTAACTCTTATGTTGCCTCTTAGATAACTTTTAGATTACGTGGAGAGTCAATGCCGTCTCTATCTTTGAAGACGCTCTAAGCAAAGTATAGAGAATGAAATGTGAAACCCACAACACAATATTCTCTTCTAAGAGTTAGACTATCTGCAGTGGTTGGACCTCTATTTCCAACTCTAAAAGAATATTCCTGGGAGATTCTCAACTCTATCCAATTTTTACCGCAACGGTGAACCTCTATACTCAATCTCTATACCAACTACCATCATTTTGGGCCCACAAGATAGATTTTTTTTTACATTTTCCTCTCCCGTCTTCGTTACCGTCGCTCGGTCTCCACCGCCTCCCTCCCTCCCTCCCTCGCCGCATCCACGGCCTCCCTCCCTCGCCGGCTCGCCGTGGCCCCTCCTCCCTCCCCCCGCCGGCTCGCCGCCTCCCTCCCTGGAGCGGGCTGCGGCGCGCTGGAGCAGGCCTGCTGGAGCGGCACGCGGCGAGGCGGCGGGCGGCGCGCGCGAGGCGGCGGTGGGGGAGCCCGGCGCGGAGCCCGGCGCGGTGGGGGAGCCCGGCACGGTGGGGGAGCCCGGGCGCGACCTCGTGAGGCGCGGCGGGAGGCAGGCGGCGCCGAGCAGCGTCCTCGCCCTCCTACTTCTCCTCGTCCCGCAGAAGGAGGAGGCGAGGACGGGGAGCTCGACTTGGCCATGGCGTCGAATCCGGCCCTCCTCCGCCGCAAATCAACGCGCGCGTGCTCCCGACGACGCCTGCGGCGGCCGCGTCCTTCCTCCGAGCGGTGTCCACGAGGTGGTGGGTGCGCGCGCGGGCCTGGCCCAAGTCGCTGCTGCAGGCCTTCTTCCTCGCCGCCAAGGGCGTGTGGGGCGTGCACCTCCTCGCCGCCAAGTACTTCGCCGACGGCGACTCCCGGGGCCGCGTCTTCGTCTTCTCCGCCTTCGTCCTCGCGCGAAGCAGTTGGTGTCCTCCTCCGAGGTGGGCCCGCGCCGTCGATAGCGGGAGCTCGCTATCCCGCCAGGTTTGGCGTTCACGGGAGCGACCGCTACGGTAGCAGTCGCTTTACCGTCCCCCGCTGCAGCTCGGTTTTACGGTAAAGCGACCTGGAGGTCAGTTTTAGCGGCACCACTGCGGATAGTCTTAGCAACTAACTCTTAGCTACGCTCTAAAAGCCTGTTTCCGTAGGCCAATCGTTATGGGTCTTACTTTTTTTTGGGGGGGGGGGGGGAGGGGGGCTCTGGTCCAACCTGTCCGTGTATATACTCCTTTCCCACGCTAACAGATTCCACATGGGCCTAATCCGATCCGCTGGATCATACGAAGCCCACAGGATAGGCCCAATGGAAAAGGCCCATGCCGAGAACACGAAACCAAGGCGAAGTGAGCAAAGCCCGAAGGCCGCGACGAGTTCTTGTTTACTTCCGCCACCGCGACGAGCAACGGCGACCACGGCGACGATGGCCTCTTCGTCCCCCAGGCCCCAGCCACCGCTGCCTCCTCCTCGCCGTCGCCACCCTGTCGTTGTGCTCCGGCGCCGCCGCGGCGGCTCAATCCGGGTGAGCGCCCCTGCCCTTGTCTACGCCCGTTTCCTTCTCGATCCGATCGGCCGGATGCTTTGCTGACTGCGCTCTTGATTTGCCTCTTCTAGATCTGGTGAGGGGTACACGATCGCCGGTCGCATCAAGATCGATGGTGAGTTATCCAGCTCCGGTAACCTCTGGGTTGCTAGTTCAGTGTGAAATTTGCCGTATTCAAGCACGTATTGATTTTTTTTGCAGTGTAGCGTTTAGGGATCGTATCTATGTAGTTCAGTAGCAAATTAGATGCTTCCGATAATTTTCATGTGTCGCAGCTATTCGAGATGGAAACTAATGCAATTCGCGCTCAATTGCGGTCGATCTGATGCAGTGATTGTTGCTAGATCTCGGTTTAGCTCTGCTTAGTGTTACTTGTTTTGTTGGATGTACTTTTTATGTTGCTAGGGAGTTCATGGTATTCAAACATTCATAGGCTTCATTGAACTGATATAATTTGACGAGGCCCTTTCTTTTATCTGTAGCCATTGTTTGTTGCTTTGCTGATAAATGGTTATGATTTTGCCCTAGTTGTTACGATCCTGCATTTACTAAGAATATGTATTGTTCCTGCTATCTGAATTGGCAAGTGTGTTGCATTAAGGGATTCGGTAGATTTAGAAACTGTTCTAAAGTCAATGTTTGCTGTTTTGTTTTATAATTGGATGAACTAGATGTGAGATTTTACTGTTATGCCTGAATGATGAGGTGCCAGCATGCTTTCTGAGAAGAATGCTGTTGGCAACTGCAATAAGGGTAGGCACGCATGTTTTTGTAGAGTATCTAACTCCCTACGTGGTGGCCCTTGCCCTTGAATTGGCAGTGCGGGCATGGTTTCTGAAAAGTGGACTGCTATAGCAGTCTGCACTCTGTTGTGTTTTTGTTGAGTCTGCATCTCCCTGTTCTTACCCCTATACTATCTTCTTTGTTGTGCAAATCTGTTCTCGTATGTAATGTTTCTGACCATTTGCATGTGTTGTCCTTTTGAGAGTATTGTTACCTTATGAATAGTCCTGGAATTTTCAGGTTCCCTTCATTCCTCTGGAGTGTCATTAGTTGTCAAGCCGAAATCCACTGATTACCTCCCATTATGTCTATCTGATGATATTTATGTGTTATTGCTATAGGTGCAAGCTCGAAGGGCTTTGGGCTTCCAGCCAAGACATCAAACACAAAAGTAATACTTAATGGTGGTCAGAGGGTTACTTTTGCCAGGCCAGATGGATACTTTTCATTGTATCCTACAAAATATAATTACAAAAGTTTGCAATAGCGCTTATCATAATATTATATAGAGTTGTTTGCCATTTGTTGTGAGTAAACATTGTCCCCAGAAAAATATTCAATACAAGATTATAATGTGCTAATCGAAGAAACTGTACCTCTGATCTCTGATCTTGGGCATACCGCTAATTTCCTTTCTGCTCGTGTTATTATTCATTGTAGACAGTCTTTGTGCAGTGTAGCAGATCATACCATATTGCCTTTTCTGTTGCTCCTTGACCTGATATACTTTAGCCACAACGTGCCAGCTGGAACTCATTTGATTGAAGTCTCCTCAATCGGTTACTTCTTTTCCCCAGTAAGTATATGTTACTTGATTTTGTTGGTAAGATGTTCAAAGGTGGACAGCTGCAGCTTACTCCCTGTTTTGTTGCTTGATAGGTTTGAGTAGACATCAGTGCCAGGAATCCTGGTTATATTCAAGCAGCATTGACTGAAACCAGAAGAGTTCTAAATGAGCTTGTGCTGGAACCTCTGAAAGAAGAACAGTACTATGAGGTGACTATTGTTATCAGATGTTGTGTACATTCACCTTTCTTGCTTTTATCAACTGCTTTATCAAAGAAACCTCTGTAATTGTTTCCCTTTTCTACCTTTTCAAGATAAGGGAACCTTTCTCCATTATGTCACTTTTGAAGAGCCCCATGGGGTTGATGGTTGGTTTTATGGTCATAATGGTATTTGTGATGCCCAAGATGATGGAGAACATAGGTAAAGTTCATAGCCTTTGCATCCAAGAATGGGGTATAAGATTGTTATGGGCCGCATTGCACTTACATGAAGAGCAAAGTTATTAAAAAATTACACTTTATGAATAAACTAGCAAATGGCAGCACGTTGTCAAGAGTTAAACTGTTGTTCTTCTGAATTTCTTGGTTTTAATTTTGGTTCTCCCATAATTGAAGAAGTAACCAAAAAAAAAAGTTTGGTACTGAGTCCCTTTACTCAAAACTTCTTACGTCTGTGTAATATTCTTTAATACCTTTTGTTGCATGGGCACAACACGCTTTCTATTACTGTTCCAGCTTTTACCACTCAATACTTTTATGCTTTTTTGTTTGCTTCATTTTAATACAATCATTAGACATGGCTGACATTTTCCTTGAAATTCCACTTGAGAAACACCTTAGGTTTCTGATCAGTTGTAGGACTTATAATGTTCTTGCAATTACGAATCATATGTGCCCCTGGTACTCAAAGTGCAGTTGTCCTTTAATTCAGTAGTTTTCTTGCCGACAACTGAAGTGCTAATTTTGATTACATTCATAAATCTTACCTAGCTGACTTTACTTTTATTTTGACTCAAGATCCTGAGCAGATGAGGCAAGCTCAAGAGCAAATGAGGAATTCCCCAGTATCATTTTCTAACTTGCTCGCCAGAACTCAAGGCTAGAAGTAGAACACGGGGATAGAACAAGCTTTGGTCTGTACTGATGAAGGGTGGTACTAAAGTGCTTCAAGCTTCACTCAGTATATTTCACGGGGACAAGCTCCCCCAATTGTTGCTGTATTTTACTGTTCCTTTTTTTTTTTCCTCCCTGGGGACAAGAATTAGTTTGTGATATAGAACTTTCTGAAAGCCCTAGTGGAACTAGTCAGGCACTATTAACATATTCCTCGGATTGAATCAGTTGAGCTGTTCAATCAGTTGTTCGATGTCTTCAGTATGCCATATCTGAATGAGTTGAATATTTGATGCCTCATAGAGACATGGTCTACATTGTTGTACAATTCTTGATTTTGATTTGTGGCAAACTTCAGTTTTGTTCAAAAATGATATTGTTATCCTGTATTTACAAATAAGCAATACATCAGATACATACCTATCTGAAATTCGACGTAACATGTAGACATAGAAGTTAAGCCATGCATGAGCTTGACTCCAGTGATGATTAGTTTGTCAAAGAAAGTAGAGGGGGCATTCCACGTTCACGTCTCTCAAGCGCTCTATTTTATACTCCCTCCATTCTGTTTTTGTTGTCGTTCAGACAACCAAAGCTAGGCCATTTTGCACTGCATTTCTGGTCTGAAACGACTACAATAAAAAAACAGAGGGAGTACAGATTATATCCATTCGTATCTCTTTTTATTGCATTCTTTTACCTATCCTTGCTATGTGTGATGCTGATACAAGATCAATCCCTTCATGCATATTTTGAACAGCCAACAATATCTATACTAATTTCAACTCTGACTCAGAATGGCTAAAAGAACACAATCAATGTTGACACGTTCTTGCTTAAACCACTTGAATTGACATCTGCGAGTGAAATAGGAAATACATTCCATCGAAATATCTGCCTGAAACGCGATTCATGTGGTCACTGGATAGAGTCACAGGGCATAATCTGCTAGAGTACAATCTATTCATCATTTCTCTATAACTGCTCATACAACGGGTCACGCTCGCAAGTCACAACCATGGGAATTTGTGTCCCCAATGGCTTTGAAAGGATAAGACACCAACCAAAGCAGCGAATTGCCTGAACCAGATCACACCTCGGGGACTGACAGGGACGTGCTCTCCCACAGAATTACACACCTCTATTTTCTTTTTGATTTTTTTGATAGGATCATACACCCTTTTTTGTGCTGGAGAATGAATATACCATGTTTGGGGCTTCGGGTCATCTGCCTCCTGGCATTTTCATTCCAAATTCAATGTTTTTCAAGCACGAAATCGCGCCACTTTATCATCGTTTCTTTGTCGACCTCAGAGATTAGACGAGCCATGATGCTTGGTACCGTGACCATGATCCTTGATGGTCCATGCTAGCTAGCACAAGCAAGATATTATCGTCTTCTTCAATGGCGTCCCATGCAAGGGAAATTTGTCATTTCTCCCTCCTTTTCTGCTTTAAATTTGCCCCTTTTTTGCTTTAGCTGGAATATGTTCTTGAAAAAGGTGGAAGAATATAGGAGAGCTGAAAAGGGAGAAACACACTTGCAGTAGTAGAAGCTTTGATATGAATCGAAGGTTATTAGAGAGAAAAGGCTACCTGCAGTGCACTGAAAAACCACCTACCTGATTTCTTCTTGGCGCCAACCAAGTATATGGATCTCCGTACAGTTACATTGGCAGCTAATCTCCAGCAGCAATACAAAAAGAGTAAACAGTAACAACTACAGAAGTAGCATGTTCTTATCTCTAGGTCACTTCCATTTCAGTTCGAAGATTGCCGACCCGGCCGAATGCAATTTTTCTACTAATGGATTGGCCTGCCGTATCGGAGAGTATAGGTAGAGCATCCCAATCAAGTGCCTCACCTACCATTACATCAGTATGATTAATAAATTAATAGAAGAAGTTAACAAGAATTCATCCGGGGGAAAAATCTAGACCTGCCTAGTGTTTCGGATTCATCTGGGATAGATCATCTTTAATCTGATGTGAACCTTGTTTTTGCCCATTAATAAGTTATTATTGAAGACCATTTCTTGCAAAAATAAGTTATGGTAGACCAGATTTTTCGATCTGTCAATTCTTGAACTTTTTTTCTACTGCTAGCATCTTTCAAGTCACAAGCATCGTTCACATGCATGTAGAATCTTCTTGAGCACCAACTACCCTCTAATTTCAAGTTGTACTTTGTTGTGCAAATTTAGTCAAACACCTATTTCTATGCACAAAATTTAGACATGTGTAGCATTGTTGAGAAATTTTAGTCATGTTTATGGTTCTGCACTAGAGAAAATACTGAAGCTATTATATTGTGCTGGAGAATTTGATAGGATCAAGGGCATTCAGTGTAACTTATTTCGTCAAAAGCGAACCTGAACCATATGGATGGAATTACTAAAAGCTAGAGGAATGGCATGTGGAATCCGTTTGTGAAATCGCCTCCTTTCTTAAGTTGATTTAGGAGCTAAACATCATGTTCCACATAGCCTTTGGTGATGGTCCAGCGTACACCTTTTTTCCCCTCCACTCCCGTACGTAGGAACCGAGCAAACTTGTGAGTTCAAACCACTCGAATGGCATTTCATACGAAAAATCAATCGTTCGTGTTAGGAGATATTGCTGTGAAGATTCTATCTCTTAGCATTGTAGATATCAGTGTTTGAATCCATCACGAATTCTGTTGTACTACGAGTTTAACTCGTGATTGTATATCTGTAACCGGTATATAAATACATACGGCAACCTCCTTTGAGAGGCACTGCCTTCCACCGCAATTCTGTTTTCCTACATGGTAATCAGAGCCTAATCTTCCAAGCCGCATCTAGCTATGGCAAGTTCTTCGTCGATGTCTATCCCTGCCTCGCTTTCCATCCCGGTCACAGAGAAATTGACCAGGGACAACTTTCGTCTATGGCGAGCGCAAGTGCTGCCAGCTATTCGGGCGGCACAACTTGAAGGCTTCCTCGATGGATCTGAGAAGGAGCCGTCGAAGACCTTGAAGGACAAGAAGGACAGCAAGAGTATCGAAGCTGTAAACCCAGATTACGTCATGTGGCGAGTTCGTGATCAACACATACTCACGTATCTGGTCACCTCTCTCTCGCGAGAGGTGCTGGCTGGTGTCTCCAGCCACACGACGGCGGCGAGCATGTGGGGAGCGATTAATCAGACCTTCGCCTCCCAGTCGCGCTCGCGTCTCCTCCATCTACGAACTCAGCTCTCGGCAACCCAGAAGGGGGATATGTCTGTGATGATGTATTTTTCCACGATGCGTGGATTGGCTGATGAGCTGGCAGCTGGTGGCAAGCCGCTTGACAATGATGATCTTATAGCTCATATTCTTAATGGGCTCGATAGCGACTACAACTCCCTGATCGAACAGGTCAGCGGCATGGCTGACACGATCAGTCTTGAAGATCTTTACGGCCGGCTTCTTGCTACAGAGGCTCGGCTTGCGCTTCAGAAGAAGAAGAAGGAAGAACGGGAGCAGCAGGTCATCTTCGCCAACACTGCTGCGCTCGGGCGTGGCACCCCCTTCAGGAACGATGGAGGGCGAGGACGCACGGACGGCAACTACAACCCGCAAGTGCGCCCCAATGGGAGCTCCGGTCGTGGTAATGGTAATTACCGTGGCAACCCCAACAACCCGTACAAAGATCATGAATGTCAAGTGTGCGGCAAGTTGGGTCACACGGCTCTTCGCTGCTGGAAGCGCTTTGATAAGAACTTCAATGGACCGTCCAAGTCGGCGTCGGCTGCGGCTACCTCATCCAATGCTGATCCTGCGTGGTATGCTGATAGCGCAGCCACAGATCATATTACGGGCGAACTTGATCAACTCACCATGAAGGAGGACTACACCGGGCATGATCGTGTTCATACGGCGAGTGGTACAGGTATGACTATAGCGCATATTGGTCAATCCACTGTTTTTACCCCCTCTCGTCCTCTTCATCTTAATAATGTGCTTCATGTACCTCAAGCCACTCGTAACCTTGCTTCCGTTCAACGCCTTACTTCTGATAATGACTGTTTTGTTGAACTGCATCCTGACTTCTTTCTTATCAAGGACAGGCAAACCCGCACCACCCTCCTAAGCGGCAGAAGTAGAAACGGCCTCTATCCTATCCCCTCCACGGAGCAGCTTTCTGGCAAGCGTGTCTACAGTGCGGTCAAACCCTCCTTGGAGCGATGGCACGGTCGTCTTGGTCACCCGTCGTTTACTACTGTTCAGAGAATTGTTAGTGGGTCTAGTTTACCATGTCTGTCAAATAAGGCTCCTGATCATGTTTGTGATGCATGTCAGCAAGCCAAGAGTCATCAGCTTCCGTTTCCTAAGTCTGTCAGCGTCTCTACGGCGCCTTTAGAGTTGATTTTTTCGGATGTATGGGGTGCTGCTCCCAATTCTGTTAGAGGGAATGCTTATTATGTTAGTTTCATTGATGATTTTAGCAAATTCACTTGGATTTACCTCCTCAAACACAAGTCTGTTGTTTTTCAGAAATTTCATGATTTTCAAGCACATGTTGAACGTCGCTTTGATCGTAAAATTTTAGCATTGCAGACCGACTGGGGGGGGGGGGAGTACCAGAAACTTAGTTCCTTTTTTGAGCGTGTTGGTATTTCACACCTCGTGTCCTGCCCACACACTCATCAGCAGAATGGTTCTGCGGAACGGAAACATCGACACATCGTTGAAGTGGGTTTGGCTCTTTTAGCTCATGCATCGGTTCCTCTTAAGTATTGGGATGAGGCTTTTTCAACAGCAGCTTTTCTTATTAATCGTCTTCCCACACCAGTCCTTGACAATGTTTCGCCATTGGAAAAATTGTTTGGAGCCAAACCTGATTATTCCCCTCTTCGTGTGTTTGGCTGTGCATGTTGGCCTAATCTCCGCCCATACAATAATCATAAACTCTCCTTCCGATCAAAACAGTGCGTCTTTATTGGGTATAGTGCTCATCACAAGGGGTACAAGTGCCTTGATATCTCGACAGGGCGTGTTTATCTCTCTCGAGATGTTGTGTTCGATGAAACTGTGTTCCCGTTTGCAATGCTGAATCCCAATGCCGACGCAAAGCTTCGTGCCGAAATATCCCTTTTATCGCCTTCTCTTATTGCATCCACCTCGTGGGGGGGGTATTGCTTTGGAACCTGACCATGTGCCTATGTGTACTGATGGTACTGCTGAGTTGTGTGATGTGCAGGTTCCCCCCTCATCTGATCGTCAAGTGCTGCTTCCTGGTGATGCTTATTTTTTACAGCAGTCTTCGACAACCCAGGCCACGGATCACCGTGGCGCAGCAGATCCTGGCTCCGATCCCGGAGTGGATTTGCCTCTTCCTGCTGTGTCGGATGGATCGGGATCCACATCGGATCCGCTGCCGGTACCTACGTCGTTGCCGGTACCTATGTCGGCCTCTGACGCGGAGCAGGCTGCGGCATCTGCTGGGCTGGGCACCTGTGTCGATGGGGTGGTGTCTCCTGCCCGATCCTCTCTGGTGCGCAGTACGGAGCCCAGATCTGAGGGTGTTGGATCTTCTGCGGTGGCTCCTGATCCGGTTGTGGCCGATGCAGCTCCTGACACGGTCCTTGCTGCTATTCTACCAGTGTTGCCTGTGGCAAATTCGCGCCCCAAACTCGCCTGCAGAACAACATCGTGAAGCCTAAAAAGTTGTTCCCTGGTATGATTCGTTATGCCAATTTATGTTCTACAGGTGAACCAGCTAATTTGCAAGAGGCTCTTCTTGATCCCAATTGGAAGACTGCGATGGATGATGAGTTTTCTGCGTTGTTGCGGAACAAGACATGGCATCTTGTGCCTGCATCTCAAGCCTCAAATTTGATTGATTGCAAGTGGGTGTACAAAATCAAGCGGAAGGCTGATGGCGCTATTGATCGGTATAAGGCGCGCCTTGTACCAAAGGGGTTTAAGCAACGGTATGGCATTGATTATGATGATACCTTCAGTCCGGTTGTGAAGCCTGCTACTATCCGATTGGTGCTGTCGCTTGCTGTCTCTAGTGATTGGTGCCTTCGTCAGCTAGATGTGCAGAACGCGTTTCTTCATAGTGTTCTGGAAGAGGATGTATATATGAAACAGCCTCCTGGGTACGTTGACTCTGATCATCCGTCATATGTTTGCAAGCTTGATAAAGCTCTGTATGGACTTAAGCAGGCTCCTCGGGCTTGGTATGCTCGGTTCAGTTCTAAGCTTCTGCAGCTCGGTTTTGTGGCCTCCAAGGCAGATACGTCCCTGTTTATTTTTTGCAAGGGTGGCATCACTATATACCTGCTTATCTATGTTGATGATATTATTGTTGCTAGCTCGTCGTCTGCGGCCGTTGATGCATTGTTGAGTGATCTCCGGTCTGATTTTGCACTCAAGGATCTCGGTGCCCTTCATTATTTTTTGGGCATTGAGGTGCAGCCGTGCTCGGATGGTATTCTTTTGACACAGGCCAAATATACATCAGATTTGCTTACTCGAGTTGGGATGAGCACATGTAAGCCTGTGGTGACTCCTATGGTTTCTAATGAGAAGTTTTCTCTGTTTGATGGTGATCCTTTGTCAGTGGATGATGCTACGGCTTATCGCAGTGTTGTGGGCGCCTTGCAGTATCTAACGCTCACTAGGCCGGATATTTCCTTTGCGGTCAACAAGGTTTGTCAATTTCTTCATGCCCCCACTACTGTTCATTGGTCAGCAGTGAAGCGTCTTCTTCGTTATCTCCATGGTACTCTTGGCTTGGGAGTTCGGATCGGGCGCAGTTCGTCGCTGTTTCTCAGTGTGTTTTCGGATGCCGACTGGGCTGGTAATACTGATGATCGCCGGTCTACGGGTGGCTTTGCCACGTTTCTTGGGCCCAATCTTATATCATGGGGGGCTCGTAAGCAGGTTACTGTGTCGAGATCTAGTACGGAGGCGGAGTACAAGGCGCTTGCGAATGCTACGGCGGAGGTCATTTGGCTTCAAAGTGTTCTTGCTGAACTCGGTGTCTCACTCCCGCGATCCCCTTGCTTATGGTGTGACAATTTGGGTGCAACATACATGTCGGCTAATCCGAGGTTTCATGGGCGCACGAAACACATTGAGGTTGACTTTCATTTTGTACGTGAGAGGGTGGCGCGCAAGCAACTTGATATACGATTTATATCTTCGGCTGATCAGGTTGCCGATGGTTTTACCAAAGCACTTCCGGAGAAGAAGCTTGTTGATTTCTGTCACAATCTCAACTTGGACAAGTTGTGATTGAGGGGGGATGTTAGGAGATATTGCTGTGAAGATTCTATCTCTTAGCATTGTAGATATCAGTGTTTGAATCCATCACGAATTCTGTTGTACTACGAGTTTAACTCGTGATTGTATATCTGTAACCGGTATATAAATACATACGGCAACCTCCTTTGAGAGGCACTGCCTTCCACCGCAATTCTGTTTTCCTACAGTTTGATCTTAGATGCATGGTTGTACGCTACACGAGTCGCACATCGCAGAGAACAGCTTAGTTTTCCTCCTGAAGAATTTACGAGGTTTGGCTTTTGTACGTTCGACAGGTTGGCGAAAGCTCGTTTTCAAATTTAAAGTTCGTTGCTTCTCAGACGCAATGCCACGGAGAACACTAGATTTATTTTCGTTCAAAAAAAACACTAGATTTATTCTGTGATAGAGAAGTTGCAGCTCATGTGCACTACTGCAGAAACAGAAATTTCAGACGGAGACAAAAGCCCATAGCAGACGGGAGAGGCAACCGTCTGTAACAGCGCGTCTGAGATGTTTGACATTATCAGACGGGGAAATCCACCGTCTGAAACAGTAGAGTATCTCAGACGGTTTCGAACGACCGTCTGATATATGGGCTCGAAGCCCGTCTGAGAAGGCTAACTATTTCAAACGGTTTCTGAATCCCGTCTGACTTTTTGGATCAAAACCCGTCTGAAATATGGAAACACCTAAGACGGTGGCCAAAGGCCGTCTGATATATGGTCTCGAAGCCCGTCTGAGACGGCAAACTATTTGAGACGGTTTCTAAACCCCGCCTGACTTTTTGGATCAAAACCCGTATGAAAGAGGAAAATGTCTCAGACGGCGTTCGATTCCCGTCTGAATTTGGTGTTTGAACACTATCTGATATGGCGCATATTTCAGACGGTGTTTAGATTGGTCGCGTCTAAATAGTCTCGCAGTCTCATTAGCCGTGATGAGAAACCCCGTCTTAGATACGCACGTCGACGTCGATTGGGCCGAAGCACCAGAGCTGCGCGACAAGATCATCCTCCACACCTGGAACAACCCATGCTACGTGCTCCCGGTCCCGGCAGGTGAAGTCATCGGGCTACTCAAGAACGGCGTCTATTTTTTCAATTATGAGTACCAGCTAGAGGATGGGATGCTGCAGGGCGCCTACAGCCTTTGCAGATTTGACTGGCTGGAGCGCGTCATCACCGTTGTCAAGCGGCTGCCCGGCAACTGGGACTGGGCACAAGGGAGATGGTTCCTGCCAACCCTAAAGCAGTACGTAGTAGCTAGCTAGGTGCATATGGCTCCATTAGTCTAGGAGGCCCCCTGTCTTGAGCTTGTTAATTGCGCCAGTATATATGGCATTCGCAATTTGTAAAATTCCATCTTGATATCAATATATTTTTCTTTCGACTCTCTATGAATGCTTGTTTCTCAATGGTAATATACAGTGATATGTTCCATGCTAGCCGGTGTTGGTAACATAATTCCATGTCTGGTGATTAAGCTTCTTAATTGCATCAATGCCCTGTGTTGGGCAGAGTCTAATCTGAAGGAGCAGAAACAGACGGGGACCCTTAACCACCGTCTGAAATACTGAAACATTACAGACGGATTTAAATAGTCCCCGTCTGATATAGTTTGCCTCATTATTTCAGACGCTGTACAAACGAACGCCGTCTGAGACTATTACAGGGTTTGGCGTCGACTGAGGTTTCAGACGGTTTCCGTGTAGCACCGTCTGTGTTTCTTCATATACAGACGGGTTTCGTTTACCGTCTGCGATATGACGTCTGAGATTTGCGTTTCTGCACTAGTAGTGCCTTCGCTCATTTTCATTTAGCTTTCACGGTGTTGAAGTCTGTAACTGAGGGCAGCAAATCTCTTGCCATTCTACAGGTTTGGAGCCTGAACAAGGGTGTATGGGAAAATTTTGTAATGGTAGCAGATATTCCGATGATGATGATTAAGTGATGCACGATTCATACTTTCTGTCTTAATGAAATTTTATGCTTTCTGTAGTTTTTCTGTGAATGATTTGATTATCCGTTTCTCGTGTCTGCTCTTCTGCTGCCGCGTGTGTTGAGGACCGCTGCCAGCTCCGGGACGAATGCTCCTCTCCTCTCGGCTACTCGTATATCACTAGACTTGAATATGGAAAAAAAATATTTTTTTTGTGAATAAAAATTTCTTTGCACTGTTTGAGCATAGTGTAATCTTTTAGCAGTATATATCTATTAAAGGAGTATTAATTCATTCCATAGAAATGGGCACCATAGTTTTCTATGGTCAATTTTTTATATATATTTAGTATAGAAGCAATTCGTTTCTTTGGATTGATTTGAGCAGATTTCATGTTTGTACCAATATCTCTATATTAGTAAAGTAATATATTGTAAAGTAATACCTTTCCATAGCATTGATGATAATATATATACTCGGTGATTGTATTTCTATCAGATTGATATGACTATTTACTATTTTGGATTTGCCAATTAGCACGCATTCATTTAGCCAGTCCTATAAATATATATCAGTTCTTTCCAATCTCTGCTGGACAAGGGTGGCGTGCGATTGAAAGTGTCATGGTTCGCGTGAACAAAATGTTGAGACTCTTTTACTTCTATATGCTACTCTCCATCATTTGCTTGAAAGAAGTTGCTCCAACATCATGGTGTGGTAAGAGGCCGTACCTTTGCAACAATATGCAATCCAAAGAAGAGATGTCCTCTAACGGGAGCTCGCTATCCATCAAGGCGGAACCACTCGAGGAGGGTCAGAAATGGAGGAAGCATGTAAGTAATACATCACGCTCTTATCTGTATTGCTTTTTTACATGTCTATACAAACTATAATGGTTTGCGTCTTCCAAGCCTTCAAATTAAAAAATTGCTACTAATTTTGTTGCTCTCTCCTAATAGAAAGCAATTTACCGGTCAAGTACAACCTATGATTCAGTACTATACGGTACCACGGCAACTATTAGTGTTCATGAGTTTCCAAATACCACGACAGCCCAAGACATTTTTGCTAGCACCATTGTCTCCAATTTCCAAGAAGGACATGCCGATATTGTTAATTCTATTCATGCTGGATGGGCAGTAAGTTATCGTTTTCTTTCTTTTCCTTACAATAAGTAATGTAACTTGAAGTGCTTGTTGAGTTTTGAAGCACATTTTTGTTATTGTAGGTTCAGCCATCATTCTACGGTGACAGCAAAACTCATTTTTCTGTAAGATGGACGGTATGTAATCATTGTAACAACAAAGATGATTAATTTTGAATCTTTTTTCTATCTTTTGTATATCAATGCAAACTATGGTACTTAGCCTGCAACATTTTACTCTACTTGCTCGTTCAAATAGCTTGAGTTTTTAATGGGAATTTAACGTCTACTAGGCTGATGGATACAAATCAACTGGATGCACCGACCTGAAGTGCGATGGATTTGTACCGGTCAACAATGCTCCAATTACCCCAGGAGATAGTTTGGAGGGGAAAAGTAAGATATCCATCAAGATATTCAAGGTACAAAAAATAAAGCGCCTATTATGTAGAGAAAAATCTCATGGTTTTTGTAATATTAAGAAAATGAGCCTTGTTTTTTTCATATGTATAAGTAAAAAAAATCATGATATCATTTTTATGTTCCCTGATAATGAAACAGAAATTTTGCGATAAGATTCAAATTTGGCTACGCGAAGGGGAAATAAAGAGATGGCAAATAGACTAGTAATGACAAACTGGATACCTGGACCTTGTGCCATACAACCTCTATATTTTGTTAAAAAAAAATTGTGCTAAACAATGTAAGAAACAAAAAACGGTGGTAGTATCTGCAAAGCATAAAGCAACACCCTTGATTGTGAAGCTTCTTATCATATAATAACACACTCTCTTTTTTTTTTTTTAATTTATGCAGAAGAAAGATGACGGAGATTGGTGGCTATATTTTGGCCACGATGGCGGAAGCATTACTCCAGTGGGCTTTTGGCCAAAGAAACTTTTCAATAGTTTGACGGACCATGCAAATGTGATAATTTGGGGTGGTTACGCAGGGTCTAATGTGGGAGAACCCAGCCCACCAATGGGAAATGGACAATGGCCAGGAAAAAATTCTGCAACATTTCAAAATATACAGTTTGTCGACATTAATGAAAATGGCTACGCTCCCCCTCCATGGCCTGCAGGTGTTAGTTCTGATGTGACCCATAAGCAGTGCTATCAAGTTAGTGTATTTACAAACGATATGTTCTACTATGGAGGTCCAGGAGGCTGTACTGATTAAAAAAATTGTGCACTGAATCATTCTTGTTCAATAAATTGCTTATGCCATTGTAATAATTTGAATTGCATTTCCTTTAATAAAAGTTTCTTCCTTGTTAGTGCTGCCAACGAGAAATTAAATTAGATCATGGGCTGGTTGCATTTCTTCCTTGTCAGTGCTGCCAACGAGACGTTAAATTAGATCATGGTTGCATATCTGTTATTTTCCTCTTTTCCTGCTGATGGTGAAACTATTCTTTTTTTTAGAGGACTTGAAACTATCCCTTCTTACGCGTGCACAATAATCTGTCAGTGAAGCTATAGCACATGAGAAGAAAGAAATTAGGAAATAAAGCACTACACATTAAATTTATGCCACTTTCCCGCAAAAAAAAAATATGCCACTTAGGGACATTTGAGTTATATATAGGTTCTTGAAAGGTGGCAAGACTATACATCAGTTACGAATAATACTTCAATAACGTGTTAGCACAATTTATCACTTGGGCTATTGTATTTTCAGCAAATGGAACCCTAAATTAGTCTAAATGTACCACATCCACGTGTAGATTTCCACCTCATCTCTTCCTAGTTTCCCTGGTTTCAGCTGATTTGGCTTTGCATCCTGATTCCTGAGCCAAAGTTCATTATTGGTCACATCATACGTCGATGAGGTAGCTGCAAAATGCATGCGTAGCTGTTAGCCAAAGTTCATTACTTTAGTAACTTTTATGTATTTAAGAGAATGTGTAGCTGCTAGATTTCTTTTGCACAGAGCGACCAGTACAGAACATGTTTTCATTGGACACTACAAGAAATCTTATGATAGGTGGCGTTTTGTTGACATCACAAAACTAGAAAAATATGTCATTGGTTTACATTTGTGATGAGCTTGTGATGAAAAGCAGTTCGTCACCTATCATGCGTGTTTAACCATGTTTTATGACGAAAATTTGTGTTCTCGTAATAATTTTTTTTGTGAAGATCACGCCACTATCGCCACAACACCAATTATGTTACGAGGATTTTTTTAGCCCAGGCCATTTTTCTTTTGGGACAATTATGTTTGGGGCAATTGCAAAACAACCGTCCTTTCAGACTCTAATTGTGTTTTCACCATTGATTTTCAGATTTTACGATTTTACCATCAGTTTTCCAAAAGTAATGGTGATCTTGCAAAATAGTTTTGCGATTTTACCATCAGTTTTCAAAAAATCAATGGTGATCTTGCAAAATCTGAAAATCGATGGTGAAAACGCAATTAGAGTCTAGAATCATGGTTAAAACGCTACTGTCTCATTATGTTTTTACCCTCACTCTGAACTCTAATTGTGATTTTACCCTTAATTTTTTGACTTTGTGATTTTACCCTTTTTTTTCAACTTGAAGCCAGAGTTGACCCCTACTGGGGATAAAATCGCAATACTTCTATTGCGATTTGACCCCCCAATAAGGGTAAGGTCTGGCTTCGTGTTGAAAAACCAAGGTAAAAGCACAAAGTTAAAAAAGTGAGGGTAAAATCAGAATTAGAGTTCAAAGTGAGGGTAAAAACACAATTGCCTTTTTTTTTTAATATTTGCACCGCTGTTGAAGCCCGTTCCCTTTTTTATTGCATAGATCACTCGAGACATTTTTTTCTCCTTTTTTTTGTTGCCATACGCCCAGCCCATTTTCAGAAGCATATATAATGTGCAACTTACATCCGTTTCTCTTGATGGCACAAAGCGGATATATTATTTTTATCTAGGATGTCGACCCACTACAAATATCAACTATACAGTATATACAACCAGGTACAAATACTAGGAACACAGTATATACAACCAGGTACAAATACTAGGAACTCTTCAAGGGTCGGTAGATGCTGTCACCTAACAGTTCATACCGCTGAGGAAGCTTTCAGAGAACCTGGAAACGTACGGTGGCGTCTGGATCGTCCGATCAGGATGAAAAGAGTTTCTTCGTCACTTAAGCACCTGCCACCTGCTCTTACCACTGAAACTTTGTGCGTTTTGGCTGTGACGAAACCAACCGCGAAATGACATCCAGCAATAATTTTAGTTTGAAAAGTGTGCCGCTTTACGCAGCTGTATTATAAACAAAGTGCCGTGTAACTTGTAGAGAGGAAGACCAGGCCAGCCTCCGCGTACGTACGTCTCACACGGTCACACTCGTACCATATGCATTCACATCGCCGACGGACAAACAAAACGTTACGACTTCCGCATGACCGATTCCAATCGCTTCATCTAGCTGCAACCGATCGAACGCAGGCTTGCAGCCGCATATACGCCGTTTGTTCATGCAATAGTTTCACAGTTCGTTTGATCGGCGGCGCTGCGTTTGAGCTTCGGCTGTGTAACGCAGCCATGGGACGACCTTCTCGTTGGCGTTTCCTCGTCCTGCTCCTCGTCTCTGCATCCCTCTTCGCCTATGTATCAGGTAGTTTTTTTTACCATTCATGAGTCTCCTCTCTTCTCCAGTTGTCCTCAATCTTTTTTTGACGAGGAGACGAATCGATCGATCTCGCAGCTGCTGAGTCAAACACGAGCGTGTTGGCGGCGGAGCGGACGCGGCGGAAGGATCCCCTCGACGGGCTCAGGTACTACACCGGCGGATGGAACATCAGCGACAGGCACTACCTCGCCGTGAGTTCATCATGATCATCTTGCTCTGTTCTTACTGCCACATGCAAAGTCGCAAAGCGTGATGACGATGAGGCAGCGATCCATACCGCCTCGTGTTCCCGTCGTCCCCGCTGCTCTTCTTGTAAGCCTAGCCGAGCCGTTGAACCATGCGCTTACCGTGTGCTCACACCGTCGTGCAGTCGGCGGGTTTCAGCGCGGCGCCGGTGTTCGTTGTGGCCGCGCTCTGGTTCGCCAGCGTCGCGTTCGCCGCGCTCCTCTACTGCTGCTGCCGTTGCTGCTGCTGCGCCGGCGGCAACATCAGTGACTCCTACTCGCGCAAGGTGTTCGCCATCACGCTCGCGCTCCTGCTCGTCGCCACCGCAGCTGCCGTGTATGTAACCCACCGATCCCCAGCAAATTACAGTGACACTCTGTTCTTGTTCCGTAACTGATTCTTATCTCCGGACCGTGCATGGATTCGATTCGTTCGTCGCAGCGTCGGGTGCGCCGTCCTGTACGACGGGCAGGTCAAGTTCTACGGCAGCACGACGGCGACGCTGGACTACGTGGTGAGCCAGTCCGGCGAGGCGTCGGCGACCCTGCGCAACTTCACCGCCCTCCTGGAGACGGCCAAGGCGGCCGGCGTCGGCGGGGCCACGCTGCCTGCGAACCTCGCGCGTAGTGTCGACGATGTCGCGGGGCGGGTGGACGCCGCCGCCGACGAGCTCGCCGCGCGCACGGCCGATAACTCGCGGAGGATCCGGTCCGCGCTGGAAACCATGTACGTCATGACTCATTCACCAGCGCCGCCGGCAGCATACTGGTTCTTGTTGAAGGCGACATGAAAATTTTTGATCCATTTGTTCTACGTGATTGCAGAAGGAAGATCCTGATCGGAGTTGCTGCTGTGATGCTGGTCCTGTTGTTTGTTGGCTTCGGTGAGAACGAACCTGCTTTCTTTGATTTGTTCAGCCTTTTAAAAGCGATAACAGTTTATCCCATTTATTTTTGTTGTAGTTTTCTCATTGACCGGGCTGCAGTCGCTTGTGTACACGTAAGAGCATTAGTATACAGCATACAGAGAGAGTTCATCCTCTTCTGACTGCAACTGGTTGGACTTGTTCTTTCAGAGGTTACATACTGAGTTTTCATTTGCCTGTATTTTGGCAGAGCGGTGTTTCTCGGATGGATCATAATCACAGCCACACTAATCCTGTCCGGTACCTTCCTTGTCCTGCACAAGTAAGTTGTACGCGTCATATGCAATTTCGATTAAATTTTGATACGTTAAGTTCAAATTCTGCCAGCAATTTTGAATTGATTTCAAATGATTTTTATCATTCAGTGGCAGTTGACAGCCACCATACCGGTCCTATGGCCACAGCATTTTCCTCGTTAAATCCGAATCTCACATCACACAGTTTGAAGTTAACAATGCACAGACTAACAACTGTTCCCACGTTCCAGCGTGATAGGAGACACCTGCGTGGCCATGGACGAGTGGGTGGCCCGGCCACAAGGACAGGGCCGCACCGCGCTGGACGACATCCTCCCCTGCGTCAACACGGCGGTGACGAACGAGGCCCTGCGCCGGAGCCAGGAGGTCACTCACCAGCTCGTTGCCGGGCTCAACACGATCATCACAAACGTGTCCAACGCCAACATCCCACCACAGGCCGGCCCGCCACTCTACTACAACCAGTCCGGCCCTCCCGTGCCCGTCCTCTGCAACCCTTACAACTCCGACCTCTCGCCCCGCTCCTGCGCCGCCGGCGAAGTCCCCGCCGATGCCGCGCCACAGGTACGTGCGCGCAGAGAACGACACTGACGTGCTCGGCCATGACATGTCAATCGATGAGTTGTCTCACATTCTTGCTTGCGTTGCGCGTGTCGATCAGGTGTGGCAGCGCTTCGTGTGCCGCGCGACGCCGGCGCCGGGGCAACGGGAGTTGTGCGCGACGACGGGGCGCCTCACGCCGTCGCTGTACGGCGAGATGGTCCGCGCGGTCGGCGTCGGCGACGGGCTGCGCAGCCAGGCGCCCGCGCTCGCCGACCTGGCGACCTGCGCCACCGTGCGCCGCGCGTTCCGGACGGTGAGCGACGGATACTGCCCGGCGCTGCGGCGGCACAGCGCGCGGGTGTACGAGGCGCTGCTCGCGGCGTCGGTGGCCGCGGCGTTCGCGGCGGCGGCGTGGGTGGCGCACGCGCGGGAGCGGAGGCGAAGGCGCGAGAGCGAGAGGTTCCGGGTGTCGCCCTACAGGCTGCCCGTCGAGGAGAAGGTGCTGCTCAACAGTCCCAGGCGGCCGTACAGGCGAGTGTAATCGGCTTGATCTCTTGAAGCCTGCGTACGAAAATGGTAGAGGTGTAGTACACACTGTCCACGTTCCGAGCACTGGATTTTTACCGGAAATGTCATGAGAAGTCTTCCGGAGCGGGGCTATTCTGGATGTGTATATATGTACGTAGCAGTTTTGGGAGTACAACTACTGGACTTGTATAGAGGCAGTTTGCACGTTTCTTCACTACAGTTCTGTTTATGTATCCGATTGACTCATTTGAGAAATGGAATCAGGGGAGTACAATGTAAATGTGATTACATTTCTTTATACTTTATTTTTGGGTTTGGTCAAACCTACCTTTGACCAAAGATTTCTATAAATTCGATCAACTTTAACAACATGAAAATTTTATATATTATAAAAATATTTCTTGCATGATGAAAGTCTCATGTTGTTGAAGTTGATCGGATTTAAATAAACTGTCGGTGAAACCTAGAAATGAAGTCTTTGTGAAACAGAGGGTGTATCATTGGGCCATGGTATTTCGTTTAGCCGCCATTTGGCTTATCCGCCAAGTGTATAGGAGGATGGAGGCTTGATCAACCGGCACTGAGCCCAGCATCGACGGTACCAAATTAACCAGAGTCGTGGCTTCAACTCAGACCCGAGGACATGATAGCTGACAAGGACGACATAACGAGTCTCCCTTGTGCACTGGGTTTTCTCTACGCATAGCATCTAATAGTCTGTACATGTAGACTCAAGGTGCTAGGTATGTAGATGTCTCCGTTGAGGTTGAAACAGTTCGGTTAGAGAGTGAGTCTTCTGTATCCAAGGGCGAATTCAATGGGGGAGGGAGGGATACAGAGGGGCTCAAGGCCCCCCCCCCCCCCCCCCCCCCCAACCCCACACACAAAACTTTTGTCTTAGTATTCTCTATTCCTTGTTGTACAAAAAAAGGGACGTTTACGGAGATAATTTGCATGATTCTTTACTATTGTTATATGCTACTTATCCGACTGATTAGTTTGAGATGTGGAATCAAAGACGGAGAAGAAGCATCAATCTAGGGAGGCAGGGGTTTGAGAATGATTCATGCCCTGTGTATTGTTTATGCAAATGGTGCTCAAGGCGAGACCATTATCATGCCATATTAAAGTAGGAAGACAAAGGATTAAGGGGGCAATGCAACAATAATCTCACTAATATTAATCTGTAAAAGTGTCAGTTTACTCAAAGTCTTAATAAAAATTAAAAATGATATACAAGGTCATGATGGTACGGAAGATTAGACTATCGGACACGTGTTTGGTATGTAGAAGAACCTCTGGATACAAGCTAGGGTTTGGCAAGAGAGAAGAGTAAATACCTGAATTTTTTTTTTAAAAAAACGTGGGCAGCTGTTCTTCCATTCAGCATATACTAGTAGCATCTCCAAGAGGCTACTTAAAAATAGATAGCTAAAATCCTGATTTATTAGCTATTATGTAAAACAAAAATAGTACATAAAAATAATCAAACCTAACAGGCTCTCTAAATTTGAATCCTCTCTATATTTAAATGGTTGTGGGCTGCAATTGTTGGTTTGAATGGGCTACAAATGTTGGCTGGGCCGGCCTGTATAGTAGCGATCAGGACTCCTTTGGTTATCGTGAAACTGTGAAAGTAGCGATCAGACTCCAGGAAGCAGGCCGCCGCCGCCGATTCATCGCTCAGACTCCATCGCCTCAAGCTCAAAGATCACCACCTCCACAGTTGCTGAGGAAAAAAAAAAAAACCACCTCCACAGTTGCTAAGACCTCAAGGTTTCTTCCCCCTGGCCTCTCTTCCTTTACTTACAAAAATTCTGCAGGTGCATCTGGTGATCAATAAATACGTAGCCTCAACATACTATGTCAGAGATACATAGCACATGGAGCTTGCCTACTCTCTGACCTCCTTCTTCGAGTCGGACAATTGATGACCCGAGCTTTGCTGTGACAAATGTATATGGTCCTTTGCTCTAGTGAACACCGAGATGAATTCTTCGACGAGCTGAGATACATATCCACAATTCGCACTGGACCATGGCTTGTTTCCTAGCGACAGTGAGACAGCTCGGCAACACGGGCGAGACGGCGCATGGGAGGGGACAAAGGCACGAGAGGAGGGCGATGGCGAGGCGAACTGGGCAAATATGGCTAGCCAGGATGCCGTGATGGTGGGAAAAAATTCTCTACGAACCGTCCGCAAAGGGCTACTGTGCGGCCCTGCTCTGGATGCCTGCCGCGTGGACGTCTCAAGATATCCAACGCCAGCCAGTTGCTCGGCTCCCGCACCGGCCTCCCTCGAAGCGCTCGGCTCCTGGATGACGCCAACGGCTCGGCGATGGCACCTCTCGCTTCCGCTCGGCTCGGCGATAGCGAACAAGGGCAATGCCTCGCTGCTCTTCCACCGCCGCCGATGCGTGCCAGGAGCGCCCGCTTGACCATTTTCTTCCTCGAGGTGTCTCCCACGCCTCTCCGCAGAGCGTGCGGCAAGCATGGAACCCGAATGAATCCTTGCGCGGCCACAATGACGGCGGCGTACGTGGTCCTGCTGTGCAGTAATGGCGGCCTCGCCGGCTAAGTTGCCGCCGCTGCATCCTAACATCTGAATCCTGATTTCCAAAGCGGGCGACGCCATGGTGGACTTCAGCGACCTCCTCATAGCCTACGCCAACAACGTCGTCTCGCGTCGCATTCAGCGACGAGTGCGCGCGTGGCCTGTACGAGGCACTCGACGGCGTGCTCGAGAAGATGATCGACGACCACCACCGCCGGCCTCATCAAGTCGAGCTGAGAGGATACCGATCGAGCCGTGGACTCATTTGTTGCAAAGGAGTCGTGCGGGAGCCAGACACCGAGCGAGCGTAGGATGACTGGAGGCGTCCACGCGGCAGGCTTCCGGAGCGGGTCCGCACGGTTCGTAGAGAATTTTTTTCCGCCGTGATGGCGAGCGGGATGGAAAAGCGAGAAAGAAAGAGATTCTGTTGGAACTTGGAAGGCGTTTTGACCGGCGATTGTTTATTTTTGCCAAACCGGAAGGAGAAGACGAGTCTGTTGGAGATGCTCGGATCAAAGGTTATGTACAGAGCGCTCTCTTGGCAAGTGAAAAGATAAAAACTTCCTGTAGCAAATCCGGCATCGGGCAATCGACCAATCCACGGTTCGCCGCTCCGGCTCGTCGCCCTCGGCCAGATGCACGGCATGCCTACGTGCAAAGGGTGGAGGCCGTGGACACCCATGATGAGCTAGCTCCGCTCCCGTCCACGCGGGGTCGGCGCCGTAGATGCAGACGCGGCCGATGGGCGCTGAATTCCTGCGACACGGCTGTGACCGGCAGCAATTTGTTGCCTGCGCGGCTGTAGCTGATGCCCAGCCCCGTGGACGACGTCGCCTTGGAGATGGCCGACGGGCGTTCCACCATTGGACCGGGTCGTCGCTTGACCGTCGTTCCTCGGGGTCCTGCCGTTTCGGCTCGCCGTCCTCGGCCGGACTCCAATGGCCGATGATCACGATGCGTGGTGGCTTGATACGGGCACGTCTACGCATGGAACAACGATCAATCGTCAGGTGTTGACGGAGATGACATAATTCTTGTCTCTCCCGTCACTGCGCCCCCCAACCATTGAAGACGGTTGCGATGATGCGGCCACAAGACGGTGGTGTGTCTGCGGCAGTGAGATTGACGATTGCTGCGATCTACGCATTGAAGTGGTGGAGGCGGGTCGTCCTCTCCGTCTTGCCGTTCTGCACGAATTTGTCGCGGGCGGTGGGTGGTGCGGACACCTTTCGAGAGATGACGGCCGGTGTTGGCCGGATCTGCCGTGTTGCAGATCAAGGCGGTGGTGGTTTTGCCGCTAGTCCGTCGCATAAGATGCGGAGTCCCTCGCTCTCTCGTGCTGCTTGGCTCCCTCTAAAAGAAAGACAACACCATTGTCCTCTTCATGGTTGGCGGGATTCATGTCGCTATTTTTTTCTGCTTCCAATGGGTTTCTCTCGTGCTCCTCTTGGTGCTCACATGTCGACTGATGATCGATGAGGTGGCGGCCGGTGTTGGCCGGATTTGCTTCGTGCTTGGCAAATCGAGGTGGTGGTGGCTGGAATGTCCTAGTTGCCAATCCGCCGGTGAAGACCGCCAGGGAGTGACATCGGGTCGCGATTCACTCTTGTCTCGTCTCACTCCCTTCTCTACAAAGACCTGAGGTACTACGACCATAAGGACATCGGTGCCATCATATTGCGGTGGCGACTATCTTGGATGGTCAACATGCATGTTGGATTATAAGCAAGCATTTTTCGTGGGCACTAAATAATGATGGCGACGAGAGAACTCAATAGACATTGGACGCAAGCGGTAGATTTTATCGTTTTTTTCATTCTCATGTAATAAGCAGGGCTGTGTGCGGTCATGTAGAGGCCCGAATGTAATTCCATTTTCTAAAAAAAGAAAATCCGGCATAGGATAATCCAGGAAGAGTTATACCGAATTACCACATGTTTCTTCCCGCGCCTATTGACAACGGCCACCACCTTAAGCCGGTGCTCCTTGGTGTTGGGGAGCAAACCAGAAATCTTCTCAACCGAGCCGTGGATGGACACGACACACGAGCTTATCGACGATGTCGTCCATGTCGCACGCCAGATCGGTCCCATTGCTCCCTAGAACACACAGCTCGATCGGGTCCATGAGGCATGTTGAGCAGCTCCTCCAGCTCGCGGGTTTGAGGCGGCAGATCCGCTTCTTCTCCCGCTTCCGGAGTGCGCAGCCGGCCGGCCGAGCCAAGCAGCAACGCATCGAGCTTCGCTGAGAGGGAGAGCACGGGGCCTTGCGAGGTGACGGTAACCTCCATAACTTCGCCTTGGCCGATCGAAGAGCAACGAAGAAGTACTTTTACAGCAGGTCGCCGTGGATGACGGGTTCAAGGGATTTTGCTGCCGCGTGATGGCCAACCGCGTCGAGCGCTGCGGCACGACTGACGCGTCAAGTTCCTAGCTGTAATATAGTTTTTGCTCGTGCATTGACGAGCAGATTGATTCACCGTGGCATTGTTTTTCAACATAAGGACCGAGGGCACGCATTTAACATTCGTGGAACTATAATATACGCATAAGACGAATATTAACAAAATAAATATAGTACACGAATACGTCTCATATATATTATAATTATAGGCGTTCCAACGTCTTACATCATTAGTAGAACTGCAATACTTTATACATTTCAAATACTATATTCTAAAAATACTTGGAACTTCTAAATGCTAACTATGCTCACGTAAGACAACTCTACGGATCCAAGATATATCTTTCCGCCTTCTCGTTCTACCACTTCCGTCGGCCTCACGCTCTTGGGACCCCTCATAGCTTGTATCTTTTCACCGTTAGCGCCAATCCTAATTGCCAACAAGTGATTATCCTTACCAAATGGGAGCTCGTACATCTCACGGTGTAGTGCCACCCAATACCCACCCTTCTCATCGGGTCTTACATTGTCCGGGTATCCTGGAAGGTCCGCGAATATCTCGGAGGTATTGGCCTTTGGCCCTTGGAGCCAATACTTCATTAGCTTGCACGGGCCGGTGAGTGCTACGACAAGGTGAGTCCGGTCAGCACTAATGGAGATGCCGTTAGGGTATGTCACATTGGATTGAAGCACGGTGACCTCGTTGGTGCGAGGATCATACTTCATGATACGGCCCGTCGAGTCCCTTGTTGCTGTCACCATTTCATGTTGCGCTCGCGAATAGGTCGTGCTACTTGATGTGAAGTAGACGTCGCCCGTGACTTGGTCCACGTCCACTCCATTAGTGAAGCTAAGAGGCACACCATCGGCTGATGTTGCTAGCACGGTCGCCTCCCCACCACTAGGACCAACCCTCATGAGACCCATGTACGCGTCGGCGATGTAGAGGTAGCCGGAGTCGCGGTGGAACCGCAGGCCCAGCGGCCTGCCGCACGAGCTCTCCCTTGCGACAGTCGGGAGTTCAGAAAATGGTGGATCAGAGCAGTTGTTCTTGATGTAGCTGGGGCTGTACGCGAAAGTCGTCCAACCGGTGCTCTCGCCGCCGTACTTGAGGATGCGCCCGTCGTTGACGCTCACGTAGGGCCCTGTGCCGTTCCCGTCAAACGCGACGCTTTCAGGGCCGTAGATCATGTCCGGTAGCTCCAGGTGCTGCGTCTGGAACGCGTTGATGGTCTTCGCGATATCGCTGGCGCCTACGCGAGCCGCAGCGGCAGAGGGCACCAGCAACAAGAGAAGAAACGAGACAGCGAGCACGGCAAGGTTCGTTGTCGACGCTCTCCCCATGATGGCTAACGTGTCGCCAATTGAGCACGAAACTTTTCTCGGATCCTCTCTGCTGCTGCTAGATGATCGATCGATTCGTGTTTCTGTTGTTTGATGGTGGAGGCCGTACCCTGGCTCTCTATTTATTGGGTGTGCAGCAAGTGTCAAGTGAAGTCGGAATCCGCTTTAGCAAGCAGCAGCCTTGCCCGAGTCGGACTGAGTCGCCCTTGGTAAAGAAACGGAGATGAATTCTGAAAGGATCTGAAACGCACACCGAGTCTGTATCGGTTTCACCGAAAAGATTTTGTATCAGTTGCGCGACGAGCGGGCGCTTCACGCTGGCGCTGTTCGCCGAGATGGTCTGCGTCGGCGACGTGCTGCGCAGGCAGGCGCCCGTTCTCACCGACATCGCGCGCTGCACCTGCACGACCGTTCGCCGCGCGTTCCGGTGTTCGCGGCGGGCACAGCGGGCGGGTGTACGAGGCGCTGCGATGTTCGCCGCGGCGGCGTGGGTGGCGCACTCCGGGAGTCCCGGGAGAGGAGGCGGCGTCACGAGCGAGAGTTTCCGGGTGTTGCCGTACAGACTGCCTACCGAACGAGGAGGTGGTGCTGCTTAACAGCCCCAGGCGGCCGTAAAGCCTTTACGGTAAAGGCGAGTGTGAAAGCTCCATCGCCTCAGAGCTTCAGCAGTTGTGTAACGCGCAAGGGATTATCTCGTTGGCGTTCCCTCGTCCTGCTGCTCATCTCTGCATCCCTCCTCGACACAGCTACTGCCCGGTGTTTTTTTTTTTTCCCCATTTCACACGTTTCCTTTCTTGTCCTCAATCAATTGACGAGGAGATGAATCGATCTGTCGCAGGTCGCAGCTTATGTTTTTCTGTGGTCAGTCTTTACTCTCACGAGTTCATAAAACTTGACTCCAAACATATGAGAGTGCTGCGTTCTTTTGCTACTGTCGATTTGTTTTTTTTTTTTTTGCGAGGATACTCTCGATTTGTTTTGCTTGTACGTATTTCTTGATCGACTTTTTATTTTGCTACATGCCTACATGTATCCACCCTTCTGTAATATTTCTGGGGCTTCGATCCGCAAGGCTACTGCTCTGCTGGAGTGCTGGGTTCAGCGAGTGAGCCGAGCCCAGCTCATTAATAAAATAAGAGATAATTGTATAAACCACTTCATAAGTTATTTAGAGTTTTAGATTTCTAACCATAAGTCTTACAAAATCCCACCCACCCACTAAATTTCTAACCATAAGCCTTGCTTGTGTTTTCCCATGTGAGATAAAAAGGCACATTTTAACATTTTTTCACATGTGAGATAAAAAGGCACATTCTGATCGAAAAGTCTATCCCGCGCCCGGATGCGCGTTCGCGCTAGCGCGCGTTCGCTTGCGGCCCGGCCCATGCGCGAAAAGGGTGGCGGAGCGCGGCGGTGAGGCGGGCGGCGCGATGCCGCGTCGCCGGAGGTGGAGGTGGGCGGAGGTTAGGGTTTCTGGGTTGTCGGGGGGTGAGTGTGCTCTGTTCATCGCCGGACTTAGAGGAGGGGTTCGGGGGGGGGGGGGGGGGGGGGCGGGCGGTGCGGCGGAGGGGCTGGTGCGGCGGGCGTCAACGGCGCCGGAGACGCGAGGACGGTGGCGCGGCTGGGCGGGGGCGGCGGTCGGCGACGCGGCCCAACGAAGAAGACGATGAACAGTACATGTCGGGACACGTGGCAGCCGCGGGGGAGGGACGCGCGATAACCTCCCCCCATTCTGATCCAGTTTATTTTTTCTAGTTGTGAAATGTTTGACCTGAACCTTCCTTTTGGTTTCTTTGAGGAGAGAAACCAAGGGAAGCAAAATGCTGCATTTTTTTATGGTGAATACTCCAACGGTCCAACCATGAAAAAACAGTAAATTAATGATACTGAAATCGGCGTTGGTGTTTCGTTGGACCAGAAGGAGGATACTCATCTTTTTTGGGTAGTATGGACCAAGCTTCATGAAAGCCTTTATGATTTCATTTCTCAGATCGACTAGACAACCCCAAATCTTACAACGTACTGCTGGGTCACCTTTTACCAAATAATTTTGAATACCAGAAATCACATTTTGTTGTTGAAATGGTAAGCTTTGGCCTTCAGTAGATATAGGCGCAACTGATTGTAGTACTCGCTGAGAATCAGATGCCAAAATTGGTTCAAGATCTTGTTCTCCTACATTAGCAACTTGTTCTTTCTTCTTATAAAGAGAGTAAAGTATTTTCCTCTTTGTCATGATTATAACCTACAAAAATTGCATAAGGAAAGATGGGGATGAGACATGAAACTGAGATCGCAAAAGGGAGGATCGAATAAGCTTGATGGAGCAAACCTGACTTGAATATTGCCCGGCCTTGGGGAGAGATATTTAGATTGAGGCCACTCGTAAACGCAGTCATCTAAGGAACGCTCTTGGTAAACAAGACATCTAATCAACGCCACAAGTTGGCCTCAGCTCCCCTATCCTTCCCATGTCACTTACTTTCTATTGTTTTTAAGACTAAATCAGACTTGAACATACAAGAGAGAGAGAGAGAGAGAGAGAGAGAGAGAGAGAGAGAGAGAGAGAGAGAGACGAATTATCTTGAGCTGATTTGTCTTTTGCGGCGTGCGCTCAGCAAGAAGAGAGGGATCGTGATATTGTGGTAGTTGGCAGGTGAATTGAATGAGAATATATACTCTACAGACAAATATTTGTATCTTTTTTAATTTCAGAGGGACACATACAAATAAATATACCAATAGCTCACAGTGGGGTCCAGAAATTTCTCAACAGTTGAAGCGCGCGGGGGAGGGGGTGGGGGCATTGGCCCCCTACTGCCTCGGTCCCCTCCGCATCCTCCCTACTTCTTGCATACCTAGCTAGTTAAAACTCCTATCAAGGTCAAACTGTTATATAGCATTACTTATTTTTGCAACAAGGAGCTAAGGTATTGTCCCTCATTTCTCTCTTTCCCTAAACGTCGCAAACTAGAGTGATTTCACTCACATTCATTCTTTTCAATCTTACTTGTCCTTGGCTGCCTGCAGCAACACAGAAAACCTTTTAACCTTTTCAGAAGAAAACTAATTCAAGACTGATTCGTATTAGCTCACCTTGGTGTGGTCATGTAAAAACTAGATGTACTTTCATTGTACAGAGGCCGAAACATTATTTTACTTCGAAATAAAAAGTTTCCGTTATCTTAAAAAAGAAAACTATTTCTAATTCTGATAAGGATTAAGTTCAACTTTAGTTCCTCATCTTTTCTTCCGGTTCAACTTCCGTCCCTCATCACAGAGGCTGAAGCATTATTTTACCTCGAAATAAAAAGTTTTCTTTATCTAAAAAAAGAAAACTATTTCTAATTCTTATAAGGACTAAGTTCAACTTTAGTTCCTCATCTTTTCTTCCGGTTCAACTTCCGTCCCTCATCTCTTCTACAGGTTATATTAGTCCCTCATCTCTTGAAATCATGCACCTAAAGTCCCTTTTGTATATTTCTAAGGCGGTTTTGCATACATAGCAGTGCTGACATGGATGGTGTATGCTGACTCAACTGAACCTTTCTCTTTTCTTTCCTCTCCTCTGTCTGTCTATCACCATGTCAAATCCCCTATCCAGTTCTTTGCACAACATCCGTTGCCCCCAACATCTACCTTCAAAATCCCACATATGACACTTCAAATTAGGCCCCGGTCTGATTCCAGCTCTATCACCATGAGTATCTATGAAGCGTCCTGGGTTATTAAAATACCCGAAACTACGTGTTTCGTACTTGTCCCAGGATCAATGACAGGTACACACGTTAATCATAGTGGAATCACAATTATATATAATGTAACTATTAAATTTATTCAAAATTTAGAAAATATTGGCTCGAAGGCCCAACAAGAATACATGAAGAGATATACGTAACGGTAACATAATAGAATTCGAATCCCTAGCGTGTGACTCATGTTCACGGGTAATTGACTGGAAGTTGAACTTTAAGAAAGAACGACGTCGACGTCCCTCACCGAGAACCATGTCATATCTGAAACCAAACTATTCGGAGGCAAGCTATGCAGGTGAATAATTGTAATAATCAAATGCTTGGCTGAATGAAGAATAGAATAATGAAGGTATAGTTTACAATATCATAATAAAGACGATCGCTTCTTCTTCACCACCGTCCAGTGGCAGAAGAAGAGCAAGGCTGGCAAAGATGTCTGGTACGTGCGCGTCGCCGGACAAGGCTCCTGGAGCTTCCAGAAGAGCGAGGACATCAAGGTCGGCGAGGTCACGAAGCTCCGGTACAAGTTCAAGAACGGCGTGGCCATGGACTGGCTCATGGAGGAGTACTCGTGCGCCTGCAGCTGCCCGGACGCCGTCCAGCCGGTGCTCTCGCCCAATGCCGGCGCCAACTCCGCGGCACGAAAAGAATCCGCCGCGTTCTTCGAGCAACCAGCGGCGCCGCCTGAGCCCGTTGCGATCGCGCACGCACTGCCGGCGAGGAACAAGAGACCAGCGCCGCCACCGATCATCAAGCCGCCGTGCCCCAAGCGGATCAGGTGACGGTACCCTCCATAACTTCGCCTGGGCCGAACCGATCGAAGAGCAATGAAGAAGTACTTGTACAAGCAGGTCGCCGTGGATGACGGGTTCAAGGGATTTCGCTGCCGCGTGATGGCCAACAGCGTCGAGCTCTGCGGCGCGGTGGACGGATGCTTCCAGTTCCCAAATAGCAGTAATATATTGTTTTTGCTCGTGCATTGACGAGCAGCTAGCTTGATTCACCGTGGCATTGTTTTTCCAGATAAGGACCGAGGGCACGCATTTAACATTAGTGGAACTATAATATACTATAAAATACGCAATATTAACCAACTAAATATAGTACACTAATACATCTCATATCATATATATTATAAAAATAGACGTTCAAAACGTGCTTACATCATTAGTAGAATTACAATACTTTAGACATCTCAAATACCTATCTTTCTTATATTTATTAATTGGAGGCTCCTTTTGGTGCCTCCATGTTAATCGGTAAAAAATCCTAAAAATTACCAAAAAAAAGCAAAACATCTGTCCGTCGGTTCATAGGATTCTAGTTATCATTAAACAAAACAACCATTAGATCTCATGTGTCCAAAATACCTCTATACCTAACTCTAAATTACCCACCATTACCATTACAAAAACTAATCTAAAATTAAAATACGTAGGACCTGCGGCAGGGAAATACGACCTACCGATAAACCACGACCAGCAGCTGTTGGCGTCCATGCGGCTGCGGGCGGCAGTCAAGCAGAAGGGCACACGAGAGCCAATGCAATGAAGGCAACGTGGCTCAGAAGAAGCGGATAAACAATAGCGGCCGCTGATGCAAATCAAGGTTTCTCGGCTCAGCATATGCAAGACGAAGGATAATTCTGATGTCGTGAGTTTATATATGAACCCTAATTCTGTTTTTTTTTTCGATTAAGGTTACTTCATTCCCAGCAAGATTGATTAGATCAGGGCCAATCTGATCATGTACCACACCACGGCCTGTTATGAGCCACTTGACGAATCGATCAAGGTCGAGATGTATCCATCATATGGCAGAGATGCACAAGGTCAGGGGAGAGTAGAAATCGATGATTATTAATATCGTTACATCAACCATACATGCAGATGCTCGCTGGAGAAGGAATATCTACAAGCATGCAAACCTGGGAAATCTATGGATATCGAGAAGCAAACTAACTTTTTTTCAGTGTTTCTAGATATGCATGGGTGAACTATCATAGTACACAGATACCAATGCACTTATCAAAATTTGCTGCTATATATAAGTTGTTTCTTGCACAGTAATACTTCAATTGACTAAAAAGTATTTAATTAAAAGATCAGGTAGTGGATTCCAGAATTTTTTTATAAAAAGTATCAACTCATATACTGATTAATATTTTTTTTATAAACTTCTCACATCTACTAATATATATAACTCAAAGTGCAACTGTGGCACAAGTTTCTAAATTGTCCATCTTTGCAATGTAAATAAATAACCCAAAGTACCTCCGAATGATTATTTCTTTTTCTTGGGGGGGATCTGAATGATTATTTCTACATTACCCGACTCTACCATTGTAAAAGAAACTTTAATCACTCCAGGTGTCCACTTACAAAATTATCTGCGTATGCCATTATGGAAAAATCTAATACCCAAATATAGTAATGTCTCTTGAAAAAATTCTAGCCCGTGCAAGTGCACGGGTTGAAAGCTAGTATTTTAAAAATTCTAGGAGCTTTTAAGTGCTAACTATGCTCACATAAGACAACTCTACGGAATCAAGATATATCTTTCCGCCTTCTCGTTCTACCACTTCCGTCGGCCTCACGCTCTTAGGACCCCTCATAGCTTGTATCTTTTCACCGTTAGCGCCAATCCTAATTGCCAACAAGTGGCTATCCTTACCAAATGGGAGCTCGTACATCTCGCGGTGTAATGACACCCAATACCCACCCTTCTCATCTGGTCTTACATTGTCCGGGTATCCTGGAAGGTCCGCGAATATCTCGGAGGTGTTGGCCTTTGGCCCTTGAAGCCAATACTTCATTAGCTTGCACGGACCGGTGAGTGCAACGACAAGGTGAGTCCGGTCGGCACTAATGGAGATGCCATTAGGGTATGTCACATTGGATTGAAGCACGGTGACCTCGTTGGTGCGAGGATCATACTTCATGATACGACCCGTCGAGTCCCTTGTGGCGGTCACCATTTCATGTTGCGCTCGTGAATAGGTCGTGCTACTTGATGTGAAGTAGACGACGCCCGTGACTTGGTCCACGTCCACTCCATTGGTGAAGCTAAGAGGCACGCCATCGGCCGTTGTTGCTAACACGGTCGCCTCCCCGCCGCTAGGACCCACCCTCATGAGCCCCATGTAAGCATCGGCGATGTAGAGGTAGCCGGAGTCACGGTGGAACCGCAGGCCCAGCGGCCTGCCACACGAGCTCTCCCTTGCAACAGTCGGGAGTTCAGAAAATGGCGGAGCCGAGCAGTTGTTCTTGGTGTAGCTGGGGCTGTACGCGAAAGTCGTCCAACCGGTGCTCTTGCCGCCGTACTTGAGGATGCGCCCGTCGTTGACGCTCACGTAGGGCCCTGTGCCGTTCCCGTCAAACGCGACGCTTTCAGGGCCGTAGATCATGTCCGGTAGCTCCATGTGCTGCGTCTGGTACGCGTTGATGGTCTTCGTGATGCTGGCGCCTACGCGAGCCGCAGCGGCAGAGGGCACCAGCAACAAGAGAAGAAATGAGGCGGCGAGCAGAGCAAGGTTCGACGACGCTCTCCCCATGATGGCTAACACGTCGCCAACTGATAAAGTAGACTTTTCTCTGATCCTCTTTGCTGGTGGGTGGTTCGATGTGTGTTTCTGTTGTTTGATGGTGGAGACCGTACCCCGCCTCTCTATTTATTGGGGAGTGCGGCAAGTTTCAAGTCGGAATCGGCTCAGCAAGCAGCAGTCTTATCGGAGTCGGAGCCCTTCGTAAAGAAACGGAGATGGATTCTCAAAAAACTGAAGCAAACACCGAGTCTGTATCGATTTAATGGAAAAGATGTTGTATCAGTTGCCGTGCAAATTTTGACACTAACAGAATTCAAATAAATTTATTGTAGGAAACATGATACGAACCAATTATTCAATCTGTTTTAGCATTCTAGGACGTGGAACAACGACATAAGTTGCCGTATAAAAAAGTACTAATTCACCATGTTTTTCTGTAACAATCATTGTACAGAACAACTAGCTAGTAAGAAGCATTTACAAAGAAAGGAACCGTATAGACTTTTTTTTCTGTCTTTACTGCCACGTAAATACTATTTTCAAATATCAAGGAAAGAACTGCAAGGATTTACAAAGAATCAATAGAGGTTGGTATTTTTACAACGAAAGAACTTTACAAGGATTCATAAAGAAGAGAGGGAGTTACTTTTTTCTAAGAAGAGATGGAGTTTTTTTTCTTTACTGAAACTTAAATGCTACTCCTATATGGAAATATCAACGAAAGAAATTCACAAGGATTTCCAACGAAACAATAGAGCTTGGGGTTTCATTCAGTATGGCTTTTGCCAGGAGAACAGTAGAAATGACCTATTCTCAGCTAAATGGATCAAAATGTTCTTGCCTATATGTTTTTCAGGCCATAAAAACCTATTGATATGTTGGGTTTAGTCCCATATTGGATATTGATGATGCGGGAGCTCGACTTATAAGGTGGAGGGAACCCAACCTATCAGGCTAGTCTTTTGGATTGAGGTGGCCCATGACCTTAGTTGTGGCTCCGGTTGGGCCTGTGGGGATAGCAAGCCCGTTGGGACCTGAGCTGGCGGCATGGGCTCCTAGGTATGGCGAGCCGGGCCGCGTTAACAAGTGGTATCAGAGTCATTGGTCTAAAACCCGGAATATCTCTGGGGCCTCACACGGAAAATGGACCGTCGGATTAAATCTCTCGGGCCACATGGTTATCGGGCTGTCGAAGAGGTGTCCAACCGGATGTGAAGAGTAGATGGGGCCATCCGATGAGCTCGACTTATAAGGTGGAGAGAACCCAACCTATCAGGCTAATTTTTTGGGTTGAGGTGGCCCACTTTAGTTGTGGCTCCGGTTGGGCCTGTGGGGATAGCAGGCCCGTTGGGACCTGGGCTGGCGGCATGGGCTCGTGAGTATGACGAGCCGGGCCGCGCTAACAAGTGGTCTTTTGGGTTGAGGTGACCCATGACCTAGGTTGTGGCTCCGGTTGGGCCTGTAGCCCGTTGGGACCTGGGCTGGTGATATGGCTCGCAGGTATGGCGAGCCGGCCGCGCTAACATGATCCCTCAATTGTATTGACGAAGTTTTGCAGTTTTCAGCATTTGTCAGGAGATTTGTGATGTTTCTAAGTATATCCGAGACATCTTGACCCATGAGTTGTGGGTGCAACACACTGCAGATGCATCTTCCAAGAAAATGGCAATAGTAACGGCTATACACAGCTCAAGCTCACAAGTTAGAATTCGTCAATCATGCAACCGATATGCGACATGCCCCGTCTGAACGGCCACTTCACAATTCTCGTTTGTTACTTTGTTTTTGACGCGGGGGCTGAGCTAATTGTTTGTCAGTAGCTTTACAAAAATCGTCGATCGAGTGGCAGTCAAAACATACTACTAGTACACACGGGACCATAAGTCTTTGGTCGTCCCCTCGTCGTGTCATATTGAAATGTTTCTTTATGACTCCTGGTACCTGGTAGGTCATGCATATTCTCCAGATAGACTACAAGGTAACAACTCATGACAACAAAATGACACATGCATGATTCATCAGCTCAAGCCACTCCGATGATGTAACAACTCTTGAAAACAAGAAAATTACTGGTCGTCGCGGGTGTGTGGGATGAAGTCTTTGTCATCGCTCGCCTCATCATATTGAAATGTTGTTGGTCCATTATTGGTTTCGTCGCTATATGCAGTTGTTAAAGAGTGAAAAGACTAGCTCGTTGCGCAAGACATGTACATCCGCTCCAATGTTCATACTTAGTGAACCTATTATATATCTAAAAAAAAAAATAGAGCACGGTGGTCATTTATTGAAGCGTTAGGCAACAAGCTTAATTAGGTAGCTATATAAACCCCCTCATGTTAATTCCCTCGCTTGCTCACAAGCAAAGCAGCATCGCGTACTGATGACCACCTAAAGAGAGCGGAGCGAGAATTGCTAGCTCTGGGACATGGCCCTGGATGACCTGTTCGGAGGTCTGTCGCTAGGGGGGCCCGGGCCGAAGGATGGCGACCCCTACATGACCATCGGCTACTTGCTCAAGCTGATCCGCACAGACAGAGGGATGCAAATCGACATCCTCGCCACGGCCAGTGCTCTGCTGCTCGGGTTGATAACGCTGCTGGACTCCCACCGCCGGCGCTCAGGCACCAGAGTCTTTAGCTTGCTCTTCCCGCTGGAGACTGTCTACACCATCTCCTACGTGGTGGTCTCTCCTACGTACTACGCCATCGGCCTCATCAAGTCATTCGACGACGGGCCCAACCCGCCGGCGTCCAGCCAATTGCTGTGGGCCGTGGTGCTGGTCCTACTCCTCGGCAGCGCTGACACCATCTCGGCGTTCAGCCGGCGTCACGTGGAGCGTAGGAAGGCCATGCAGGCCAAGCAAGGGTTCCAGACGCTGCTTGTCCTCTGGCTGCTGCTCAGCAAGAGGAGCCTGTCGGGAGGAGAGCGGATCTTGACACCCTTCTTGCTCCTCTGCTGGGTCCGTCTATAGCATCTTCAAGATGGGCCAGAGAATGAAGGCGCTGCGCATGGCGAGCTTGGAGCACGGCCTCTTGGACTATGACCGCCGCCGCCGATGGTCGCCACCACGACCCCACGGACATGACCGGCTACATGTATCTGGTGCTCGACGACGACTACTCAGAAGTCGTCCGCACGCCTTCCGCGCCACACTACCTCACAAAGGTCCCCGGGGTGGAAGACGGCAAGGTCGTCACCATCGACATGATCTGGAAGCAGTACTACGGCGAGCTTCTGAGTTCCGGTGGCGAGCGGGCACGTGCTCTCAAGGACACGTGCCTCTCGTTCGCGCTGTTCAAGCGGCGCTTCTGTGGGCTCGACATCGCGGAGGCAGGCCACCAGACGACGAGGGACTTCGTCCTCAACAACCTACGAGCGTGCCTTCCGCGTCGTTCCTGTACGACTTGTTCCACACAAAGTAGCCCGCGCTCTTCCCCACCACAAGGGTGCTCGGCGTCGCCCGTTTCTTCTTCGTCCTCGTGCTGCTCCTGTATTTTACCAGTGGCGCCGTCTGGACCGCCAAGCATGCTCAGACCCTACCGCCCTACACCATCTTCACCGCCTTCAACAACTTCCTCTTCGTCGCCATCATCGTGGCCATTGACGTCGTGCAGCATCTGACCTTGGCTCACTCCAACTGGGCGGTCGTGCACTTTGTGTGCGACTACGCGAGGAAGAAGCAGAAGGAGCCACGCTGGCGCCGCCGCATCCGCCATGCACGCGCTCATCACATGGGTGTCGGCTTGCCGTGCTCGGAAGGGGAGGCACTACTGGCTGGGACCACAGGCTCGGCCAGTACTCGTTTCTCGAGTCCTTTGACCACAACCCGTACATCATCAACGCCTTCTCCTGGCTCACCATGCATGGGCCACATGGAGCAGAGGCCGGCGGAGCGAGCGGGTGCAGCTAACGGCCGTGGTCAAGCAAGCGGTCGCCGCGGCCCTCCGCCGTTGCCTCTACGTACGAAGGCGGTGGCCGTCTAACCAACGGCATCCGTAGCCTCATGGAATTTGGCGGCGATTTGAGCTGGGCATGCTGGCTCCCGACGACCACGCACACGCTCCTCGTGTGGCACATCGCCACCACACTGTGCGACGTCGACGGGGACACCGTCGACGCCATGATGGAAGAGGGCCACCACCGCCTTGTGGCAACAAGTCTGTCTGGCTACTGCGCCTACCTGCTTGCTTTCGTCCCGGAGATGCTGCCCGACCACAGCCACGCGCAGCCAAGGAGATCCTGGGCGCCGTCCTGCTAGAAGCCCAGCAGCATCTCGGACACGCCAAGGGCATGTAGTTGAGGCTCAGCGAGATGTTGCGCCTTGGCTGCGGCAGCGACCAAGACACGGCGATCCTGAACCTCGGGGCCAGGCTGGGCAGGCGCCTGGTGGACATAGGCAGGGCGCGCCGGTGGGAGCTTCTCGCCGACTTCTGGGCCGAGCTAGTGCTCTTCCTCGCGCCGTCGGAGAACGCGGACGTCCACGCCGAGTATCTCGCGCGCGGGGGAGAGTTCATGACGCACCTCTGGGCGCTGCTCGTGCACGCGGGCATCCTTAAACGACCCGACATCCATGAGCCGCCTGTTTGAGCTCAGGCCCGTACCTAACTGTTTGGTCACAAGGCATCTTCGACTGTTAATTGCGTTGTTTCGCCGTTTCGCGTACCCACTCCCACTGTTTCCACAACCAGTTTCCTGGCCCTGGAAGCATGCGTCTAGCTAGCTGGTCATGTGAAAAGCATAGGTGCAGAGTTTTTTTTTAAAAAAAAAGAAAAAATCCTGTAGCAAATCCGGCACATGGTTGTTCCGGGAAGAAAATACTACTGAACGACCACATGCATATTTCTTCCCACGCCTCTGAAATTACCTGAACCCTGCAAGTGAGGCGTGAGGAGATACTCTAGTCTTACCAAAATTATCTTTCAAGGTATCCCGGTCCAGGCACTCAAACCGCCTGTCAAGCCTCCAGCACACCCTATTGTTGTCGATCGGTGACCAATCCAGAGCTCTACTTGACTGATCGAGCGGTGGATTTGCGCTGAAAGGGAGCCTTGCGAAGCTCTGATCGAAGGCAACATCCATGTCTTTTCGCCTTGGCTGAACCGATCGAAGAGCGACGAAGAAGTAGATGACGGGTTCAAGGGATTCGGCAACTTACCGCGTAGAGGCCAACCGCGTCGGGTGCTGCGGCGGTGGATAGACGGGCCGGGTTACCAAAAACATTTATACGAGCAGCTACAATTGTTGATTTACCATAAAAAAAAATTGGTCAACCAAAAACACTTGTATCAACAAAGTTTACAAAATAAGCATAATACGAAAATATCAACAAAGTGAAGGTGTATTACATGTCTTATATACTTTTAAAAATGTGCTCAAAATACTATATTAATACATCTCAAATAATATTATATTTTAAAAATTCTAAGAACTTCTAAGTGCTAACTATGCTCACATAAGACAACTCTACGGATCCAAGATATATCTTTCCATCTTCTCGTTCTACCACTTCCGTCGGCCTCACGCTCTTGGGACCCCTAGCGCCAATCCTAATTGCCAACAAGTGGCTATCCTTGCCGAACGGGAGCTCATACATCTCACGGTGTAATGCCACCCAATAGCCACCGTTCTCATCCGGTCTCACATTGTCCGGGTATCCTGGAAGGTCCGCGAATATCTCGGAAGTGTTGGCCTTTGGCCCTTGGAGCCAATACTTCATTAGCTTGCACGGGCCGGTGAGTGCTATGACAAGGTGAGTCCTGTCGGCACTAATGGAGATGCCGTTTGGGTATGTCACATTGGATTGAAGCACGGTGACCTCGTTGGTGCGAGGATCATACTTCATGATACGACCCGTTGAGTCCCTTGTGGCGGTCACCATTTCATGTTGCGCTCGTGAATAGGTCGTGCTACTTGATGTGAAGTAGACGTCGCCCGTGACTTGGTCCACGTCCACTCCATTGGTGAAGCTAAGAGGCACGCCATCGGCCATTGTTGCTAGCACGGTCGCCTCCCCGCCACTAGGTCCGACCCTCATGAGACCCATGTATGCATCCGCGATGTAGAGGTAGCCGGAGTCACGGTGGAACCGCAAGCCCAGCGGCCTGCCGCACGAGCTCTCCCGTGCAACAGTCGGGAGTTCAGAAAATGGCGGATCCGAGCAGTTGTTCTTGACGTAGCTGGGGCTGTACACGAAGGTCGTCCAGCCGGTGCTCTCTCCGCCGTACTTGAGGATGCGCCCGTCGTTGACGCTCACGTAGGGCCCTGTGCCGTTCCCGTCAAACGCGACGCTTTCAGGGCCGTAGATCATGTCCGGTAGCTCCAGGTGCTGCGTCTGGAACGCGTTGATGGTCTTCGCGATGCTGGCGCCTACGCGAGCCGCAGCGGCAGAGGGCACCAGCAACAAGAGAAGAAACGAGACAGCGAGCACGGCAAGGTTCGTTGTCGACGCTCTCCCCATGATGGCTAACGTGTCGCCAATCGATTCGTGTTTCTGTTGTTTGATGGTGGAGGCCGTACCCTGGCTCTCTATTTATTGGGTGTGCAGCAAGTGTAAAGTGAAGTCGGAATCGGCTTTGGCAAGCAGCAGCCTTGCCGGAGTCGGATTGAGTCGCCCTTGGTAAAGAAACGGAGATGAATTATGAAAGGACCTGAAACGGACACCGAGTCTGTATCGGTTTCACCGAAAAGATTTTGTATCAGTGGCGCGATACGCCGAGATGGTCTGCGTGGTTGGCGTCGGCGACGTGCTGCGCAGGCAGGCGCCCGTCCTCGCCGAACGACCGTGCGCCGCTCGTTTCGGAACGTGAGCGACACAGCTACTGCCTGGCGTTCGCGGCGGCGTGGGTGGCGCGCTCCCAGGTGAGCGAGAGATTCTGGGTGTCTCCGTACACACTGACACTGCCCATCGAGCGAGGAGAAGGTGCTGCTCAACAGCCCCGGCCGGGCGGCCGTGGGATTATCTCGTTGGCGTTTCCATCGCCTCGAGCTTCAGTTGTGTAACGCGGCCATGGGATTATCTCGTTGGCGTTTCCTCGTCCTGCTCCTCGTCTCTGCATTCCTCTTAGCCTATGTATCAGGTAGAATTTTTTTTTCTTTTTCTTTTTTTCATTTCACACGTCGCCTTTCTTGTCCTCAATCAATTGACGAGGAGATGAATCGATCGATCTGGCATGCAGCTTATGTTTTTCTGAACATGTAAAACTTATGTAAATGTTGGTGTACAACAGTACAAGAGTCGAAAGATTTTGGTCGAATACTATTTTTGGCTGAAAAAATAGTATTCCTCTAGCTTATGTTTTAGTAGAATGCCTCTTTCAGCATCTATCACTAGAGGAATATTATTTTTTCCAATAAAAGTGATCCAAATAATTCTCTATGATTCATGTATTTAACTCAATTTTTTGAGCAATGTTATACATCCGACCAGAGTGGTAGACTCACGTAATAAAAAAAAAAGGAGCGGTAGACTCACGTACGACTGGCAAATCACATCCACTGGCAAGTTTTACTTACGCATAGCAATCCTCATTAATATGAATTTATATGCATTGTTTGTGCATGATCTAGCTACTGAAGGAATATTAATTTCGTTCCATAGCATTGGGAACAATAGTCGTTCTCTAGGGTCAATGTATTTATACTAAATATAAGAGCAATTTCTTTCTTTGATTTGATCATACTATATTTTATTTCATGTCCGTATCAATTTCTTTAAATTTTTAGAGCAACATTAATTTCTTTCCACAACATTGATCGCAAAATATATTCTATGATTAGTGTATTTCAATTGGATTTATATGATCATTATTTCTTTGCATTGAAATGCATTCATTTAGCCTGTCCTCTATGTCACACCTATATATATTAGTTCTTTCACATCTTGGCTGGAGGGAGGTGACGTACGATTGAAAGTGTCATGTTTTCATGTGAAAAAATGCTGAGACTCTTTTACTTCTCTATGTTACTCCCCATCTTTTGCTTTGAACAAGTTGCTACAACATCATGGTGTGGTAAGAATCCAGAACTTTGCAGAAGCATGCGATTCAAAGGAGAGATGTCCTCTAATGGGAGCTCACTATCGATCAAGGTGGAGCCACAAGAGAGTTCAACATCGATAGCTCATGTAAGCCATAGATCATGCTAGCTCTTATCCACACCTAATAGCTTTGATGTCCTAATCTAAGATGTATATCTACCGAAAAATGTGCATATATATAAAATAGTCTGCATATTTAGGTTCAAATAAAGTATTCAAGTTTTTAAATATTTCAAATAATTGCGTTGCTCTCTCCTGATAGAAAGCAATTTACATATCAAGTTCAAGCTATGATTCAGTACTTTACGGTACGATGACGACTTTAACTGTGCATGAGTTTCCAACTACCAAGAAGGGGCAAGACATTGAGGCTACTGTTGCAGTGTCAAATTTCCAAGAAGGGCGTACCGATAATGTTAATGCTATACATGCTGGATGGGCAGTAAGTCAACGTTTCCACTTTTTTCAATAAATAGTGTACACTTGAAGTGTTTGAGTTTTCAAACACGTTTCTGCAACATGTAGATCGAGCCATCTTTCTATGGAGACAATAAGACTCATTTTTCTATAAGATGGACGGTATGTGGTCATGGTAACAAAGATTATTCACTTTTGAAAATTGGTTTTGAACTTCTAAGTCTCAACATTGGCATAGCATGAGTTTTTGGAATTGAACACTTACCAGGCTGATGGATACAAATCAACCGGGTGTATTGACTTGAAGTGTGATGGATTTGTACCAGTTAACTATGCTCCTATTACCCCAGGAGATATTTTGGAGGGTAAAAGTAAGATCTCAGTCAAGATATTCAAGGTACGACAAAAAACAAAGTGCCTATTATGTCGTTCAATCTCATGATTAATGTCGATGTTAAACAAATGAAACTTGTTTTGTTTATATATATATGTCAAGGATTGAATATTATGGTATCATTTTTGTGTCCTTACAACACAACAATATTCTTATGCTAAAGTTCAGAATTACCTTCGAGAGGAAAGAAAAAAGATGACAGTAACCACAAAATGGAAACATGGACTTTCCTTCAATCCCACAAGGATAAAGTATTACTATTAGAACTGGTTAAATGTGAAGTTTCTTTCATATAATCAGTCCCTTCAATGTTTGTGCAGAAGAAAGATGATGGGGATTGGTGGTTATATTTTGGCCATGATGGTGGGAGCATTACTCCAGTGGGATTTTGGCCAAAGACTCTTTTTAACAATTTGGCAGACCATGCAAATACGATAACTTGGGGTGGTTACACAGGTTCTAATGCAGGAGATTCCAGCCCACCAATGGGGAATGGACAGTGGCCAGGAGAAAATTCAGCGTCATTTCAAGATATTCAGTTTGTCGATAGTAATGGGAGTGGCTACGCTCCCACTCCATGGCCTGGTGGCGTTCACTCTGATGTGACCCATAAGAAGTGCTATCAAATTAGTGTATTTACAAATGGCATGTTTCATTATGGAGGTCCTGGAGGTTGTACTGATTAAAATTTTTATGCTTGGAGACATATCAATAAAAAATATTATAATATTATACACTGTATTTCCATAAAAAAATTGCCGTGCACCATGGATCACTACCAAACTTGTTGCTTCTCCGATGTTTTCATTTTTGTTGTTGAAGATGCTTCTTACGTGTGCATTGTAATCGCATTTTGTGATCCTAATTTAGATCCTGAGTGTACTAAGTAGACTTATCAACGTTGTAATTCAACACTGCTATGGAGATGGGTTTTGTTGCTAACGTGTAATCGAACTATGACATCTTGCAAGGCACCTATTTAGTATTTGTTGTTCAATACAATCGATCTACTTGTAGATCTACTTGTATGTCGCCTATATAGTATATCCCTTCGGCCTTGTTTGTTTACCCTTATATTATATAATCTGGCTTACATAATCTTAAGCTCAAACAAACAGCTGAATTATTGTTCAGATTATATAATCTCCACTTTCAGAGACCCAATCGTCTCGAAGCCGACAAGCAGAATATTCATCTACTACTACGTGAGATGGTACAACACACAAGATGACAAATACGCAGCCAATCTCACAAAGGATGGAAACGAAGGTAGTAGACAACTAGTTGCACATGATCCGTGGTGACACAGTAATTAACCTGAGCAGAATAGTAGCGTGAGCATGACTTACAGTTCCTTGTTAAGTTACTCTGCTCGGGTCAGGGCAGAACTACACGTTCTGTCATGCAAGCAAAACAGGTGCTACTGTACCTGGAAGAATTTGTTGTTCTAATTCTACAACATGACCATGACTACTACATACCAAGCAGAATTTTTCTGTTTAGTAATCAAGGCTTAATTTTTCATCTAACCCTTGATACTTGACCACATCTTCAAACCATGATACTATCAGCGTTGTGAGAGAAAAAATAATACAGTGAGAAAAAATTAACTGACAGGAAGCATCATATAACTCAACAACTGCAAATACCTTGCAGACATTAAAATATGGCATCACTGTAACCCCCCTATGCCCACAAAGATCCATCTTGGATGTTTGGATATCTTGACTTGTAACTCTGAAGAACATGCAAAGGAATGAACCATCGCAGGTATACTTTACTTCTTAAACTAAAGAGCCTATTCCATTTTAATTAACTGCACAAAAGCATAAGACCTAATTCAGAAATTATACTTTTGTGAATTAGGTCAAAGAAGACCAAGAGGTTAATTGCACAAAAGAACTTGAGTCGAAGCACACAGCCAATGCTTGCAATTGCAGTCAAAAGTCATTTGAGTGTCAGAGAAGTTTAATTGCTGCAGTGACAACAAATGAAGCAATTATGCATTTAAAGGCAAGACAATCCAAAATGACCAGAATGCCTGCTGACAAGGAAAAGCGTCATGATCACTCTTGTTTCGTTCCATTTTCTTGATCAAAACATAGCTTCAGTGCCAAGTGCCAACCATGGTGTTAAACGTCAGCTTTCCCAGACCAGCTACCTACACAATGGTATAAAGCCAAGTTGCCTCCCTCAATCTACTTTTAAGAGCACTTGTCTAGGTTCAGAATCCAAGGATGATTGCTCTGATGGTACTGAAATTTGTTCACAAGACATAAGCTGTATCCGGAAGTGGTCTCCAAGGCCGGACCCATGGACCAAAGGCAACAGAAGTTATAAGGTTTGAAAGGAAATCTGCGACCATGTGGTCCATTTCAAAGAAAAGGCAGAACTGCCATGGGTTGCGGTTGGTTGTTCTTGCCATCACGTGCAGCCGCGCCGGAAGGGCGGCTTGGCTGCGGACACCGAAGCCACAAAGGCGTGGTAACCAAACGGACACTGCAGCGCCACAGGTTCAATGGATATGTTGCTGAACAAGGGTTTGGCAAGAGAACTGAATCTAATGAAACCTAAAGCAGTTAATCTGCCATTTCACTATATTAGTAAGGAGCGAGTTTATGTGCGAAGTAGCACTCCTGGCAAATCAGCACAGAATGGAGAAATGAAAAAGAAAAATTCTGTAGCAAATCCGGCACAAGGTTGCAGGTTGCTTTGTAGTACAGGCTAGCTCTTTCCAGACAGGGTTTTTTTTTTCTCTTGTTGCGGAATCCAGATAGCATGTGCCGTTCACGCATGATTCATTTTCAATTAATCAAATTTTCCTGCCTTTGTGTTGTTTAATGCAGTAAAGATTGATATATTTGAATTGTGGTGTTAGTGCAGAATACAGTCCAATTTGTGGTTATTCAGTGATAGACTGCAGATATCATCAGAATCTCAATGCCTCGCTGTACAGACAATTGTTTTCCCAATCCCTTCTAGTTCAGCACTGGCATGTTATGAACTCGGCAAAATCTTATCATCGTTTTTGGTGCAATCTTGGAAGTGACAAGTATGGAAACGTAGACTAAATAACAGAAACTGCTTCCACATTGATGTCCCAATATCTGCAAGATGTGCAGTTTTCAGCCTCATCGTGGGATTTGCCATCACCAAATGCTAATGAAAGCAGTTTACTGCATTTGTCAGGAATTTTGTGATGACTCACTGTACCCTGACATGATGGAAATGCTCATCCTAATACCATCTTTGTTCAGTATTTGTGGGTACAGAACTGCAGATGCATCTGCCAAGTAACACAGCCATGAACAGCTCACAAGGTCGAATTTGTCCACTGTCAGGTGCCAGGTTTGTTACCATAGAAGTTCAGAACAAAGTACTAATGCCATTAGTAAGATATTGGCACACACAACATTGACAGAAAGAAACTTGTTCGTGAAATATCTGTGAGATTAGTGTGCGGCAAGTTTGAGATTAAATGGCAATTTATCACCTCTTACATGGAATACAAGAAGTCGTTTACATTAGTGAGTTACCATTAGTGACAGTAAAGATGGTCACTAACTTCTCCATAAATAATAAAACATTAAGCTTCATTAAGCTGTTTGTTTGAAGGAAACAAGTCTTATAGAGGACTCTATATAGTACGGCGTGCTGTACTACCCCCTTTTCCGAAAGATGCAAGCGGACAACAAAATTGCTTCCCTGTCTTTTCCCCTCCACCATTTACAGCAGCGTTTGAAAAATCGATGGATTTCAGTTGCTTTCAGTCCCATGCAGGGAGCTGTAGTTACATACCATTTGACTCGTACATGCAGCCGACTGGTCCGTACGAGCTCCATCCAGTTGATCATTCATTTGAAGACATTGGGGAATATACTTCTGCTGGCTCTATGGTACCCACTGCAACCTTCAACCACCTTGGTTATCAGTACTATTCAGAAAGAGAAATCAAGAAGCCTGTTGTCAACCAAGTTGGATCTTACCTGCCTTTGCTGACGCCAAAAAATGAAGTTTCTCACCTCATGGAAAGTGGCCTTGTATCATATAAGGCGTACGAGATGAATGCTAGGTTTGTACCAAGAAGCAGGAAGGCCTCTAGTAATTCACTGAAGAAAGCCAATGTTGTGAAAGGACAATGGACACCAGAGGAAGACAGGTAAAATATGTTGACAGTTCCTTCTTCTTCATCATCATTTTTTATTTTTATTTTGAACTGGCAGTTCCTTCTCTTTTTTTTTTAACTCCTACAAAAAGTTAAATGATTTGTTCTCTGTTCGGGACCTATCAATAGTTTTATTCTTGGTAATTTAACAGGAAGCTGGTCAAATTAGTGGAACAATTTGGACTGAGGAAGTGGTCTTGCATAGCGCAAATTCTACCTGGACGAGTTGGAAAGCAATGCAGAGAAAGATGGCACAACCATCTGAGGCCAAACATCAAGGTACACCCCCACAGCTTTCATTTCCAATTTGATGGCACGTTACCAGTACAATTTTGCTGCGCTTCTATATGTAGAAATGTACATGAGGAGTTTTCTTCTCGACTATCCTCTGCTACTGCATCAATGGGCATTTCTTTCCCTCTTTCACATTCGCTCGCTTCAGTGAAATTTGATCATAAACGGCCTGCTTCAGAGAGTACTGAATATTCAATAGCATTTTTTTTTTTGGCAAAGGGTATAGACTCAACATGCAATAAATTATGGGGATTGAAATCGTGAGTTACTTAACAAAGTTGGCGAATTTTCTGGTTGCGTTTATAACATTCAGTTATATGACCAGCTCAGTTACATTATAAACGCTGAAGGAAAATTCTGTTTAGCTTGGCATGGGGCTGAAGCAATCGAAAATACAAGTGAGGAAGTTTGAAAATAGGATGTAAACTATTCACAGAATTTAGGAACACCCAAGCAAAACAAAAATAAAACCCATCGGAGATAAAAAAAAAATAAACGTTTAATTATTTTCCCTTAATGTGCTAATCTCCAATTGCAACCTACAACATGTAAGAAAGGTAAAGATAGGAAAAACACATGAAATTAAATCCCAAAATGGTAATTCAAAATTTTACAATTTTAGAGGTGTTTCTTTTCATCATGATACCTCAGTAATACCATTCATGCATAGAGTAACCTCCGTTTTGTAAACCCAACTGCAGAAGGATATTTGGAGTGATGAGGAGGACATGGTCCTAATACAAGCACATAAGGAAGTCGGCAACAAATGGGCAGAGATAGCCAAGCGCCTACCCGGCAGAACAGAAAACTCCATCAAGAATCACTGGAATGCAACAAAGAGAAGGCAATTTGCACGCAGGCGAAGCCGTAGCTCCAAGGGCCCAAAATCAGGTACTCTCCTACAAAGCTACATCAAAAGCCTTGGAATCGGCCCAATAAGCAGAAACGTCGTTGCTCCTGTTGCTGCTCAACCTACAATGCCGCCATCTTCACCTGCATTTCTCACGGCAAAGCCTTCTGCAAAGACAAACAATGGGAGTCCTGAACACAGCCCATCCAGCATACTCAACACCCAAGGAATGTTCAGCATACAAGAGAACGATTGCGACGAGACTCGCTCGTTTGAAGAACTTTTAGCTCCAATTTGCGATGACTTTCCAGTTGACATGTGTGACGGTCTGTTTGACACAAGCGCAGAGCTGTTCCAAGTTTGTGGCATGGATGACGATGTTGACATGAATTCTATCTTCAACCATCTCGATTACGCTGGCAAAGCTGTTAGTGGGATAGACATGGAAATGACGTGGGATGACGACGTCCTCGCCGACTGTGTTGGGCTTGAATCTGGACTCTCAGCTCAGATTGAAGTTGCTCAAGTGAAGGAGGAGATGGATCTGGTTGAGATGATGGCAACCACACAGAACAGCGCTGGAACAGAGGATTAATAAATATGCCATTACAGTATGATACATCTTTGATAGTTGCACGACCTGCTATATCTTGATAGTTGCACGACCTGAAGATGCAACTATATATATGACCTGCATTGATAACTTCACGACCTTTTGGATGTGTGTCCTTCATGGGGATGCCTACGATCATATAATAAATAAAGTTTCGTTCATTCTTCACTTGTGCTTACTGGTATGCATGTGGATACATTTTTTTTTTCTTTTGCGATTGAAAGTGGAGACATATTTATGTGCTATATTTTTATTCTTTCAGCTACCAAGATATGAGGTAACATTACTGAATTTTGCCGTCATTGCACTCTACTTTTTTTTTTTGAGACGTCATTGCACTGTACTGCTATGCGCTTCATGCAGCGGCTGTAGCAGTATGACCACCCCAACGAAATCAATTTTGCTAGCAGCATTTTATTGCACTTCATTAGAAATGGCAAGGGCCACTGTACTAGAATGCTCCAATTAAGACGAGTATGCAGCTATCCCCGGGACAGAGCAGTTATATTTTGGCGAACTCCATGGCCGTACAAGTTCCGTTCCTTCGATGCGCAGTTTGGTAACCACATCTCCGCGCTATATCCAGGAATGAATACAACAACTCGATGGGAGAGAAACATCAACGCACTTTTGATGGTAACGTGATGATACGCGTAGTACACAAAGATAACATAAGAAACGATCGAGTTTGTATATTAACACTGGAACACTCCGTGCATGATGCATATGAACTCCTTTCTTTATTTTCATCAGTACTGCAGTGGCCCCCGGTGGCCGACACGACGACACCGGTGCAATGATCCTGCCGTCCTTTGTCCAAGCCCGCGCGAGATCATCCCGCGCGCCGGCCGGCGCCGGGCCATCATACCCTACCCGGTCCCCCGTCTCCGATCCGCCTACACACGCAGCTACGTACGATGCGCTGCGGCGGCGTACGTACGTAAACCGCGTCGCCCCCGCTGCGCCAAATAAAGGTCTCGCGTACCGCGGATCGTGTGGCGAGGCGCCGGGGCAAGCAGCGCGCGCGCGCGCGGCCAGTTCGTGGCGTCCGTTCGCCGTGCAGATTCTGCCCGGGTACGTGGCTGGATCTAGCGTCGCGGTTCGGCGTGAGGAGATCGCGTCGGCGAGGACACGAAATTGATGGCACGCGCTCGCCCTCCATATACTGCTAGCTCCGTACTCGCGTTGACGGCAGGAAGCCTGCAGTGTGATCTTCTCGCTTCGCGCACGCCAAGAGGGAACCGTGCGTGCGTTTATGTAGTTTGAAGCGGCGCGTGTCATTTTAATTCGGGTGGACAGCGAACGTACGACTGCTTCTGATCCAATTACACGGACGGAGCTGCTTACCAAGAGAGGGATTTCATCACCAACATATACGCACGGATTCAAAGATACGCGTCCTCGTCAAACAGGCTGTGTCGTCGATCAGCGTCCGGAAGTGGATAATGCTTCTGCAGCTTCTCCATGACTTTTTCTGTATGGCGCGAAAATACAAACTTGCCTCTCTCTCTTTTTTTTTCTGTTCGGGAAATGAAGATTCGTTGGACAGGCCGCGTGCTGCGTAACACCGCAAGAAGTACAAAACCTAGCGCCGCGGCGTTATTATTAGCATTAGCATTTGATTGAGAATATCTAGCTTAGTTAGCTAGCTAGAATCACCCTAGATTCCAGCTGGTCCCTGTTTATCACCACGCCGCACTTGTATGTTAATTTACTGCCCGGTTCACTTTCGCCCATGCCTAGCGATCTTTATCTCGGTGGCCTCGTGATATCTTTAGCACCCCCATAACCAGACAAGAAAGGTCCACACACGAGGAGTGTGACTCCAAAGACTCGTCACAGATTTTCTTCCCCTACAATGTCTACATGTACTCCTGATCCATGCTGTGTAGCACAGCGGCAGCAAATGCATTCGTTGTCATCTTTGGTATCCTTTACTGTGGCCTCACTCCAATTTTATTCTACCCTCCGATAAGAGTGACTCAAATGCATCACTGCAATAAGAGTGACTCCAAAGACTCGTCACAGACTTTCTACATTGTATTGTCTCCATGCTCAGTAGATCGGCAGGAAATGCATGCTGCCGCCTCCTCCCCTGCTCCACTTTTCATTTCCACCGTCTGATTCGAAGCTGCAACATGAGTAGCAGCAGCAGCAGCAACTCCAACCGCTTTTTTTTTTTTTTTTTGATAAACCTCCAACCGCTTTACTCGCGTCATTCTAGCCTTTTTACGTGCGCTGATCGCGAGTGGTCCTCGAACACAACGCATCCGTCATCATCATACGTGTCTCAAACATCTCAAGTGATCTCACTCCGAAAAGAAAACTCAAGTCAATAAACTATGGTTTTGACATGGACAAGTACCATAACCAGTTCGCTAAAAGGAAAGTTTATGGGGTACCATAACCATAACCTGTGGATCATCAATCATAAAGGCTAATGCTTGTGCTCACCAACTTAACAACCAGCGCAGTAGTATATGCGGGAAAGGGAAGGCTGTGGTACCGCTTTTCAGGGGCATGTGAGCAGCCTCGCCGGACCCGGGATGGAGCGATCTGCGTCAGATCGATCTCGGTCGGTCTGACGCAACTTTACAGTTTTGTTATTTCCCTTTTGGCTTACGAAAGATTTGTACACGCTGTACATTGAAGTCTACCGTGTGGTGTTGGATCTTGTGTACTGGCTCACAGAATCCAAGCTGTGTGATGTGTGGTATATCTGCTACTTTTTTGCAATGCACTATATGCACAGGTGTCATAACAATACGTGTCTGCAAATTTACTCTCCGCAGTTGCCAAAATCTGTGTAAGGCGGCAGCCATAGCTGCCACAGCTAGCTAGGTCGCGTTTAGTGAGTGGTGGTGGACTGGTGGTAGCAGTCGCAGTAATCCTTTTGCCGGGGCGTCATGTGACACGAGCCGTGCTTATTAGCTTCTTCCTTCCAGTTCAGCAGCCTCCCTCTCCCTTTCTATAAATCATGAGGCGTTGTCACGAGTAGTTGGCGGCAGTGAGCAGTGAAGGAGCTGGGCGCCTAGCTTGACCGACACTTTTGGCCGCAGAAGAGAGCGAGCGAGGAAGGAGAAGAAGGCCGGCCAGGAGGTGCGCGCCAGCCATGGAGTGGTACGCGTGGCTGTCGCGGACGGGGCTGGCGCCGTCGCTGACGTACGAGTACGGGCTCCTCTTCCGCCGCAACGAGCTGGAGCCCGGCGACGCGGCGCACTTCGACCACGACCTGCTCAAGAGCATGGGCATCGCCGTCGCCAAGCACCGCCTCGAGATCCTCAAGCTGGCCAAGAAGCAGGCCGCGGCGGCGGCGGAGGGAGAAAAGGACGGCGACGCGTCTGCGGCCGCGCGGCTCGCGCGCGGGGCCAGGAGGTGCCTGGCGCGGTGTGTGCGGCGGCTGGCCGGCGGCGGCGGGAGAAGGCGGGGCGCGTCGTCGGTCACCGTCGTGCCGAGGATCTGCAGTGGCGACGACGCCGTCCGCGTCGGCGCCGTGCAGAAGCGGAGCACCGCCGCCAAGAAGATGGTGCTCATGATCACCGACGGAGGAGGCCACGGCGCGGCCAGGCCGGGCGCCGGCGGCACCGCGCGGCTCTCGGCGTCGTCGCAGAAGGCGAGCCTCATGTTCCACGACTGTTACGAGGACGAGGAGGAGGACGGCGGCGACGGCGACGAGGAGGAGGCACGGAGCTCCCAGGACGGCGACGGAGGCGAGATCAAGTGGGACTCCATGTTCCAGGACTTGAAGCCGACGTGATGATCAAGCTCAATTGCTTGCTTGCCTCTTCCCGGTATCGCTGTGTTTTTTGCGATGTCGTGTCATGGTGTGGGAGAGATTTTTCACCACTCTCGTAGCGTGTTGCATGTCCTCCTTGAAGAGTAGAAAACATGGGGTGTGCATTTCGAACTGTGCAAATAACATTTGAACGCCAACTTCGTTTGATTCTGTTGGGAAATGTATGGTCTCTTAGAAATTTGAGGCTGAAGTTGAGTGATAGTAATGGTCAACCATGCTCATGCTCGTACACAGCATTAGAAGAGAACGAAACTAAAGCAGAGTACAAAACAGAGCGTAAAAATGTGAGATTACCAAAGCATGACGAACTTTTGTCAAAACTGAACCAGGATTGCCGCACCGGAAACACTCCAGCTTAAACAAAGACCGGACGATGGCCAAATGGTAAATAATAATAATAATAATAATAATAATAATAATAATAATAATAATAATAATAATAATAATAATAATAATAATAATAATAATAATAATTTGACCAAGAGTAGTGCGCCCATGACATCATCACGTTATACAAAACAAGCGTAGAGCACGCGACATAGTTGTTGCTCCTTTATATCATGATGGACAGTAACAATTCATATTCAATAGCAGAGAACTACGTATATCGCATTCATTCACGAAGACACAGTAGAGAATGGCCGCTAAAGAGAAATAGAGATGAGAAACCGTTTCCGCTAAAGCAGAACAAACATCCTGACTGCACGACAGCAACCTGAATGCTCACCACAAAATCAGGGAGCCTAAAATCAGTGAACTTAATAAAACTCATCCAAGAGTCACAGGCCGCCTGAACAAACATGCCTACTATGTACGGAAGAACCGCCGGAATAGTTCAGTTCACAAAATATAACCTAGTCTGCTCTTTCCACATTCAATTCACATGTAGAGCTGATGTTTAGCTGTAATTTACAATTGAAATCCACATCCCCCTATTCATCTTCAACAGCTGATGAATGAAGAAATACACAACATATCATGCGGTCCAAAAATGGAAGTGGGCCGTCTACATTCAATGCACTATCCAAAAAAAAAAGGGGACAACACTCAAAACTGGGGTGCTGCAAACAACACTTAGGATTGCCTGGCCAGATAAAAATCCCCTGCACTGAGAAAAACATGTTTCCCTAGTTGCAAACTGATTGGCGGGTAACCTTCAATGCAATCAACCGTAATCTGGAAGAAAGATGACAAAGATAAGAACGGACAAGCAAACACTCTGGAAAGAGATACAGCTTAGTAGCTCGCTTACCATGCCATTCCCTGCTTGGAACTCTGCCTTCAATCTGGAAATAGACCTTGACATAAGATATACTCTCAATGCCTCTACATGATCACTATTACCTGTTTTATCAGAGTACATGCATTCATTATTTGCAGAACATTCAGAGAACCAGGGAGCATCAACAACTGAATAGCCGGTATCTGGATGAGTAATTCAGAATCACTTACCTGACGCATAAGGAAGGATATCTGATGAAAGCACAGGGGATGACCTTGCAATGTATATGACAAACGACATGTCATTTACACTGTGTGACTCCTCACAAATTACTACCTGCAACCAATAAAAGAGATAGCAATTAGGGTTGACACTTGTGATCTAAATATTGCCCTAAACTTAAATGAGAGGCACGAAATATATGTAAGGCGAATGCTCTGCTGGCTAATAGCTCCATCGCACAAACTAAAGAAACTAAAAGAATGATTTGTTGTGTCCAATTACGGAAATTACAATGAGAACCTAAATTTTAAAGAAGGCCAAATGCCATGCAACTGAAAATACCTCCAAATGGTGAGAAGAAACAAAGATACAACTAAAAAAAATACTATTGTTTAAGATAAAACGGCAGTAAATGGTGAGAAGAATGCATCATTAGATTCGAATTTGGAGATAACTGATTCAAGATTCAAACTTACCACATCGGGTGATGCCATTTCCTTTGGAACGAGAGAGGAACCAATCGAGTTCCTAATGTACAGATCCTGTACAAAATAATGTTAGTTCCATGGGAAAAAAATGTTCCAAACAAGAATCATTTGGATAAACAGATTTAATTCACCTGTGACTTCAAAATCTCTTGCAGCGTATCTTTGTTGTCGTCCAAAGATTTGTAGTACACATCAACTGGATCTGTAGGTTCAAGTTGAGCAGTCTTCCGCAACTTTTGGATTCTGTTCACCACCTGGATAGATATGCTTATGCTAGTCATTAAATATAATTTTAGGAATGTAATCAATTAAATAATCATGGAAGTTTTTTTCTCCTCAAACCAGCAGCAGAGCTACCCGTAATTATATTAAGTATTAACAAATGCCAAATATAGTAACAAACCAAGAAAAGAGGAGAGAAAACAGAGCAGACAATCAAAGAAGGAATGGAAAGGAAAGAAAATGAAAATGAAAGAAAGGAAGGAAGCAGCCGCTCCACAAACTATAGAACACAACAATGCAAGTCTCAACGGTTCATGTGTCGTGACTGATGATGTATTGAGTCAATATAACTGAATGCAGGCAATAGAAAATCGATTTATCGCAGCACATGAAACATTCTATGTCTAAGCTCAGACACAAGAAATAATGAAGTACCTCTCGAGCAACTCCAGCTTCAATCAAGGACTGATCAGCTCGTAGATCCAAAATGACTAAGACATCACCTATAGTGAAAACAAGATGAAAATATTATCAAGGCATGTTATCGGTAAGTATAATAAACAAGATTAAGTAGTGTATGTATGACAAACCGTCTCCGGCGGCATCAATCTCCTTCTCTGACACATTTTCAGGACGCTTAAATTGTCGGACTACCTACAAAGATATAAACCCAAACTAGTAAATTTTATACAAATCATGATGCAGCTTATTAACATAAATAACTTGTAAGCTGACAAATCTGACATATAAATAACATTATCTTATGTACTACACAGAACAACCATCACAAAATATGTTCTCAAACACTTATACGAACTCTTGAGCAGCTAAACTACTAAACTAGCCACTATCATCCAATCATAATATTCAAAATGATAGAACTTCATGCGACTTGAATGTTACCTTAATATCATCTAGCTTCAAGCAATGACCGAAGAATGAAACCTCCCCACTTTTCTCAAAGGCTAAGATCTGCTCCTGAGTCATTTTCTTCACCTCATTTGATACTTTGCCCATGTCTTTTCCTAGTCTTTTGCCTAGCACACTATGAAAAATACCAGACGCACTTAGCAATTCAAGAATATGCAATAAGCCAATTATTATAACATTGAAGTACACATACCTGAAATTGGGTTCGGCCCGCAGAGAAGCATAAATTAAAGGATCATTACACGGAGTGACAGTCTTAACATTCATCTCCTCCATGACATACTACATAATACAAAAGTATATGCATCAGTATTCATCACTCAAGAAATATATGTAAAAAAAAAAGAAATTGATCCATCTAGTCTGTTACTGCAGAACAGATATAATTTCAGGGTGGACGATTAAAACACATTTACAAACCTCTTTTAGTTTCCCAGTGATGTCTTCAAGAAACTCATTGTCTGGATGCACAACCACCATCTCCCTGAAACTCGCATGAGTTAAGCTATATAGCAAAGTTGAATGCTACTAAATGCAGCATGCTTTTTATAACAGTTCTCATGGAGCGAAGGATTATAGAAAACAAATTATACTATGAAACTCAAAGGATGTATTTCCATCAACTCAAACCCTATTGATGTCTACACAAAAAATTCTCCAAGTTACATGTAAAGGAGTGCAAAAACAACTCAGATCATCAATGTATCACTACTACTCCGTATTACAATCGAAACTCCTCACTTAATGCTACTAAATACAAAACAAAAAAATATATACTTGCAAAAACAGTAAGAGACGTACTTGAGTGGTGTTTTGAGAGCTTTGTTATGCCGCTCACGAATATTGCGCGCAAGATCAATGATGGTCATCATCCTATTCACGCTTTGTTCAACACGCTCATCTCTCTGATAATGTGAAAAAATTAGTCGCACAATAGGTCATAAGTTAACCGGATATAGAACAAAACATGACATAATAATTTAGACGAACAGATATACCTCCCCAGTTGTGGAAGGGAACTTGCAGAAATGGATGCTGTCCTCTGGGTTACTTGACACCTTCCGCAGATTTTGGTAAAGAACTTCAGTAAAGAACGGTGTAAATGGGGCCATCGTCACACAAGTTGTCACAAGTGCCTACATTTCATGATTAAAACATCTTTCAGAACTGAAGAAAAAACATCAAAAAATAAAGTATGTGAATATAGAGGATTACGAATATGCAAAGTACAGAAAGAATGTATTGTATTATGGTGCCGCAGGATTATCTCGGAGGCTAGGCACTATTGCAGTGAAGCAAGAACCACTAGAAATATCACAATGCTCAATGGTAGCTGGCAAAGCACCATAACTACATATGTACTGAAGGGGGCAACAAGCTACTGGTAAAACAATTCGTCAGCATCAGGGAAAGACATCTTTAATTCCTGATACAGTCCTAGATGGTGTGAACACATGACGACAGCACTTAACTTTGATATTTTTATCCATCAAAACATCTATAACTTGCTGGATGTGCACTTACATGATAGAGTGTTGAAAGAGAAATTCTGCAGTCTTCTTCTCCAGTACGTCCTTTCAACCGTTTGCGGTTGAAACGCACATATATGTTAGTAAGATTGTCGATGTATTTTACCAAATACGGCACAACCTACAGTAAGGTAACAAATTACATCAAGTAATCAGAAGATGGAAGGACAATCATATGTCAGGAAACAAATATCTACAAATATGTTAAGCGTCGAACCGTGTAAAGCCGATATGCATCCATTTCCTGGCGAACAAAGCTGACTAGACTTTCAGTTGCAGAGTTTATCCAATGATCCAACACATTGGATGACTTCAGGAGTGCTGCTTGATCAATTGGAGAAAACGCAGCAAGACCCTCAACTTCAAGTCTCTTTGCATTTTGGACCAGAAATCTATAAGCATTATACCACGGAAGGAAGACATCCTTCACCTGATCAATTCAAAGAATGACAAAATTTTAGGGTAATGCTCTATTCCACAAGAAAACAATCAGATCATAGCATTTAAATAATGGATCAAATATGATACATATCTATAGACCAGTAGCCTGGCTAAACAATATCAATGGAGCAAAGAGTTTTCAAGAGATCAACTTACAACACCATAAACACCACTGCGTTTAAATCGTAGAGACTCTGCACGTACAACTGGAGAATTTATCAAATATAGCCTCAACGCATCCTGGAAGGGCGCGGAAAATTAATTTAACATCAGGCAACCAAGTAGATATGAATGTATCTTGAATCACAATCACAAACTTATTCAAAGAAAGCAACACATACCGCTCCATACTCATCAAGGAGTTCTGTAGGTGAAGGATAATTCTTTTTACTCTTGCTCATTTTCTTACCATCCTCAGCCAACACAAGACCATTGCATATAAGATTCTTAAATGCAGGCTTCCCAAACAGTGCAGTTGAGAGCACCATCAGAGTATAGAACCTGCATGAAATCGTGTCACAAAGGTGAAATTTGGATATCCAATTAATGTGGCATTAAACAGCATGAAGTCGATTTCATATGAAAGTATCAATACCGGGTCACCCTATGCCCCAACATCACTTGCATAATATACTAACTTACGAAGGATTACCGACTACAGAGCAAACGAGATAAAGTCTACTCGATTAAGACCCCTGACTAAAATTATCATGTCTTCAGCTTGAGCTAGAAAGAGGGTTTGAGGCCAAGAGATGCAAGAATGGGCATACATTGCTTGAAAAGGAATGCTCAGGTTTTGGTGCTTATAAATTTACCCCTTTTTTTCAAGTCAACCTTTTTTATATTCTCTCACAATTCTCACAAAATACCATCTAACAAACAAATATATGGTGTTTGGTAATGAACATCACCCAAGGCAATAAATTGAACAATAGAAGTAAATACGCAATCAAATCATCAATACAAGCTAGTGAAACAGTTATAATGCTTCCAAAGATTCTGAAGGTAGTAACGGACCATCCTCGTGTCTGATCCAAACCCTCTGCCACAAAGTTGCCAGGAAAATTCTTTTCAAATAGTTCACGATTCTCGAATGGATAATGAATGTAGGCATATGGCATCGACCCACTCTCGAACCAGCAGTCGAAAACCTGGGGAACACGATAAATGCTTTAGTGAAAACCATTTCAAATTGAAGACTGAACTCATATGCTCAAACATTCGAGCGACATTAAACAAACAAAAGTCAAATGCTCATACAAATATGATAACATGAATAGTGTTGGTGGTTCTTGTGGGTTTCATCTCTAGCCTACCCAACTTGATTGGGACTAAAGGCTTCATTGTTGATGCCGTTGTCAAATAACACTGGTATACATACCAGATATAGGAAAATCTTACTACAGAGCAGAGATTAGGAACAAACAATATAGCAATCTAATGCACAATTCTTTTCTTTTGACACAAACTTTTCTGGTAACATTAATACTAAGCATCCAATTGAGCAAAAAACAAAGGTATCATAAGGTACATTGATTTCAGCAACGGTAAGAGAAAGCATAACCCCATAAGGTACATTGATTATAGCAGATTGCATCATCACTTCTAAGTAACATTCAAGAACTTTTGACTTATATTATACTCCCTCCGTTCAGAAATTGATAGTCATTTCCGTCAGCCAGGATGAACTGGCCATAACTCAAAATGATTTGTCAGAACGACAACATTTGGTGAACGGAGGGTTTGTATTGCATATACAATTACAACAATGGGATGGTAAAAGGTACTATACATGAAAACAATCGATTCATGGTTACGGGTCAAAAGAAACTTACATCCTCAACACGTTTGAGAACACCATACTCAGGTCCTCTCCTAGAGGGAATTGTAATATCATCAACATAGTGTCGGTGAAGATCAGTGACCTGATGACATATTTTTTGTTAAAAAAGCAAAGGGTAAGCACAGTAAATTGGAGGGATGGTATCAGGAAAATCTAACAATAACATGTGTCTATTAATAAGTTGTAAACTATGAGAAATGTTCAAGCAATGAGCACATAAAAAATTCACCATTGTTTCAATTATTCAGAAAGATGGCATAAATGACAAGAATATTTATGTCATTAAAATATTTCTGTGCACAGTAGAGATGTTAACCTTTACACCAGATAATTTTTCAAGTTTCTCAATGGAGTCCATAACAACAATTTCTTCCCCATCTTGACTGATCCACAGTGGAAGTGGAGTACCCCAGAATCTACTTCTGCTAATAGCCCAATCACGAGCGCCTTCAAGCCAATTATGGAACCTTTTTTCCTGCAGGGTTTAAAATTTATCAAGTTATAACATACACATCTCAGATCGCATTATAGCTCATTAACATACTGTTGTGGAAAACATAAACTTTCCAAATAGTTTCGTGACAATGAGTACAATATCCATGTATTTATTGTGAATAATGAAAACAGGATGCAATATGGTAGTTCTCCACAATTTAAAGCACAGTGTCAAGGCAGGAAACAATGAAATACCTTAACATAATCTGGAACCCAGTAGGTCTCCTTGTTACATTCCAGTAACTGATCCTTGATCTTCTCAACCTTGACAAACCTATGGAGAAGTTTTTTTTTTTCAGGCTTTCATTCTTCAGACGCAGACAAGTAGTAAAACAGGAAGATCGTAATGGAAGCAGATGAAACAAAATGACCAAAATGGTTCAGAAGAAAGGTTTAATTATGCATCTGCAATTCTGCGTGGTTATATATGGTGAGATGAATTTTAAAGCAATTGTCCATGTGGAAAGAGAAACAAATAGATGGAGCGGAGCCTCTACTAATAAATATAAAGACCAAAGCATTAGTAAATCAAGCAGAATGACAAAAGCATCAATTGTACGCGTATTAACAAAATGAATCACATGGTGGTAGCAGAAGATTACCAACTGGGCACGGCCCGGTATATAAGAGGGGTACCCGAGCGCCAACAAAATGGATAAGAGTGTTCAATGCTCCCTTTACTAACAAGTCTTCCTTTATCCTGTTCATAGTAAACACTTTTCAGAGTGCAAGCATCAGGAAAGCAGATATATAGACAACACCAAATTAACACTAAAGATTATATAATGTAGTGTTTGATCACACTGGTGTGGTGTAAGAAAATGTGCATACAGTAGTTGCATAAATGATGGTCCGGTAACTAAACAGAGGTATTATTTACAAATCCATTGGAGACTGAAATAACTTGCCTTAACAGCGCTGATGATATCCTTGTCGGCTTCTTTAACATGTCTCCCTTTAAACTCAGATACTTTTTCTGTAAAGCAACCATCGTCATCGACAGCAACAACAAGTCTAGTAGCCTGCATGTGAAGAAGCAATAATGAAAACAACAAATATTAAAACCGTATCATTCTTTCACAAGCAGGAACGAACAGCCAGAGGTATACAATATGCCAAAAGAAGATGAAGAGGCAAGTTATACTAGATGAATAAAAAAAGGCACCAAATCATATGTTAAAGTGCACACCATCACCCAAGATATGGTTTGCATGGAACAAATTGCCTTGATAATTCAACAATGTTTTGGAAAAAGGAAAGTAAATATATCAGATTACACAAACTAAACCCATTAGGAAATACACATTGTTTTCTTCTGTATTCAACATTTTTAAATTTGCATAGTACACTCAGCAATGGTAAAGGGTGCACATAGACAAACAGTGCTCATACTGTGCGTCAGTTTGATTGTTCACTACTTCTACTCAATAATAATGGATATGGGGGCAATTGCCTCATGTTTCAAGTACTTAGCTGTTCTGTTCCACAGATCTTTTTCATAACCTTATTATACCTTTTGCAGCAGACATTAATCAGGATATTCATAGATTAAAGAATTAACCAAACCTCAATTATCCCAGCAGCAAGGCAAACCCGATGGTCGTCTTCACCAAAAGCAGGAGCACAGTGGACAACACCAGTTCCACTATCATCAGTTACATAGTTATCTGCTATGACTCTAAAGGCGGTATCTTGAAAATCCATGAAAAAATCGAACAGAGGAGTATATCTGCAACAAGAATAGGCAACAGTAAGATGAAGATGAACGAAAAAGCTCCACTCCAGATGCATAGCCTAAGTATCCTCAGCATCGCATGAAATTGAGCTTCTCAAGCAATGCTAAGTAAAAAGACTTGAGTAGAAACTATAGGTACAGCTGGGTAAAAGAATAATGACCACCCATAAAACGATAGCATACTGCAAAAGTGGATATTATTCTTAGTGAACTAGCAATTGTGAGATCAAATTGAAAGCAACAGATGTAGTTTACTCAGATAAACATTAGCTCCAACGTCATATACCAAACCGGTGGCTCCAAAAAGGATAACCAGAAGCTAGCTAAATTTTTGGTAAAGTTTTACACTCCAGCCACAGCTCTCGTATCTAGAGTCACTCGTGAGTTCTACAAAATGCTTATTGAAGCGCAGGTAAAAGACAATGCATGCAACTCAGAAGCAGTCTCTGTTATATAGTGAATATTTGATACTATAAAATCAGCAATCCACATCATCGATCAAAAGAAGACTACTCACTTAAGGCCAACCAAGGATGAACCAGGACTTTTTGCCAATAAGTCATATGATTCTTTGTCCAAACCATCCGGAACAGCTTCAGTGTTGCTACCCTTAGAAGATTGTTGCTTCTTTCCTGACGCTTTGGCCTTAACTGGCAATTGACTAAGCCTAGATTCCGCAACAATATATACTGCTCCACTTGACTTGTCTTTAACCTGTTTATACCACAATATACATCATCAAACAGGAGAAGCCAACAGAAGCTTACAAGTAGACTAGAGAGGGGCATGGGTAATGGTGATCGTTTTTGACAAAACAACATTGGGCAGCCTCTCAGCATAGAGCATCCTAGACAGACAACATTTCAAGTATAGGTGCAGGAACAGAAAAGTACCGACCTTGGCATACACAAGGTTGGCATTGACACACAATGCCAGGTTACTTGGAAGTGTCCAGGGGGTTGTAGTCCATGCAACAAGAGCTGCATTGTCCGGATCACCGACAATTGGGAAAGATACCATCACCGCAGGGTCTGGAACCATCTACAATATCATGTAACCATTCAGTTACTACAAACTGCAAGAAAAGAAAATGTTCACGATCGGGACAGAAACCAATAACTAACCCTGTAGTCCATTGCTGCTTCAAAGTTCGATAGTGGGGTTTTGCAGCCTGTGCTGTAAGGCATCACCTGGAACAATAACAAGAGTTCAGGTCATGGTATTCCCTACACTAAAATGAACAAGGAAAATAAAAGATAGATCTCCTTCCTTTAAAGAGGACAACTTAAATCAACTAGAATAGAAAGTACTTCGTAGTGCATATCGTCAGGACATCATCAATCATGTAAGAGGCCCTCCTGCATTGAGACACTGGAAATTGCAATCTCCTAACTGTTGTATATGATGCTGATTGTCACACAAGACAAATTTTATACCCACATTATATCAAATATCGTTGAATAGTCATGACCACTAATTTCCATTTTCCTGAATCCTAAGGCCGTCCAACTTCGTGTAACAAGCACAGAATTATGTACAGCAGCAAATATAATAGAACTAGCCACGCATGAGATTAGAGAAACGACCTTGAAGCCCTTGTAGACGAGGTCCTTCTCCCAAAGTTGTGCAAACACCCACCAGATGCTTTCCATGAAACTGATGTCCATGGTTTTGTAGTCGTTCCTGAAGTCAATCCACCTCCCCGAGCGCGTGACGACGGCCTCCCACTCGGAGACGTACTTGGTGACGATGCTGCGGCACGTCTCGTTGTACTTGGCAATGCCGAGGTCGAGCACCTGCTGCCGGTTGGTGATGCCGAGGGCCTTGTCGATCTCGAACTCGACGGGTAGGCCGTGGCAATCCCATCCGAACCGCCGCGCGACATGGTAGCCGAGCATCGACCGGAAGCGGGTGACCACGTCCTTGATGGTGCCGGCGAGTATGTGGCCGTAGTGAGGGAGACCGGTGGCGAAGGGCGGACCGTCGTAGAAGACGAATTCCTCGCCGCCCTCCGTGCGGCGGAGCTGCTCGTGGAAGGCGTCAATCTTCTTCCACAGGTCGAGCACCCATAACTCCTGAGCTGGGAAGGAATAATCCTTCCCCTCGCACACGTCCTCCATGGCCTCCTGCCCCGCCGCCGGTGCCGCCCGGTAGGGATTGGATCCCGAGTGGATCGGCGGCGGCGAAATCGGCTAGGGTTTCGGGCGATGAGGCGGCGGCGGAGGAGGGGTGGATTATGCCTGGGGGAGGGGGAAGAAGAGGGTTTAGCTGGAAGTTCACGTGCTGCGGGCGTGCTTCCCTCGCCGTTGTCACATTTCCTTATAGCCGTCTTTACGTTGGCGTTACGTAAACGAGAACAAATCCTTATAACCGTCATTACATTGGCCTCACGTAAACGAGAACAATTGCTACCGTGCTACGGACCGCGTAGCCTATGGTGGAGCGAAGGCCAGTCGATCGAAATAGCGGTCAGGATATATGCCCTCACATGTAGGTCCAAGTTCATACTCGTGTCGAAAAAGAAAATAAAAAGTCCAAGTTCATACTTAATGCCCCGTTTGGATGTTGGAATTGAGCCATGGAATTGGGAATTGGAATTTGAACTGAACAATTCGGCTGTTTGGATGTTATTTGGCATTGGCATTGGAATTGAGGAACGAATTCTATGGCATTCAAGCGTAACTAAAACGTAGCCTTCCCAAAACAGAGCACAACAAATCCGAATTGGCAGGCATTCTTGGACGAGTTGAAGCCTTCGTCCAACTCGGGCTTCTCCCGACTACGCCGCCTCCTTCTTCCTCAAGTCCGGCGAGGCCGTCGAGATTCGCAGGCGTTGCCTCCTCCTCCCCACGCCGCTGCCCCCTCCTTCCCACCCCAGCGCAGTTCTATGGGTGACCTCCATGGCTGCTGAACCGAGCTCCATGGTCGCCGGAGCGGACCGCCATGGCCGACGGGCCGAGCTCCATGGCCACACGGAGCGGACCTCCATGGCTGCGGGGCCGAGCTCCATGGCTGCCGAAGCGGACCTCCATGGCCAGCAGGGCAGCGGGGCCGAGCTCCATGGCTGGTGAGGACCGCCTCCATGGCCGGTGAGGACCATGTCCATGCCGCTGGGGGCCGAGCTCCATGGCCGAATGAACCAGCACGGCCACGGGAGGCCCTTCTTTCCTGTGACTCAATTCCGTTCTCTGATTTCTTTGGCAACCAAACAAAAAAATTGGTATTGGAGGGCAATGCAATTCTCTCCAAGATTTGGCATTGAAGACCAATGCAATTCAGCCAAGCCAATTCAGACATCCAAACAGAGCTTAAGGCTTGTTTGGCATGGATTCTCAAGAAAATAGCTTCTTCACAAAACAGCTTTTTTAGAAAATAGCTTCTCTAAAAAAGCAGTTTCTATGCAGGAAGCACTTTTCAAATTGTTTGGCAAAATAGCTTCTCTTATGGATTCTAATACAATGATGAGTAGAAAAGTCATAAAAAGCTATGTTTTTGTGGATTCTGGATTCTAGTATAAAATTGAGAAGTGCTTCATGATGAGAGAAGCAGAATATGTTTTGATTTAAACTTTTTGGCGAGCTTCTCTAAAAATCTAGAGTAGAAGCATTTTTAGAATCCCTACCAAACAAGGTTTTAACCTCCATCTCAAAAAATAATTAAAAAAAAAAAATCTCCATCTCAAAAAATGTTCATACTTAACCTGGTTCAAAAAAAAAAGTCCATACTTAACCCTGGTCAAAGGAACATTTTCACTTCGATTCTCATAATAGGTGTACTTCTCATTGAAGCTCCTTTTTTTTTTTTGACTATCGAGCTAATCTGCATAGGACCACACCGATGGCACGCCGTCCGGTCCAGCACGATGCAAAAATGTGATCAAATCATTCAAGTGTGAAACAATGTTGGGTCACTACAACTAAGACAATACTTCGGTAGTGCATCCAAGGCTCAGAATATATACTTTAATGTAGTGGAGTTGGGAGACACATGATTCTTACGGAGAAATAAAAGGGACACCATAATATGTGGTGTTGTAGGCAGTGGCGGAGCCAACATATCACGGCAGAGGGACCGGCCATGTTCTTGAAGCTTGGCTCTCAGCTGCATGCTTGTTATGATCCATCTAATGTTAGAGCGTTCTACGACCATGAGGACTAGCAGCTTACTAAAGTGCCTTTACTTGGGCACGAGGAGGAAAATGTTGCATGGCCTACAAGCTTGACAGGGCAAAGACACTATGGTCTTCAGAAAATGTACTGAAGCAAGGGAGGCGTCGTAGTTCAGGTTGGCCGATACTTGGCTCCGCCCTTGGTTGTAGACATTGTTCTTTGTTTACTAAACAACAACTTATACAACAAGCATCAAAGACTTTTCACAGTTCTAGTTTGAATGGTACTAGTATACAACAAGTGAAAATGGTAGCAAAAAACATTATCGTTTATGACATTTTTTTCCTAGGGGCCGCATAAGATTTGAGTATGAAAATATTATGACAAATATAAATTTTACAAACACGTAGCAAAGCTATATTTTGTAATTTAGAACAAAAAATCTAAAATTTAAGTAAAAATGCTAATAAAAAACTTTAGACACTAAGTGAGAGACGACGGGCTAGAGAGAACAACAAAGGAGTAAAACAAATACGCAATTGATAGGGAAATAACTCACCAATCTGATAGCTTGTTTTCCTAATAATAAGGACTATACTAATTCACCTTTTATTGTTTTTTATAAAGTGGTTGAGCCACCAGCGGGAGATAAAATATCATTCGAGGTCGGTGGCTAGAGTGGACCGTGTATCATCCTTCGCCATAGTCCGAATCTATAATAGAAGATGTGTTTGTAGAATAGAATTTGAAAGGCACGTAAGGAAAGAAACACGAACCGTGAAAGATGAAAATGGACATGTTTGGCGTGATTAATGAGCATAAATAAAAAAGAAGGAACCAAAATAAAATGAATAAATAGAAATTTACAAAGAAAATCTGTCGTTATATCTCTTTAATTAATTAATATAAAGTGATGGTTATCACCTATGGTAATTATTTTTTAAGAGCCTTACACATACGTAACTATAAGCATTGATACTAGACACTAGTGAAGAGGATGGGGTTTAACTGAACTACAAGAACGTTTATTTATTTTTTGACCTGAACTACAAGAACGTAGAATGTTTGATCCAGCCATTTGGACGGGTTTATAAAAGTCTTTTGAAATATAAAAACAAAACCTAAATCCTTGTCCCAACAATCAAAACGGGGAAACCCAAGGTCCTGACACACAAAAGAGCGACATACCCTTTGGGCCCCAGCCTTCCCTCTCGTTCTCCGCCTCCAGCTCCGGCCAGGCTCCTCCCAAGTCGCACACCAGGGACGACGCAATCAACCCAGGCCCAACGCCCAGTCAAACCCTCCTCTCACCTTCCTCCCCGATCCCACGCATGGCGTCGGAGATCGAGGTCCTCGAGGACACCACGGTCTCCACCTCCTCCGCTTCAGGGGTCACGTCCTTGGTCGCCGCCGCCGCAGGAGCAGATGGAGCCGGAGCGGAGACGGCGGAGGACGAGTCGCTGAAGAACGACGTGTATACCGCGGCAGCGTACGGCGATCTGGAGAAGCTGCAGCGGCTGGTGGAGGGCGAGGGCCGGCCGGTCAGCGAGCCCGACGGCGGGGGCTACCATGCGCTCCAGTGGGCCGCGCTCAACAACCGCGTCGCCGCTGCGCAGTACATCCTCGAGGTTGGCCCCTACCTTCCCCGCTGACGCGTCGCAATTTAGGCTTACATAATCCTTCCTTTCCGTTACTACCGGAGGATTGGGCGGGTTTCGGTAGGCTTCGTCCTGAAGCAGTGTACTCTCTGAGGTAGAATTCTGGTGCACCAGAAGTTCAGAACCACAACAACTATTAGGTGCATGGTGAATTATCTCATGTGACAGTTGTGACGATACTGAGAATTTTTATCTTGATACCGTTACATATAAATGTGTTATTCTGCTCAGGCTGTTGTGGTTGAAAAATATGTAGCTACCTTTGTCTGGCGATTCCTGTATTGCTGGTTGCTGTTGGCCATGTTCTGTGAACTTTGAACTTGCTTCGTTTGGTTGGGTGACGATGGTTGATCTCTGAACAGCATGGAGGGGATGTAAATGCTGTTGATCACACTGGTCAAACTGCGCTTCACTGGAGTGCTGTGCGCGGTCACATCCAAGTTGCTGAACTACTTCTGAAAGAAGGAGCTAAGGTGGATGCTGCTGATTTATATGGCTATCAGGTCTGTAATCTTATATCTCTGCTGCGTCTTTGGTCCTTCGTATGCCCCTGCTTTCAATTCTGGCTGGCCATTATCAGGTTGCAACGATATGGTCATATGATTTTTCTTCTTTAGAAAAGGGTCTACAATCAATGAAGTCAAGGGAAACCAATTTTGTCAAAATTCTTTAAATTGTATGCTGCTGTGTTGCAGGCGACACATGTTGCAGCGCAGTATGGTCAGACAGCTTTTATTTATCACATTGTTGCAAAATGGAATGCTGATCCTGATGTCCCTGATAATGATGGAAGAAGCCCTTTGCACTGGTTTGTTGCTCGTTCATTGTGTAACACTGTCCTGCTGTACTTTAACATGCCTTTTTATTTATTTATTTTCCTTTTTACATATTACCTTGTAGGGCTGCTTACAAGGGGTTTGCGGATTCCATACGCCTCCTTTTGTTTTTGGATGCTTATAGGGGACGACAAGATAAAGAAGGCATGCATTAATTTGTCTAATGCTCATCATACATGATATTTGTCCATTACATCTGCTTTCTTTGGAGATTGAGTTTTTCCCCCCTTGGACCGAAGGTTGTACACCTTTACATTGGGCTGCTATTCGAGGGAATCTGGAAGCATGCACTGTGCTAGTTCAGGCTGGCAAAAAAGATGACTTGATGGTGAAAGACAAAACGGGTTTAACTCCAGCCCAGCTTGCTGCTGATAAGAATCATCGGCAAGTCGCATTTTTCCTTGTAAGTAACATGAACAGTGATGTTTCTGTTTTCATTATTTACCTAGAGTACTATTTTCACTTCAAGTTGCAGTGTTCTTACAGTGTCATCGAATAGGGTTTGTGGCAAGTTCCTACAATTTTCATAAAGACACATCATTTTAAGGAATATTCACTATAATATTTTCTTTATGACTGTGGAGTTTTCTGCCTTGTCATTCACTTTAAACTGATTAGGAATATGATGACATGCTTTTCGAACCTGTTGGTAATTTGTATATGTAGATTTAAAGTAACAGCCATATTGTTGACTCTGGCATGGCATATTCCATTTTAAATGATCAGCTTGTGGCTTGTGATTGCTTATATGAATGGTCACCTTCGTCTTTATCACTCAATCTCTCTAAGCCATTCTGAAGTTTAGACTGGTCATAACAACAAGGGACAGAAATGACTTGTATTGGCATTATTTCAGATTTTCAGCAGGGAGACTAATTCACGATTTGACATTTCAGTTTTTGTTTTGTTGGAATAAACGAAATAGCTGATTTGGTTTTTGATTCCTTACAGGACAATGCCAGAAGGGTTTATGATAGAGGATGTGGTGGGAATACAAATTTTGCAAAGTTATCGAAAATTGGGCTTGCTCCCCTTCTTTGGTGCATTATTATTATCATGCTTATTACGTTTGTACACTCTGTGATATCAGGTAAGTTAGTTAGCATTGAGAATTATTCAATCACTTGAATCTTCTGTAATGCAGTACTGACTAGATCCTTCTTTTTCAGGACAATATGTCATGAATATGACACTACCATTTGGGTTGTTCGCATGGTCAGGAGTTTTCCTTGCAACTGCTGGGTTGGTCATGTTTTATAAATGTAGCAGGTACTTTTGATAATGTTTCAGTTAGTTGTAGTTATTACATGGTGAAATCAAACTTTTGGGCACAGATTTATTCCAAGTTACTACTTGTTTCTTGTATTTATATGCGTATTTGCGGAATCTCTCTATTTACAGATGATGTGGACTAGGAATATTTAAAGGCCATGTTAAAGTTTTGGAACTCATGTCTCTTATCATCATCTGACTGTTTTCTCTAACTCCTGCATTTTTGGACATTCTTCAAACTGAACTGTTACAGTTTTTTTTAACATCCCTATCCATAGGATTTCGTGTCCTTTACTTTATGTTACACCCTGGATAGAGATAAATAGTCAGCCTTTATAATTTAACACCACCATGACATCAACTTTTGCTTTTGCAGGAAAGATCCTGGCTACATCAATATGAATATGAGGAGCTCCCAAAATCAAAGGGATGATGTAAGTTTGAAAGATCAGCAGCATTACGTCGTTTCTTTTATGTACATTTATCTTCTGTTTGAACATTGGTTCAGCTGATATGTTTCCATACATGAAAATCAAAATAGAATCCAAAATATTGCTGTCTGAACCATGAGTTTGTGCTTTCAGGAACCATTGTTGAAGATGGAGCTAGACAATCCTGCACTTATTTCTGGTAACTGGTCACAACTCTGTATAACCTGCAAAGTGAGTGGCACTTGATTGGGCAATTTAGCTATCTTTTTCATTGATGGATACTATGAGGGATCACATTTCCTGACTTCCTGTTGTCGTACAGATAGTACGACCTGTTCGTTCAAAACATTGCTCGACATGTGATCGTTGTGTGGAGCAGTTTGATCATCACTGCCCCTGGGTATCTAATTGCATTGGGAAGGTACGTGTCCCTTCCATGATTTCATGCTTGTTTGTTTATGATCCAATGTAACATTGTCTACCTTTTATGAATTGTAGCTGCTTATGCTAGAAATTCTGTAATGTTGAATTTGATTGATGGTGTACACTGAAAATTGAAATTTAATCGAAATAGGAACCATCTCTCTTAGAAAAATTACTCATGGTAACATTGTCCTTTGAAAGTTTTTTGCTCTTGGATATCTGCTTATTCTTTTGTCTGATCTATAGTGGACTGTAAATGCAGAAGAACAAGTGGGAATTTTTCATGTTCCTCACTCTAGAAGTCCTCGCGATGATCATTACTGGATCAGCTGCCATTATAAGTAGTGCCTCAAGCCCTTTATCCTTGCAATATGCAGCATGCTTTTGGGGGTTTCTTCATTGCCGTTTTTTGTCACAGGAATGGTGAGGGATCCAGCATCTCCATCATACTTTGGTGGTTGGGTTCGCTATTCTGCTGCTCATCATACCGGTGCAGTTTTATTTATTGCAATGGACCTTTTCCTTTTCTTTGGTGTTGCAATGCTAACAGTTGTCCAGGCATCACAGGTATGTCGAAGTCTGTTTTTACTTTAACATTTTCTACCTTATGAAACGGGTTGTTTCGATCATGAGATCATGAATACTGAAGTGCATGTTTATTGATTTCACTTTGTACAATCACAATATTGTTTCATAACTAGCTGGAATATCTACTTGAAGACCATGTTCTTCAAAAGAAACTGTTTTGCTGCCTCTAGTTGGGTTTACCCTTAAATCTGTGAAGCCTTGTTATAACAGCAACAAATCGTTTGGTACGAAGCAAATATTGTAATAGTAAAAAGATGCAAAGTATTATAATAAAAAAGTAGTAAAAGAGACTCGATTTCTGTGTCATAGTTCTGGCATTAGGATCCCAATTTCCATGCCCTTCTGTCCAAAGACAACTGTTCCAATATGATACATTTCTTGTAATCATATGTCCAAACATCTCGAGTGCTGTTACCCCTGCTCTATCAATCATTCCTTGTACCACCACTGATCTTTAGCTTCACTTTGTTTCCTTGAATCAAGATGCCATTTCAGCTTGCTCATGAGCATATGGCTTCTGATACCGTGTTGTAACTAAAATTACATTGATATTTTGGATTTAAACATGAAAAAGCTGAAACATACATTGCTATTTTATTTGGGATCAACAGAAAAAACAAGAATCCAGTTAACTTCTGTGAGCTTTCTATGTAGGTTGATGTCGTTCATACATGAATGGCATTTTTTGCCTGTAGACTGTCTATACTTTGTTCATGGCTTACTTTCATCTCACTTGCAGATAGCAAGGAACATTACAACAAATGAGATGGCAAATTCCATGAGATATGCCTATCTCAGAGGTCCAGGTGGCAGATTCAGAAACCCGTTTGATCATGGGGTGCGGAAGAACTGCTCTGAATTCTTGCTTAACGGATACAATGAGGACATTGAGCGGCTAGAACAGACATTGCACACTGATGAGGAAATGGGAATGATTCAGATGACTAGTAGAGTCACGCAGAATGGTGATGGCCTTCATCATGGTAATGGAACTGATCATGTTTGCGTTGAGTCACAAGCTAACTCAAAAGCTCATAGCCAAGTGAATTCATCTGAGTGTTGTGACCACAGTAAGAGGACTGATAGGACACCGTTGGGCCTAGGGATGGGCCTTGGACGAAACAGTGCATCCCGACAGTATGTTCGATCTCTTATCCCGTTGTGATACGTCATATGGAGATCAATTTTTTTGGTGTAGATTGTATATGGTCACTGCTCAGGCTCCGTCTGCTGTTTATCTGCTCATGCGATGTTAACATTTTTGGGACATTAACTGGGGAAAACTCAGATATATATACTGCTAGTAATTTTGTGGGGAAAACGAAGGAGACATGAAGGTGCGTGGTGCGACTTGGCCTGTGAATATCAGCTGATATGTGGTCCGGAAATATCACATGGGTGAAAAGAAGAAGGATAACAGTTATCTGCAGATGCAGCAGCATGAATTGTCTTCACAGTTGTATACATTAAGTTCGCTGGTACCCCCACTGTTAAGCATGATACAAGTTTGGAAAAAAAGGTGGCTGTAAATCCAGAAAATTGTAAATTTCGTACTAACGGGGCCGTGGCACAAGCTGTTTTTGTTCATTCTTTGTGTGTGTGTGTCAGAATCGGTTTCCCGTTGGTGATGCCCAAGTTGGTTTGTGTATGCACTTGTGATGCGCGATCGAGTGCTTTAGAGATTTAGGATATTCTTGTCACAGATTGTGTTGCAAACTGACAACGAGACATGTAATTTTATTGCCAGATTAACAGTTTGCGGAAGTTGTACGGTAAATGCCTTGTAATCCATCGTGTTGTCATCTCATAATATTAGCTCCGTTTTCATTGTCCAGTTGGTTTCATCGTTTGTTTTGCTCCTTAGGATTCGTACGAAACCTACTCTCTACCTCTGTTGTGGTATATATTGACGTTCTGTGAACTTTACCTCAGGGATACAAGTAATAGTGGGTTTTTGGACTCCACAACATTTTGCAGTTCAGAAAAAGAATGCACGACATTTCTTTTGTTTCACTGATCTAGAAATGCACTTTCACATGGAGGTTAGAATTCAAGTGCAAAATAAGTATCGAAATGAAAGGCCAAAAGCAAAACAAGAAGAAGAGTTGGGCTCGGTCCAAGATACCATGGTCCAGGGTCCACGCCCAACCCGACCCAGCTTACCACCTCACGAAACAACGCAACCAAACTGACCTACTCGGCTGCCTCCGTCTCCCGCCGCCGCTCTACCTCGTTCCCAAACCCCACTCTAAACCCTCGCCGGCGGCGGGTGCCTTCACCCCCTTCGAAGCAAAACCCTAGAAAGGAGGCAAGGAGGCGGCGCGAGCTGAGAGGGGGAGGGGATGGGGATCTTCGAGCCGTTCCGAGCGATCGGGTACATCACCTCTGGCGGCGTACCCTTCTCCGTGCAGCGCCTCGGCGCCGAGACCTTCGTCACCGTCAGCGTCGGCAAGGCCTTCCACGTATACAACGTAAGCCGCCGCAACCCCCACCCCTGTCTGTTCCGTCGTTCAAAATACGCGACCAGGATGCTGCGCCTGCTCGCTTGGAGATGGCGCAATTTGGAATGGGAGCTTATGCCGGGACTCGCAAGCTTGGAGTCTATTTCTCTGTTAGAAACTAGGATTGCGAACAGTAGGAGAAAGTGAATTTAGTAAGTTGCTGTATCAATTTAGGAGCTCATATGGAGTTCAGAGCTTAGAGTATTATGGGCTTAATGTAGTCACTGAACGGCTTCTTTGTTCATTTGAGCCTTACTCTGCCTCTGTTATCCCATTGCATTTCTCCGTTGCACAAATTTTGTTTAATAGCTCAAAGGACTCACCCTGTTTTTGGTTTCTTGTCCTGCAGTGTGCTAAACTGAATTTGGTTCTTGCTGGTAAGCTTGCTATTTCACATGCTTTTCTTTTTCTAAGTTTTCTGTCTCCCTAGTGATTTATGAGCCTTTCATGTGACCAAAGGACCCCAACTGCCCAAGAAGATCCGTGCTCTTGCATCCTACAAGGATTATACGTTGCTTCATATGGAAGTGATATTGCAGTTTTCAAAAGGACCGATCAGGTAAGGAAATTCTTGACCCGTCTTGTTCAGGAATGTTGGTTTTATCGGTCACTTTGGCTGTACACACTGATGTTTCTTTACAAGAATGGTTATTGTTTTTCTGTTTGGTAGTTGATGTGATAATACTGTATAAAACATTGAAAGTGGAATATTTGGGCAGTGCTAATGACATAGCTAGTTATGAACTTATGAACTTGCAGAGGGAGACCCAGAACTCACAGTAGTACTGTCATCGCCTACTACTTAAACAATTTTTGTTTATCAGGTTGTTACTTGGAGTAGACATGATGAAAAGGTCAACATACTGTACCTGTTTGGAGAATATGTTCTAAGTGCAGATATTAAAGGTAATGTATTCATCTGGGCATTCAAAGGAGCAGAACAAAACAGTGAGCCTGTTGGAAGCATATCATTGGGAGACAAGTTACTCCAACCTGTATCATGCATCCTGATACGTATCTAAATAAGGTACTTGAAATATCTGATGTTTCTGCTTTGGTGATACTTTGCATTCCAATTTTTGTTGTGCATTCTGTTTGTTTTCTGTTAATAAGTTTGTTTCTGCATCAGGTAATCATTGGTAGTGAAGAAGGCCCCTTTCAGCTGTGGAATATTAGTACGAAGAAAAAATATATGAATTCAAGGGCTGGAACTCTTCAATTCGTTGCTGTGTTTCTTCACCTGCTCTGGATGTAGTCGCTGTCGGATGCTCTGATGGGTCAGTTCATGTTCATAATATACGATATGATGAAGAGTTGATGTCTTTCAACCATCAAATTCGTGGTGCTGTAACTGCACTATCATTTCGAACAGGTGATTTGAACAATATATTGCAAATTAGAACCCTTATTTGTATTACAAGAATGACAGAATCATGACCTCTATCTCAGGAAATAAATTTTCTCACATCCTTGGAGCATATAGATTTTAGTACTGTGATTGTTTGCGAGTGTGTTAGCTTTTTTATTCATGGACATGCTCATTGCTGAAAAAGAGTTTTCCCTAGTTTGGATCGAATAACAATGCTTGTCTGTTTGATGATTTGATTTAATAAAGTTCTGACCATGGATAGTACTAATCTTTTCTTCCCCCCCAAAAATAACTCTCTCACAGATGGGCAACCGCTTCTAGCGTCTGGAGGTTCTTCAGGTGTTATTAGCATATGGAATCTTGAGAAGAAGCGACTGCATTCTGTGATTAGGGATGCCCATGATGGATCTATAGTTTCACTTCATTTTTTGCCAATGAACCTATTCTGATGAGCTCAGCTGCCGATAATTCAATTAAAGTAAGTGTTTGTTGTTTCATGCACTTTCACTATGTGACAATTTTCACTCTCACAAGTCCTAACAAATTATCCAAGAAATTTCGCTTAATAAGTTATCACTCTCATGAGTGACAACTTTCAATTGCTTCGTGGTCACTTGGAGTTGTCTGGACAGTCAGCTGTGTTAGCTGATATGTATTTCAGTTTAATACTTTGATGCCAAATGATCAAATATGCTCTGTATCCCAGATGTGGATATTTGATAGTAACGACGGAGATGCTCGTCTGTTACGATTTCGAAGTGGCCACAGTGCTCCACCTCGATGCATAAGGTGAAAGCGCCCTCCATTTGGCCTTGTCTTTTACTTTCAGTTGTTTATTTTTTGGCGAGTCAACCGACATTTTTATGTTAGATTTTATGGCAATGGGAAGTGCGTCTTATCTGCTGGTCAAGATCGCGCCTTTCGACTTTTCTCAGTTGTCCAGGTAACTCCATCTTTTGAACACTATCCTATATAATAGCACAGCTACCTTGATCTTAGATTTTATGTTAATCTAGGTGTGATTTGCCTTTTTTTTTGCATGTTTTCTTTTCATCTAACATGATATCTCCCGCTCATCCATGATCCATGAGAAGGCATGTGTTGTATTTTGTTCGAACTAAATTTGTATTATGGTTCTGGTTATGCTATCAATTATTTCACCCTGCTGTTTTATGTTCTGTTATATTGTTATTTCTATCTTTGGTAGCACAATTTGAAAAGGACTAGATTACATTGGAACCTGCATTTAAGAACATTTTGTTGTGGAAGAAAATATTAGGAACACAATTTGCACGGGTCAACAAGGTAACAGGGCAAGGAAAAAGTTCCTGTTCTGTTGAGATAAATGGAAGCGATCTTTTCTGTGTACTTGTCTTCTTACCTGGTAGCTTTGGAACGTTACCTTTATGAGCCAAACAAAAGCTTAATTATCTCCTTGTTTAAACATATTGAAGTAATAGATTTCTTTAACAGGATCAACAAAGCAGAGAGCTTTCTCAGAGGCATGTGACGAAAAGAGCAAAAAAGCTCCGAGTAAAGGTGCATATTCAGCCATTTCTTGCCTTCCCATTCTTTCCCTCCTTATTCAAGGTGTTAACAGTTCGCTTTTTTCTGCAGGAAGAAGAGATCAAGTTAAAACCAGTTATTACATTTGATTGTGGTACTGCTTTGGAACTTGCAGTATTTGTTAATTATTTCGTTAATCTTACATAGAAATGAGCTTTTATAGTTCATTGTTAATAGTGTTGAAAAGGCAAGGACACATATGTTAGTCTTTTGTGTACAGAATTGGTGTTATGCCATTCAAAACACATTTCTTGAATTGCACCACGTAAGGATCCTCAATGCAATAGAAAATATGGACATTTAAGAAAAGAGTGGTAAGAGAGCAGGAGCTGAAATATGGTGTGGCCTGGACACGCTATCATAGTGATGAGTAAGAAGCATTGTAGGCTAGCCACTTCATAACGAAAAAACTACATGTCATGATGCTATTATTTTTAGGCCCCTTGTTATGTTCTGGTCATGCTGTAAGGTTAGGGAAGTTATTAAGTCAAGTAAAAAAAAAAACTCATGGACTCTGATTTTCCATGCGGGTCTTCCAAATTGACCTGTTTTGTTCATCAGGCATTGCAAATAACTGACATGGCTAAAGCTTTCCTCGTGTTTCGAATGGAATACAGAAAATTCCGTTCACATTTCAATTTTGTATCTGGTCATCTGCTTACTGGCTACATAATAAAAATAGTAAATGTGGCGATTATCTGTATACGTGCCGCAGTCCACAGCGTAACTGCACACTGGGTTAGCAGAATTTTATCCGAGATGGTAGCTATAATCTACGTGGATCCCTGTTGGAAAATGCATGATTTTTCATTTGATATCTTCTCTACGAAATTGAACCTATGTAGACTGAATAAACTTTCTGTTTTCAGCTGAGATACGTGCACGTGATTGGTGTAATGTTGGTTACATGCCACATGGATACTCCACAGGCATATGTATGGCGTCTTCAGAACTTTGTTATCGGTGAACATATTCTGACACCATCATCAGGCACTGCAACACCAATTAAGGTAATGCCTGTTTTTCTTTTATGTATGGTTGAAATTCTCATTGTAGATTAGATCAATACAATTGTTTTGTGAGACTTAAAAATGATTCCCTGCCAAATGTGTTTCTATATTTACTTTTCTAATTATTGTTTCTTCTTCTGACAGGCCTGTGTGATAAGTGCATGTGGTAATTTTACCATCTTGGGCACTGAAGGTGGCTGGATGGAAAAGTTTAATCTCCAATCAGGGATTAGTCGTGGTAGTTACATTGACACTTCATTACAATGTGCACATGACGGGGAAGTTGTTGGATTAGCTTGTGATGCAACAAATGGATCTCTTATTAGTGCTGGATATCACGGTGACATTAAGGTCTGACCCTTTCTGTTTTACTTCACGGTCACAGTAGATTCTGTAGCATGTTAGATTTCTAAGCAGCCATCTACTTCATTTGTACTATGTATTTTATTTTGTCTTTCATATCATTGTCAACGTTACAAAGTTATTTATTATTAATTTTAGTTCCACTATCAAGAATAGCTGTGTATTGTCAGCAGTTCTTTTCATCAATTTACGCCACGGTTATATTACTTAGCTATATAACCTCTATTTCAGGTGTGGGGTTTTAAAAGTTGCAAGCTAAAATCCAGATTGGATGTTGGTAAATCTGTCACCAAGATTTCATATCACCGGGCAAATGGTACAGTTCAACATATTTACTTATCCCAAGGATTATATGGATAATTAACAGCCTTTGCCTTTTTGACAGGCCTTCTTGCTACTGTAGCAGATGACATGGGTACTTATATTATATGATACAGTTTCCATGAAAATGGTTTCGTCGATTTGAAGGACATACGGACCGCATCACTGATTTGTGTTTCAGTGAGGATGGGAAATGGCTCATTTCCTCTAGCATGGATGGGACTCTTAGATATGGGACATCAGTCTAGCAAAACAGATAGATGCAATGCGTGTTGATGTATCTATAACATCTCTTCTATGTCTCCTAATATGGATGTGTTGGCAACCACTCATGTCGATCAAAATGGCGTGTATCTCTGGTAAGTTCTGTTGAACTTACCCTGTGCTTTTGTATACCTTAGATTCAGTTTATTTGATGGTTATCTGCTTGCAGTTTCCACTAACCCATGATCCGTCTTATTTAGTTCTCTGTCCATACTGTGTCAACATATATTATGCAAAACTAAAATTCTGTGGGTATTCACAGAGCAAACAATCCAGCTATAGAATCTCATAAAAGATGTGTGTATCCCTGGGCCATATTACCTGTCTTGAAAGCATTGTTTATGCTATGCTAAGACAACTATGGCAAAGCTCAGTAGTATAGCTCCTGGTATAGTTTGAGTACTATGTTATCAGTTGCTGCTAGCTGATTGCCTGACAGAGCATCTTATGAAAGGTTAATTTCAAAATGCAGTCACATTGAGCTCATTTTTTCAGCACATCTCAGAAGGCTTATGGAATGCTATGCATTACACTTTTACTTTCCTACAAGGAAATTCGCTCCGAAGAGTGACATTTGCTGTCTATTTGGAAACATATGATAAATGTGACCTTTGCTAATATGCGAGGCTTAAAAAAAAATGATCGGTTCTGTGTTTGAATCCAGGTGAATGAACATTGTACAAACAATTTTAAATATTGAACAAATAAATTACTTTGATGTTTATTGTGTTTCTTTCTGAGGAAATCTTGCTTCCACAATGTCTCTACTTCATAATCAGCTATTAATATGCACTCCCTCCATCCCCAAATTGTTTTCATTAGGACAACAAGAACTGGGATTGTAAAGACAACAATTTGAGGAAGGAGGGATTATATCATAGTATAAACTATGTAGTCCTCTTACATATATCACATACTTATTCTGTTACTTTGACAGGGTTAATCAAACTCTGTTCTCAGCCTCCACAATGTTGATGGTTATGCGAGTGGTAAGCATGTCCAAAATATCCGATTGCCTACTGTCTCATCAACAGAAATATCCGAGGAAGAGCAAGTCCATAATTCAGGAGATTCAAAGCAATCTAATATTAAGCCTTTGGTCCTAATGAATCATCAAATACCCAATCTGATCACCCTCTCTTTGCTTCCAAAGAGTCAATGGCAAAGTTTGATAAATCTTGATATCATAAAGGTATGTAATTTTGTTTTCGCTTAGGTTTGAACATTGCAAAGTAATAAATTTTGTGGCTTGCAATACTGGTTCATGTTATAAATGATAAGTTTGCTTTGTCCCAAAGAAAAACGAGATGTTGACACTCACCATAATGTTTTGTTTCTTTTTAGGTTCGAAATAAACCAATTGAGCCACCTAAGAAACCTGAGAAGGCACCTTTTTTCTTACCTTCAGTTCCATCCCTTTCTGGAGAGATATTGTTTGAGCCCCCTGCCAGCAGTAAAGAAACAGACAGCAGTACCACCGTGAAACACAAGCCACAAGAAGATGGCTGACCTCTCCTCTCATTTCAGTCAATGTTACAATCCTGTGGAGAAACAAAGAACTGTGAGTATTGCCTCGAGTAATTTTTTCTTGACAAAACATAGAAGTTTTAACTTATTGATGAGACCAAGAAGTTAGTTGTCATGTATGTTTTCAGAATACTAATCTAATGTTCTATTCTTTGATAATACTGTTACATATGACCAGAAGTCCCGAATTAGTTCAAAGTTCAAACTGGACCAATTGCATTATCCTTTAGTTTCCTCGCTGGTGCTACACACTGACTTTGAACCTATTTGCAGATTCGGCTTTTACCGACTACTTGAAAGGCTTGTCACCGTCATCTTTAGATATGAACTACGAATGTTACAGATAATAGATGATGACGAGTCGGAAAATATGGAGGACAAACCTGAACTCCAATCTATTTCATTGCTGTTGGATTATTTCATTCATGAACTTTCCTGCAGGAATAATTTCGAGTTTGTTCAGGCTGTTCTAAAATTATTTTTGAAGGTATATAATTTATGTATTGTTCAGGCGTGTATGACATGCATATGCCATCTTAACCCATCAACTTTGTACTTAGGATTGCATATTTCACTCTAATGCAGATACATGGTGAAACCATGCGGCGTTACTCAGTGCTTCAGGGTAAAGTGAAGAAGCTTCTAGAGGTCCAGAGCTTAGTTTGGCAGAAGGTAGATAAGATGTTTCAGAGCGCACGATGCATGGTTACGTTCCTCAGCAATTCTCAATTTTAGTAACAGGTGATTCCTTGTTATTTGATTTGTCAAATGGTTTTACTTAATGTACTGGCTGGTTAAATTTTGAGAGCTTAATCCAGCAACATTGTTGTCACATAGTTTATTTTTATATAGTTTTGTAGGATTGCTCTTCTCTAGCTGATCGCCTTTTCCTTGCGATGTCTATTCCTGTGGTTGGTGCTACAAGTGTACCCTTTGAATGGAGTGATCGATGGCATAAATCGAGCCTTCTGAAAGGGAAAAGAGAAAAAGGATCCCTATTTCTCAAGGCCGCTGTCCCCACGCAATGCTGGAAGATGCAAAGCTTAGCAGCGTGCGTGGCTGTTGTACCATTCTACTGTAATCTTGCCATTTTGTCATTACAGTACCGCTTCCGCTTGTGTCAACAGTGATAGCCACCAAAAGATCTAGATCATGATGTACCAATTTTGTAGTAACTTATTTTTTGTTTAATTTCCCATACTGATGTATTCCCTGATTTACAAGAAATGCGAAAGGCTTATTATTGTTGCCCCTTTTCCTTCTGTATTTATTCTACTCAGCGTGTCTTAAATTTTTTGGTCAATTTAATTCTCATTCTCACGATTGGAAGTGTCTATAAACCGTCAATTTAATGAGAATATAGAGCCCTGGGAAACGATGAACAATTTTGGAGCTTGCCTTCTAGAAAAATACGCTGCAACTGTATCAAAGTGCAGAA